>OZ010594.1:32183716-32741216 GCA_963932145.1 Acanthosepion lycidas | reverse complement strand
TCTAACGACAATGAAGTGGTTTATTTTAAGACAAAACATGACACGTAATCCTATTGTTAAAAACAAGGTTTCGAAAACCGAATTTACTGTTTGACTTTTATGAACAAAAAGTCTTAACATTTCCAGGTACATAAGAAGTGACAATGGAGAAAAACGTAAAACTGCAAAATCGATTGAATATAATTAATAGATTTTCTTGTTTTCTAAAGTAACAAGAACAAAATTATGCACACCAAGAAATTTAATTACAAATCATTTTAGCGAGTAATCAAATTTATTTTATTTTATAGTTACACAAGAGTTTTAAACAATTTTCACAAGAGACAAATGATACTATTTCTTTCTTTCGGAATAAATAGTCCAATATTGAAAAGAGAAAAACTTCATTATATCTTCCGTAATCCCGGTTAACCTAATGAAACTAGTTTTGTGTACATATCTCTTTCTTTTTCTCTCTCTCTCACATATACACACACACACACACACACACACACACATATATATATATATATATATATATATATATATATGTGTGACATATTTTTATTTTTTTAAACGTTATATTTCACTTGATACATATGTTTGAAGTGACTCCCGTTGTTTTAGTTTTTGTTTTTTGTTAAATAGTGTGCATTACGTTTAGCAGTCTATGAATTCAAGAATTTTAATAAAGAAAACGTGCACTTACGTTCCAATTAGGTCACAGGAAGATTCACAGCCCGCCAAAGTTCAGTTGCCCTTTTATGAAATGCATGTATATCTTCCATGTTGAGTGGACAGGAGTAACGGTTTAATCCTTGTTTCCTGTTTAGAACACGATTTTTCAGTTAGTTTCTACAATGGCCTTATAGTTAACTGCTTTAACGTTTTTCTGATCTGACAGATCAGTAGCTGTGACTTTACATTTTGAGCGTAGCAGATTGGCAGTTTTCTGGTTGCTGCATTTCGAGTGGTAGCAAGTTGCTCTAAATTTTTGGTAGCATATAGAGAGGTTATTCTGATCAACAGTTGCATACTATTGGCCAATTTGCAGTGCCATTTCCTGCATAGATAAGTATCCCTGCATGAACTTCCGGTGGACAACCATTATACTTTAGTCACTTTCTGGTCACTTTAGACTATTTCTTTCTACAGTAACTAATAGTGATACTGAACATACAGATAAAACAATATCATTAACATCTCCAAAAGCCAAATACATGTCAAGATGAATTTTCTCTTAGAAATATCATAAAAAAATACACAATATCGTGAGCAACTAATGCATTTAAATGTGTTGTTTTGCAAAATGTCCCTTTTTGTATTCATAATCTTTTATTTAATTTCCTTGATGTTTCTCTTATGTATTTTTTGTGACAATTATTACAACGCGATGGAGTAAATTACCCCTTCAAGTTTTAGCTTATTGTTTTGTTTCATATTAGCTTTGTATTGTTTTAGATGTAGTTTAAATAAATTTATGTTGAGTTTAGATAAATAATTTTCAATTGTAGTTGTGAAAGAGTTAGATGGTGGATAATAATTTTTTTTAATTCATTGGGTTTGTCAGGAGGGGCCGTTTTTCTGTTTTGGACTGTTTCATGAGCCTTTTTGTTTCGTATTGAATATAAATTACTTATAAATCGACAGTAGTTGTGTTTTTAACTCGACAGTCGCTGGGTTGATGTGCTTTACAGCGTGATGACAGATCTAATGTTGTTCTACGGAGACTTTATCTGTAAAACAAAATTTACAAAAATGACATAGGCGCATTTTTTATATAATTTTTAGGTACTTTGTAACCTCAAAACATTTTAAAAATATTTTCTGTAACTTAATGTTTTATTAAATTTTAAATATTTTTAGCTGTAATTTTACTATATTTATCACTTATTTTCTGATATGTGTATGGTCACCTGTCCTTACAAAAATCGGCACATATATAAAAAAAATTCAAAATTCTTTTTAAAATATACTCGAAATTTCATAAAATTAAGTAAAAAAAAAGAATTATTACCAAGATTTTCTAAAAAAAAGAAAAAAATTCAAAAATAATTTAATTCATTTGTGAATAAGTCCAGAAAATTTAATGAAAATCTGACAATGATTTGATTTTCACAAAAATTTCCAAAACAATGTGTTTTTTTTACAGTAAAAAAGACGCTAAATTTCCTAATGTTTGACTTATCAGCCGACGGAAAAAAAAACAAGATTTTTAACCAAAATTTCGGACATGCTAGAAAGGATTTAAAAATTTAATAAAATACTTTGATCTTTCCTCTTAATAATAAACATTTTGACGGTACAACTTTGTTTTTATCAAATTTGGAGCCTTTTTCATCATGGTACGCACATTTTAGAAATTCTTTGGATTTAGGGAAACTGTAAAGTTTGTGTATTTTAGGGTGGTATTCTATTTGTTTTCATTTTTAATTAGTTCCCTATTCGCCTTGTTAAATTTTTTGCGTTTCAGCATTTATTTTCTGATTAATTATTTTTTCATATTTGTCAGTATTTTTTTTTCATCGTATGTATTCTTGTTCATGATTGTAATCCCACTTCCCTTTTCACAAGAGGTAATGTAGATTATCCTTATATTTTGCTAGGTTCCTTAGTGCGTTTAAGGGTCTCCTTGGTAATGTTCTTTCATTGTTTTTATAAAAGCAGTGATTATTCCTTGAATTAAGCCTTTGGTAAAATCAGTGTCATTTTGTCTATGATTATTTTTTTTACTATTATGTGAGTTAGATCTTCTTTACGAATTTTAAGCCTAAGATGAGGGATTCTTTTCGGTACTAGATAGATTTATATCCGATAGATTTTCTATTAAATCTGACCTTCCAACATATTTCCATTTTTTGTTACTGCACATGATATTGAGAGATTTTTCTCGGTTTGTTTGTTTTGTTGCTTATTTGTTTTATCGTTTGTTGTAGTCGATTCATTTTCGGCTTTATTACAAGTTTGTGGAGTTGGAGTTCAGCATTTGTTTTTTTTTTTAATGTTGCCGTGAGATTGCTGGAAAAATGTGCATAGCATGGTAAAAAACGGCCTTAAACTTGACGAAAATATTTTTATTGTCTAAATGTTTATTAAGAGTAAACAATCAAGTAATTTTAAATTATTTTGAAAAAAAATTTTCGTGTTTTTTTTCCTTTCAGACAATATTATCCATATTCATAAAAACAAGTAAAATGAACTAAAAGGTTTTAAAATTAAATAATATCTTTGTTTTGAGTCTTGTATGTTACAATTCAGAGCTGATTTTAAGGTAGAGGGGTGTCAACTAAAAAAAAAAAAAACAAACAAAAAAAACGTGATTTACTTTCGTCAAAGCTTTGTGCTTTTAACTAATTAATCACTAAAAATGTACACATTTAAATTTCAAGAGTTTTCATAAAATTAGTTTGGAAGTGGGGTAATAAATATAAAAATGAATTACCATAACTTTAAAAAAATAAACATTTATTATAATTTTCATCATTCGTGAATAGTTTTTGAAAGTTTCATTAAAATTTGACAATTATTTTCAAAATTAATTTTTGTCATAAAAAAATGCACAAAAATTGCTGTTATTTAGTAGAAGTTCCGCTCATGAAAAGAAACAAGGTTTTACAATCAAACGTTAGAATGTTCTAATAAAGACAGAAAATTTTTTTCAAAATAATTTAAAATTACTTTCTTTACTCTTAATAGTAAATTTTGTTTTCGTCAAGTTTAAGGCCGTTATTATGCTATACTCATTTTCCAATAATCTCAGGCCAGTACTTGTTTTAATGGTTAGTTTTTCCATTCGAGTTCTTCAGCGGATGACTTAAGAAATCACGTGTGTAGGTTGGAAATATATGATGGGATGTTCTTAAAATTTTATGTGTGCATCGTGGGATGACTTTTTCTACGCTGCATTTCAGTAAGACATTTTCACGAAGAGGAAATATTTATTAGCATAGACAAAAATGCAGGAACGACTTCTTCATTTAGTAGGCAATCACGTTTATCTGATAGCCACCCTGATCTGATGATCCTTGTTATTAGGTTGGTGCAAAAATAATATCGTTTTCTCACATAGTTACATATGTGAGAAAACGACATCATTTTTGCACCAACCTAATAAATAAGTGTTTCTTCAGACAGAAATAATGTCAAATGTCCTGATGATGAAGTGCATATAAAACTGTAATACTGTGTAAGTTTGACTAAATACCCCATACAGGAAGCATACAAGCTCCGATATATACCTAAAGATGCAGTCAGTGTATCACTATTGTCACAGATGTTCAGTATTTTTCATTTGC
Organism: Acanthosepion lycidas; assembly: GCA_963932145.1. Classification (NCBI taxonomy): domain Eukaryota; kingdom Metazoa; phylum Mollusca; class Cephalopoda; order Sepiida; family Sepiidae; genus Acanthosepion; species Acanthosepion lycidas. Next base: position 32,736,942 of record OZ010594.1, on the reverse strand, counting down.
AACTAACTGAAACTATACAATGAGTCTGTAAACAACATGCAATATTATCAAGAAAAAATTGAAAGAAAGTAAGTTTCATTGAAAAGAGTGCAGACACGATTTAAATATTTTTTGCCATGACATTGGATGAATCTTAGTATTGGAATCATTACATGATTATATATGCAGGAAATTACAGCCATTCCAGAGAAAGATGTTACAAGTCACTACTATTTATCATAAAGAAAAAAAAGCTCACACTGTCTCATTAAAAAATAGAAAAAAATTACAATAAAACAACACAAGAAAATAAAGAATGATTATATGAAGAAATTTTATTTTGTTAGTATAAATAATTAATATAATTTTTTATTTAAAAATCTCAAATTGATTTATTTTTTATCATTCCTTACGAAAAACAAAACAAAAAACAAATAGAAGTTACAGAAAACGGAGTTAATAAATCATAATGCACTACTATGAGGAGTTAATGCATGCTATTATTGTTGATAAAATTTCCATAACATACAACTTGTATCTTTATCACCGATGTTTCTTCCTTGTTTTCTATGATTGCGATTTAATCAAAGCTTCAGAATCAGCCTTCTAAATGAATTACAGAAAGGCAGAATTTCTGATGAGTTTCGAATTTTAATATGATAGAATATTGCTATGTTATTTAGCGACACTTTTACCAATTTAACTAGAAGAATGGCCTCCTTCAGGTTATATTGACATATGACTGCTTCAATGGCCGCGGTTCATGTGTTCCTACGACCCAAATAGTTTACGGTACTCGTGATGTGACGATACCAATTTCGTTGGTAAAGATGCTGTTTCCCTTTGGATAATTTGAAACCTTTGTACAAAGTCTGGTTGACTTTCTCTATAAATGAATATGAACTGTCGAAAAATTGTTTGAAAAAAACAAAAACAAAAAAAAACAAACTGTAATTTTGCTGCTTATAGTACTTGTCTAAAACATTATATATATTTATATTTAATTTCTTCTCTTGAGTTCTTTATGAACTTATGAATGGAACCGTTTTGGCAGACATATTTGCTGCTTCTCTAGACTTCGATTTTCTTGCTTTCGTATGAAAAACGTATTAAGATTTGATTAGGTGGGAATTACAAAATAGGTATAAACATTGAAACTGGTTTTTGGAAATAAATAGTGTCAAAACTGAACTCAGATACAAATGGATAAAAAATTTAATGATTAATCTTATTAATCGTATGCCTTATGGTGTAAAAACAAGCATGTACTATTTTTCAGAAAACAATTGAAAATGTACTAACTGGTGATATTAAAAATATTATCATTTATGAAAAATGCCAGTATAACTTACCATCAATCACAAAGAAAGTCGTCATCCATATCCTAAGAATGTCATCCCCAACAGATGTCAGCAGTTTCTCGGGTTGGTGAGTCACTATGGTAGTTTTCCAAATTAAGTCACCACTCAACAAACTGCTGGTGAAAAACAACAAATGGTTCTAGCCAAAAGTCTTTCCAACAGTCTTTTGTTAAAATCAAATCATTGTCAAACTCGGACACACTCCTGACAGATTTCGACCCAGCACAGAAGATTGAGATAGCAGCTGATGCTTCAAGTCATGGCGTGGGAGGAGTGATCTCACACATATTCGCAGACAGAACTGAGAAAGCCACCATGCATACAGCTAGGTCCCTAACAGCTGCTGAACGTAACTACAACCAAGTGGAAAAGGAAGCTCTTGCAATAATTTTTGCAGTGAAAAAATTCCACAAGATGCTATTTGGACGTACTTTCACGTTTCTGACGGATCACAAGCCATTAGTTTTTATATTTGGCTCAAAACATATCTCTGTATACAAGTTTGGGTGACCATATTATTGCGGTTCGATTTTAACATCCAATGCCAACGGAATTTCGTCAAGCCTTATCACGCCTCATCAGTACACAAACAGTGCTAGACGACTATACCATCATCGCTGCCATCAGCGTTGAAGACGATTTCAAACGCACGATCATCGATTCCATCAAAACAATTCCTGTGACAAGTGCTGACATAAAGTGGAGAACACAATAAGACTTAATCATACAAAATTTGTCAAGTTTCTTCAACATTCAATGCAACCTAACGCCACAGGAGTCCATCAACAGTTTCAGCGTCACAGGGACTCTATTGGTAATTGATGATTGACTGATGTTCACATATCGTGTCGTTGATCCCACTAAGCACAGGCAAGCAGTTTTGAAACAACTACATTTAGGACACCCAGGTATTCACCAGATGAAAGCCACGGCCACAGTGTTGGCCTACTGGCCTAACATAGACACGAACATAAAAGATGCCATTAAGAGTTGCATCGAGTGCATGGAAGGACAGGAAAACCTACCTTGGATTGTTGACTCACACTGGACATATCACGATCGTCCATGGTCTCGGGTTCATATTCATTTTGCTTGCACTATCAATGGCCTTAGTTTTCTGGTAGTTGACGCTCATTCTAAATGGCCAGAAATCTTTCCGATACAACAGACAGACGCTCGTTTAGCAATTAAAATCTTCAGAAGACTATTTAGTCAACACGGCCTAGCTGACTTGTTTTGCTAAGTTCAACGTAGAAAAGCTTGCGCACTTTTGTTTGTGGTCTCAATATCTTTGACGTTTAGGATTAACCACCATCAAATCAGTTGCTTTTCTTTTTTCTCTTGGGTCGGCGCCTTTCTGGAGCCGCTAGAAGGGTCTGAATATCAAAGGTGTTGTAAATGACGTCCATCACAGTCTCCTCAGTGAGCCCGTTATCATTCTAGTCCGTTAGGCGCTTCCTGAGCTGATTGTTATTCCTTTTATGAATAAATTTCGGACCCATAATCATATACATCATGTTACCAACTCTTTTCTCTATCGTACCCATCTCCCAAAAAGATTTGTTATCTTTATAAGTTTTGAAAAACTTCCTCCCGGGATGTAACGTTTTGTAGGTACGATGTTAGCCCATTCTGGCTTTGTCTGTTTTGGTAGTAGTTTGTCAAAAACAGATCGTATCCGACGTGCAAACATCACCTCGGCAGGAGATTGGGAAGCTGGTGTTGTTTTCATTAGGCGTAATCCTGTAGAGTTGAAGCAACTGTTGAAGGGCTTTTCCAGTCGGTGTAGCCCTAGCTTTTTTCAGAGCTCTCTTCAAGGTATCTACAAATCTCTCAACCTGTTCGTTTGAACTAGGATGATATGGAGCGGTAGTAATGTGATCGACCTGATACGTTTTCCAGAAGTCACTAAATTCTGCTGACGTGAACTGACTTCCATTATCGGACACTAAAGTGTCCACTACCCCGAATCTAGCAAACAGTTCATGAAGAAATTTTATTTTGATTTCAGTAGTTGGATTTTTGCATACATGTACTTTGGGCCACTTCAAAAAACTGTCGACTACAATGAGGTAGTAGTATCCTTCTATAGGGCCCGCGAAGTCAACGTGGATTCTAGACCGTTTTTTGGCCAGGGACTAACTTTAACAGGAGGTGCCTTTTCTGCCAAGTTTAAGTTTGAAACCATAGTCTTGAATATTGGTGAAAATTTTGTGGATATGATCCTTATGTTCGACTACGTTTTGACATTTTATCAGGATGTCATCTAAATAAGCTACTGCTTATTTAGATGACATTTGCGGTCTTGAGAAGTCAAAACCGCACAGCATAGTATCCATGACTTGCTGAAAAATTGCTGGCACGATTTTGACCCCAAACGGTAAACGTTCGAATTTATATAATCCGCGGTGCGTTTTTATATACAATAGATTCGAACTCACCTCTTCAACCGGAATTTGACAGTAAGCGTCACTAAGGTCAATTTTCAAAAAAATTCCCCACCCTCATTAAACTTCGCAAAAATGTCTTCTGGGCCAGGAAGAGGATAATGGTAATCTTTCAGAACAGCATTTAATCCTGTCGAAAATTCAGCGCAAACGCGTATGTCTTTCGACTTTTTTACATAAACCGCTGGTGCAGCCCATTCGCTGTACTCTATCTTAGATTGGGCACCAGTTTTTTTCTAATCTGTTAAGTTCCTCGTTAATTAGTTCCAATGAGGAAAAAGGCACATTTCGCTTCTTTTTGAACACTGGCTGGACATTGTCTTGTAGTTTAATTTTTACCATCATCTTGTTACACCTGCCTAACCCACCTGAAAAGATTCCTGGATAGGCTTCCCTCAGTTCTTCAGTTTTTCAGCTTCGACATTCCAATTTTCAATTTGTTGGCAGTATGAATTTATAGGTAAGTCCCAAAGCTGGAATTGTGTCATCCAATCAGTGCCAAATAGGTTGTTAGTATTTTTCAGGACCAACAATTTTAAGTCTTCTCATTGAACGTTATATTTGTAGTCCATTCTCCCTCGAATTTAATTTTCTCTTCTCTTACTGATCTTGCAATCTTGCAATCTTGCTAGATTTTATCATGGTTGGCTTACCCAATCTTTTCCATGTTTGTAATTTTATTATAGTTAAATCAGAACGCGAATCTAGTTGAAATTCCACAATTTTGTTTAACATTTTCATGTGCACGAATTTCCTGATATTAGCACCGTCTCGTTCGTCCGACCTTGTACTTTTTATGCAGCTATTGTTTTTATTTTTAGATCAGCAATGCGAACTTTTGTGTCTGACTCGGTTAAAAATGTAACATTTTTTGTTCCGGAAAATACAATCTTTGTACCAATGTAGGGCCCCACATCCGTAGCATGGGTTAGGGGGCAACTTATTTGTTTTTTTCTTTGTTTCAGTTTTAGGAGACTTTCTTGGTTTATGTTTGTAGCGTACTTTTTTGACGTGAGCAATACCAGATTCTTCAATATTTTTAGAATCCTGCTTTAAACTGACGTACCTCTGACATTTTTCAGCGATCTGCTGAGAGTTATATTCGACTCATTCTCCAATTTGTCTAGTATTGTTTGCCTAATTTCTGCATCTTTTGTTGAAACCAGTCCTTGCAAGAATATCAAGCATTTGAAATTATTCGCACTTAGCGCCGCCGGTCTAAAATCATCGCAGTGCTTGTTTACAATTAACGCAAAAGTGGTGTAGTCTTCCCATTCTTTCTTAGTTAGATTAAGACATTAACATCTCTTATGAAAAAGAGATGTCTTTGGCCTGAAGCCAACCAATCCTCCATACACCATAATACGATATCATCTCAAGGGGTTTGTACAAAACGCGCCCCATACCATAAAAATTTAATGATTACACTCCAAGAAAGCGGACAGGACCGTCCGTCCAACCGTAGGGCCCTCGAAGATCGACCTCCTTCCAGGCACCTAACCGCAAGCCAGACGGTTAATCTTGGCCACTGTCACCTTTTCGTACCGATCAAGCGCCTTCAGTACCGCCTCAATGTCGCTGCGGGACGACACGAAATACGTCATCGGTGTACGCAGAAACCCTGGCTCGAGCACCTCCAGTAACAGCAATTCCACGTAGAGCCGGACTGCACGTCCTGTCTCTCAGCCGGCGAAGGAGAGGCTCCAATGCCAAAGGATAAATTAGAGGCGACAGCGGACAACCCTGACGAACCGACCTGGACAGCGATGGTCAACCCTATCAAATGCCTTAGATTGATCCAAATTGATCAGCGCAGCCTCGTCGACGTCTTTTACAAGCTCTATGATCGTCCGGATCAGATGCAGGTTGCTCTGAATTGTTCGGCCCTTCACAAAACAAGTCTGCTCCGGACCCGACAGAGACTCGGCAACTGACTGCAGGATCTTGGCCAAAATCTTTAACTCTCCGTTTAGCAGAGTTATGGGCTTGTAATCGTTTAAGTGCCCCCGCACCCTTGCCCTTTTTCAACAGCGTGATCACACCCCTGGAAAACCGGTCGGGGAGGGACCCCTGCCAGAACCAGTTGTTGAACACCACAGTCAAAATCGGGACAAAGATGTGCGACAGCCTCATGTACAATTCATAGGGCAAACCATCCATACCGGGCGACTTGCCTCTGCCGACCTTCTTCAATAACCTTCCGTAACCTCTCCCTCGCAGCTAGCCGCTTCAGTCGGCGAAAACCGAGGAAAGTCAGCCAAATAGCTGCGAAATTCATCCTCTCGAAGACCAGGCTTCTTGGTAAAACGGTTCTCGAAATGCCGCCGAAACGCCTCACACATGTCGTCAGTGGCCCGAAGAGTATGCCCCGCCGGGGTTTTGACTTCACAAATGTAACGATCGCCACCTCGACGGATCTCTTCCTTGCGCAAGTATGCGGCCATGTTCACAGCTTCAGAAGACATCTTGCTTAACCTATATCTAATTACCTGGCCCATGTAGCGCTCGCTATTCGAACGCTCCTCGGTCTCTCTTGTTAAGGAGATCCCCCCAGCCAACGCCCAGGAAAAACTAGTCTTAAGTGTCCTCACCTTATCAGCTCTTTCTAGGGCGAGCCGTTTGCTGAAATCAGTGGTGAAGGACCTAATTCTACATTCTATCTCACCACCTATCCCCGAGAACCGCCCCCACTAGCTCCCGCTTCACTACGATAATTAGCTGCTCCTGGACGTCCCACCTGTCCAGTAAAGACAGATTGAACTTCCAGTACCTAGCCATTCTAGGCCTATTATCTAACGCCACCCGGGCATAAACGAGTCTATGATCCGAATAGCCTACCCAGTGGGACGTGGGACAATCTAACAAGTCTACATCGGCTCTTCTAACTAACATTCTGTCAAGGTATCTAACCACCTTGTCAACTAGGCTACGATCGCTCCTTCTCCCGCTAGCACCTTGCCCTCGATCTAACTTGGGGTCCAGGATGGCATTCCAGTCCCCCATTAAGACTAGGGGCGTTGAATCCACCAGGAACGGCCCCAACTGCCGAAAAAACGAGACCCTCTCCCCTTGGTCGTCGGGCGCATAAACCGCAACGACCCGAAACGAACCACCGGCAATATCGGCCACGATCAACCGGCCCTCGGCATCGGTATGCACAAGGTCCACCTTCGCATCAAAGAAACTCCTCTGGCCAGTTGTCGTTAGACAGCACACAAGCATCGACGTTGCAAACAAGATCCACGCCGAACGACAAGAGATCATGGAGCAGGCGGAGCAGCCTTACCCCGATCCCTCAAGCCATTCGCATTCAAACTGGCTATCTTGACAGACATCGATTAGGTCTGAAAAAAAAGAAAGAAAAGAAAAGAAAAAGACTTAATCACATACGGGAAGGTGTTAAGGACCGACGGATTGTGCCCAACTGTCGTCATCCGACCGTTCAGGACAATTCCGCCGACGTCCGTGGTGTAGTTTAGTTTGATTGCCCTATATAAGGAGGGGTGGAGCAACACCGGGACCCTCCCAGAACAAAAATATCTTAGCTTTTTTAAATTGGCATTATCAATTTCGAAAACGCTTAAGTTTGTATAGGCCTCAAAGAGGTGACTCGAAACTTTGAGGTAACCCCCGGTAACCCTCACTAGGGTAATAACTCCAGGGCCGTAAGGAAAATTCCGGGGGCCCTCCACCGACTTCCCGTCAATTTTATCCATTTTCTATAGGATCCCTAAAAGGGCTCGTTTTTGTTTAGACAGGCCCTTGTCTACTTTTCATATTTCTTCTTGACCCGGAAAACGTTTCTTTTTCTTCTTCTCCCTTGATGGGTCCCCACCCGTCATAGGAGAAGAAAAAGTGGATGTATTCAAGGGATGGAGATGGAGCTGAGGGAAGAATTCTAGGGAGATGGGGAAGAATCACGGAAAGGGGAAGTTATTTCCTTGGCTTCGCTTGGCGAAGTATGGACAGATAGGGACCTGGTTTTGTCCATGTGCCTTACCGCCCTACTTCGGCCAGCACGTTTTTTCTTCTGGATCTTCTACCTCCTCCTCCCTAGTCCTCTTCAAAGAGGCAGAACGTGGCGGAGGCATTTCTTCCACCTCCATCTCAGAGTCTGAGTGTTGCTGCTTCTGTAGTTGCTTCTTTGCTTGTCACTTCTTGTGTGTATTCTTATTGGGAGATTTAGGCAGCGATTTCTGTTGTTGTGGTGGTGGTTGCTGTTGTTGTTGCAGCTGTTGCTTTTGTTGTTGCTGCTGCTGCCGTTTCACCTTATTTCGCTCCTGTGGTGGCGGTCCCTGGTTTTTCGGAGAGGGTGTGTATTTGATGCCTTGCCCCTCCTGACCTTCGTCCATTCAGTGTTGAAGGTCTTTGTTGCTGCTTCTGCTGCTGCTACTGTTGCCACTGCTGCTACTGGTGGTGTTGTTGCTGCTGTGGCTTGCGGTTGCTGTGCTGCCTTCTTGCCGGGGCACGCCTTTGACATGTGCCCCGAGGCGTCGCACGTCCAACAATAGGGTCTCCTCCCCTCGACCACTACGAGCATCCTCTTCTCCCGGCACATCAAAATGTTCGGAATCTCTCCAAAGCTCTGTCGGGTGAGGGTAATTTGGAGCACAATGTCCCCAGTTCCGATGCCTGACTTGCTAATGACCGCACAGACCTCGTTTACTTCACCATACTGAGCGAAAAAGGCTCCCATGTGGTCCTCAGTTATATCGGCTGGTACGCCATGGACCGTCATTAGAGTTTTGCGTGTTCCCATATACTCAGTTTGCATTCTCACTGTTTTAGAATGCTTCCGGCCAATTTTTTGGCCTCCTGCTCGTTCGTAAGAAGAACGTCCCATAAGGCATTGGACCTCCTTGCTAAGACCCGTGGGGCAACATTTAGTGTCTTCAACGCCTCCTCCATCGTTTCCCTGCTGACCCCAATTAATTTCCGACTTTTCACGTCGGAGGTCAGTAGGGAGATTGTTCGCGTAGTCACGGCGTTCAATGCTTCGGGAATGGTTATGAATTCGTTCCCTTTAACGAATTCCTCATATTTCGTTTTTAGACTGGCGTAATACGCCGCGTCTTTCACTGTTCTTTTTTGCTGCCATGCACTTTCTCGAATTTCACCGGATTCCGGTGGTGATTCGTCAGCGTCACTCATGGTATTTTTTCCTTTTAAATTTCAGTTTGGAAGGAGGAAGAAGATGAGAAAGAAGAAATTAAAAAATTGGGAAGCTATCATAGAGAAGAATCAGGAAGATAGCGAAATTACTTCTCTTAGGAGTAGGGTAGAGGCAGGGACTTCCTCCTAAACATGTTATACACAATGAAGTGTTGAATTACATTCCGGGACGAGAGGAATCTCAAAATAGTAGTACCAAAAATGTTAAGACAAGAAATCTTAACCAAGTGTCATGAAAAGGTAGGACACATGGGGGTTGATAGAATCTATGAATTAATAACGAGGAATTATTTTTGGCCTAGACTGTATAATGATGTATTGAATTATGTGAACAAGTGCATAACGTGTCATAAGAAAGCAGAAACAGTATCAAATATAATGCTTTCGAAGATATTTCCTTGATATGGAGCCCCTGAGCAATTTTGGTAACTGGCAATGAACCACAGAGGATGAAAATCAAATCAAGAAAGAGACTCTGAGAGAATTAAATACTATACACATTACCACCTCCCCATACTATCCCCAGAGCAATGCGAAAGTAGAAAGATTACACCACACCTTAGCCGATGTGCTAACGAAGTTGGCAGGTGATAATAAGGAGAGCTGGGATGAGTACTTAGATCTGGCGCTGGCTTCCGTGCGATTTTCTATAAACGAAACCGAGAAATTTTCCCCTTATTATATGCTATTTGGCAGGGATGTGGTCTTACTGATGGATAATTTGCTAGAACCTAGAAGGAAATATATGGGAGAAGATCACCATAAATTGATCTTGGAGCAACAAAATAAAGTTTTTACTAAGGTGAGAAAGAAAATCAGGAGAGCCGAGAAAAGCGTGTGCAAATCGATAACCATAAGCGACAGAAAGGAATGTAGGAGTAAAAGTGGACCCTCATCTTTATCTCATTGCAGGTATAGACAAATGAGGACCACTGATAGCGCTGGCGCTGATTTTGACAGTAAGTGCCTGAGAGCGTAGCGAAAATACTGTATTTAAAAAGATCAATGAGGTGGTCATAAGTAGATCAAAGTGATAGATTTGCAACCATACGAAGAGTATAATAATTTCTAATTAGCTCGTTTAGAAATGGAAATAACGAAGCTCAGTAGGGCTAGAACACAAGTAGCTCAGGATTATCTACAGAATGAAGAGTACCACCGTATAATGTATCCTTTGGCCCAAGAATCCCTGATACTTGATAAACAATGGAAAGATACGAGTCCATACCTGAAGGAGGTAGAGCTATTACAGACTAGAAAAAAAGAACTATACTACCTATTGTAGGGAAGGCATTGTGTGTATTATTTGGAACAGTGTCAGAAGATGATGTAAGGATGATTAAGAGGAAATTGAAAGACGCGGAAAGGAATCAACAAGTAATAGCTCAAATAGCTAGAGAGAGTGTATGTTGTAATTAGCTAAGAACAGAGGTAGCATAAATAGCATTAATTTCTCATTTTCAAAGTTTCAGAGAAGAGGTGTTCAATGTAATAGGGTCCTTAGCAGCGGAACTGAGAGGATTAGAGGGGTTTTTACAACAATATTTCCAGATGTTTTCGATAACAAGTAAAGTCCGTCAGACCTGTCGTTAAAACTAGAGCAAGTGAGAGCTCAGTTGGATATGCTATCTATGGAACACCGAGTATAATAACTCCAATCCGGTTAAGAGAAGTGTTGTTTGGAATACAGGCTAGATTACCTCATCACCTTAGGTTACCTGTAGACCCCACCAAGCAATTATGGAAATATTATAGTGCCCTAGGGTGTACCACATTATTGGAAAATAAGAAGTTATTAGTACTAGTATCAGTTCCTCTGTTAGATAGGGATAGTACCTTCGAAATCTACCAGGTGATAAATCTTCCTATTCCATATTCTAATGCAAATCAAAAATTAGAAGCTGTGGCTAGGTGGAAGCGGACCTTTTAGCATTGAATTTGGCCAAGAACAAAATTTGTGTTGCTAACAAGTGAAGAATCGAATAGATGTAAAGTTTATGCTCTAAGCACCTGTGTATCCACAAGCCCAATTTATGTAACTGGTAGTCAGGATCTGTGTGTACTTGTGTTATTTAGGAAAAATAAAAGGGGAATTAAGGAGATTTGTCAAATAGAAGTATTACCTAGTGCTATATTATCTTCAGCAATTAGGATATCGGACGGCATTTGGGCGATAGCTACCCAAAGAGAATTAGAATTATCGGAGGTCTGTGGAGAAAAGCCCACAAGAACAATAAAATGGGGTCACCATTATTTATTGCAGAGTTACCAATGAGGTGTGACGCCCATGGATCCTCGATGTCACTTCCCCTTTATTACCAGGCAGAAGAAAAATTTGAAGAAAAGAATCTTTCTTGAAATTAATGCCAACCAACGCGAGTAAATGGGCAGAATTATTGGAACCTATAGTAAAAGAAGTCCCTGAGGTTTCTTTAAAGAAAATGCCTGACTTATTGAAGCCCCTGTTAAATCAAGGCAGGGCAGAAAAGAGAAGAAGTGAATAAAGACCATGACTAATTGAGAAGTAAGGAGTGTTGAAGGCTCCATAAGTAATTGAAATAGAAATGTGATTGTTATTTTGCTTATTGAATTTGCATGAATTGAAATATATATATATATATATATATATATATATATATATATATATATATATATATATATATATATACCTTACAGGAGAATAATTATTATTCCGCATGTGGAATATCAGAACTGTTGAGGACTACTAAACTGACAAGAACTTTAATTCTTGAATCGATTTAATCAAACTTTACATTTTTTTTTTTTACTTTTTACTTTTGGATGAAGTAATACCTGCATGCGAAAGGTATAATGGACAATTGCATGACAAGAATTATTTTTTTTTAAATATATAGTCACTAGCAGCATGAGCCGGCGTTGCCCGTGCTTGATTCAAAAATCGTACGACTCATACAGCAATCACTATCACTTGACTTAAAATATTTTTGCCCTTCCTTGCCTTTAAAGGAGTGCCCTAGCCGTGCTGATGTTGCTACATGCCTTACTTCTTGCCTATCTCACACTACGAATTTTTTCTAAGCTCTATACTAAACATTAAATCTTTTATGAAAAAAGAACTAAACAAAATGAACACAAAACGATCAGCTTTAAAAAAAGCACTCGTAACTGGAAAAAACCGAATGAAAAAAGAATGTTAACAACAAATACTTTTCACTCCAAACCCAGTTCTGCGGAATCAGAATCAAAGTTGAGTTTAAGCAAGCAAATGAGCCGATTGAAGTAAAGTGCCATGCAGATTTAAATTTTTCCCACTTGTGACGAATGCAGCTATCGATTTTTTTGCATGCTAGCATGCTAGTTAACATTCGTGTCAGTCAGCTGTTGGCTCTCACGCTGGACAATAGAATCTTCCTGCCTATTCGTGGAAGCCAGCTATAGACTCTCACTCTGGTCAGTAGAAAATGGCCGCAAACTACATGAAAATTGCCGTAGAAGCATGAAAAAATCGATTATTTCCACTATCGATGGGAGTTGGGAAATGCAAAGTCGGTCCTGGTCTTCCCGCTAATTTGGAGCATGTGCATGTAAATTTTGGTGCAAATCCGTCGAAAATTGCGACCGTGCATTCGTTACACACACGCACGCACACACACACACACACACACACACACACACACACACACACACACACACACACACACATCCTGCCTTTTATAGATAGAGATTGGACTATGTATGTCAATTACGAGTAATAAACAAAAAGATTAGGGGAGAGATCTGGCAGGGGTGATTATCACCCCTGATATAATAATAATGATAACGAAGGAGGATATGCTGTAAAACAGAAAACACTAAATGAAAGAGAGGCGTTTTCGAATAACCAAGATGTTAATATGCTGTTAAGACTTTGAAATATAAAAAGTTAATTTAGAACGCGAAATACAATCTTTTTGTAAGTGTACAAAGGATATCAGATTACTAATAGAAAATTACTGGAACAATAATAATTTGGAACTTAAAAAAAAAAAGAAATGGATTTTGACGCTATAAGAGTCTCTGCAGTTTACAAAGAGCGACAGAATAATTAATAACGAAGTGATAAACAGTAGCGTTTGTTGTGAACCTTGGAAACCAATCAATGAAAAAGTAAATTGTTTATTCTCGGATGAGTAAAGTTATATTTTGGTAGTATGTCAGTACGCTCGTACTAGAAACACAGATACGTACCAGTCTGGGACACGTGAGGCCGATTCTCTTAATAAAGAGCCGAGCCAACCGGAGGAGAGAGAGAGTCTTTGAATGCAGTCGGACTGAGTGGAGAGACGTCAGAGATTGAAAAGGAAGTGCCCGCTGTGTCTTGTTGAAGCTGAGGGCAATGAAGCGAAATACTGCCGCTAACATCCAAGTACCGCTACCCCTGCTGCTACTACTACTACTACTACTACTACTATTACTACTAGTACAGAGAACAGGCATATCGAAGGTTGGTAGTAGCTGCGCTAAGAACCGACCAAAAAGAGTTAAAACGAATGCCAAATCTCTCCTTACCGAAATTATTCGAAGTATTTGTGTTTGTTTTGTTATTGTTCACATACAAGAAACATTTAACCTTGTGCAACAAGAATTTTTTTTTGTGTGTGTTTGCTTTATATATATATATATATATATATATATATATATATATATATAAACTTTTGTGCTTTCAAAATCGAATCGACTTGGTTATATTTATCTGTTATCCCGATTCTCATCCGACGAAATGCAGGTGAACAAACGGAGAGCTTATAGATTTCTATTATCCACTCTCCAGGATCAAAACAATCACAACTTGGCTTGAGAATTGACCGGAGACTTGTGTCTAACCTGTAATACTGGACCATACCGGACCAACAGCCGGTCTTGTGGATTGCGTGTGTCCAGTGAGGTGGGGATACGGTGTTACATTTTGGATTTTACAAAGTTTTCATATCTGTGAAATTTACGTTGAAAAACTATCTGTTCTGTCCAATTTCGAGTAGTTTTTGAACGTTAACCAAGTGTGCTTGAAAATATAATCTGAAATTTAGCTTTGAAAAAACACTGAATTTTACGTTGAAAAATTAGCTGTTTTGGCCTATTTCTAGCAATTTCTAGCAATTTTTGACCTTCGATTTGGTATTGATTAAGATTCAACGGTTTACACAAAGTTATATTAACAAATTTTTGGTTTTACAAACTGTTATGGTCCAATATCCTTGCCCCACGGTTATGGTCCAAGTTTAGAACCAAGGAAGAACAACACGAACACAAGAGTAGAATAACAAAGATATATTATAACAGAAATATAGTACAAGAAGTTGAAGGTGTTAGTAATGACTGTCCGTCTGGTTTAGAGTGAACTAATATTGTCTCGACTCGTTACACGATTCATTGTATTTAATATCCCACCCACGAGGAATATATGTGGCACGAGGCTAAAAGATTAAAGTGGGTTTCTAAAATCTCATAATTTTTTAATATAACTTTGTGTAAGCTGTTGAAGCTTGTTAAAAAACAATAATTTTTGATCGAAACCAAATCTTTTTTCAACAATTTCATTGCTTTTCTAATGTTACCCAACACTAAATTACATTTTAAATTTACTGTCTTTGTGGTTAAAAACTAATCAAAATCGGCGAAAACAGCTTCATTATTAATGCAATTCTCAATGTTTTCAAAACTTTCTAATACCGCATATTTTTTTTAATATAACTTAATGTAAGCTGGCTCAACTTGAACCATATTATTAATTCGTGTCGAAATCGATTTTCAATAATTTCACCGTTTTAAAATTACTGTGTTTAAAGTTTGAAAAATCCAAATCATTATTTATCGATCAAAACCAAACATTGTAAAATTGTTTAAATCTTATCCAAATCGGGGAAAATTGCTTCATTTTCAACGCGAGTTTCAATGATTTCAAAACTTTCTAAAACATCAATTTTTTAAAAATAACTTTGTGTAAGCTGTCAAAACTTGCCAAAAACAATATTTTTAGATCAAACCCAAATCAATTTTCAATAATTTTAGGTGTTTTCTAAGGTTTTTATCGGTGGTAAAGTATGGAAAATACTTGAAATTGGCGAATTTAGCGTCTATTTCAATTGAAAGCTCATTGTTTTCAAAAGTTTTTAAAAACCAACAGTTTTTAATATCACTATGTGTAAGCTGTCAAAATTTGTTAAAATCAACGTGTGTCTTCAATTCATATGAGGTATTATTGTCCTTTCTTTGCTCGTAAATATTCTCTTCAAATTCTATTCTAAACTCATCCCGATTATCATTGCCTAACTTCCTCCTTGAACTCAGCCTTAGTTGAGTGATTATGTATATAACCCCTTCCATATTTTCTACTATCATCTCTAAGCTTGATCCCCATAAAGCATGTTAACCCGATGATATCCCTATAATAGTCATTAACGATGTGCTCCCGAAGTGGCTCCTGTTCTCTCTAAACTGTATAATAAATACCACGCTGCCTCGTGCTTTCTTGCCTGCTGTAAGTCATCGTGTGTTGTTCCAGTTTTTAAGAACTCTGGTGAACCGTCCAAATCTTCCATCTGCCTATTAGCGTTTGACCTCTTTTTATAGTCCTTAATCTATGCTCAATTGGTTCATCATCTTTCATCCCGGGTCCTTTTCTTAAACAAGTAATATGGCTTTTGTTTCTCCAGGTCAACTTCTGATGTAATGACGATATTTGCGGAAATAGTTTATCATGCTCTAGGCAAATACGGTGAATACCAAGCTGTTGCATTGGACATCTCGAAAGCCTTTCACAGGGTCTGGAATTCAGATCTTCTCCACAGACTAAAAAGTTACCGTATCTCGGACACGTTTTTGAAATGATCCAGTTTTTCCTATCAAATCCTAAAATGAAAGTTATCCTGAACTGCCACATGTCTATTTGCTTTCGTAAAAACGCACATGTCCTCCAGGGCTCCATGCTACTCTATTTTTAACTTTCATTAATAACATTCCTGATGACATCAGCTCTCAACTTGGTATCTACGCTGACGACACAACAATTTACTCCTGCCTCGATAATAAGGCTTATCAGTCTGAGAAGGTCAAAATGGCAGCCGATGTCCAAAACGACCTCAAGTCCGTAGTTAACAGGGGCAAAAGATGGTTTATTAATTTTAAATTTTAACGCCTCCGAAACTAAACTTCTCTCCATTAATTATCTAAGAGGCCCCCTTGCTACCTTCTATCAGCATGGCTGATGCTATCCTCCAGGAAAGTGGCTCGTTGCGCCTTCTTGGGCTCACGTTCTCTGGTGATATGAACTGGAAAGACGATATTAACCCATTGCTAGGTCAACTGCTAAGAAAGTCGGTTCATTATGTTGGACGAGAAAATGTTTCTCTCCAGAATCTATCATACATATCTATGTCTACTATTCATTCTTCTATCTTTAGAATATTGCTGCAACGTATGATCCGGTTCACCTTGAGTTCCTTCGTAAGATCCAAAGAAGAATCTGCAATATTATTGGTCCCGATCTGTCGGCTTTCCCCTCACCGTAAGGCTGTGTCTTTTCTATAATTTCATGGTAATTGTTCGAATTACCATGAAAGTATTTATGTAGTACCTAGAGATTTTTTAAAATTTAAGCACAGCACTAGACTGGCATCGAGATCTTATTATTTTACAGATGAACTTGCTAAATGTAGCCGTAATTTCTATGTTAACAGTTTGTTTCCTGGTACTTCTCACTTCAGGCTCCTTGTTTTCCAGGCGGCTTTGATCTGCAAATATTTTAGTGCAATGTCAATCACGATCTGTTGTCCACCTCATTACTCTCTTCTCTGTGTTCATTATTGTTTCTGTTCCTAATTTCTTCCACACACTGTAAACCTTTGTGTTTTAGTGGCATTACTGCCTTGCTTGGGGTGATTTCGACTTTTTAAAAAATTATTACGTGTCCTACTTTTCTTCCATTTTAATTTATTCTGTTCTCCTTTGCTGTTTTTTTTTCTACCTGATTCCTTACATTTGTGCCATTTTTTACCTGTTTTCCTATTCTCATTCCATTTTATATTCTTTTGTAGAAAATGGGAAAAATAGTGAAGTATATGATTATCATTCACAATTTTTCCATCTTTTCTTACTTTTGCTCGATTTTATTTTTCTCATTTATTTTCTTCCTGTTTTCATTCTTTTTTCATCTTTTTACACTTTTTGGTATTTCATTCAACATTTTCCAACGTGTTTGTTTCATTTTATGTTTTTGTGAATTTTCTTCACTATTTTACTTCATATTTACTGCTTTTGTTCCACTTTACTATTTTCTCATTTTCTTCATCATTTCTCTCCGTGTTTTTGTTTCGTTTTACTCTTTTCTCATGTTTTTCAGTTTTCCTACGATAGTTTCCATTTTCATTTTTGTGTCATTTTTGTTCGCTATTTTTCTTCCTGTTTTCCGACTTTTGTTCCATTTTAATAATTTTTCTTCTTTAATATTTTATAACCTCTTGTGGTACTTTTCTTTCATTTTCTATTTTTTTTTCCCATTTCTATTTTTGTCTATTATCCTACATGGCCTTTTTCACTAATATTTTTTCCGATTTTCTTACATTTGTTTCATTTTAGTATTTTCGGAATCTTATTCACTATTTTTAATTTTATTTTCTACTATTTTTGAATTTTAATATCTTTATCATTTTCTTCATTATTTTTCTTCCATTTTTTCAGCATTTTTTTTCCATTTTACACTTTTTGTCATTTCATTCTCTATTGTTTATCTACTTTTTATTCATTTATTTCATTTTTTCATTCTTCTTCTTGATTTCCTACTTTTGTTATATTTCTATACTCTTCCACTTTTTTCACTATTTTCATATCTGTTTTTCTATGTTTATTCCATTTTATTTTTTGAGAATATTCTAACTAATTTTGTTTCTGTTTTCCTACTTAATTTCATTTTCTTCAATATATTACTACTTCCGGCTATTTTCTTCCATTTACTATTTTTATATTTTTATTCAATCTAAACTGTTTTCCTACTTAATGTTTTAATTTACAAATTTTGTCATATTCTTCACTATTTTGTGACATTTCTTTCTACTATTGTCCCATTACTCCAATTTATAATTTTCCACATAATTTCTCTTCTTGTTTTCTTACTTTTCTTCCATTTTTCTTTATTTGTCATTCTTTACTTTTTTACTATTGCTTTCCTAATTCTTTCCATTTTACTTTTTAGCCATTCTCTTCATTTTTTCTTTTTTTTTTCTATTTTCTTCACAATTTTCCTACCTGTTTTCCTGTTTCATGTTATCTTTTTATGAATCGTCTTTCATTTTCTATTTTTGCTTTTTTCTTCATTCAAACCTATTTTCGTAGTTTTTATTGTTTTCCTTCTTTTTCGATTTTACTATTTTTGACATAATCTTCACCATTCTTCATCATTTTTCTCCCATTTTAACATTTTCACATTTTCTTCACTATTTTCTTAACTGTTTTCTACTTTTGTTCAATTATACTGTCTTCCCCATTTTCATCACAATTTCTACACAATAGAATAATTCTACCCAGAAACCAATTGTCTGTTACTTTAAACCTATGTTTGTTATCATTTATATCTGAGTCCTGAAATAACTCGAAATTGATCTACCTTACTAAAATGGGCCTAAAATATCAAACAAAGAAACCATTCATATATTCCCTTCCGACAAAGGTTGTGGAATTATAATTATGGACAAACACATTTAGCAACAAAAAAAGTCACTCCTCACCCCCATCACCCCCCCAAAAAAAACAAAACTAAGTTTTCCTCTTCGACCTTTTCGAAATATATCAGTTATAAAAAAAACCTTAAATGATATTTCTCCAAGAATAGACAATAATTACACCCTCGCACTTACAAAGGAATTCTTCCATCAACAAATTCTGCATAAAGGACTCTAGCTTCGCTTAATGTAGAAATTCTACGGTCTTAAACAAACTCCGCACTAAAATTTTCATAAGAATTCAATGGTTAATAACAAAATCCCATTTCTTTGGTGTCAATGTAAAACTAAAATATAAAGTATTTACCATAAAAAAAACCACCAGTACAAACTCTTTTCTTTTAAGCTATGATGGCAAATGCCCGGAAAGTTATAAAATAGCAGTGATAAAAGAAAAACTTTCTTAAATAGAGCAAACCTAAATTCTTCTTATTTCTGAGCAAACTCAAACACATAAAACAAACATTAGTTGGCAATAATTTTCCTAACTACATCATCCATAAACTAATAAATTTTTTTCTTACAAAAATACGCCAATACTAAAAATACAATACAACAAGATATTTTATTGCATCCAGATACACAATAGCTACAAGCAGGATGAATTTTGTATGCGACGTATCATTAAACAACATATTTCACCTGTTAATCCTGGCAAACAGGTAAAACTTGTAATATATTACAGAAAATGGATAACCGCCAAATTCGTCGTCACTAATCAAAATAACCCTATTAAATCTAAACTCGCAATGACCAATATTGTGTATCAATTTAACTTCCCAGTACAAAACTGTCTCTCTAGTCATAAATCGGTTTGCTATATCGGTCATTCCACTACTCCTTGGGCAGATGCCTCACTTATCAAAATGCCGTAAAAATCATTTAGCCACCCACATGTACATCTGGCACCCACTATTAATCTCACCTTATTTAGCAGTGGAAATAGAGTTTTTAAAGTTTTTGTTTATTTTTAATAGAATGACCCCAGTCCATATTCCATAGACGTTTACTTTCGATGGACTGG
The DNA here is from genome assembly GCA_963932145.1 of Acanthosepion lycidas. Taxonomy (NCBI): domain Eukaryota; kingdom Metazoa; phylum Mollusca; class Cephalopoda; order Sepiida; family Sepiidae; genus Acanthosepion; species Acanthosepion lycidas. The sequence continues at coordinate 32,717,225 of OZ010594.1, read as the reverse complement.
AATAAACGTTACTCCGCATTTCATCTCAAAGAGACAATCGCAAAAAGAAATTAATGACACTCAATGACAAAACCAAAATGGCCAAAGAAATGGGCGAAAGCGCTTCGGACAACAGACGCCATGAACAATTTTTACACTTCCTTACGGAAAAATGTGAGAATATTAGAAAAATTAAAAAAATAAATTTTCCTTGTCTGTCATATTCAATGAAACATGTTTGAAAGAAAGGTTACTGCATAAATACATTACACACACACACACACACACACACACATATATATATATATATATATATATATATATATATTGATGCATGTTTCATTAAATAATATAGACAAGTTTTGTCTATTTATTTTAAGTAAATTCCTTTCATTTTGTCTGATAAGCTTAATAACATTATCATTGAAAATCACCATATTGATAAATGTTTTTTAATCCTATCTAAGCTTTCGGCTTACATAAGCCATTATCAAAGATCACAATTACATTTCAATATATAAACAATACACGGACAAAACAATAATGACAGTCTGTTTTTGTTGCATGAAAGATTTCCAAGCAGCGACAAAATCGTGTATACGAGACGTGGAAGTGAAAATCGCACAGCAGCTCGTGACGTTACACATGACCACGCGAGTAAATGTGAGCAATAAAAATCAATAAAGAACTCTAAATGAATATACAATTAAATAATATGGATATGCATGGTTAGAAAATATTAATGAAAATAGACACTTTGAGAATATAATACTTAAAGAATAAATAAACGAACAAATATTAAATATTCGCATCTATACCTGTATTTGTGTTGTATTTACATATAAACACACACACACAACTACAAACGAACAAACTTAACCTTCCATAATTAATTCCTCAACATATAACACCAAAGCAAAAATAATTAAACTAATAACTATTAAATAAAAATGAAACATTAGATAAATGATAATATATGATATAAGCAAATATTTAATTTATTACATATACACTATTTAAAAATACATATGTGTATGTGTTCGTAAGTATATATTGTATACTCTATATACTTATATTCAAACAGCAAAGAAAATACCATATAAACCCAACCAACACTAATTAATACCCTAAATATAGAAAAATAATAACTTTACCATTTAGGTACTAGATTATTAATAACAAATCCCAAACAAAAGTGTGCGTGTGCTTAATTACTAGCGTTTGTGTGCGTATGTATGTACACGTGTGTATATCTATATACGTATATGCATGTATGCGTGCATGTGTGCCTGTGCGCAAACGTATAAATACAGGAATATGCACACAAATTCAAACAATATTAAAAAAATTTTAATTATAAACATCACCTCCAACAATTAATTCCCTAATAGTATTTAAGATACCACTAAGCCAGATAAGAAAACGAAATAAAAGCCAAGTGAAGATATATATATATAAATATTTACCTTATCATTTAAACATTAAAATCAATTATTTATGTAAAAAAGAAATACAAATTTTCTAACTCAAGATCAGAATGCGCAATAATTAAAAACGACTTGTCTAGAGAAAGCTAGAAACCAAATTGCAGCAAATGGTAACTATTGAAAGAAAAGAGAAAAAGGAAAAAAGAAGAAAAAAGGCTAAGGAGCGAGCGTAAAGTGGAGAAAAACGACAAAAAGGACAAATAATCACGACACACTACACGTACCCACATCCGCACAGATGGGCGCACACACTTGAACGCTCACAGACACACACACACACTATGAAAAAACTTGCATAATTGCTGATTCTTCTTTGGATCTTATTGGGGTAAATATTGTGACAGCAATATTCTAAGTTTGGACGAATGGTAGACTTATAGTGATGTTAGAGATTCTGGAGAGACAAAACTATCTCTCTCGACACAGTAGCAATGGATTCAACATAGCCTTTCCACTTCATATCAGCAAAGGACTTAAGCCCGAGACGGGGCAGCGAGTCACTTTCCCGGGGGAATGCAGCGAGGGGTCTCTCAGATGATTAATGGATAGAAGTTTAGAAGTCATCATTTGCTTCAGTTAACGACGGATTTAAGGTCGGTTTGGACATCGGCTTAAAGGTTTGTCACTTGATTGTTATTATTGGTCCTGATCTAGCTGGACAGTATATTATACATATGGGAACTAGTTAAGACTTTCATAGAGACATTGCGGTATTATGGTGGATGTAGTAAGAAAGGCAAGTAAAAATGTGTTGTTGTGGTGCAAGTATTGGTATATATTATTACATATGTTATATGTTGTTATAATGTATACTTGTATTTCAAATTGACATCCTATTTTTATTTTTGTTTTAAACAGTGTGTATTAAGTCTACCGGGAAATCGTAATAAAGATCCTGCGTCCCCCTTTTTAAAAGAAATCACCGTTATGATCCTGTGCGCTCTACTGGTCAGCTCCGAAGTGTCTCATAGTTCATCAAGACTCTATATTTCTTTATATATATATATATATATATATATATATCTATATATATATATATATAATATTAGTTGTGGACAGAATTATTTTCTGAATTTTGCTGAATTTACCATAAACAATTGTTGATATACAACACTTTCCAAGAGTTTAAATGTTCCTAGATCGAAAACTATCAAGAAGTAAGAGACTCGTTATGTTGATAATAAATTACGGACTAACATAAATTGTTAGAGATGCCTGGAAGAATCCTCACTTAACGCCAAAGGACATTGCCAAGGACATTGATGTATTTGGCTATTTTTAAAACTAATATAAAACAATGTGCATGAAAGCTAACTTTGGGCCGTCACTGCATGTTTCAACATGACAATGCCCGAAACACACACCACGAATTGTTAGAAAATACTTAGATGACAGCAAAATTAAGTTATTGACGTACAAAGTCCTCACCATTGAAAATTAATGGGTACATTTTGAAGAAAAAGTAAGACGAAGATGTTCTTCAAATTCGGAATAACTAGAAGCTATTGCCAAGAAAGAATAGATCATAATAACAATCAGTTTGTGTAGTGATCTTGTAAGGAATTATTAAAAATTATTAAAGGCAATAATCAAGAATAAAGGTTACACAATTGATTATTGAGGCAAAAGTGTCAATACTTTTGTCCTATGCTAAATATTTTTTTGTGTTTTTTATTGCTTGACATTAAAACAAAATTTATTTCCATAAAAAATTGAGGTATTACAGCTTTATTTGTAATTATGGAAGCGGGGTTGCATAATTCTGTCCACAACTATATATATTGATGAAATTTTTGTTTTTACTATTTTTAAAGTTTTCTTCATATTTCTTTCCTCATATTTTTCTTTCCATTCTTTTTTCCCCAAATTATTGTCACTGTCATTTTCTTTTCAGAACGTATTTATTTCTATTATTTTCCCCGTTACATCATTCTTCAAACTTCCGATTTTCAACATTCTTTCGGCTTACTCCTTCAAACTAAATTACTTTTTTTTTTTTCCCTCTGGTGAATTATGCCCTTCTTCTCGGCCAATTCTTTTATCATTTTCTTTCTTTCTTCAATTTTCTTTCCTTCCAGTCGTCATTCTCTCATTTTATAACTTACACACTGGCTTTTCTTTCCTTTTCTTACTCTGATTTATTTATTGTCCGCTTTCTTTGTCCTGTTTTATTTTTTCTCCTTAAGCATTATATTCTTATTATTTTTGGTAACTTTTGTCTCAATAATATTGTCAACTGTTTTGCACTGGACAACGGAATATATCGGTTACTGTAATTGATGGCGCTTTTTTGTTATTAAAACCATCGAATAAATCAACGTTTTTACTTACATAATTGTTGTCAGACTATTTACCTACAAGCTGAAGGCCATTTTTATTCCTAATGTTAAGCACATGAAATCCTAATCATAGAGCGAAAACTAATTTCTTTTCAGAGAAAAATATTTTTAGTTGGTTTCCGCTCTTTATGAAAAACATTGATATAATACTTCACACAAATTCTTCGAATATAATTATCTCAGAAAAGCAAAACTCAATAATGATTTGAAAGTGAAGAATTTTATGCTGCAGGTTATCTCTTATTCTCTATTTTTTAAATCCGTCTTACAAGTGCAAAGCGTATGGATATAAAATTTGACAAAAAGCTGTTTTAAGTTTGTGAAAAAAGTTTGCAACGTACACTTTTTTTGAAATGTTCAAACTGAATATAACGCAGAAAATGGTAAATATTTTTACGCATCTAATATATTATCGATTTTCAAACACAAATGAATTTGAAGAATTTTGAGTCACAATGAAAGCGAAAATTCTTTGATCAGGATTTGGTGTTCATCTTTACATGAAGTTATTTAATTTTAATCATACGAAGAATTCTAGGATTTAACTCATGATATCTGGTGTCATAAACGAAAATAAGAAAAATCTTTTCATCTTTTCATGTGGAATTAGTCATTTATAACAATGATAAAAAGAACTAATAATAATAACTTAAGTTTCCATGATGTGTTAATATGAATGGGAGAGACTCTCAAGAGGATGCTTCCCCGATCATTACAATGTTAACATGTCCAAGTCTCGGGATAACTTTTTTCTTCCCCACATGCTCACATATATTGTGCCTTTTATGCTGTAACCCTCTACCTCGAGTAGCCCCCGGGCTTTGTACACGGTGAACATCATTGTAAAAAAAATATTCTCTAAAATAATTTTGTGTAATAGATTGTCTTCATTTTAGACTGCAGTGTCTGAAATCGCACGTTCCGAGACATAGGTGGCCTTTATTTTTGAATAAGAGGTGAGAATTAGAGTATTTTAGTCTAATTGCCATTGTGCTGTACATCTTATATTAATGAACTGGGAAATATGAGTATGTGATACCAGATGACTCGATCAGCTCGTTTCTCTTTACATTTAAACAGTGGGTTCAGAAAAAAATCTGTCGACCTTAATAACAAACGCACTATTATTACAAGCAGAATCATAAGTATTATGCTATGACAACACTCTTCATTCTGGAGAGGTGAGAATGTAATTCAATGTCTCTTCTTTCTAATGTTACAGAGAATTATCGTAGCACAAATTGTAAAAGAAAAGATAAAAATAGCTTGTGAAAGGAAATGACTCGGTTTACCACTCCGTTGTGGAAGGATTCTTTACAGGTTCAAATACACAAATGAGGAGAAGCAACCAACAGTAACGAACAACAATCGCCATTATACAAATTAACTTAAATTTAATCATAACGAGTCGATACATGAAAAGATTAATGCAATGTGTGGAAAAGTGTGCGTTATACATTTCTGTATAGAAAGATGCATGTCTGAGCTGGAAAGTCGAAATTCACTTAGCTCTGGCTATTCGCCTGAAATAAAATAGAGTTTTCTCTTTTTTCTCTCTTTCTTTTGTTTTATATTTCTCTTTGTTCTTTTTACTTTTAGTTCAGTTCTTTTTTTTCGGTATATTGTTCTTTCTTCATTGTTATGAGTTTTGACCCCAAGAGCTGGTCGTTTATTCTATTCTTCACAAATTCAGCAATGTAGAATTCATCATTCGGGTAGAACGATTCGGCGCTGTCCAATTGAGTGGATCGCACATGCCTGGAGATTATCACAATTAGTAATTCGTCCGTGCATTTGGGGTATGCAGCATGATATAATGAGGTGAGTTGGATCTTGTCTTCGTTGTGCGATTTACTTTGTTTGACGGTAACAAAGGAGATATTACTCGCACAGGACTCGGATTCCAACTAACTTCTGCAGATCTTTTCCCGTTCAACGTTCATATTTGATCACGTGATTCTGCACGTGTGTGAGAATCTATTTTTAGCTTTCACTCGGACATGTCAGCCTGCCTGACTTAATTGTTCTTGTAGTAATCGACTACTATTACAGACTGAAAGTGAGATGGGGAGTTAATGAATTATATTATTAGAGAGATGGAAAGACAGATGGTTTGTTAAGTGCAAAATCTGTGTGATTTAGGGGTTTTGGTTGCGTTAGGATATAACACTAAGAGTTGCCATAAATCACGTAAACGAGAGATCATGCTCTTTTGTCGCCGTTAAGAAGACTCAATAGAATTATGCACTCTGTATGCATTTACGTGCATTATTTACTAAGTTCATGTGCAAGCGTTTAAATAATTGTGTGATGACGTGTGCTTGTATGGAAAGTTGGAATAAGATACTTATTTTGTATCGCTCTTTAAGGGATTCAGTTCCCTACTAAATTAATAATTTTATGTTGTATTTATGCAGTTTCAAACTGATTTTCGACTACAAATATGGGTGGCTACAGCTATGGAATTTTATGACGTGACTTAATGCTTATTTCTCTCAATGTACGCATTTCCAGTTACTGAATTCATAGCATGGGACTGTGGACATTATATCTTAATCACATCAAAGACACTGACTTTTCCAATTGGTTAAAATGCAACGAGGAATTTTTTATAAGGAGATTCTTTATCACCCCTCCTATATCGTCTGTCACTAATCCTCCATTTACATGAACTAAATAGCAGTAACTATGGATACAAAATAAACAACAATGTTTTTAATCACTTATTCTCCATCGATGACCTCAAACGATTTGCCAAGGGCGACAATAAGTTGAAAGGAAAGGTCTACTTAAGAATTTAAAATGTTTCGGTATGGACGTCAGATTAGATACATGTGCAAAAGTAACATTCAAGAAAGGGAGAATTATCGAAATAGAATCAATAGATCTCGATTTAGTTACAATAATTAGGGAACTGGAGCAAGAAGAAGCGCATTAATAACTAGGAGTCAGCGAAAGAGATGGAATACAGGATATCAAAATGAAGGTGAAAGTAAGAAAAGAATACTTCATGTGTGTATGTTTGGTGTTAATTACCGAGTTGAATTCACAAAACAGAATAAACACTTTCGTTGATCCTTTGGTGCAATACGATTTCAATATTCTTTTGAATACCGGTTGTGCACCGTCCTTCACCTTGAACTTAGCTTTCATTTTAGTACATTTCTGGCGGCCTTGGGAAATGTACTAGAATGAAAGCTAAGTTCAAGGTGAAGGACGGTGCACAACCGGTATTCAAAAAGAAACGGAATGTCCCTTTCGCTGCTCTAGAGCAAATCAATAAAGAGTTAGATAGACTCGAACAAGCAGGTATTTTGTCAAAAACAGATTTCAGCGAGTGGGCAAGCAACTACGGTCGACGTAAAAAAAAGTCCAATCAAATACGAGTATGCGCAGATTTTTCCACAGGGTTAAACGATGCCTTGCAAGATCACCACTATCCTCTCCCAAGCCCTGAAGAAATTTTCAATAAACTCAATGGTGGAAACACCCATAGAGGGTTGTACAAATACAACAGGCTGGCTTTTGGAGTAAAGGTTGCGCCTGCAATTTTCCAGCAGGTCATGGACGCCATGCTGGGCGATCTTGACTACGCAACAGCCTATTTGGATGATATACTAGTTACAAAACTACGGCAGAGCACCGGAACCATATAATAAACGTATTCGAAAAGATACAAGAATACGGATTTAAGGTTAAGAAGGCAAAGTGTAACTTTTTCTTACCAGAGATTAAATATTTAGGTCACATTATAAATAAAGATGGTCGTCGGCCGGATCCAGAAAGAGCCAACGCGATCAGAAACATGCCGGCCCCAGATAAAGTTCAAGCTTCCTCGGCCTAGCTAATTTTTATCAAGGGTTCATTAAGAACATGCAAAATTTGAGAGGGCCTCTAAACCAACTTTTATTAGGTTGGTGTAAAAATAATGACGTAATAATATCGTTTTTTGACGTTAAAAATACGTCATAAAACAACATTATTACGTCATAATTTTTGCACCAACCTAATAAAAAAGGACAAACCATGGTCATGGAGCCTGGAATTCCAAGACGCATTCGAGAAGATCAAGAAAACTCTTACTTCAGACCTCTCCCTCACACATTTCGCAAGAGATGCAAGCTCGTACGGCATATACGCTTGCATATTACATAAACTGCCAGATGGTTCGCGAAAAGCTGTGGCTCACGCATCAAGATCTCTACTTCCAGCTGAGAAACAATAAATCCCAAGAGGAAAACGTATTAACAGTTTTATTTTTATGACTCCTTTTCAAAAAGAAAACTCTTTGGAAGCGGGGGTATTGTGAGACCGGAAACTACCTACACAATACTCTTCCAGGCCTATATTAAGTAGGCGACACAGCACTCTACGAAGAGTGATAGAGAGTGACAGAGAGTGATAGAGAGTGATACAGAGAGACAGTGAGAGTCTCGTACGACTACCAATTTCAATATTCTTAAACCAGAAAAAGCTTCTCACTTGACGACACCGTATGCATCATTCTAAAGTCAATATTGATCGTCTGTATGTGTCCAGGTACAAAGGAGGCAAGGGATTGGTTCGATTAGAACTTATCTTACAACAATCGGTCTTCAAAGATACCTGTAATCTACAGAAGATTGGATGATGGCCTGTATCAAAGAAAATGAAAGAGATAAAAAAAAAACTCTATTCTGTAATAGATAATAATTTCAAAATGGAATTTTAAATGAATGAAGAAGAGCAAGTAAGTTATAATCCACCTACCGCATTGGCAAAGAACCTAAAAAGGATAGCAAGAACAAATGAAATAGATCAAATGCAGAAAGATAAACCTCACGTCAATACTCTATATGTGCTAAACAAGATTATGTAGACAAATCCCGCTAAGAACACCCACTCATGGTAGTAACTGAGTATACTCTCATTGGGGTTGCGTAGTACAGGATTTAAAACTGAAACCTAAGGTTATATTCTTGCTGTACAGATGAAATGTTTGCTAACGAGAAATTATTAAGCAAACATACTGAAAAAATGTGTTGACATATTCTGTGAAGAATATTCAGAAACAATTCATCAGTATTACCGTTCACCGAATATAAAACTTGTCAGGAGAGGGTCGGTCAATATCAGAAACTTTGTAACTTTTATGGGTAGTGTTATACTACTTTAATCAAGATCTCTTTCAGATTTACAAATACATTTCACTAGTCCGATGTCATACTCCACACACTATCAGTAGCCATGTATTCAAAATACAACTGGATGTTCTCAAAGTGTGCCAGTGCCGGTACGCGAGTCATCATCTAGCAGTATGCGAGGAGTGTCCAGGAAAAAAGAAACAGTAGTCAATTTCCACTACATTTTAATTTTATATTTATTATTGTCTCATATTTTCAATGATTCATCTCAGTCATTTGCTATATACAACTAATGAACGAACAGCAAAAAAACAGAAATCCGTATGACAGCACCGTGGCATGTGACAGTGTGGGAACCACATAGGAATACCAAAAGGCTAATTTTAATTTTAGAATTTCGACCTTGAAGATAGACGAATTAACCCAGCCAAAGACACCTCACCCATTCTAACAACTGTGTATACTACATGAACTTATACTAGTGAATGCACAGCAGATAAGTCCTTTTCAGACAAATACTTATGTTGGTATTGGACATTATGTATATATTTTGAAAATTGATCAATACACGCTCGTTGAAATTTTAATCCTTATTTATTCTTTCCTTTGCAACCATACACTGTAAAGAGCAGTAGGAAAATGCAATCATTTTTTATGAACATAATCCGGTTACAGACATGGGACATATAACAATTTTATCTGAACAATCAAAGCTAATCGTCCAATGATCTCTAAAATACAATGTAAGATGGCATTTCCCGCAAAACCTAATTTATCTTTGGCGATCTTCAAAAAAAATTTAAAATACAAGGATTTGGAACAGGAAATTTAAAAATATGTAGCACAATGAACACATCAATTGGGGCCCTAGATTTTACTGGAAAAGATTCTGATACTTACTGAGGGATACCTGACAGCCCATGCCTTAAAGAAATAGAAAAAAATTCTTCTCACAAGCACAGCTCACACCCCACGAAGGGCTTTATCTAGGTTTTAGGTTGTTTCATTTTTATTTGATATTTTTCCGAAATGTGCAGTGGAAAATGTCATGATGATATTTCAGACCTTAAGTCTGGACCAGTTCATGCAATTTTCATATTGAACGTGTTAAACTTGGTGTGTGAATGCAACTATAGTTATCACCCCATTGAACTTCAAAATGATGGTCGAATCTCATAGTGATCGAATTGCCTTTGCTTGTTTCCGTCTTGCTTTGAAAGACAGTTTCTTTGTCAGACATTTTTTGATTACTCGGAGGATTTACTTAATTTTTATTAATTTTATAACTTTATTGTTTTGTTTAGATTTTATATGTCTTATCCTGGTTGTTTGAATTTTTCTTTTGCAGGTTTTTTGTTCTCAGAAGTCAGTAAATTTTTTTTCTGATGCAACTTGTAGTTGCACAAGACTACATTTTTTTTTTTATTACTCCGTTTGTTTTTGTTTTTTTTCAGTGTTTCTATTTCTATTCTTCTTTGTTTATTCTTCTCAATTTCGTCTTAGGGCGAACTTTTGCTTTTCTTGTTACACCTCTTTCTGTTTTATTTTCAATTTTCATTTCACTGTTCAACTTTTGTTACCAGTGATTATGCTGTTATGATAAAACAATCTCACCACTTTGTTGTAGGAATGTGTTAACGTTTTATAAAGGATATTTATGGACTCCTAGAACATTTGTCCTGAAACAATATTGACGAACTCATTTGAGTCCAGGTAAAAATAATTACAAGAAAACAATGAATTTAAAACAAATGGCAATTACATGAATATATTAACAAAAGTAATTGCATGTGAACACAGTTGAAATAAAAGGAAAATATATTGAAACTAGCTATAAGAATAGCTTGTGTGTGTAGGCGTAAATAAACTCGTGTGATAGACACAAGGCGTGATAGACTGATGTGTGTATGTTTGTGTGTAAGAGAGTTCAAAAGTCAACAAAGGACTAAGGAAGCGAACGCGCCCCGTCGGCAGTATTTTTCTTTCTTTCTTTCTTTTTGTTTTTTTACCTATGTACCAGACTACACCTGGAAACAAGAAGAAAACGAGGATGAGAGAAATTATGCTTGTCTTTTTAAAGATTTGGAAACTGCCCCTAACAAAAGCCAAGTGGGGCAAATCACACCTTCAATTCTAATTTTGATTTTCAGTTTGAATCCTTTTATTTTTTTAAATTTATTATGTTGTTTTCTGACACCAGTCTTAATTTTTACATTTCTCCAATTTTCCTCGACTCTCGCCGGACTTTATTTTTGAAAATATTATTTTTATTTTAAAGACTTATTTTTATATTTTTTCTCGTAATATGGGTGTCGTTTCAAGAGAACTAATAACCAACATAAGAATGGAACATGAGTGCAGGTGTTGGACCGCAATATTTAAGATCCCTCTTCTTTGAAAGGGGAACAGTTAGCTCTGTAGGATATTGTCAAATACTTGGTGTTGTCGTCGACCACATGGACGAAGAATAGTTTCAAAAGTTTGTAAAACCTAAAATTTGTAATATATCTTTGTCAAAACTGTTGAAACTTGTCAAAATCAATATTTTTTGATCGATACCATATCGATTTTCAATAATTTTATTTGTTTTATAATGTTTTCAAATAGCAAATTAAATTTTTAAACAACCGTGTTTACGTTCAAAAAGTAGCCAAACTACCTTGATTTTGCATGGAAAATTAAATATTTTTCAGAAGTTTTTAAAACCTAAAATTTGTAATATTACTTTGTGAAACCTGTTGAAACTTGTCAAAATCAATATTTTTGATCGGTACCATATCGATTTTCAATACTTTTATTGTTTTTCTAATGTATTCATAATAAAATACATAATACATAATAAATTTTCAAACAACTGTGTTTAACGTTCAAAAAGTAGTCAAATTAGCTTGATTTTTCACATAAATTTCCAAATTTTTCAAATGTTTGTAAAACCTAAAATTTGTAATATAACTGAATTTAACCCCATTTTTTTGGTAGTAAATGTCGAGAGAACGCCATAGGGAGGTCCACCAGAAGAAGTTATAACGATAGTGGTGGAGGAAGATATGAGGCTACCCCCTAGAACCGCAGTGTCAGGTAAAGGTATATTGGTGACATGGAAAATGAGGAAAGGAACCCTGTAATTGGTCCCTGTAGAGGAAAAGGGCCCGGAAGAGAATGGGGTAACTCTATGTGAGGAGTGTCGTAAAGGCAGCTGAATTATGATGGTGAACCAGGCCCACAAGACAATAAATGTTAAGAGAAGAGAGGAGGTAGGAAAGGCACTACCCCTGCGAATTCTGAATCGAGTGAAATTCGACGAGAAGCAAAGAAAATGCGTGGAGCAACTAGCAGGAATAGCAGACGAATAGATATTGGCACCTGATAAATGTAGGGCCAGATTGAGGCCTGCTAAGAAGTAATCGGGATGTTGTGGCCAAATAAGGAATTAGACCAGATAAGGAATTAGGCCAGACCCACACAGTAAAAATGAAGATGGATACCGGCAATCACCCCCTTGTGAAAGTGAAGCCTTATAGAACACCTGTTCATAAGAGGCCCCCAGTGGAAGAGGCAGTAAAAGAGATGTTGAAGCTGGGATGATAGAAAGATCAATTTGGAGATTCCCAGTCGTGATAATAGACAAGAAAGATGGCGGGCATCGTTTTTGTGTGGATTTGAGGAAACTGAATTCCATTCCTTTGGCGATGCCATTGCCAATAATTGGCATTATTGAGGAAAGCCAAGTACTTCTCCACGTTGGACTTGAGGTCCGGGTATTGGCAGATAGCTCTTGATGAGGCTGACAAGGAAAAGGCCGCATTTGCGTGTAACCTGGGATCTTTTCGGTTCAGGGTGATGCCCTGGGAATCTTTCAGCAGCTTATGTCAATAGTGTTAGGGGGGATGTGAGAGTTTTCTATGGCCTATTTAGACAATATTCTGATATTTTCAGAAACACCAAAACAAAAATTTCCATCTAAAATAAGTGTTATGAGGACTAAGAAAGCATGGTTTAAAATTAAAATTATCAAAATGTCAGTTTCTGAAGGATGAAACTAGATATTTGGGCTTTGTTATAAACGGAGAATGCGTTAAGCCTGACATGGATAAAGTGAAAGTTATAAGGGAAATGCCAGAGCCTAAGTCAATGAGACAAGTAAGAGGATTTATAGGGGCTATAGGGTACTATAGCCGATTTATCCCGGCATTCTCGAGAATTGCCATACCTCTAGTAGAACTGACAAAGAAATAAGCTAGGTTTAAATGGACAGAAGACTGCAAAAGGCCATTTGATACCTTGAAAGTGAAGCTGAAGGCTGTTCCCCTGCTGACGTACCCATGGTGCTATACACTGATGCGAATGAGCAGTGTGTAGGAGCAGTTCTCACTCATCCGTGTCCCGATAAAGAAGGACCAGTGCCATACATACCAGAGGAAGTACCGATATACTTTCTCTCTCATAAGCTCTCGGAGACACAACAGAGATGGCCAGTAATAGAAAGAGAGGCATATGCTATCATGTATGCTCTCCCAAAACTGGACTACTTGAATGGTGCTGTCTTTACTATAAAAACAGACCACAGGCCCCTGCAGTACCTACTGCAGTCAGAATGAACGAATAAGAAGAAGATTCAACAGTGGGTGCTAAGGTTAAGTGGCTAGCACTGTAAGATAGAGTATTTGGAAGGGAAATTTACTCTCAAGAATACTGAAACAACTAGAAGAAAGATCTGTCATGGTAGATCAGGGAGTGGATGATAAAGCTTATAGAATTGGAGTAATTAACTCCAATAAGTTAAAGGATCGCCCTATGTTAGAATCAGATGAGGAAGTGGACATACAGATGATGACCTATCCTTACTGGACAGAAGGGATTCAGAAGGAGCAGGCAGACAGTGAGATAGCTGATCTTAGAGAAAAGGTGGAGGCAGGAGAGACCACCAAGTATGCAATAATAGATGAAATTATCTCTCAGGTAGAAATGAGGAAGTTAAAGCCAAGTTGTATGTGCCCAAAAGTTTGAGGCCAGAGATATCAGAACAGTGCCACAAGAGGTTGGGGGCACATGGGAATTGATAGAACAGATGACATAATAGGGAGAAAGTACTATTGGCCTAAATTGTACGGAAAAGTCATAAATTATGTTCGGAGTTGTGTAGTATGCCAGTCTCAGAGTAGAAGGCATGGAATGGCGCCGTTGGAAGGGATGGACTTGTCGAGCTTCCCCTTCGTAAGAGTGAATATGGATGTATCAGGACCATATGGGGAAACGAGGAAATAACTATATAGTGAGTTTTATTGATTGGCTAACGAATTTGCCTGAGGAATTTGCAGTACCAGAAAAGAAGGCTAAAACTGTAGCCGACTTGATAATAAGCGAAGTCTTCCCTAGGTATGGTGCCCCTATTAAACTTGTCACTGATAATGGTACGGAGAATGTAAACAGCATAATGAGGGAAGTGCTGACAGGTTTGAATATAAAGCACATAAGAACATCCCCATATCACCGTCAAGAAAATTCTAGAGTGGGAAGATTTCATAGAACCGTGGGAGATGTGTTAGTTAAACTGGCTAGAGAAAATACTGAAAATTGGGATCTGTACTTGACACAGGCACTGGCGGCCGTGAGGTTTACTATAAACGAAACCTCTAGATTTTCGCCATACTTTATGTTATTTGGCAGAGACGTGGTCCTGCCTGTGGATAACTTGTTGAAGCCCTGAAGAAAGTATATGGGGGAAGATCATAATCAGCTGTCGTTGGAACAACAGCATAAAATATTTGTACAGGCCATGAATGCTGGAAGAAAGGTAGTAAAATTGAGGACTGGAGACCCTGTCTATTACAAAATTCACCTGAGAGAAGGAAAGCTGGACCAGAGATGGGAACCATACTACTGGATAGTAGAGCAGACGGGTCCAGTATCACATGTAATATGGGATCAAGGGGTAGGATGGACAAGGAGGATCCATGCTATTTGAAGAAAGAAATAGGCAAGAACAAGGAAGGTAACTCTAGTTGAACCGGAAGAAATGGAAATGGAAGAGGATTCTGAGGAAGATGAAGAGATAGATCGACTTAGCCATCTGGACAAAGCGATCCGAATTACAGAGCTGGAACCTTCGGCAGAGGCCAGCGGCGTTCAGTCGGTGCGGAGGGGACCCTGTGATGTCACCGCCTCACCCTCATGTCCAAAGAAAAGGAAGAGAAAAGCAAGTAAATCCAGTCAGACAGTCAAGTGTTCTAAAGGAAAACACCCTAAATAAGAAGAGCTCAGTGGGAGGATGAGGATAAGATACCCCTTTCCCAGCTCAGAGAAAGGCTAAAAAATAAAGGAGATCTAGAGGTTGGATCAAAAAGTAATGAAGAAGTCCAAGGTACAGACTCGAAGCTCCCTGAGTAGAAGGAAGAACCAAGAGAGAAGGAAAAGGACGAAACACCGCCTGAAGAGGGAGTGAACACTGAAAGAAGGTTAGAGGTCGAACAGGAACTACCTCTGATGATGACATTGAGAGGGGTGGAGAAGCCCAAATCTCAGTAGAACAAAAGACTGTGAAGAATAGAAGCGTTCAGTGTCGACAAATAACGACACTGACTCATCCAAAAACCTACTTGCTGACTGTGGTGGATGTGGATGGAGGGGATGGAGGCGTGGGCTGCACCTCACGAAGGACGGAAGAAGGTTATTGGTATTGCTGACTGGCCAGCAGTAGTGTCATAAAGGTACGAACTTTGAAAGGGAGAGCCTCACACACCTGTCCGGACCAATCGATCTACTAAGAGTTAAAGGAGGGAAGGGCTGAAGGGTTACAAACTAAGAAAAGAAATTATGGAATAATTAAGTGAAGATTTGAACAAAATAGAATGGTTAAGAAGAATAAAAAAACAAGAGAATCTTGTTGCCATTGCAGGAATGGCCAAAATGAAAGGCTTGATAATAATGATGATGGTAGCCAAAATGATGATGACGATAAGGATGGCGGAAGCTTGGAAGCACAGCCGAAATACCATTTTTTTAAAAAAAGACGAGGGAAGTAATAGTAACCAGGTCGAAATGATTGATCACATTCGTCATAGATTTAAATCCATATGAGTTGCTGTTAAATAAACTAAAAAATGAGCTAAGGCAGCTGGTACAGCCCAGTTGAAGGTAGGGAAAAATTATTCCAAGGAGAAGGGATATCTCAGATTATTGTATTCCCTCGAATTGGAAGCCACTATGATAGAGGCTCAATGGAGGGACATGAAAAATTACCCGAAGGAAATAGAGTTGCTGTAGACGAGAGAGGTGGTTTCGATTGTTGGGAAAAACGTTAAATGTCCTGTTTGGAACAGTAACTGAAGATGTTAAAAACATAAGAAGAAAACTGGGAAAAGTGGAGAGATATACCGAGAATACTTAGCTTAAGTGGCAAAGGGAGAGTGCGTCAATGTTAAATGCGACAAGGTTGGAACTGGCCAAGAATTGAACCAGAAGTTGAGACAAGAGGTAATTAATTATACAGAAACTGCAATTAATCTACGTTATCATTTTGAAAGGAAAATTAATTAAAAGAAATGCTTTAAAATTTTTTATTCATGATCTTTCATTTTAAAAATATCCAAATAGCGACTTGATTGTCATCATCGTCTTCAGCATTCTTTTACCTCACTCTGTTGTCATTAACACCGTGATTTTTGTAAGCCATGTTTTAACAAAAAGAGTGGAATCCCATAAATCTAAAGCGAGGCCAATAAAATTGATTGTCATTAAGTTTGCTTCATTTTCCACTGTAAGGTGGCTTCTTTTATCTGAGTATATAATATTCATTTTTGAAAAAACCCTTTCTGCCTCGGAAGAACTGTTAGCAATCGTATTGATAATAGTTTTCGCTTTTTGTACACTTTGAAGAATTACAGGATTATGAAAGTTTTTCAGGGCATTTTCCACATAGTCACGAAAATCATAAATGGGAATATTGTAATGAAGAATTTTACTGGAGACATTCAGCTTTTCTTCGGCAGCTTTATAGGGAATAAATATTTCTTGAATATTCCAAGTATGGCAAGATTTCAATCCCCAACTGATTATGTGACTACAATCTAATATTAGCAGTTACTTCGGGTTGCTGCTAGCAACGGGTTCCCTGAACTCATAAATTTCCAAGAAGAGGTTCCTGTGAACCTGTGCGAACCCGTTGAATCCCACCACTGATAGAATCCTGTCTTATATCGGAGGAAAAACCATATGCCTTTTTGGAGGCATCACAAAATAAATACAATTCCGCAGGTGTTGAACTAACAACTGCACATCTGGGTAATTTCAAGGAACTTCCAGGTATTCTAATTTTAATTTCGACAAGTCACTTAGAAGTAGTCTCCCTTTAATTGTCAGTGAGAAGCACAACTAACACACTAGAATTTTGCGCCAATATTTTTCTTTTGCTGTTGGCAGAGAAATCTAAAACTCTCATTGAAATTTCTAAAACATCTTTGACGGTATTATACTTATATCCTAAAGATTTTTTCTAAGTCACTGGAATTTTTATCGTCTTCTAGACACTTCTTTAATGCCTTGCAATTTGAGGTACTCGGAATGTAACTCAAAACTTCCATCTGTCATCCTTTTCACGTATTCTTTATATAACAATTCTTCGAGAGAATAATCAAATTATCGACATAAAAATATGCATTTGTGATAACATTTTTTAGTACTAATAGTGCTAAAGTTTTCTAGTGTGGAGTAGTTATATTTGTAAGTGGTAAACACTTTTGTTTTCTCTCTATTACTACTACTACAGTCGCTAATTTTTTCTTTTGTTACTGTAAATGTTTTCATCGCCTCACAAGATTTATCGAAAAATTTCTGTAGTGATGATAATTTGTACCTGTTCATGAATGATTCCTGACAATTTAGTGAATATGATAAAATATCTATTGCCAGGTGAACCTTCGTCTAAAAATAATCATGGTTAAAAATGCATTCTTTAACTGTCTGCCTTTACCTTGGAGAGTTTACAAGATACTAAATCGGCAGGATATGCTTGAATATTTCTTTAATAATGAATTATCTATCTAAAAATTCTTCATTTAACAAATCAATAGCTACATAATTCTCGTCATTAATTGTACGATGCCGAATTATGCATTTTTAAGTAGGTACTATACGTAACCCCTACGGTACCTCCAATAGTTAGATGAAAAAAGAGCATAGCCTGATGAAAAAGGCCCCAAACTTAAAAACAAAATTTTATCGTCAAAATCTCTATGTTATTATTAAGAGGGAAGTACAAAGTATTTTCTAATTATTTTAAAAAAAATTCTTTACTTCTTTCTAACATGTTCGAAATGTTTGTCGAAAATATTGTTTTTTATGCGTCAACGGTGTAATAGAGCTGGTAATGGAAATTTTCGAGCCTGTTTTTCGGTAAAATAACACATTTAGGAAAGTCTTGCAAATGAACTAATAAAACTGTCAGGATTTATTCGTAAATGAATGAATTTATTTTTGAAATTATTATTTGTAGAACATTTTGGTAAAATTATTATTTTTTTTTTTTTACATCTGCTACATTTCTAGGAATGAAATTCGTCCTCCAAATTTTTTTGTTCAATTAAAAGCAGAACTCCTTGGAGAATGTAAATCATCATTTTTTATTTTATAAACTTTAACGAAATTCTTTAAAATCTGTTTTAAATAGTAAAATAAAAACTGCAATAAAATCTAATTATTTAATTTGATAAGCTAATTAAAAGTTTATCAAATTAAATAATTTTTTATAAATATCTTTTATAAATAATATATATTAAGGGAATTATAGTCTGAAGGAAAAAAATCGATGAAAAATGAATTTTTACAAGAATTTTTTTTAATTATTCGTTTCGAGTCTATGTTATTACATAGTTCTCAAATTGGACCATGAAATTATTAAATGAAAATTTATCCTTTTTGTAAAGCTTTACACTAAAAAAGGGACATTTGCGTTATACACCAGAGAAGCCTACAGAACCCACCTTTGTCTCGGTACCAAATTCATCGCCTTTCCTTTTCTCTCGCTGTTCGATCTGTATACATGAATTACACCCCTTTCAAATTCTGCTTCCGTCAGAAAATCTTCATGTATAAAAATGTAACTATTTTTTATCCTTATACAGGGTTTCTATAAGATTGTTTATGTCATTTTTATTGTTTTTGTTTTTGTTGTTGTCAATAACACAATATTTAACAATATTATTTTTTACACTAACTTATCACAAATTGTTCCCTTTTAATTTTCTTTGATTTGATGCTGAAAAAATAGTCAATGGGAAGCAACTCAAATTTATAGGTTATCCCCCTTTGCTATAATTTTATTGTTTCGTGATATATTTTTTCTTTTTGGAAAAGTAAAGTTATATATATATATATATATATATATATATATATTAGGTTGGTGCAAAAATAATGACATAATAATGTCGTTTTCTGACGTATTTTTAACGTCAAAAAACGACATTATTACGTCATTATTTTTGCACCAACCTAATATATATATATATATATATATATATATATATATATATATATATATATATATGTATATAAAACTTCCGGAAAAGTAAAGGGGTGATTTGCTTTTTAAGTCCAGCGCGAAATATCTAAAAATTTCTGGAAGTTCGGATTCAGTCGCGTTCAGCCGTCCGCCATTACTCGCTTTGTTTAACTACATTCACTGCGGAATATTTTCCGCGGGAATCCTAATTAACGGCCATTTTTACTGTTCTTAACTGATCTCCCTCGTCTAAATTCCCGCGCACTTGTGTTGAAAAGTAATGTGTTGTCTTATTTTCAACTGTTGTTTTTTTTTTAAGTAAAGCTTTCTTTCTTAAATTAAAAAACAAAAAATTAAATAATAAAATAAAGAACCTAACCCCAAACCTAACCCTAAACTTAACCTTAACCCTAACCCCAATACTAAACCTAATCTCAACCCTAAACATAACATATAGAAACCTAACCCCGACCCCAACCATAACCCTACCCTTAACTTTAACACTAAACCTAACCCTCACCTACCATATCGATTTTCAATAATTTTATTAGTTTTCTAATGTTTTCAAATAGCAAATTAAATTTTCAAACACCGGTGTTTAACGTTCAAAAAGTAGCCAAAAAACTTACTTTAGCAAGTAATTTAATTCTTTCCAAAAAGTCGTGGCCCTCTTCATCAGAATTTGGCAAAAGGCGGATGAATTTTATTCGTCTGTGTCTAATGAAAGGGGCTGACTTCGAGTGATACTTTGATACCGGTTATGCATCAGGATATTGTTCTCCCTCCCCTGAATTTAGGCAACTCCGCCCGAAATTGGGTTAGTTCACGGACTTTTGTGTCCTTACCTTCATCGTTCCAGCTAACCTAGCTAGGGCATGTATGTGACCCCTTTTATTTCTGTCTCAATTTTTCTTTTGTTTAATTCCTCATCTCCCTCATTATATGGTCAGTGATGTCAGTTCTCTGGTGGATGCGGGACGACTTTCGTTTCGGGTGTGATTTTCGTATTTGTTGTTGCCTCTGTATGAGTGGTTGACTGAGTGCTTGGGATGAATGAATGTTTTTATTTTATTATAGTCCCGCATTGATTTCATCCAGTTAACTGATGTTACTGCCACATTTAGGGGTTGTGGGGGGTGTTATTACTAACATTTTGTTTAGTTTTTTGTAAATTGTTTTTGTTCACTTTTGTAAATATTCATTAGGGTTAGATTTTTTAATTTGTTGTTTTATCCCCACCATGGACAGTATATTATACATATGGGAACTAGTTAAGACTTTCATAGAGACATTGCGGTATTATGGTGGATGTAGTAAGAAAGGCAAGTAAAAATGTGTTGTTGTGGTGCAAGTATTGGTATGTTTGCGTCAGCGTTTGTGGCTAGCTAAGTTTAATGTTAAGACAGAATAAGACCGTCTTTTTCCACATCCCCCATTTTGGCCATGTGCCACATTTCTGTTCATAGCAGAATAAATATCGCTCTTCGCTATGGTACCTAGAGTTTTTCAATTTAAGTATACAATACTAGACTAAAAAGGACAGAAGATATGCTCGTCAACAGGCTGCCTAGGATCAAAGGATGAAAAAATTCTTCAACGTTGGAGCGAATATATTGGAGAACTCTTCTACGACGAAAGGGAACAACCAGCAATGCACAAAACTATCGACAGACCTGGAATTCTGAAAAGCGAAGTAAAAGCCGCACTAGCCAAATTGAACAGAAACAAGGCAGCCGAACCAGACGGAATTGCAGCAGAAATGCTGAGAGCCATAGATGACTTTGGCGTAGACAAGATCACCGAAATAACAAATTAAATCTACAACTGTGGGGATATACCAGAAGATCCAGCAGATCTATCTTCATAGCTATGCCTAAGAAATCAGGCGCAAATGGTTGCGAATTCCACTGAACAATAAACTTGACGAGCCGCATGACAAAACTCATCATCCCTATTCTGTTGAATAGACCGCACAGCAGAATCAGAGATAGGACAAGAACATTGCGGGTTCGTTAAAGAACAAGGAACGCAGTATTCATGTTCAGAATTGTATCAGAAAGAGCAATACAGATGCAGAAGAATGTGTACCTATGTTTCATAGACTACACAAAGGCCTTTGACAAAGTACGCTACAAGGATCTGATGGAACTGCTCAGCAACCTTGATATATTCGGGAGAGATATCAGAATAATCAAGAACCTATATTGGCAGCCAACAGCATGCAAACATGTTCAGTGAACATACAGAAATAGAAAGGGGCGTAAGGCAAGGATGCGTCTTCTCACCCGACCTATTCAACCAATACAACGAGGGAATTCTGAGAGAATTGGAAACCCTACCGGGATTTAGCATTAGCGGTCACAACCTTAACAGCATAAGATACTCAGATGACCCAGTACTGATAAAGAGACACGGAAAAAAAATTACAAATTCTTCTACAGAAGGTAGCGACGGAGAGTGAGAAGAAAGGACTAAGCATAAACTACAAGAAGACAGAATGCATGGTCATCAGTAAGTAAAATGCAATTTGAAGGTCGGGAACACTAGAATCAAGCAGACGGAGAAGTTTAAATATCTAGGAAGCGTCTTGACAGAGGACGATAAGTGCGACGCTGAGGTCCGTAGAGGCTTTGGGATGGCTAAGGATACATTCAAAAAGCTGATCAGAGTATTGTGAGACAGTAGATTTCTTTGGTAGCAAAGAAAGGAATACTGAGCTGTTATGTGACATCTCTTCTTCTTTACGGCAGCGAATGTTGGACGATTTCCTCAAAGATGAAGAAGAGACTCGAGGCGGCGGAGAGTTGGTTCTACAGAAGGATGCTAAGGATATTATGGACCGAGCAAGTGAGCAACGATGAGGTCTTAGAGAGGTTGCAAACAAGTAGAATGCTTATACTTAACATCAGAAAGAGGCAGCTGAAGTTTCTGGGACACATAACGAGGAAGGAGAGGATGGAGAATCTGATACACACGGGTCGAATAGAGGGAAATAGAGACAAAAGAAAAAGCAGCGCGTGACAAGCTTGAGCAGGTGGATGACAGAACGTGGTCTGGGGGCGGGGAAGCAGAGGGAAGGAACTTGCTGAGAGCTGCATGGGATAGAAGGAGGGGGAAGGCCAAGATCACCTACGTCCTGAAAGGACATGGCACATAAAAAGAAAGAAAGACTAGACTGGCGTCAAGATCACATCAATTCACAGTTGAACTGGCTAGATGTAACCGAAAATTTCATGCTAGCAGTTTCTTCTCTCGCCCTTCTCGCTTGTTGAACTTACATACTTTCCAGCCAACTTTAATCTGTAAGAATTTAAATGAAATGTCAATTGCTATCTACTCTCATGATTACTCTCTTCTTTTTCTATTCATTACTAATGTTTCTGTTTATAATTCTTCCACATCCTGTAACCCCTTGTGTTTTATTGACTTGCACGTGGTGATACCGATTAATAAACAAAAAAGAAGCTTTTTACTTCAAACGTTGTTATAATGTATACTCGTATGTCAAATTGACATCCTATTTTTATTTTTGTTTTAAACAGTGTGTTTGAGTCTACGGGGAAATCATAATAAAGATCCTGCGTCCCCCTTTTTAAGAGAAATCACCGTTATGATCTTGTGCGCTCTACTGGTCAGCTCCGAAGTGTCTCATAGTTCATCAAGACTCTATATTTCTTTTTACATATATATATATATATATATATATATATATATATATATATATATATATATATATATAAATATATATAATATTAGTTGAGGACAGAATTATTTTCTGAATTTTGCTGAATTTACCATAAACAATTGTTGATATACAACACTTTCCAAGAGTTTAAATGTTCCTAGATCGAAAACTATCAAGAAGTAAGAGACTCATTATGTTGATAATAAATTACGGACTAACATAAATTGTTAGAGATGCCTGGAAGAATCCTCACTTAACGCCAAAGGACATTGCCAAGGACATTGATGTATTTGGCTATTTTTAAAACTAATATAAAACAATGTGCATGAAAGCTAACTTTGGGCCGTCACTGCATGTTTCAACATGACAATGCCCGAAACACACACCACGAATTGTTAGAAAATACTTAGATGACAGCAAAATTAAGTTATTGACGTACAAAGTCCTCACCATTGAAAATTAATGGGTACATTTTGAAGAAAAAGTAAGACGAAGATGTTCTTCAAATTCGGAATAACTAGAAGCTATTGCCAAGGAAGAATAGATCATAATAACAATCAGTTTGTGTAGTGATCTTGTAAGGAATTATTAAAAATTATTAAAGGCAATAATCAAGAATAAAGGTTACACAATTGATTATTGAGGCAAAAGTGTCAATACTTTTGTCCTATGCTAAATATTTTTTTGTGTTTTTTATTGCTTGACATTAAAACAAAATTTATTTCCATAAAAAATTGAGGTATTACAGCTTTATTTGTAATTATGGAAGCGGGGTTGCATAATTCTGTCCACAACTATATATATTGATGAAATTTTTGTTTTTACTATTTTTAAAGTTTTCTTCATATTTCTTTCCTCATATTTTTCTTTCCATTCTTTTTTCCCCAAATTATTGTCACTGTCATTTTCTTTTCAGAACGTATTTATTTCTATTATTTTCCCCGTTACATCATTCTTCAAACTTCCGATTTTCAACATTCTTTCGGCTTACTCCTTCAAACTAAATTACTTTTTTTTTTTTCCCTCTGGTGAATTATGCCCTTCTTCTCGGCCAATTCTTTTATCATTTTCTTTCTTTCTTCAATTTTCTTTCCTTCCAGTCGTCATTCTCTCATTTTATAACTTACACACTGGCTTTTCTTTCCTTTTCTTACTCTGATTTATTTATTGTCCGCTTTCTTTGTCCTGTTTTATTTTTTCTCCTTAAGCATTATATTCTTATTATTTTTGGTAACTTTTGTCTCAATAATATTGTCAACTGTTTTGCACTGGACAACGGAATATATCGGTTACTGTAATTGATGGCGCTTTTTTGTTATTAAAACCATCGAATAAATCAACGTTTTTACTTACATAATTGTTGTCAGACTATTTACCTACAAGCTGAAGGCCATTTTTATTCCTAATGTTAAGCACATGAAATCCTAATCATAGAGCGAAAACTAATTTCTTTTCAGAGAAAAATATTTTTAGTTGGTTTCCGCTCTTTATGAAAAACATTGATATAATACTTCACACAAATTCTTCGAATATAATTATCTCAGAAAAGCAAAACTCAATAATGATTTGAAAGTGAAGAATTTTATGCTGCAGGTTATCTCTTATTCTCTATTTTTTAAAACCGTCTTACAAGTGCAAAGCGTATGGATATAAAATTTGACAAAAAGCTGTTTTAAGTTTGTGAAAAAAGTTTGCAACGTACACTTTTTTTGAAATGTTCAAACTGAATATAACGCAGAAAATGGTAAATATTTTTACGCATCTAATATATTATCGATTTTCAAACACAAATGAATTTGAAGAATTTTGAGTCACAATGAAAGCGAAAATTCTTTGATCAGGATTTGGTGTTCATCTTTACATGAAGTTATTTAATTTTAATCATACGAAGAATTCTAGGATTTAACTCATGATATCTGGTGTCATAAACGAAAATAAGAAAAATCTTTTCATCTTTTCATGTGGAATTAGTCATTTATAACAATGATAAAAAGAACTAATAATAATAACTTAAGTTTCCATGATGTGTTAATATGAATGGGAGAGACTCTCAAGAGGATGCTTCCCCGATCATTACAATGTTAACATGTCCAAGTCTCGGGATAACTTTTTTCTTCCCCACATGCTCACATATATTGTGCCTTTTATGCTGTAACCCTCTACCTCGAGTAGCCCCCGGGCTTTGTACACGGTGAACATCATTGTAAAAAAAATATTCTCTAAAATAATTTTGTGTAATAGATTGTCTTCATTTTAGACTGCAGTGTCTGAAATCGCACGTTCCGAGACATAGGTGGCCTTTATTTTTGAATAAGAGGTGAGAATTAGAGTATTTTAGTCTAATTGCCATTGTGCTGTACATCTTATATTAATGAACTGGGAAATATGAGTATGTGATACCAGATGACTCGATCAGCTCGTTTCTCTTTACATTTAAACAGTGGGTTCAGAAAAAAATCTGTCGACCTTAATAACAAACGCACTATTATTACAAGCAGAATCATAAGTATTATGCTATGACAACACTCTTCATTCTGGAGAGGTGAGAATGTAATTCAATGTCTCTTCTTTCTAATGTTACAGAGAATTATCGTAGCACAAATTGTAAAAGAAAAGATAAAAATAGCTTGTGAAAGGAAATGACTCGGTTTACCACTCCGTTGTGGAAGGATTCTTTACAGGTTCAAATACACAAATGAGGAGAAGCAACCAACAGTAACGAACAACAATCGCCATTATACAAATTAACTTAAATTTAATCATAACGAGTCGATACATGAAAAGATTAATGCAATGTGTGGAAAAGTGTGCGTTATACATTTCTGTATAGAAAGATGCATGTCTGAGCTGGAAAGTCGAAATTCACTTAGCTCTGGCTATTCGCCTGAAATAAAATAGAGTTTTCTCTTTTTTCTCTCTTTCTTTTGTTTTATATTTCTCTTTGTTCTTTTTACTTTTAGTTCAGTTCTTTTTTTTCGGTATATTGTTCTTTCTTCATTGTTATGAGTTTTGACCCCAAGAGCTGGTCGTTTATTCTATTCTTCACAAATTCAGCAATGTAGAATTCATCATTCGGGTAGAACGATTCGGCGCTGTCCAATTGAGTGGATCGCACATGCCTGGAGATTATCACAATTAGTAATTCGTCCGTGCATTTGGGGTATGCAGCATGATATAATGAGGTGAGTTGGATCTTGTCTTCGTTGTGCGATTTACTTTGTTTGACGGTAACAAAAGAGATATTACTCGCACAGGACTCGGATTCCAACTAACTTCTGCAGATCTTTTCCCGTTCAACGTTCATATTTGATCACGTGATTCTGCACGTGTGTGAGAATCTATTTTTAGCTTTCACTCGGACATGTCAGCCTGCCTGACTTAATTGTTCTTGTAGTAATCGACTACTATTACAGACTGAAAGTGAGATGGGGAGTTAATGAATTATATTATTAGAGAGATGGAAAGACAGATGGTTTGTTAAGTGCAAAATCTGTGTGATTTAGGGGTTTTGGTTGCGTTAGGATATAACACTAAGAGTTGCCATAAATCACGTAAACGAGAGATCATGCTCTTTTGTCGCCGTTAAGAAGACTCAATAGAATTATGCACTCTGTATGCATTTACGTGCATTATTTACTAAGTTCATGTGCAAGCGTTTAAATAATTGTGTGATGACGTGTGCTTGTATGGAAAGTTGGAATAAGATACTTATTTTGTATCGCTCTTTAAGGGATTCAGTTCCCTACTAAATTAATAATTTTATGTTGTATTTATGCAGTTTCAAACTGATTTTCGACTACAAATATGGGTGGCTACAGCTATGGAATTTTATGACGTGACTTAATGCTTATTTCTCTCAATGTACGCATTTCCAGTTACTGAATTCATAGCATGGGACTGTGGACATTATATCTTAATCACATCAAAGACACTGACTTTTCCAATTGGTTAAAATGCAACGAGGAATTTTTTATAAGGAGATTCTTTATCACCCCTCCTATATCGTCTGTCACTAATCCTCCATTTACATGAACTAAATAGCAGTAACTATGGATACAAAATAAACAACAATGTTTTTAATCACTTATTCTCCATCGATGACCTCAAACGATTTGCCAAGGGCGACAATAAGTTGAAAGGAAAGGTCTACTTAAGAATTTAAAATGTTTCGGTATGGACGTCAGATTAGATACATGTGCAAAAGTAACATTCAAGAAAGGGAGAATTATCGAAATAGAATCAATAGATCTCGATTTAGTTACAATAATTAGGGAACTGGAGCAAGAAGAAGCGCATTAATAACTAGGAGTCAGCGAAAGAGATGGAATACAGGATATCAAAATGAAGGTGAAAGTAAGAAAAGAATACTTCATGTGTGTATGTTTGGTGTTAATTACCGAGTTGAATTCACAAAACAGAATAAACACTTTCGTTGATCCTTTGGTGCAATACGATTTCAATATTCTTTTGAATACCGGTTGTGCACCGTCCTTCACCTTGAACTTAGCTTTCATTTTAGTACATTTCTGGCGGCCTTGGGAAATGTACTAGAATGAAAGCTAAGTTCAAGGTGAAGGACGGTGCACAACCGGTATTCAAAAAGAAACGGAATGTCCCTTTCGCTGCTCTAGAGCAAATCAATAAAGAGTTAGATAGACTCGAACAAGCAGGTATTTTGTCAAAAACAGATTTCAGCGAGTGGGCAAGCAACTACGGTCGACGTAAAAAAAAGTCCAATCAAATACGAGTATGCGCAGATTTTTCCACAGGGTTAAACGATGCCTTGCAAGATCACCACTATCCTCTACCAAGCCCTGAAAAAATTTTCAATAAACTCAATGGTGGAAATTTTTTTTTCTAAAATCGACCTCTCGGACGCATACCTTCAGATAGAGGTGGAAGAACAAAGTTCCAAATTGCTCTGCATAAACACCCATAGAGGGTTGTACAAATACAACAGGCTGGCTTTTGGAGTAAAGGTTGCGCCTGCAATTTTCCAGCAGGTCATGGACGCCATGCTGGGCGATCTTGACTACGCAACAGCCTATTTGGATGATATACTAGTTACGAAACTACGGCAGAGCACCGGAACCATATAATAAACGTATTCGAAAAGATACAAGAATACGGATTTAAGGTTAAGGAGGCAAAGTGTGACTTTTTCTTACCAGAGATTAAATATTTAGGTCACATTATAAATAAAGATGGTCGTCGGCCGGATCCAGAAAGAGCCAACGCGATCAGAAACATGCCGGCCCCAGATAAAGTTCAAGCTTCCTCGGCCTAGCTAATTTTTATCAAGGGTTCATTAAGAACATGCAAAATCTGAGAGGGCCTCTAAACCAACTTTTATTAGGTTGGTGCAAAAATAATGACGTAATAATATCGTTTTTTGACGTTAAAAATACGTCATAAAACAACATTATTACGTCATAATTTTTGCACCAACCTAATAAAAAAGGACAAACCATGGTCATGGAGCCTGGAATTCCAAGACGCATTCGAGAAGATCAAGAAAACTCTTACTTCAGACCTCTCCCTCACACATTTCGCAAGAGATGCAAGCTCGTACGGCATATACGCTTGCATATTACATAAACTGCCAGATGGTTCGCGAAAAGCTGTGGCTCACGCATCAAGATCTCTACTTCCAGCTGAGAAACAATAAATCCCAAGAGGAAAACGTATTAACAGTTTTATTTTTATGACTCCTTTTCAAAAAGAAAACTCTTTGGAAGGGGGGGTATTGTGAGACCGGAAACTACCTACACAATACTCTTCCAGGCCTATATTAAGTAGGCGACACAGCACTCTACGAAGAGTGATAGAGAGTGACAGAGAGTGATAGAGAGTGATACAGAGAGACAGTGAGAGTCTCGTACGACTACCAATTTCAATATTCTTAAACCAGAAAAAGCTTCTCACTTGACGACACCGTATGCATCATTCTAAAGTCAATATTGATCGTCTGTATGTGTCCAGGTACAAAGGAGGCAAGGGATTGGTTCGATTAGAACTTATCTTACAACAATCGGTCTTCAAAGATACCTGTAATCTACAGAAGATTGGATGATGGCCTGTATCAAAGAAAATGAAAGAGATAAAAAAAAACTCTATTCTGTAATAGATAATAATTTCAAAATGGAATTTTAAATGAATGAAGAAGAGCAAGTAAGTTATAATCCACCTACCGCATTGGCAAAGAACCTAAAAAGGATAGCAAGAACAAATGAAATAGATCAAATGCAGAAAGATAAACCTCACGTCAATACTCTATATGTGCTAAACAAGATTATGTAGACAAATCCCGCTAAGAACACCCACTCATGGTAGTAACTGAGTATACTCTCATTGGGGTTGCGTAGTACAGGATTTAAAACTGAAACCTAAGGTTATATTCTTGCTGTACAGATGAAATGTTTGCTAACGAGAAATTATTAAGCAAACATACTGAAAAAATGTGTTGACATATTCTGTGAAGAATATTCAGAAACAATTCATCAGTATTACCGTTCACCGAATATAAAACTTGTCAGGAGAGGGTCGGTCAATATCAGAAACTTTGTAACTTTTATGGGTAGTGTTATACTACTTTAATCAAGATCTCTTTCAGATTTACAAATACATTTCACTAGTCCGATGTCATACTCCACACACTATCAGTAGCCATGTATTCAAAATACAACTGGATGTTCTCAAAGTGTGCCAGTGCCGGTACGCGAGTCATCATCTAGCAGTATGCGAGGAGTGTCCAGGAAAAAAGAAACAGTAGTCAATTTCCACTACATTTTAATTTTATATTTATTATGGTCTCATATTTTCAATGATTCATCTCAGTCATTTGCTATATACAACTAATGAACGAACAGCAAAAAAACAGAAATCCGTATGACAGCACCGTGGCATGTGACAGTGTGGGAACCACATAGGAATACCAAAAGGCTAATTTTAATTTTAGAATTTCGACCTTGAAGATAGACGAATTAACCCAGCCAAAGACACCTCACCCATTCTAACAACTGTGTATACTACATGAACTTATACTAGTGAATGCACAGCAGATAAGTCCTTTTCAGACAAATACTTATGTTGGTATTGGACATTATGTATATATTTTGAAAATTGATCAATACACGCTCGTTGAAATTTTAATCCTTATTTATTCTTTCCTTTGCAACCATACACTGTAAAGAGCAGTAGGAAAATGCAATCATTTTTTATGAACATAATCCGGTTACAGACATGGGACATATAACAATTTTATCTGAACAATCAAAGCTAATCGTCCAATGATCTCTAAAATACAATGTAAGATGGCATTTCCCGCAAAACCTAATTTATCTTTGGCGATCTTCAAAAAAAATTTAAAATACAAGGATTTGGAACAGGAAATTTAAAAATATGTAGCACAATGAACACATCAATTGGGGCCCTAGATTTTACTGGAAAAGATTCTGATACTTACTGAGGGATACCTGACAGCCCATGCCTTAAAGAAATAGAAAAAAATTCTTCTCACAAGCACAGCTCACACCCCACGAAGGGCTTTATCTAGGTTTTAGGTTGTTTCATTTTTATTTGATATTTTTCCGAAATGTGCAGTGGAAAATGTCATGATGATATTTCAGACCTTAAGTCTGGACCAGTTCATGCAATTTTCATATTGAACGTGTTAAACTTGGTGTGTGAATGCAAGTATAGTGAACTTCAAAATGATGGTCGAATCTCATAGTGATCGAATTGCCTTTGCTTGTTTCCGTCTTGCTTTGAAAGACAGTTTCTTTGTCAGACATTTTTTGATTACTCGGAGGATTTACTTAAATTTTATTAATTTTATAACTTTATTGTTTTGTTTAGATTTTATATGTCTTATCCTGGTTGTTTGAATTTTTCTTTTGCAGTTTTTTTGTTCTCAGAAGTCAGTAGATTTTTTTTCTGATGCAACTTGTAGTTGCACAAGACTACAGTTTTTTTTTTTATTACTCCGTTTGTTTTTGTTTTTTTTCAGTGTTTCTATTTCTATTCTTCTTTGTTTATTCTTCTCAATTTCGTCTTAGGGCGAACTTTTGCTTTTCTTGTTACACCTCTTTCTGTTTTATTTTCAATTTTCATTTCACTGTTCAACTTTTGTTACCAGTGATTATGCTGTTATGATAAAACAATCTCACCACTTTGTTGTAGGAGTGTGTTAACGTTTTATAAAGGATATTTATGGACTCCTAGAACATTTGTCCTGAAACAATATTGACGAACTCATTTGAGTCCAGGTAAAAATAATTACAAGAAAACAATGAATTTAAAACAAATGGCAATTACATGAATATATTAACAAAAGTAATTGCATGTGAACACAGTTGAAATAAAAGGAAAATATATTGAAACTAGCTATAAGAATAGCTTGTGTGTGTAGGCGTAAATAAACTCGTGTGATAGACACAAGGCGTGATAGACTGATGTGTGTATGTTTGTGTGTAAGAGAGTTCAAAAGTCAACAAAGGACTAAGGAAGCGAACGCGCCCCGTCGGCAGTATTTTTCTTTCTTTCTTTCTTTTTGTTTTTTTACCTATGTACCAGACTACACCTGGAAACAAGAAGAAAACGAGGATGAGAGAAATTATGCTTGTCTTTTTAAAGATTTGGAAACTGCCCCTAACAAAAGCCAAGTGGGGGAAATCACACCTTTAATTCTAATTTTGATTTTCAGTTTGAATCCTTTTATTTTTTTAAATTTATTATGTTGTTTTCTGACACCAGTCTTAATTTTTACATTTCTCCAATTTTCCTCGACTCTCGCCGGACTTTATTTTTGAAAATATTATTTTTATTTTAAAGACTTATTTTTATATTTTTTCTCGTAACATGGGTGTCGTTTCAAGAGAACTAATAACCAACATAAGAATGGAACATGAGTGCAGGTGTTGGACCGCAATATTTAAGATCCCTCTTCTTTGAAAGGGGAACAGTTAGCTCTGTAGGATATTGTCAAATACTTGGTGTTGTCGTCGACCACATGGACGAAGAATAGTTTCAAAAGTTTGTAAAACCTAAAATTTGTAATATATCTTTGTCAAAACTTTTGAAACTTGTCAAAATCAATATTTTTTGATCGATACCATATCGATTTTCAATAATTTTATTTGTTTTATAATGTTTTCAAATAGCAAATTAAACTTACGCTTACAACACCTTCCAAAATGACAACCTCATGTTGTCTCCATTCCAAGTGATAAAATCGCTTCCATTAAATTCATACCTGTTTCGACCAATGTCCCATCACCTGAACAAACTCCCTTATAATGCTCCAAAAAGATTGATAAATAAAAGAGTGAACATAATACGACGACTGATTAATGAGTATGAAAAAAGAAAGAAAGAAAGAACTTTATTATTCTGGGGAAGATGTGTACCGTGTTCCCTCAGAATAAATTGAGAGAATTCTGGCATAAACTAAAAGCCTAAGAGACCTAAAATTTTACTAAACTTTAAAAAAAATCACCGTCATGATCAAGAAAGTCAGTTGTGACTTCAACATCTCGCTCCCACTGACTTATTTTGATGACGATCGGTAGAAATCATGGAACCAATATTTGTTCACGGAGGATCCTTCTATTTGTTCACTTTTCCCTCTATAAAATATTTAAAACTCACTTTGCCCTGAAATATCGGTCGGTTTGTCGCTCGATAGCACCATAAAAAGAGAAATAAGTCAAGAATAGATGGGGGCAGGAAGGTCGGTGTCTTAACCCTGGCTATATTCAGACAATGGCGCACTTTGATTAGCTAGTCTGAATGCTTGTTTGTGATCTACAGCATCTCGGAGTGGACATGTGTTGTGTACAGGAGACCCGGTTTTCAGCTCACGTAACCATGAGTATATTCCGAAGAAGAAGTTTAAACTTTACTTAGCATATTTTGATGGCGGCTCGAGAGGAGTTTCCTGGCTAGTGAGCAAGTACCTGACAACGGTGCGTGATTTCGTTTTCGCAGATCCCGCACACAGACTTTGCATGCTGGATGTTAGCCATAAAGGATAAGGTACTTCGTTTCATCGGAGTTTGTACGCCCAATGATCATGCAAAGCAGTTTAGTTTGTTTCGGTGGATCAAGCTTTTTTTTCAGGTAGTTTAGTAGAGGCTTGGACCTCCTATTAGGTTGTATAGAGGAAAGATCTGATACCTGGTACCTGGACGTATTTTGGTACTTCATCAATAGATGTGAACTTGACGATAAATATTGAAATGAACAATTTCGGTATGTATAATTTAGTATTTGAATTAATAGGGGGGCAGCACAGTTTCGTTGTTACGAACTAGTTAGACGAGTCTACGTAGAGATCTTAGTTTGTCCAGGTTTCCATTCTAAAGTTTACACGGTTCATAGATTCGTTCGTGTTCGTGTAAACTTAGATAGGCCGAAGGTTAGAATGGCTTGTTACTGGAAATTGAACACATCATTTGTTCTTCTTGGGTTAAAGACCGTCATGGATACTTTTGTGTCTTGATTCACATCTGTTCAGTCGCTATAGCCCACAGGAATCATTTTTCTATCTGTGTCAGCGTTATAGAGTCGATCATCAAAGATGTCTCTTTGTGTCTGCTCGTAATAATTGTAAATATGTTCTCAAAGAGGCTACGTCTGTGTTTACTGACAGAATGAGACCACGTATAGCCTCTAACAAGTACGGTTCTTGTGACTACTGAAGGCTCTTTGAGTTGATAAAACAGAATGTTTCCTCGTAAAATCTGTTCAAATTCTACTCTTTACCCTTTAGGAGTATCTTTGCATTTCATTCCCCTTCGAACTGAGTGATATGCCTATAACTCCGTCCATAGTTTCTACTATCATCTTTATACTGGATCTCCACAAAGTATATCGACTTGATGGTATCCCTGCAATAGTCCTTAAGAAATATAGTCTTGAACTGGTTATTGTTCGCTCTAAAGTTTACAATAAATGCCTTACTGCTTCTTGTTTTCATGTTTATTGGAAATCTTCTTCCAGTCTTTAAGAACTCACGCGAAGCGTCTGATGTTTCTAACTATTAGCAACCTATCTCTTTTGGCCAAGTACTAGAGCTTTTAATAAACTGTGAATTGGTCAGGGTCTTCTTTCAGTTAAACAGTAGGGCTTTCGCTTCTCTAGACCAAATTCTGAATAGAGGCGAAGCGTTGGTGCCTACTCTCATACTTAGCCCAGAGATCATCTCTTCCTTCTCAGATAAGGCAAAGCTCTTCGCTCCAGTCTTTGCCTCATTAGAAGATAAAGGGCATCCCGACTTCACTCGTATCACTGAGCACAGTCTCAGTATTATTTTTATTACAACCCACGAAATCTCAAGATTTATCTTGACCCTAATAAAGTTGATATTAGTGAAATTATTTAATGGCTGAAGGAGAAATCATTCCAAGTTTGTGGAACGTGTCAAGCGTATGCCCGACTTTCAAAGAACTCGACTGAGCGTTCATTCCCCTCTCACTACAGACTTATCAGACTCTTCGGTGTCATTAACAACCTTTTTGAGGCTATAATCAGCAAGAAGCTTGTTGATCACCGAAATAGGAACAAGCTTTTATGTATAAGGCCTAATAGGCATGGAGGCTTCCTGAAGGAACATCTATTCACCGTGATTAGTAATAGTTCAGGGCCCGATTGTTGATGTCTGAATGTAACGAGTTTGGTTTTTGAAGCATTGAATGTAACCACTGAGATGTTAGAGCTAGATCGAAAGAGACATCAGCTGCCAATCTCTGTCATCAAGAATTTTGAAGATGCACACATATACAGTTGTATCATCAGTATAGATATTCACAAATGATCGGAACACAGGTTTCGATCGATCCGATCTAACTACCATTACTCACAGAATCTGGCACTAGACAGCAAATAAATCATAGGAGTGCTTTGACAAGGTGTGGCATAAAGGATTGCTAGCCAAACTCTCTATATAATCACTGGAAGAGGCTTCTTCATTATAGCCCATCCTAACGGATAGGATCCTGAAGATAGTTGTTAACGTCCAGTCCTCCGAGGCGTCTCCCAGTGCAAACTCTCTTTTTACTTTGCATAAATGATCTGCCTAAGAGCCGTGTCTATTAGACCTTAAGCACAACCCAGAACTCGTGAAAAAAGTACTATTGCCATATTTGGACATTAACTGCACAATATTCACTTTCCAGCCTCGATAGAGTCTAAAAGCGTCTCCGTGTCCTCGTAAGTGACAAATTATTCTCCATCCTACAAACCCTCTTTCACTAACGAAACTTTGAAAGTTTCTCGCTATTCTATCGCTATTTCTATGGTTCAGACGAACTACATTTCTTATTTCCACCAGTTCTAACATCAACGGCTAAGACCCGACAGTCTACGCACATTGTAGCGAACCACCCTCATTCTCTTCATATTCCACTGGTGAGAAGACAGTTCCGTTCCCCACCAACCACTGCTCTGTGGAACCGATTCCCAAGAGGATGTTTTCCCGATCATTACGATCTTAACCTTTTCATCTCTAATGTTAACCGTAGCCCTCCTCTCATATCCCCAGCCTCTTTCTCTGTAACCTCTACCTGTATTGGCTCCCGAGCCTTGTACAGGCAAAAAAAAAAAAAAAAAAAACTTTTTAAAAGGAAGTAGTGAAAATGTACGCGCTTGGCTCACTTCTTAAAATCTGACTAAATCAGTATTTTTATATTAATCCCATCTCCAATCGCAGGTGTACTATATATGTACCGCAGGTGTACTATATATGTACTGCTGCCGTGGCATCAGTTAATTGTTCTATGGTTAAATAGCATGATAGAGACAGAATTGTCCTTCTTCCAAACTGATTACCACCCAAAGCTAAAGAACCCAGTCTACATTTCTATTTAACCTTCAGCTATAATTTAAATAGCAGAACAAACTGAGGGTATTTATGCGTAAGTGAACGGAATTTGAACACGGAAGTCTTATTACAATTTTCGAGCTCGCATATACATTTCAGTACGCACTCATAATTAATTCGTATTGAGCCTTGGAATTTTCAAAGCCAGAAAGCAAAGTTATTTATTTAATTTCCATTCATATATTCAATAATTGATCTATTTAACTTAATATTAACCTTTATGCTACTTTTTGTTCTAACAAAAGTGAACCATTGTCAAATAATGAAAGGAATATGATTGATTAAAATCCTATATGCTAGTTGTGGGTTGAAAGTTCATTCTATTTCTTTAAAATCACTTTCTTAAACCAACACAAAAATATGTCCCATGTTTTATTGTATAAAAGATGATCTTCTTTTCCCACTGGTTTTTTGTTGTTGTTATTTTTGTCCTTTTCAGTTGTTTTATCACCCATAGCTATGATAATGACAGGAAGATTATTCTAGTGGTGGTGATGATGATGATGATGATGATGATGATGATGATGGTGAATATTCTTCTACTTGCCGTTGATCGAACTAGGAAACCTCCAAAATGTTTTTATTGTTTCAGACAAATAAACATGTATGTTTCGAGGGATGGGAATTAAACAGGGGCAATTTCTTTTCATTCTAATTTGAAATCTAATATTTCGAAAACAGTATTTCAGTGCAAAACATCAAGGAAAGAGACGATCATTTCCTGTTTTATATGTTTTCTTGAAACTTCCCTGGCTTTAATTAAAATATTACTGAGATTGTGGGGAAAACCTGAAAGAAGGTGAACTTTGTCATCTAACGTTGAGTTTGAGGTAAAGATCGAAGCGACGAGCTTCACTTTATCTGATGACACGATGAGATTACCTTGATTATGATAGTAGGTACTGACACTTTGCGTCTATTCAGAATTTGGTTAGAGATTTTCCAGAACTCCCGGGATCCAATTTATTATCAACCTTGGCCTGGACTTTGCCTTTTCTAGAACTTCTTTGCAGTGATTCCGATCAGTTCTGAATGCAGCAATTATCCTACAACGCGGCTCCCAGTGACAGATATTGTAGAAGTGGTTGCGGCACCCTCGGAAGTAAATCAGCGAGGTATCTTTTCAGGCAGGATGTGAGGAAGAGGTCAAGGAGGCTCGCATGATGTACTGTCTCAGATGGGTTCTTCAATGATCTTAGTTCGTAAGCGATAGAGAAGTCTGTGCACTATCTGCTTTCTTCATTTGTTTTGTTCGCTGAACTAACCACTTTTTGTGGTGAATATTGGAATCACTACATATATAAAGCGATATTCAGTGAGGATGTTATCAATCGTCTCAGATGTTCAGTCGAACATTACAATTCCATAACCTTTGGGACGATACAGGATGAAAGTGAAGGTGGTACTGTGGACAAGTGCAACACCGGGGAGATCAAGTTCCTTTTATGGTCTCTACCTCAGAGAAACCCGTCCTTAATATAGGCGCCGAGTCTGTGGTGATGGCGATTTTGATGGTCTGTTTAGTCATTAGAGGCTAATAGACTGGGATTGTGAACTATTGCAGCTGGATAGAATTATCAATACCCAGTTTCGCATAAAAATAGGAGGTTTTGCATCAAGAAGATAGTGTGGAAATTTGGAACGTAGGCTCCTCACATTAGTGTAGGAGATAGTAGACCTTTTATTTTTATGTGGTTGTGTTTGATATTTTTGTTCAGTTTACTGGAGTTATTGTGTAGATAACAGTGTGTTTGGTAGAAGACTAGGTAGTGAGACAGTCACACCTACATTTATAACCTGGATTGAATCGTTCAGAAATTCAGTCGTAAAAGGTACCGTTCCTCATGGCATCAAGAGGCCCCACTGCAGATTACTGCGCGATCGAGAAGCCATTCACAAAATGGCAATACAATAGTCTAGATGTTAGATATGTGCTGATAAGATAGCCTCCTTCGAAGTTACTCAAACATTCGGATCCCTGACTTTCAGGCAGATAACGCCAAATCCAAGAAAACGTTTACCTCCAGCATCATTAATGAAGGGACAAATAATCCAGGAAAGAAGATACAGGCATGATACCCTGAGTGTGTACGTGTCTTGTCTACCCAGAAATCATGGCCACAGAACTCCTCGAGTCAGAAACATCTTACCAGTCTGTGACCTCGAGGCACTGAGACAATTTCGCTCATATATAAAGACTAAAAAACCCACTGGGAGAAGGGGGCATAGATTTCCCAGGAGCGTATCAGCATCTCTTACCTCCCATTGGATTTAATATTGTCTTAAAAGCAAAATTAATTTAACGGGGTTACCTTTACCTTTCTAGGGTTGATGGGGTCTTCTTCTTCATCTAGGTCCTGTGTTAGTGGAGGTTGGCTAGAGAAAATGACAGTATTATAACTATTATGTTTTAATTTATTATGAGTCAAAATATCCCTTATCCGAATAAAGATGATTGGAGGATTAAGATCGGCTTTATCGTATTGGAGAAAAAAACAAACAAAGCAAATTACGTGCATAGAAGATCAGATTGCTTACACTTAGGATTGGCGAATTTACAGCTTCACTTTTTGGCCAAAAATTGAAAACCTGTTCATTTGATGGACGCCAATTTGATTGATAATCAACATTTATGGGAGAAATCACCCCACCACTTCTACTTGAGTGTGGCGGAAAGGCCGTTCAGTTGGAAATAAATATTACATTTAGTTAAGGATTCATTGATTCTAGATTTTTTTTTACATATAGAACACTAAAATAAGTACACTTTTCATTTAAAAATGCGTCAGTAGGAAGATAGCAAAATTCCAATAAATGAGCAACCTGCAAACGAGGGAATTACCCTAAACTAATAATCAAGTAATATATTCCTTTTCCAGGCGAACACCTGGTTTAAAGAACACCTAAGACGTATATAAACTTGGATAAACGGGAGGAGATAAAAAGTAGAAAAGCAAAAACAAATCAACTATATAAGAATCAATAACAGATTCAGAAATGCAGTTTTACACTGCAAAGCATACCTAAGTGCCAACTTTTAGTGATATGTAAACTTTGAGTGAAACTATGGAAATTCTGAATGGCTCGGATGTGAAGGAAAAATATATGGACAGTGTTTAAAGAAGGTACAATGAACAAAATGAGAATGAAAACTCGAAGTAATATCAGGCGCTTTAGTGACATCAACAATCGAGATCATCAAAAAGAAAATAGGAAACAATGAATGGATGACAGATGAAATTCTCGACATGATGAGAAGGTGACAAAAAGCAATGACATGGTACGGTACAGAATATAGAACACTACACAAAGAAATTAGGAACAGATGCAAGCAGACTGAAGAGGAATAGCTCAACGAAATGTGTGCAGAAATAGAAAGAATGATTATTAAGTATAAAGCAGATATGCATAAAAAATAGGAAAACTAACAGAACAAAAGACATACTCATCAATAGAATGCATAAAATCCCAAAACAGGACACTGTTATTATAGAAAGAAAAAAAAAACTTCAGAGATGGAACGGATGTATTGGAGAATTCT
Source organism: Acanthosepion lycidas (assembly GCA_963932145.1). Classification (NCBI taxonomy): domain Eukaryota; kingdom Metazoa; phylum Mollusca; class Cephalopoda; order Sepiida; family Sepiidae; genus Acanthosepion; species Acanthosepion lycidas. The sequence continues at coordinate 32,677,696 of OZ010594.1, read as the reverse complement.
TCCACGATGAAAGAGGACAACCATAATACACAGAAATAGCGAAGGACCAAAAATATTAAAATCTGAAGTGGAATCATCTCTTGCTAAATTGAATAGAAACAGATGGAATTGTAATAGAGATGCTGGCAGCCTTAGATGATTTCGGCATGGACAAGATGACATAAGTAGATCCATTTTCATAGAAGACAGATGTAAATGAATATGAACTTCATCGGACAATCAGCCTAATGAACCATATTACAAAAATTATCATTTGAATTCTGATGAATAGAGAGGGCATCAGAATTAAACCTGAAATTGAACCAGATTAGTGCAGGATCGTTAAAGACACTGGAACAAGGAATGTGATATTTATGATCAGAATGATAAGAGTAAGCAATACAAATGCAAAATGATGTTTTATAGATTATGCAAAAGCATTTAATAAAATACATCACAAAGAACTGTTAAAACTCGTAAGTATTAGAATAATCCAGAACTTATACTGGGAGAAAACCACTTTGCAATGAATTTAGTAAATATACAAAAATAGAAAGAGGTGTAAGACTAGGCCATGTCTACTCACCGGACTTATTCTTGACAGTGAGGCCATTCTGACAGAATTAGACGTCCTACCAGGATTCATTATTGGTGAGCAGAATCTTAACAACATTAGATATGGAGATGACACAATATTGATAGCAGACATAGAAAGGAAACTTCAAGAACTTCCACAGAATGTACCGAAGGAAAGCGAAAAGAAAGGACTAAACATCAATTGCAAGATGACAGAATGCATGGTTGTTAGTAAAAGGAACAGTCCAACACGCATATTACAAACTGGAGATACCAAAATCAAACAAGTACAATGGTTTAAATATCTGGGAAGTGTTTTAACAGAGGGCGGAATGTGCGACACCGAAATCTCAAGGGACATTGGAATAGCGAAAAATGAAAATAAAAGCTAATCAAAAGTATTAAGAAACAGGAAAATTTCGCTAGAAACAAAAAAGAGTACTAAACAGTTAAGTAATACCAGTCCTCCTCTATGGTAGTTAATGCTGTACAATCTCCTCACAGATGAAGAGGAGACTTGAGGCAACAGAAATGTAGTTCTACGGAAGTATGCTAAGAATACCATGTGAGCAACAGCGAAACTTTAGAGAAGATGGAAACAAAAAGAACACTCGTACTTAACATCAAGACGATACAACATAGAAATAAAGTTTCTAGGGTACATAATGATGAAAGAGGGCTTGGAAAATTTTTATATTTACAGGACAGATTGAATGCGTGAGGAACATAGTAAAACAAATCTTAACCTACCTAACGAGTTTGTGTAAATGAATGGCATAACAGGGCTTTAACAGAGATCACTAAAAGACAAAATTTTCTAAGAGCTACAAGGGACAAGAAATTGTGGAGAGCTATGATCGCCAACGTCCTGAAGGGACACAGTAATGAATAAGAATATTTTATAAATTAAATGTTTTCTTTCTTTTTTTTCTTTGTAATCTCTTTGCCTTCTTTACTAACATCCTGACTATAATGAGTTCGTAGAATATATTTTTTTCTCATTTCTTTTTCTCTAAGTCAGCTCCATATTCTTCTTTACTTTCTTTACAATGCATTTTATTTCTTTTTCGCAGTGAATTCGTTTAATTCGTTTCTCGCTCTCTTCGTAATATTCTTTTTGAACGTGGAAATACTTTTAGTTTAGATTGAGACAAAACGCCGGTAATGTTGCTTAACTTACTTAACATATATAAAAGGTTGAAACATTTTTATCGCCTCCTGTCTTGATTAATTATGTATTCTATGCATACTTGAACAGAGATATGTGGGGAATGAATTTAGAGAGAATACTAAGAATATTACGTCGTCCACTCATTATATAGCGTATCACAGATCCGTCATCAAATTTCTCAAACCTCTCTTCCTGTAAACCATAGATCAACAATTTATATGCTACTCACAGATTACTGATAAGTACATAACAAACACAATAGAAGAGACTTGGCAGCTTTAATCGCGATTAGCGGGCAGAAATTTCGGACAGAAGACTGCTTCACCAATGTAAAAGTTAATTTTCGGCAAAATTCGGAAGTATTCGGTATTTAGCGTGGAGACTGCACTTAACACAACGAAGTCGATCCCGCTTTGGCGTTGTTCAAAACAAGAACTCATAAGAATAACTCCTATTTTCTTAATTGTCAAAAGACCGTATTTTTGTTGATTCAGAAATTTACTCCGTGACAATTTATTTCTCATCGCTAAAAGTTACCAAACGAAAAAGACTTTGCAACCGACCTGACCATCCGTTCGTCTGAGGAAAGATTTGTAGTTGCTAGTGTGTTGGCAGCCAACAAAGAAATATCATCTGCCAACAATGAACGATAACACTTTCTTGGAGGGTGTGGTTGAGAGTGGAGGAAATTTAAGCTCCCAGACATAGGTCGAAGCAGGTTTGTAGAAGTCGAAAGACCGTTACTCGTTGTACAAACAAATAATCACATTGGAAGATATGTAACCGAACGTCGTCTGCTACTTAAATCTATCAACAATGTGTAGAAATGGTGAAGTGAAATAGATGTTTATGTTCTCTATCCCTAAAGTTGATGCTAATCGTCGAAGAGGTTTTATGAAAAGAGAAAGAAGACGATAAAACCAACAGGCGAAATTAAAAGAGCAGGAATGAAAAAAAAAAAGACAGTGAAGAAGAAATAAAAAGCATACATTGGAAATAAAGAAACAACGAAAAAAATGAAGAACCATACAAAGCGAGAAATGCGGAGGGTCAGTTAAAACAGTTGCGCACTCAATTATTCATATTTTTCATTCAAGAATTTTGAGAAAGTAAACGAAAGTGAGAAGTGGATAATTATCAGAAAGGAAAAACGAAAAGAAGAAAAATAAAAAAAAAAGATTTATTAATTTTTAAAACTTGAAAAAAACAGCGACCTGAAAACATCTATCGTTTTGTTTACTTTTTACTTTTATTGGGAACCTTTTACTTTATTCTTGTTGTCTGTTTCTCCTTACCGTCTTTTTTTCTCATCTTTTCTGCTTTTCAAAGTCAAATCTTTTCTGCCTTCTTTTATTTACACCTTTCTACCTTTCCATCTTCATTGCCACTGAGTTTTTTCTGTTTAGAATTCCATCTTGTTTATCTGCTGACTTGTTTTTCCAGATAAATAGGTGAGCCTATTTAAGAAAAAAATGAATTCTCAGTTAACGGTTCGAAAAATCTTCGTCAGATCTGAGCTTGCAAATTATTATTCACTGGGGTATTAATATTAACAAAGTGAGAATGCAGCAAATGTTCAACTATTATAAAGAGTTTTCCCATTAAAAGAAAATGTCTAATAATAAAGTCCTCCTAACTAAAACTACTACTAAAATAAGCTACACTTGTACATCTCTTTCCGATCAGGACGTATGCAAGGAAGAAATATGAACTATATTAGGCAAAAAGACACAAAATTGTTAATATTCACGCAAACACTGAATTGGGTTTTATTATTAAAACAACAACAAAAAACAGACCTAAATAATAAAGAAATTGCATGTAAAGAGTTCTCAAAAGTACAGCAAACATTTTATAAAAATTGTGATAAATGTATGAAAAGTTTATAAAAATAAGTTTAAAACGAATGAATCAATATATTTGACAAAATATTCTAAATTGATATTAACGAAATACTAATCAAATATTAATAAGATATTTCGAGAGTTACATCACCTAAAAAAACATTTATTTATGACTAAGAAATTTTTTTAAATTATCTAAAATCCTCTTTTCAGTTGTCTCTTAGCATTTCAATTAAATGAGGACAAAATTGACAGAAAGTCATTTTAAAATTAGATATTCTAAAATATTTTCTAAATATCATAATTTCAGTGAAAAAAATCAATAAAACATTGGGTAAATTTTAATGAAAGAGCCAGAGGGAGAATAAAGGTCTATAAAAATACCGGAAAGAAAACAATTATTGATTAAATCAACACAAATGATATAAAAAATATCCCTTCTAAATACCAGCACTGATTGATAGCAGTATTCACATTGTAGAATCTTTTACAAAGGAATGAACTGATTCACTTATCTCGATTTGTTTTTGTTCTTCCATTTGTTTTCTACCTAGTTTCATGTATTTATATTCATAATGTTCTCAAATAAGAATCAACCTTTAAAATGCTGTACTTTATCTATTATAAAGTGATGTCTTAAAATACCTTCATGCAATACAAAAAGTGATGAAATATGATTCTCTGCCAAAAAAGTGCGCTCTCTAATCAACTGATTGAAATTTGAACTTTTCGCAATGCTTCATTTATTTGTAAGGCAAGTTTTGTTTAATGACCAAATGAATTATAACAGTTATGTGTAGATTAACCGACCGAAAACTTAATTAATAGAATATATGTACAAATATATGTACAAATATTCTATTAATTATTATCTACAAATATATGTCCTTATATCTAAGTATATACAAAATGTAATATCTATTAAATACATTTTTTAAATTTTATTATAAATCCATTGTGATTAATTATTAGAAACATAAAAAGGTGCTGCCTAGACCTGAGACAAGTCTTTTAGATTCTCCTTTTATCAATGTCAACTTTTTGTAACTTGAAGTATTTCGGATTTGTTTGTTTTATAAAGATATCAAATCGTCTACTAAATTTTAGCGAGCTCATCTGATTGATTTTCCATTAATTTAGAAAAAACTAAAATTAATACCTGAGAACCGATCGATTAAGTGACGTCACTAAAAGCAAATTATTTTGTCGATACTAGTGTTTATCTGGTGAAGATGAAAATATAGTTGATGTATATTTCTGCTCGGTGTCTTGCATTTTAGTCCCATTCAGAGAGTGTATCATTTAAAGTGTACAAATAAAAAAGTAAGTAAAAACAAGTGCACAAATATATTGGTACGTTGATAGAGAAATTAATGATATGCACACGCACACACATAGTAAATAGATGATTAACACTAAATTCAATAGAAAAAGATCAATAAACCAAACAGCAAGAGTTTGACAAAGTGAACGTGACAAATAAGGCTACACTGACTAGATATATTTGAAGAATGAAGTCGATAAGTAGAATCAAGAATAAAATCATTTTTGTATGTAACACGACAGCTCAAACTGACAGATGAATTTCCAGAATAATATTTTTCTTCCTTTGACAACAGTTACAAATGAAACCAGTAAATAAATTATATACAGGGAAATTATTTTGTTTTAATATTTTCTATACTCATTTAAATAAATAAATAGCTGATAATTTCAACCTCACATTTACTGAGTAAAACTTTTGATCTGTTTTTATTTCCTAACTAGACGTCTTAGGACTTTTACCCACCCTTCAGTCATTTCTGTCTCTTACAGTACTGAACATAGCTCTGTCTTATTCTCACGCCTCTTTTTCGGTATTTTCACTTCCCGTCAATTACATCCCCTCCCCCATTAACACACACACACACATACATACATACATACATACATACATACATACATACATGCATGCATGCATGCATACATACACTCTTTCTTTTAATAATTCATTTTCTTCACTAACTTACACATCCTAACACTTCTGGCCCAGAAATAAACGTGGACGTTCTGTTTCATTCATTGTTCAAATTCGTCCAAATTGACTAAAAAGCAAGACTTATCTCATCAAAGCTGACCTTAATTTGTCGATTGACCTTTCTGCAGTTACATAAATTTATCTACACAAAAACTTTCATTCTTTTTGTCTCTGTATTGCTTTTTATTTTTCTTCTTTTCTGTTTTCTTTTTTTCATCTCTCTTGCTTTTATCTGTTCCCCTATTCTCTTTTATCTATCTTTCATCAACTTTCCTTTATTTTCATTTCTTTTCCTACATTTCCCTTGCTTTCTCTTCCTTACTTTTACTAATCTCCTTTTTCATCCTTCCTTTCTCCTTTTTCTAGGTTACTTTCTATCCGTTACTTGTAACATGAAACTAGATATTTTCTTCTGGTTTGAAGCTGATCACTTCTTGAAAACATTGTTATTTCTTTAACTCTTCCCAAAACGCTTATAATAATAATAATAATAATAATAATAATAATAAGAAGAAGAAGAAGAAGAAGAAGAAGAAGAAGAAGAAGATCTCTTCACATTTGCCTTTTACATTTTTTCTAGTTTCATTATCGCGTACTGCTTTACATTCCGAACGATTATTCTGCGCAACGGTTGTTGATTGTTGATGTACCGCAAGTTTTTATTTCTTTCATTGTATCAATTTTTTTCTTATTTCTTGACAACCGATAGGAACCAAAATTCACAACCTGCCATCGAAAATCGAAAATAATAAAATATTAGTGGACATGATTATAAATTTTATGATCCAATTTCTAATACAATGATCATTTATTTAAAACTTAATTGAAAATGTTAACTCCATTCTGTGTAAAGAAAAGAAAAACTTTGATAAACTCCTGATATTGAATTTGTTTCTCATTTTTAAATTAATTTTTCTAAATTAAAAGCTGGAGCATAGAAGTGGAAGGAAATTGAACCAAAGTGATATATATATATATATATATATATATATATATATATATATATATATATATATATATATGTGTGTGTGTGTGTATATAAATATAAGTAAATAATTATTTAGGTGCGGTACTTATTAGAAAGCGCTCAATATCAGAGATAGAGCTAACATATTTGGTTGGATTGATGTGAGTTTGTCACCCTGGGTTTCACGCTTTTGCGATCGTCAGGATAGAGAGATAGATGAGACATTTACATGCCAAATTTAATAAACCGACTTAGGAACTAAACAAAAAAAGGTACTCAAACAAATAAAGAAATAGACAGGCAACAGGAAGGAAGGGGGATTGAAAAGGAAAGAAAATCATGATAAATACCAAAATAAATTGTAGTGAAGAAATAAACATAGAAATACAATCTATAAAAATAAACTCATACAAAAAAGGAAAAGTTGAGAGTAATCTTTTGCCTTACCTGAACTCAGTCGTAGGACTCTGTTAGAAACAAACAAACCTATACATAAAAATGAGTAAGTCAGTTTTACTGTGAAAAGGGCAGAAAACACATAGATAGATAGATAGATAGATAGATAGATAGATAGATAGATAGATAGATAGATAGAAAGATAGATAAGAAGATGATGTTAGAAATTTACAATTACACGAGTGATGTTGACTGTTGTAAGAACAGATGTAGAATAATAAAAAAAAACTCCTGGTAAACGAATAAATTTCTCTTCATATCTTGTTCACCTCGACACAATAACAACTACTGGTAAACTTTGACATTGATACCGTTTTCCTTATTTCACCAGTAGTCTCCTCAAAGAATCAGTTTTACTATTTTTTTTATTTGCCTAGAAGGCTTCCACTAAGACTTCCTTCACTCATCACCCGCCCACATCGTTTATTTTGCAGTAGACGAAAAAACGTAACACGTCTTTTTGCTGTCGTTTTTCTTGTCCACGATTCTGTTCAAAATAATAGTTTTACGCTTTTTAAATTCTTTTTTCAGCTTATATATATCATTGAACTATATTAAAAAAAACAAAAACAACAAAAACAGAATTTCTTAACTTATTTTCTTTTGTTTGTGTCGACAAATAACAACAAGCTGTGGCTCAACTTATAAAGACGTCGGTTCTTCATTAAATTCGCTCGGTTTCGATGTCTGGGTAACGGGCACCCTGACATAAACAGGCCAGCATTACGACCTGTTTTGTTGTGAGCAGTTTGATGTCGACTGTTTTGTAGAATAAACTCCACAATTCATCAAGCAAAATGATATTTCTTTAATTAGTTTGATCCTATCCGACCTCGAACATTTAAAAAAGATTTTCACGCACTATAATTAAGGTAATATTTGAAATTCGAAGTTAATTCTAATTTGGATTGGAGACATGGTCATCTACTAAAAATGAAGAAAATTTAAATAATTCACTCGATACGGAGAAGAGAACTGGACATGACAATTTTGGATTATTCATATAGAATGCCAATTTTTTTAAATTTCAGTTTATATTTGAATTCAACTGGGAATAGATTCTTGCACAAGAAAAACACACTTTATTTATGAATCGCTTCAAATTTTCGTTCTTTTGCTATACAAGGTTTTATGGTTTTAGATAAATATATGATTATTTAGGTTCAGTCAAGTTCAAAATTAACTGGGAGTATTAAGGATGCTTTTTTTTACAGAACTTCATCACTATTATTTGAACCACAATTACTACTGCCAAGTGCTAGTTTGTAAAATTGCCCATTTTTGAATTTGTTTTGAATTTAACTTGGACTAATTCTTCAACATTGCCATAGTCAGTTTTGTTCATATTACGAATTAAGATTTTAACCGATTACCACCTAATTCGCTTGTATAACTTGGTAATACTTATTGGTTTCATTTATGACCTCAAGGAAAATACTTCAACGTTAATTATCTGGTCGTTGAATAACCGGCTTTTGGTTACCAAGATTTTGGAAGCTTTATTATTTGCCATCTTTTGAGTACAGAGGAATTTCTCCACACCGAGTTGTAATTTCACAAAGCAACTTAAAAAATGAAGTATTATTAACTTATTTTTAAGTCCATTTAAAAAGCAAAAACTACTCAATAATGAGCCATTCTAGCAGAACTACTTTATTTGGTTCTATAATTTAAAATAAAAAAAATAAGGCAGTTTAAATAGTACAACAATATCTAAAACGCAATTTACATGATTACAGAAATATTATTCACTGTCCGTAGGAATAATTTTCGTAATACTTACATTGCATCTAAAAAAATTCCTTAACCATTTTCATTTATTTTTGGGACACGAGCAATGTAACAATTCCTGCTTTTTCGTCCTCATCAACATTCTTAGCATTCATATATCTGCTTATTATCAAGAAATATTGCGTCTATTAATAAAACCTTCAGACTAATATTGATTGCTATTACCAGAAGTTACATATCAATGTTTTATTGTTGTTCTTATGCATTTCATTAGCAAACTTTACTATGTCTACAAAAAAAAGCAAAACAAATCAGTCAATGATTGAGACATATTCTTAATCACAAATAACTAACAAACTAATTTCTTGTCATAATTACAAGTACAACTAACCTCGCACTTTACCTACGACTAATTTCTAAGAAAAGTAAACGAAACTTAAATTTGGCCGCAAATTACACTCATCAATACTTCAGGACGATAAATGAAAACTTAACTACTACTACTACTACCACTACTACTACTACAATAATAATAATAATAATAATAATTGTTGTTGTTGTTGTTGTTGTTGTTATTATTATTATTATTATTATCATTATTATTACTGAGACCTTCGCCTTGCTAACAGCCACAAATGCTACAGTTACTCAAGTCGAAACAATAATAATTTAATTTCTATGAACTGTGGCGTCTTATACGCCTGGCAATTACTTTCTGCCAAACTTACACAAAAAACTCTGTTCTGCTTTTAGAATACTGTACGTGTACTATCTCAGTTCATATATATATATATATATATATATATATATATATATATATATATATATATATATATCGTAAGTTTGTTACGATAAATGAGATAATTATACCTTTTTACTTTCAGGAAATTAACTGTCTCTTGTCAAAATTGATCTCTGTTACTTCTCTGAGTTAATTTTTTTGGGCTATGACTCATTCTCTTATTGCTGTAACAGTCATTGTGGATAATTTATTTCTAAATTTTATCTGCGATTACTACTACTTCTAGTACTACTTGAATTATCCACAAAATTCAAAATTCTTTTATATACTATTTTTCAATTGCCTCTTTACAGCACTTTAACGGTTACTTAGTAAGCAAGTAATTTTAAACGCTGACAAGGACCAAAACCACAGAAAATTAGTATCCTTAAGCTGAACTTTTATTGCGAGTTTCATTTAAGCGCTTTTACTTTGGCAACTAAGACCTTAAAATCAGTACTTTACTTACTTAACAATAGAAAAGTAGGACTAGTCTGTAGCAAATACGATTACTATAAGTACTACTACTAATATGACCATTTAGCTATCACATCTGACACTTTTAATTAGAAAAATTATTACCAGGCGATATGAGCACTTTTAAATTGTTATCAATATTAAGAGTGCTCATATCGTCTGGTAATAATTTGTCTCACAAACAAAAACCCTTCTACTGTTTCAGATCCAGTCACTACCAACTACCACAATCAGTTACTTAACAACTTACTTTAATTGCTGTTAAATGCTGATGATCAGATACATGTAGATTACTCTGCGTTAAATGAGAGAAATGTGATGAAGATTCTAAATAAACGATATTAAGAAACAGAATGTAATGTCACAACTATGCAAAATCCAAATGCCATATCCTCAGAAAGAATCTACAGAACTGATGTGGTTTACATTAAATCTACATTCTACAATATCCTCCATTGTTTTTCTTTTTCATCTGTTTTTCAACGTTCTTTACAAATATGGCTAGAATTAAGCATATTCTACTCCTTTTCTAGATACACAAAAAAGAGAAATTAAAATTAAAAAATAGTAAATATAAATTCAAAATATTTTATGCATGGAATTGTGTGTGTATGCTTGCATTTAAATCTTCGAAAAAGTTTTTATCTTCTCAGACAACGAAGAAGTCATGAAAATCATTACAATTTTCTTACAGTTATATTACAATTTGTGATTTTTCTTACGTTTATTTCTATGCTTCCAAGATCCATTATAGGTAATCGCAAATGACTTCGATATGTTCATAATTCTGGAAACCTATCTATATATCAAGCGTTTTTTCTGGATGCTTAAAATAGTAAATGCTAGTATAACTCTCAAAAAGTGTTCTTATCACTTCTAACAGACGTTACGCTTTTTATTCGGCTCACCTTTATAATCACATGACAAGTTTTTGCTTGGCATTTATACACAGTAGGCACCAACATCCCAGCTCAACTTAGAATAGACATCACACTAGACGTAGACATTTGTACATTTCTACTTCTTACTGGCAGTTATTTGGTTGCTAAATAACCCACTTTTTATTTGCATCTTATTTTATTTTCATTCCACTGCATCGAATAGTAAATTGGGAAAACCGCGTGCAAAACGAGGCATACATATTTATTTGTAATCGATGTATCTCTCTATCTAACTATTAGTAAAAATTATTGTAGTCAGCTTGTTTTCGTGATCCTAGTAAACGAGAAGCACGAGTAGCAGCTAAATAACAAACTTGTGTAGACAGTAGAAAACAAATTATTTCTCTTCCCTTGTTACTTGCAGTACAAAACAATCGCAACCAGACTCTTCTTACTTCTGAATTTCGCCATAAAAATTTCTATTTTTAATCATCGCTTTATGTTTGTTAGGCATACAGTATTCACCCGGAAGAGCCTAAACGCATATAAAAATCAGCTTATTGTGCTTTCTTCGCCACAAATCAAATAATAACAATATTTTTATGTTATTACTCATATTCTTTCCTACTCGCTACACAGACATTCACACACAACACACAACGAATGCCCACGCAACAAATGAATGAAAGATGAAGGTAGACATTCTGACGATTCTGGCTCTGGCGGAGGAGCTTTCAACGGCACTCACCTGGAGATGATTGTCAGCATGGCCTACAAGATGAAACAAGACCAGAACTATGGCCACTCTATTTATTATAAGTAGCAGCTGGATCGATCGATTTTTATTCATTACACAGATACTTAAAGACACATTTCATTAGTTTTGTTTGATTTCAAAAGATTCTGATTCTTTATCCTTTATTAGCAATGTAGTTTAATTTTTCGCGTAATTTGTAATATTATTAATTAAATAAAAAAGAAAGAAAGAGTACTTGTGAATTGGAATCTGATAATAGTCACACAACACAAGCTGTCTCTCACCACAAACACACAGATTAATTAAAGAATGTAATTTTTACAATAACATATCAAGTTATTTACAAAGAAAAATACAACCATGAGTAAAAACGGGTGAGGGTTAAAAGTGAGCAAATAACAAAAATGTAAAGGAATTTATGTTATTTTCCTTTTATTAATCGTCAATCACTCGATTTTATTTTCACTATTTAAAATCAGATAAAAAAATCTCTCTCCCTCTCTTTCTTTTTCCATATATATATATATATATATATATATATATGTATGTGTGTGTGTGTGTGTGTGTGTGTGTGTGTGTGTGTGTGTGTGTGTGTGAGAGAGAGAGAGAGAGAGAGATATTCACAGTTATATTTCAAAATGCACACTCACCACGTGCTCTGAAAAATTATTCGGTATAAACAAACATGAAGGTATCTATCGGTTTTCCATATGCAGGTCTCTTTATTGCAATTAAACAGTTTATCTGCATAAACTTATAACAAATAGACCCGATAATCATTTCCCCAAAGTATTTCTTTTTAACTTTTAAACGCATACAAATCTTGCATACGTTTACGACATCAACTGCAGTCACATTCCTTTTGATTTTTAAAAGTAAAATTTTTACAAGAAAATATTACTAAAAGCTAGCATTTGTGAATATATAGCATCTTAACTAAATGTTTCACTACTTTTTCCAACTATAAAATTAAAACTAAATTTGTGCTTTTTCACCAGTTTACTATTACTACTACTAGATAGTACTAGCACTACTACTACGACAGCAACTACTGCTACGACTGAGTTTGCAAGCATTCACAACAAGTAGCTTTGTGGTAACTGCTATCATAACAAAAACTACAACTGTTTATCCGCAACTTCAACAATCTTGCAGTTCTTTTAGCTACTCGCATATATAAGAACAAGCGAGATTTTAACTAAACAGATACTGCTCCGTTCCAGACATCATCCCTACCATGAATAATTATCAATGATGCATTTTGAATTGATTAGCAAAAAAGAAAACTTAACTAAATTGTTGAAATGCTAAGTAAAAGTTCTTGATGTAACAATAAGTACTACTACTACTACTACAAATATCAACGCAGCTGTTACAGCGATCCGTAACTGCTTTTCTTCACTTATCTATTCATTACCAACACAAGAAAATGGAAGCCAGCGGCGGGCCCCTGGTGTCGGAAAGTTCGAATGAGACACCGAAAGGCAAGAACAAATTTCAACGGGCACTTAGTCACTTCGAATTCGACAATCCCGAGTTGGAGAGGCTGTATAAAAAATACGTGTACAAACTTCAACAAGCTACCATCGGCTACATGCTCGCCGTGTTCATATTGTTAACTTCATGCCTTGCCGTATTGAACTTTTTCTATCTTTTCCACCCGACTGTTCGGAGTATCTACCTGTGTGTACAGTGCTTGTTTTTCATAACTGTCTTCGTGTTCATCAATACTCGCTACATGGAGGAGACGTACTTCATGCCGTTATGTTACCTTCTCCTTTTTTTTCTTACCATCTTTGCCACGATGTCATTTCCTATACCCTTTGGTGATTTGCCACCTATCGACAAACGGCTCAACGATATGGACACCGAAATGACAGACTCTCACGTGGCACACGCTACAGCTGACACTCTCAACAAAAATATGGCCCCCTATTCAGAATCGTTACTTTCTTCAATTGATTTCTCATCTTTTACCATCTCGGATTTAAATCCTGAACTCGGTGTGGTTACAGCGTTACCGTACACGAACGGAGAAACGACTAGAGTAAGAGGCCTGAAAGACACCCGTTTGATCATAGGTAATGGCTATTACCCGGATACAAAGTATTTGTCGCTACCCGTACAAGGCGTGTGGGAAGTGGCGTTCGTCATCTTCATGGTTTATACCCTTATGCCGTTGCAGAGATTAATATCCGTGTTGTTAGGGATTCTATTACCAATTGGACATCTAATCACGGCAGCTCTGCTCAGTTCGGGAACTACCGGAAGTGACAGCATACAGCTATCACTATGGAGACAGGTAATGCACCTCTTTGTCATTCTTATTCAACTTAATTACGTGAACCAAACACCTATACAAGTTTCAAATTGTATTCCAATTGAAAACGTTTTAACAGTTTCTTACTATAAATTTGCAATAATATTTCTTAACTATTTTTTTTATTTGAAAGTAGTAAGAACTGAAATGGCAGTGGGATTTTCCTAACAATTCTCGAATCCAGTAGTACTTTCAGGAACATGGTTATTTGATCACTTGATGTCATCTGTATTTAAATTTGTGCTTATATATATATATATATATATATATATATATATATATATATATATATATATATATAATTTGTGTGTCCTTTAAATTTAAAAAATGTAAATGTCATCTCAGGAATTGATTGCATATATGTAGATATATTTAAATTTCATCAAGACTATATTCCCTTTTATTATATATATATATATATATATATATATATATATATATATATATATATATATATATAAGGGGACACAGTAGAGTAATGGATAGCGGGTTGGATTGAGGAATCGGAGAGCCGAGTTAAATTCCAGTCGAATCCATTACATACACTTACGTGCTAATACCCTTGGGAAAGTTATGAATCCTCTTATTCTCCTTCTCACCCCCATAGGTAAATAGCAGGAGAGACTTGGATAGCAGCTGGTCTACCGCAGAAAGAAACCTACAACGGGAAAAATCTGCCTCGTCAGTCATGTATCGAAAGATACATGATCACCTAAGCATATATCACACATGGCACATAACTGACTGATATATATGAAATGATAGAAATCATTTGTACTGTTTGAATTTGTTGGAAATAATTACAGATAAATCAGTTGTAAAGATTTTCTGAAAAAAAAGGGTGCAGCTATAGATATGTGGTTACTATATATATATATATATATATATATATATATATATATATATGTGTGTGTGTGTGCGTGTGTGTGCGCACGCGTGTGTATTTTAATAAATCAACATATTTCTTCAATTTTACTTTTAAAGTTATGATTTTATTCTCCATAAATGTTTATCTTACAATTCTTCGGATGAAATCCGAATTTGCTTACATTGAAATGCCAGGAGCGCGAAGCATCCTTTTTTATTCTATGGATAATGGAAACTAATTAAAAAGACTTTTGTATTTATTTAGTGCGTTTTATTCTTTCTTCATCTTTTTTTAAAATGCATTTTATGATATTGTAAAATAGAAATGAAGATCCGGATCGCCTTAAAAAAGATGCTATCGAATAATCCCCTACTTTCCTTAAGGATATTCAAAAGACAGAATTCTGTAAACTTTTCGGTTCGCAAGTTATTGATTTTTTTTAAAACTAATCACTTGGCTTTTTTTTAAATTGAAGTGAAGCAACCGTGTATATTACTAGATTAAAATATAGATGTTTTAACATGACAAGTAATGTTTTAAATAAAATAATGAATTCATTTTTACTCAGTTCAAACACTCACACAGGTCCTTGCTACGGATATAACTATGAAGCTGCGAGCTGTTCACACTTTGATTCTTATTGCTCCGAAAAATATAGCTTTTAGTCTCACGGACGTAAATAAGAAATGTGCCGTAGAAATGCATTTTACTATGTAAAAAAAAAAAAATTAAATTAAAAATGTCACATTTTTTGAACAACGTACTTTTCTCTAAATTAAATACAGGGTGCGAGGGATATTTGAACACATTTGGTAATTTAATGAATCGAATCTAGCAAAAACCAAATCTATTTTAATAAATATTCATGAATATTCACATTCCCACATATTCATATTTTATAAATCCATCTTCGGTGACTACTTCAATACGGAAGCGGAATCTTTGGCATGCATGCACTCAATGCTACATATTCATTTTGGACACCCCTTGAACTTCCTTCAGTGAAGCTGTGGTAATATGAGGAACCCCCATTTCAGCAACGCTGTGATTTAAATCTAACGAGTTTGGAGGACAAAGGTTTTATGGTACGTGATCGTAAAGATTGACTGGCATTCATCTTGGGTTATGTGGGCTTATGTGAGTATTATTGAAACACTTATATCCGTCCAGTGTGTACTTAATCCATCGTGGTCTGAAGAAATGTCTAGTATCTCAACGTACCCAGCATTAATTCTAATACCCTGAGGAAATATGTGAAGTGGTATGACATGATTACTCATTACTCCCCAAACTATTACAATTGCTGGAAATCTAGTGGGCATCACTCTGGTAACATCAGAAGATTTACACATAACTATCTCTCATTCCGCATGTTAAACCTTTGGTCTTGGATGAAGATTTTCTTATCAGAGAAGAACCAAACCATACCATTTTCATGAGAGTTAAGTAATCACTTAGCATGCGTCAAATAATTTTCTTGCGAATTGGCCCCCCTTCAGTACATACGACTCGCATCGAATTTCCTGATACAACACTCTTTTTATAGTCCATTCCGACACTTTAAATTCATTGGCGATGGTCCTCACTGATTTTCTGGGATCATCACCAATAATGTTTTGAACCCGCTAGATGTATTGCGGTGTTCATATAGTGTCCGAAGTTTTAGAATGTTTTGTTCTTTGATACATTCCCGCCATAGGTATCCAATTTAATCCAAAAGATACAAAAGATTTTGCAACATTTGAAAAGTTGGCAACTTCAAAAATGTTGTATTCCGGATATATTGCAACAATAACTGCATATATTTTCATTTCTTGTCTTAGCATTTTATTTGCGTTGGAAAATCTGAAAAAATAAAATACGATCGGTTAGTTTGAGGAGTGTAATATACTCTGATAAACTAAGTGTTCTCAAGTAAGCCTCGCACTTTCTACTTTTATCAATTTTCATTCGTTAATTCATATGTCAGTCACAGCAGGAAAAGGAGATGGTTTATTGTCAATACGATATTTATGATTATAACAAATTGCAGGTGACGATTTTATAGAATACTGTATATTGAACAGACTTATCATTTGTTCTTTTCGAAAAACTTCGCTCTCAGGCGAGAAATATCTATAAATACTTATATCATGAGTATTGTGGTTCTATCTTTCAGACAGAACTTCCTCATTGCACTCAGATAGGATGATCAGAGACTGAGAAAACTGAGTTATTTTAGACGACTCACCATAAAATACAACATTATACAATGTGTTGTAAAACCTTTGCCTTTGTGATATTGAAAATAAATTTACACTTTTGTCTGTAGATGAAGTTTGTCAAAATCTACTTGTAAGCTGGGCAATGGGAGTCACCCACCCCCACTCAAACAACATTTCCGTATCGGATTAAAAATAGAAAGATCAAATAAACGTCCTAATGTTTGCGACAAATAGATGTGCCTCGGATATTATTTGAAAAGGCCCCGTAAAATTCTAGATTTTATATTGCATTCTGTAATATAGCGTAACACAGGTTTAGGATTGTTAGTAGGATGTCGAATAATATTAAAGTGGCGATAATGAGATAAAAGGCAAAAGCTTATTTAGAAGAACACATTTTGCCTCTTCATCTTCAGGTTGGAATGAACGATAAACCTGTGTGTAAGGGAAGTGCGTTGAAAATTTTGAGGAGCTTGTTCAGACAACACGTTTTACCATCTTATCGCAGATGTCTCCAAGTCGAAATGAACCTGTGTGTAAAAAAGTGTGCTGTAATTTTTGAGGAAAGTGTAATAAATAAACTTATCAGTTATTACGACCAGAATTTTTTTTTATTGAAGTCGTTAACATATGCTGGATTTGAAGTTAGTCCACTCCGATTAGATCTCTTTTTATTTTATTTTTTTTTTTATTAGTTCGTATATAGCATTGTGATACTATTATTTTTGCAGTGATCGAGGACATTTTGTATGAACCCGGTTTGACTTAAAAAAAAATAGGAACATCGCAGAACTATTGTATTACATCATTTTTAATGTACTGGTAACACATCTGACCACAATTTTAACTTAATTTTTCGACTTAATAAGTGTTAGTGTAATTACAAGAGAAAAGAATTATATCAGAAGAAAATCCCCTAAAAGTGCAATGATCTCACCATTTTCTATGCTCAACCTCAGACCAATATCTACGATAATTGTAAAAACATTAGTAGCACAATGCTAAGAGAGAGAGAGAGAGAGAGAGAGAGAGAGAGAGAGAGAGAGAGAGAGAGAGAGAGAGATCGAGAGAGAGAGATCTGCTCAGAGTTGGCTAATTTCAAATCCAGAAGATATTAACGGCTTCAATTATAAAATAAATGCTTTAGATAAAGTTATTTATTACTCATTCTTCAAAACTTCCAGCGCACTTTCCTTACAGACGGGTTTGTCTCTCAGTCTGACCTCAAAACGCCTGCAATAAATAGGCGAAACGCGTTGTCTGAACAAACTTTTTTTTACTTTGTCTCATTATAACAACACAGATTTATCAAATTAACTAAATGAAGTTGCATTACATTTTGCTCTTATGGAGTATGAAATAAAATACTTCCTAACAAACATTTTAAAATTTAAGTAGAAAAACATCCATGCATAGACACAGTAATATTAAATGCTAATTTATCTATAAAATTGTAACATTTGCATGCCGTTATAAAGAAAGCAACTTTAATCAGGATTTCTTTGAAAAAGAAGTAAATAATAATTTATTGGGTTTTAATAATACTATCTTAGGCCATTCTTGATTGAATATCTTGTTAATAAGAATTTTTTTTTATTTCGATTTTATATTATATCAGGCGAATGTTTTGGCTGCATTTAGTTTTCTTTTTATTTAACCTAATAATAATTATAAACAACAATATAGATTTTACTCTCACTCATTGTGTAAAAACATAATCACAATTTTTAAAATTTTATCAACGTTTGGATAAACACGATGAGTTTTTTACAACATCGACTGATTATCACGTGATTTTCTAAGATATATTTTGGCGTCCATATATATCTTAGATCTTTATTTTATTTTACTTTGCTTGTTGATTCTTAAATTAGAAATGTCTGTACTCGTTACCAATTACTGATTACAGTGTAACAGTACTTGTATCCAAGCTGAAATATTTGAACTTTAATGGCACCGTTTTTCTCACTTATTGATGCTTATGACTTGTCAGTGTTTCCGTTTATATGAAATTCTATTATGCAAAGAAATATATTCACTGGATTTTGCGGTTACGAAGAGAAATTTGCTTTTGATTTTCCATAAATAATTTTCCTATTTAATAACTTCAGATTTTTTCGCTACTACGCTTAAAAATTTATAACTTAAAAAAAATATATATAGTTTTCTCGTGTACAGTGTTGGCTTAACTGAAGTTCTAGATAATTTTCCTTTACGGTGACTTTTTAGAATAAGAAAATTCCTCCAGAAGTATAACATCTCAAAAACCACCTAGCATGGCATTTCTACATAGCGTTTTGAAGATAACTTCGATTAGGTATATAATTAGAATGTACAATAGCATGTGCAGTAAGGTTTAATGAACACAAACAAGAAAAATATGTGAAAAATACTCGAGGCTAAGCTATTAACGCCGAAATGATCGATAGAGAATCAAGCACATTGTAGAAATCTAACACTTTTTTTTAAGTGAAAGTTTTAATGGCATTTCCATTGTTTCTTAAACTAAAGAAATTCGATAAATATCTTTGAAATTAGCATAGTTCATGAGATTTATGTAGTTTCTTATCAGTGTGTTTTTATTACAGTTCTAAAACGAGGATCTGAAAGGACAGTTCATTTCGCAAGTGCTTATCTTGGACCCCCCCCCACTCCGTGAACAATGGCCAAAATTGTCAGTTTTACTTTTATGAATACATTTCTAAGTTTAGTTCTGTTGCGAAAGTCAGGTCACTAGGTAAAGTAGTTATGAATTTTGTTTAAAAACAGTATAACATTATTTTTGTGTGGTGACTGACGAGAAGATCACTGGAATAACAATTATTCTTACTTACCTTGCGAAATCGAGTTGCTGGCGTGGCAAAAGTTTGTAGGTACTTACGGAGTCTCTCAAGATGGATATGTATTCCGAGAGTGATAATTGTGATTCACCGAAAACTATTTAGAGGGATATAAGCATGAGAAAATAACTCTGAACAAAAAATGTTGTAAACCACAGGTGTAAACATTTTTATACTCTTTAAATAAGAATGCAAATATAACGTAGTGAAAAATATAAAAACTTTAATGTATTCTCAGTGTCAGCCGAGAGGCACTAAAAAGTTCTCAGCTTGACCTACTGACCAAAAGACCGAACGTCACGTTTGTTTAGGGAAGGGCTTTTTGATCAGGATGCTAATTTTTCATGTACCTCATCGTATAGGCTTCATTTTTGACTTCTCATTGGTGTTAATCAATACTTTTACGATGAGAAAATTCTCTCTATTTTTTTAATATTCAAGGTAGACATACACGGAATTCAACACCTTATCGCATAAACATTAAAACTATAAGACATTTCAAGCAAACATATTTTTAAAACAAAATATAAATCTCTATATTAATATCCCTAAAATTTAGAAGATGACTCAAAAACTAGCATGACTATTTGCAACAACGAATAACTTGATCGAATGATTTGACAATATTATTTTTCAAGAGGGCTCTTAAATGGTCAAAATCTTTTTTTTTTGGATAGATGAATATTCCTTTCCCGTTATCACTGTATCTTCACCGTATATTTCTATTAATTCTTGTATTTAATACCACCCCAACCCTTAGTTGAAGTGGTGGGAGTTATAAATTAAGGAATGTATAATTGTTTTCTTCGATGAAAAGATTGTCAACGCCGAGTTAATTTGAAACTATTTGTTAGTGCTTTTATTTTCTCGTGTTTTCTCCTTATGGGATAGATTTTCTTGGATATAAAAAAGGAAAATAGCACCTATCGT
Source organism: Acanthosepion lycidas (assembly GCA_963932145.1). Lineage (NCBI taxonomy): Eukaryota > Metazoa > Mollusca > Cephalopoda > Sepiida > Sepiidae > Acanthosepion > Acanthosepion lycidas. The sequence continues at coordinate 32,656,897 of OZ010594.1, read as the reverse complement.
TTTCCATTTTTATCACTTCATTAGGGTGCAACAAAACATATATTCGTTCTTTTTTATGCTCACAAATAGTTACTTGTTCTTATTCACGTAATTTTGATTTAACAATAATATTCAAACATGTACATGCTGGGTATCACGTTTGTATTTTTTCCCTAACTTTCCCCGTCTTACAGAGCAAAATCCTAAGTCTAAAAACTTATCAAAAGTTTTGATCATAAGAAAGCTAACGGTCCAAATCAAATTTCAGTCGTTGTCATTAAGAATATAAACCCTGAGTTATCTCCGATCTTAGAGAAACTATTTAATCGCTGCTGGAAGAAGGAATTCTTCCCAAGTCTGTGAGAAGTGTCAAGTGTATGCCCTGTTTTGCAATATAAACCCCTCAGTCTTCTCAGTGTCATTAGCATAGTTTTTAAGCTATGATCAACAAGGTTATTGATCACATCAGAAGGAACAATCAATGCGGATTTCTATCGGTTCTGTTCGACAATCAGTACGGATTTCTATCGATTTTGTTCACTGTTGATATCTTCTCATTATTCACAGAATCAGTGAAGCACTAGACAACAAATACATCTTAAATATCACATATTTGACAAGGTGTGGTATAGAGGGATGCTGTACAATCTCTCTGGATATAGAATCACTGGAAGTGTCTTCTCAATTATCAAGTCCTTCCTAACGGGTGAAGTCCTTCCTAATATGTAAAGGTAATTGGTAATGGTCAGTCCTCTGACATCTAAGTGATAAACGCATGCATCCTTCAAGGTTTGTTTCTCGGTCCTACTACCTTTCTACTTTACTTAAATGATCTGCCTAATACTTCGATCTTTTTTCATCTAAGCTAGTGATGCACCTCCAAAATTCTAAATGGTCAGAGTTTGGCAGTTGATCTCTTCTCTGGCCTAGTTCTAACAGCTTAATCGATCAGTGGCTGGTTACATTCAATTCTTCTAAAACCAAACTAATGATGTCTTCTATCACCACCGAGCGGACCCTGAATTTTCACCTATCGTGATGAACAGGTTGTCATGGGAAACATCCTGCTTGTTCATCACGATAGGTGAAAATTCAGGAAGGCCTTGAGCACCTATTGGGACTTAAGATCAATCCAGACCTCAAATGGAACTTGTACATACGAACCATCGCTAAAGATGCTGTAAAAATCGTTAGTTCCATATACCGCTCCAAGAAGTACTTGACTCCTCCTGATATCCTCTACCTTTACAGGAGCCAGATCAGGCCGAAAATGGGGCACTGCTCCCAAGAAATACCCAGTTTCCACTTTCACCTCATGATAGAGTCCAAAAAGGTTCCCCTATTCTTGTGGATGATGAAATATTTTTCACCTTACAACCCCATTCCCACAGATGAAACGTTACAAGCTGCCCTATCGCTGTTTCCATAAAAAAGTCTTCAAATGAACTATATTCCTTAGTTCCACCAGTTCTAACTTATAAGTCGAAACTCCGCCATGCCACACACATTGTAACGAACTTCGTATTTCGTTTGTGAGATGTAAGTTCCACTGGAGTAGCTTACTCGCAACAACCTGTTCTGTGTGGAAACGAAACCCAAGAGGATGCCTCCCAGATCACGACAGTCTTGATCTATTCAAGTCTAGTGTTAACTGTTATCTTCCCACATAAAAAATTCTTTCTGTGGATATGGACAGATAAAGAATGACCTTCTTTTAGCTATGTGAAAAGTCTTGCCAAGAACGGGAAGAAAAATTAATCGCCTATATTTCCAATGCTCTGTTATTTAGTTTTAACCGGAACTGATTGTATATAAGAGACTGTACATAGCTTGGTATTTCTATCTGCTTTGGGTGCGGCCTCACTGGATAAGTTTTAATGCTGATTAAGGCAAATTTAAATGATGCAATCATTTATATATTTGGTTTGTCTGAGAAATTATATATTTTCACATTTTTCCACATCTCGGCATGGAATTTTTTTCCGCCAAGTCAAATTATTTAACCAAAAAAACACATTTTGTGACTTGTTTTCTTCATTTGCACCCAATGAAGCATCTTGGAAATTATCTCTAGAATTCGCTTTTTTAAACAGTTTTTGTTTACTTAATGTTTTCATTCATGTATTTGTATTTTCTCCTATAATAAAATGAGATCAACTTTCGTTATCAGTTCAGTGACATGATAACACTTTAATGTAAATCCAGAATCAATGAGTTTTTCTACAAGTGAAAAACTTGATTGAGATGCAGTATATGTTACTTATTGGTGATTCTATCAGTAACAGATTTTTACTTTAATGTCGATTTTTACTTTAATGTAGTTATCCTTATTATGTAGAGGCTACAACAATGATAGTGTCATTTCTAGCCCTACACAGTTGCTTTGACAACAACTGATAAGAAATAGAAATATGGTAGAAAAGTGGGAATACTGACAGTTTTTATTGAGCGAAATTATCTTTTAGACAAGGGCAAAATTTATTATTTCATGAAGGAAGTGGCGAAAACCGAATATTAAATCTGAATCGAAAACAAAAATGTTACGGAAGTTTGAAATTTTTGCAACAAAGCCCTTATTCCATATAAAATTGGTAAAAGACTGGCTTAAAAATATTTATATATGAAAGTTAATATGAAAAGTCAAATAGATTTTTCAGTACAACTTTTTGAGAAACAAATTAATTATTCAAATGGAGGAGAAACTCATCAAAACTTCCAGGTTTATCATTGATTAAGTAATGAATATGTTTTCATTGAAGACGTTGCCAATTACTTATTTTCAAAATGCAAGTTTAAAAAATATTCAGTTTTCTCATCTGTATATTTTTCATAGTTTTATGAAGAAACTAGCTTCCATGTTTGCTAGGAAATCCATGTAAACAAGAATTAGGATATTAATATTTTTTCATTGCAGTGAATTTTTTAACGACCAGTATTCAATCCATTCTGAATATGATATTTCAGCATTAAAATAAAATTATTTTCGTATCTTGTTTGGATGTTTTTACAATAAACCACTTTTTTACTATAACAAAATTGATTCCTGTTCTATGTAAAATACACATATTGTTTTTTTTATGACTGCAAATTCCTAATGGGGCATAGGGTTGCAACTGCACCAAATAATGCTGCTGGATTTTAGTAGCAAATGTTTTTATTGGCTTTTATTGGCTTACCCGACGTTCAAATTTCAACAGTTTTACTATTTAGCTATAGTTGCGGAGAGACGTATATTCCTGCTTTTACCCAGGGCATTAATGCAAAGTTAACTCAAACTGCTCCATCTGAAGTTTAAACTCACCTGGATTATTCTAGTTTCCGTGCCGTACACCTGTAGGTGCTTACATCTTCCAGAGGGAACTGTTTATCGAAGTAAGCGAATTTTAATTTCTTAATACATATATTTATATCAATCACCCTTACCCAGTGATAATAAAGAAAATCAATTTCTGTAACTGGTCTCTACTCAGGAAAAATTCGTAATATTTCTAATAGAGACTGACATATCTACAACAGACACATTTTAATAATCATAACGTAAATCGTTTTCAATAAATTGATGTAATGAGAATTGATAAAGAATCTATAAATCAAATACAGGTTTTAGAAATAGTTGTTGATTATCATTTTTATCATAAAACTTACACTATGAAATTTGTATAATACTTAGTAGTGACATTTGAAGAGAATTTTCCCTTGAGGATTGATTGTACAAGATGCTAATCATAGACCTAAGTCATATTCTAGTTTTTGCAAATAACATTGAAAAAAGAACACTTAATAAGGATATAAACCGCAGCGCATCCTTTCGCTACTGAATTTAATATAGATAATTTTTAAATTTAAATGAGAACGACAAATTTTATTTTTTAAATATAGTCAAAATAATTTTGGATGTGTATATATAAATTTACGAAACAATTTAAAATTATACTTTTGCTTCGGACAGGGCAGCATTAAAAACTCAAAGAGGAAGAAAAACAAAATTACATTCTCTATATAACGGCTATATTTTTACTTCTTAACTTGACGACTGTTAAGAGAAGCTATTTTTTATGAATTAAACTTCTCCGAGTTCTGGGTCATTTGATGTTTCACTCTCGAAACGAAGGACCATCAGGCCAGGCTCAAATTTTAATCCTACTTTGTTCATAGTATTGGTGTTAAATATGGGGAGGTGATAATTTTTTCTTCACCGGAAGTGCATCTCATCCAGGTTCCATATTGGAGATAAGAAAATTTTTGTGTGTAGACACCTCTTCATAATCTCAGCCAGCTTGCTTTATCGAGGACGGGGATCTGCGAACATGAAGATTACCAGTTTTCATCTTACAGAATTTACTCCCACCCGACTTACGATTTTTCGCTATATTCCATGTAATATTTGGATGAGAGCCCATTTCGTCTTTTATTTTCCAAACATATTTCGGCAGGGCGGTTCTACTGCAATATTTTCGTAACATTAAAAAGGTTATATGCTAATCTTACCTCCCTTTGAATACACACACACACACACACAAACACACACACACATATATATATATATATATATATATATATATATATATATATATATAAAGACATTTTTATGTTTATACATTCTTTTTATAGATACAAATAATTAAGCAAAATTATTTTAAAGATATTTTTATGCTTATACATTCGTTTTATAAAAATGTCTTAAAAATAATTGTCGGACTTTGTCCATTTCATAATGTGTGACGTCATTTGTTTACATTTGGATACGCTATGAGCAGATATGAATGTATGTGAGAGAATCATGGAAGATTGTAGTTTAAAGACCTTGAAAACCGAATGCTCCTCTGTGGCCCAATCGGTTAAAAGCACGTCAGGCTATATGAAAGTTCCGTATAGGATACATGTTCCATTCCTGTCGGAGGACGAATATTTTCTATTAAAATTTCTCGGACATTCAGGCCGGTAAATGTTGTTTAATATTGTTTATTACAAACAGAGCATTTACTAAAATATTTATATCTATAAAAAGAATGTATAAATATAAAAATGTCTTAAAAATAATTGTCTGATTTGTCCATTTCATAATATATACATATACTGGACTGGTCATGTCTTGAGAATGTCTGATGACAAGATACCTAATGATCCTAATATACAGCCAGTTAGATCAGGGCTACAGGAATGTAGGACGCCTATGGCTAAGATACAAAGACAAGCCGAAAAGCAACTTGTCAGCAGTTAGTATACCACATAACACCCTTGAGCGCTTAGCTTTGGAGCGGGTAGAATGGAGGTCAACGTGTTTTAGTGGACTCAGCAATTTTCAATCTGCTTGTCTGAATCATCTTCAAGAAGCGTGAGCAAAATCTAAAAGGTCAGCCAATCTAACAGTGATCTCATCTCACAATTTTCACACCTGCTCCATATGTGGCCTCTTTTGTAAATCACTAGCGGGTCTTAAATGCCACTTAAAATTATCGCATAATCTTTCATAACTGAATCAATAAGCTGGCAGATCCTCGTACGTCGAAACCGACGAGAGAGTCCATTATATATATATATATATATATATATATATATATATATATATATATATATATGTATAACTACAGCGATTTTATTATAAGTCCGAAGTAATCCTTTTTCTTCTATTTTGTTCTTCAATTACTCGTTATATATATATTGTAAGATATTTTAGGTGAAAAAATTGTTGGTTCTTTTTCCGTAGTTTTAAGCAGTAAAATACAAGAGGTTACAGAGTGTGGAAGAATTAGGAAGAGAAACATTAAAGATGAGCAGAAAGAGAAGAGAGTAATCAGGTGGACAGTAGATAGCGATTGACATTGCATTTAAATTTTTGCAGATTAAGGTTGGCTAGAAAGCGTGGTGCTGGGAGGGAGCTCCAAAAGCGAGAAGTACGAGAGAAGAAACTATTAGCATAGAATTTATGGCTACAACTAGCCAGCTCAACTGTACATTGATAAGATATCTTAAATTGAAATCCCTAGGTATTATAGCGAAGAACTTATTCAAAAAATGATTTCCTAAACCCTAACGCAAACTGTATGTATTTGCCATGTGTCATTTCTTTGTACTTTCCCACTTTATCTAAGCGCCCCTTATGTTATTTTTGTTTTAAAATCTCTCTAAAATAGTCTAAATTTCAGACAGTTGATGTTTGTCAAGTAAGAAAATCTTAATCGTATACTGAGAAAGTTCTAAAATCTGAGGATATCTGTACTTTTAATGTCCTTTTTACCTTGCTTTTTATGCTTTCTATTTTTACTTTACTCTTTTTTCATACTAATTTTCTTTTTACCTGCCGATCATTTTTTTAACTCTTTTGTCCTTTTTCTTTCACTGCTTAATTTTTATTTTCCTCAACATTGTATGTTTTTCATTTTCATATCATTTCAAACTTGTCATTATCTTTTGTATATTTTTAATATTACATTTTTTGTTTTTTTCATAACCTTTTCTCTTTTTTTCTGCAACTTTATTCACAATCCCATCTCTTCATTAATGGTCATTTTCTTAAGACAGCACCAAACCTAATGCCATTCTTCGAATTAAATGATTGGTATTTTACACTTCTATTAGGAGAGATGAGCAACGTCCGAGCGTTATGAATACCTTGAATCCAAAACAATGGAGGGAAAAGGCAATGTTTTCTTTCTTGCTTTTTTCTGTACTAGGCCAGGAGAAAACATATTGAAATGTCGAGACTTTAAAACCGTTGACGAATAGGCATTGATATATATATATATATATATATATATATATATATATATATATATATATATATATATATATTGTGACATACCTCCGATTTTGTTAACCATATAGGCATAAGAATAAAAAGCCCAAAACATCCAAATCCCAGTTTGAAAGATAATTAATTAAAATTACAAAGTTTTAAACTTGCGAGCGAATACGTCTTGCGATTAGTCTTCCCCTCCTTTTCTCTTCTGTTTCTTTCTGTCTTTCCTTCCCTTCCACCCTCATGCCAAGGGTTCATGAACTTTGAGGCGAATTCAACGGGAGAATTAGGTGGTCCCAAAATTACGGGACCATCGGGCAACTGAAAACGAGTTAACTCCAGGCACCATCAAACCGCCCTGCTGCAATCACGTGACCAGATCATATTGAGTGTTGCTTGGATCTTTGGCCACCACGCAGCCACCTCGAGATTTGCACACCATCCTCCTGCATGCCCGGTGAAGGACAAAGGCAAACCCATGAGACAAACTTTGGGGATAGCGAAAATCTAAAAAAAAAAAAGGAGGCAGTTTCCTGTCTAACCGACGGTAGATAAAGACCGGCAAGCGAATCATTCCGATTCTTATATGGTCCAACGGAATAAAGAAAACGACAAAGTCTGTCGACTATAGAAAGAAAGAGCTACTACATACTAAGCCGAATTGACCAATGGACGTCTGTACGCGTCCATGTGAATCTGAAAGAAAAGGATTCTAGAAAAATTGCAGGCCGACGAAATATTGTTTTTGTATAAGGACTTTCGCCTCAGCGAATTAGATGTGTATGAGGAGATATCAACCAGACTGACTTATGCGTTTGCCCACCAAGACAGATAAGTAATTTCTTGGTTTGATCTTGATATATACATATATTCGCTCGTACTTTCTGTTCTTTTATAATCCCTTCCTCTTGGTTAGACAATTTTTTCTTTTCTTTATTTGTTTCTGTATTTTCATTTAAAATAAATTTTTAATTTTGAAATCATTTGCTTTGTGTCTGTTTTTCGCTAACTTCTTTGTATCACTTACATCCCTGAGTGAACTCCGAGAAAAGGATCCCAGCTTTTCTTTTTTAAAACTGCGATTCATTTATATGCTATAAGTCGGTAACAATATATATATATATATATATATATATATATATATATATATATATATATATATATATATATATATATGATAATCTTCCTAAAATAAGATCTTCTGGTTTTTGTTACACAAATTTATACCACTGGCCGGATGTGAACACTCCGAAAACCAAGGCTTATTTAAAAATTCTGTCAAGTGCGCATTGGCCCCGCACACACCTTCCTTTTTCCTCACCCCCCCCAAACATACAAGCCAAATTTTTACTCAACAGTACCCACTCCCTAGGAAAAGGACATAAAAGCCCATAAAAGGGACATCTTGTCAGTCGTTCAGGACGTCTGCCCTCCCATTTCGAAAGACAACTCGCCGCAGTAAGTCACGACAACCTCCCTCTCCTACCGTACGCCTCTGCGGACGACATTATCTCCTTTCAACGAGAGGCCATTCACGCCATTTCACCATTGTTGTATTTTTTGTTAATATAATTATTTGTTCCTTGTTCGCCCACCATACGCTTAATATAACACACACACACACACACACACACACATATATATATATAATTATAAAGCAAATATTGATCAGAGTTGAATTAAAACAGAATTGTATTAAAATGTAATCAATACACATATAAAGAAAATCATTTAACATGCAGCGCTTTTAAATTTAAGAAAAAATAGATTTCCTAACGCTTTATTATTTATATATAAACGTACAACGTGAAGTGTAATAGAAGGGGAGGAGAAAATTGAAAATTGTATTATAGGGGAAATAAACTGTATATACTTTCATCTTGGTTTGTACGAACCCAAAAAGTATTTTTCAGTGTGTAAACATCATGTCATTATTTCCGATCTTTCATTCAGTAGATGTTTTTGGCCTGGAAATGTTATTATTGTTAACATTTCCTCTTGAGACAGTTTGTAGATATCACTACAATTGCTGTAAGGTTTGGCTCTTAATATTTTCCAGTTTACAATCGGATTTTTGTTATTTTTTCTTTTAATTTCCACACATGGCTGGCTTTTTAAATATAACCCCTGAACAGATAATTATAATTTTACATTGCCTCAAATAAATATTATTCCACAACAGAGAAACTTGGATCAAAAAAGGGTGACTTCGATGTATCACAAGTTTCGTTTGATGGTGTTAGGATTTCAGACTTAATAGGCTATATATATTTATATAAAATTTATATATTATTTTTTTTTATATAAAATCAGCTAAATAGTACAGGTAGACAACCGCGGCCTCTATAGCAATGACGGTCTGATGATATAGCCAGACAACAGAAGAGTAAATGACAATATAAGAAAAATACTCTTCAAACTCTTCAAAATCCTCGACTTTCAAATAGAGGTCGATACGTATAAGATAGCGTGATTGGCCGATCTCATATATATATATATATATATATATATATATATATATATATATATATGAGAGAGAGAGAGAGAGAGAGAGAAATAGAGTGAGTGTGTGTGTGTGTGTGAGAGAGAGAGAGAGAGAGAGAGAGAAGGAGAGAGGGAGATAGATAAAAACTGTTATAAGGCCGTGAAACTACAAATGCCCAGGAGCTTTAAGCTAACTTTGAAAATGATTTTTGGAAAGAAAAGCTCTACATTTAAAGAAAGAATCGAAGTAATATTGTCGTTAAATTTGATTAGCAAGAATATGATATTAAGAAAGAAAATATGCCCATGAATAAGAAATAGAAGAAGGCCAAGAAAAAAAGTGATAAAAGGGAATGAAGAAAAAAATGAAGAAATCTATGAAGAACATGATAAAAGAAGATGAACTTGAAGAAAAAAGTTAATAAGAATAAAAAGAAGGAAATGACGACAACAAAAATAACAAACCTTGGTATTAACAATAATTGATGGAATCTAAAAGCACTTTAAAAGTTGACGTTTTATGAAATCCTAAGCTCGTTCGATATAGCACAAGCACACTGTAAATGTAACTTTATGGATTAAGCTGGTCTAAAATAATTCAGTTGCATTAGCATTTCTCTTTAATAGTCATTGGGTCGTTGCGTAATTAGTATTTGTACATTTTGCGTGAGTAGTTTCTTTGTTTCCAGGGTCCTTCAGTTATTCCTGTGCATATTTTTCTTCGTTATTTGCTGATTTTACAATGGCTTGATATATTACATTGTTCTGCAAGCAATTGCTGTTTAAGGGAAATTCGCTCTTTGTTCCCCAGTTACATTTGAGCTTGATTTGTGCTGATGGTATGTCGGTTGTTTTCCGGTTGTGCTTTTTTTCAATTATTTGTGTCATGTTCTCGGTGAAACTGTAGCTGATTTTTTTACTGTGTTTTTATTGAATATTTCGTGGAAAATGCTTCATGGGTGGTAGTGTTTAGAATATTTTTCCTACGTTTGTTTTTACGTTTTTGTTGTACGGTGGGTTTTCCTGTTGCCTTTTTTTGTGTTGTGTCGTGTGTATGTTGTGTGTTGTCGGGAATCCAAGATTTTTTAGGAATGTTTCATAGCCTTTCTTGTCTTCGTTGAAGATGGTATCACTGGCAGAATTTTCAGAAAGCTGCAGTTAGTTTATTGTGGGATCTGCCAGATTATTGATGGTGGTTGGTTGGTAGATGTGTGTATATACAGTGGTTTTTCATTATGTTTTGTGTATGATTGATATGTACTTTTTCTTAGGTTAAAGGTGACTTTTAGAAAATCTACTTCTTTGAGGTTTTTTCTATGTAATGTCGAATACCTTATTTTTGAAAACTTTTATGATTGTTTTTCTGGTTTTGTGTGTGTTTTGTGTATTACCGTTCCTTAAGATGAGACTACCGTCCGTGTAGAGGCCGGTATCATTTTTTATTGATTATTTTACTTATTTCAGGTAGCAAATATATGCCTATGCGCTAGCATATGTCGCAGCACCTTTCCCAATATAAATTATCCGCGCGGGACCTAAACAAAAAGATGCGACCTCACTTTGCTTTTTTTCTAAGTAAATTTATTCAATTTACTTAGAAAAAAAGCAAAGTGAGGTCGCATCTTTTTTTTGGGTCCCGCGCGGATAATTTATATTACAATGGAAAAGGTGCAATAAAAACACAGTAAAAATCAGTTAAAAATTCGTCCAGAAATATCATAATCTTTCAACTTGTGAAGAAGACCAGAATGCCAATACTTGTCAAATGCCTTCGAAATATCTAAAGCAACAACCCTTCTTATCTAAAGCTTGATAGACTCTTTCTGCAATAATTGTTGATATATTATCAGTTGACCTAGAGAAGAAAAAGCATCTGTCTATATTTATGAGATGAGGTGTTATGTACACTATTTACATTATTCGGACTATTGTCCTCATCTTTGTCGCCATATTTATTACAACGTTTCTCGGGCCTTCTTCAGGTGGTTGGAATGTCGAACTGAATCTTTATTTCGTTCACTGTTCTAGTTCCATGTTTAATGAATGCCAATTGTCAGTTATCTCCTATTAATTCCCTTGTCAAAGTTCTCCACTGCCTTAAACGGGTATTGAACTCACATTCTTTGGTTCCTGTCATTGGATATAACTAACCCTTTTATCCACTGTGATATGTGTTCTTGAGGACATCTGTGTATGAATTTCTGGTCTCAGCAATCATTTTTTACCAGTGCTCATATTGCATTTTTTTTTGTTATTATCGCTTTTCTCTGGCATTCCTTATTACTGGTTCCCATATTGTATCCATTTCTATGCTTGGTCGGCTCAGGAGATTTTTGTGGCCTAGTATATATGCTGATTCCTTAAGTTTACGAATTTTCCAATAATGTTCTTTGTCTATGATCTCAACCTGATCCCACAGAGGGCGGTGATCTCCATTTTCTCTCCATATGTGGTCAGCCACGTCTTATTTTTTTACACTTCCCCTCGTGTTACAGCTTTCTGGTGTTCTTGAAGCCTATAGCGAACATGATGAGTAGTTAGTAGTTACAGACATAGTGTACTGCGTTTTCAAAGGGGTGTACAAATATCTAAATAACGAGCTACATATAGATCCCACATGATCATCAAAAAGAAACGACAAAATTATGCATGTTCAAGTTTTGATTCCACATGATGGGCGGTGCAAAATTCAGCCTTTACCAAGTTTAAAATGGGTGTTTGATGAAATCGTTCATAAGTATTAAGGATTTTAGAAAGTGTCTCCAGCGTTATATATATTCTCTGTTATATCATGTGTTATATATCGCAAGTGTTGCCAGAAGCTTTCAAAATTCTTTGTTTCCGTAGTTTCACTCTTAGTTTACATATAACGGGGAGATAATCGCTTTTGATCGTTATGTAGTCAATTTGATTTTTAGTTTCTCCATGTCCATAATCGTCTCGGATGTTCTTGGAACCTGATCATTGGCCGTGAACCATTGGATCCATTTATCTCTACGTTCGTTGCGGCTTCATAGTTCGAATTTTTTTAGGCTATATCCCTTGCCCTCTCCCTGCTTACTTTGTCGTTAAGGTCTCCCATGACAATTATGACGATTTGCAAATAACCTTGGCATAGTCTAGCATGGTGTAGAAAGATTCGATTTCTTCTTCCTTACTTTGTGCTGTCAGTGCATACACTATTATGATAGCTACGTTGAAAGGCTTTTCTTTCAACTTGATTTCAAAATTCTTTCGGAGAGTTGGTAGTATCTCAGAACGCATTTCATGAATTTTTAATCTAGTATCAACCCTACTCCTTTATCGCTTTTCTGTTAGCCTGCATAAATAATCCTGTATACCTTTTTTTTTATTAAATAGATCTCCTCCAACTCCTATCCCACGGACGCAGGTGTTCCCCAAGGCTCCATCCTAGGCCCTACTCTGTTCCTTATCTTCATCAACGATCTTCCTGACCCCACTGATTCCCAAGTAGGCATCTACGCAGACGACACTACTATTTACTCCTGCCTCAAAAACAAATCTAGTGTCGCTGACAAAACTAATCTGGCCGTTCGTTTCGAAAAGGACCTCCAATCGGTTGTGAACTGGGGCAGGAATTGGCTGGTTAACTTTAACGCCACAAAACAAAACAAACAAAACTGCTCTCTATCAATCACCACAGAGAACCTTCCCTGCACCCCATTAGAATGTCTGACGCTCAACTTCCCGAGAACGCTTCTCTGTGGCTGCTCGGTCTCACTTTGTCTACTAACTTGAGGTGGAACAAATACATTGTGTCAATTGCTTCATCTACCGCAAAGAAAGTTGACTCTCTGTGCCGCGCCAGGAAATTTTTCTCCCCGGAATCGATCCTTCAAATCTACAAATCAACCATTCGCCCTTGCATGGAGTATTGCTGCCATATATGGTCTGGAGCCCCTTCTGGTTGTCTCGGAGTTCTTTGACAAGATCCAGAGACGGATATGCAACGTAATTGGACCTGATCTGGTATCTCGTCTGCAGTCGCTCTCTCACAGACTGTCTCTGTCTTTTTTACAAATACTTTCATGGTAATTGCTCCGATGAGCTGCTTTCGCTGGTTCCAGAACTTCGTGAATTCGTGGCATCCCGCTCTCACCCTTTCACTATTGAAACTGTCAAATGTAGCCGCCTCTTCTACTCCAATAGCTTCTTATCTCGCACCTCTCACCTGTGGAACTCCCTTCCCTACTCCTTTTTCCCTGATAGCTTTAATCTCCAGCTATTTAAATATTGACATCTCCAGTTGCCTTGATCTATCCACTATCCTTCTCCTCATCCTCTCCTCTATCATTCCTATATTCTTTCGCTCCAAATCCTCTGCAACCCCTTGCGTGCTAGTGGCTTCCCGCCTTGCTAGGGGTGAAATGCTTACCCCCCCCCCAAAAAAAAACCCTTATAATGAGTGGGCACGAAGTGAAAGGATGTTGTCCCTATGATTTCATTATCACTCCTTAAAGCTTTTCTACCTTTTCTTAATTTTTAGCTTTTGATTTATTTTCGACTGCAATATCTTTCTGTGATAAAATTATCTACTATTCACACTGCAGTATATTTTGCTGTTTTCGTCTTAATTAATTGAAAGATCGACTCCAGCGAGAAAAATTCCCTGTGCTGCGCCAGGAAATTTTTTCTCGCCGGAGTCGATCCTTCAAATCTACAAATCTACCATTCACCCTTGCATGGAGTATTGCTGACATATATGCTCTGGAGCCCCTTCTGTTTGTCTCAAGGTTCTTGATAAGATCCAGAGACGGATATGCAATGTAATTGGCCCTGATCTGGCACCTCGTCTGCAGTCGCTCTCTCACAGACGTGACGTCGCCCTCCTCTGTCTTTTTTTAAAAAAATACTTTCATGATAACTGCTCCGAGGCGTTGCTTTCGCTGGTCCCCAAACTTCATGAATTTAAGCGCCCTACGAGGCTGGTATCTCGCTCACACCCTTTCACTGTCGAAACTGTTAAATGTAGCCGTCGCTTCTACTCCAATAGCTTCATATCTCGTACCTCTCGCCTGTGGAACCCCATCCTTTCTTCCTGTTTCCCTTATAGCTATAATCTCCAACTATTCAAATGTAATGTCAATTGACGTCTCCAGATGCTCTCATCTATCCCCTATCCTTCCCTTCATCATTTCCTCTATCACACCTATTTGCTCTAGCTCCAACTCTCTGTAACCCCTTGCGTGCTAATGGCTTTCCGCCTTGCTTGGTGTGAAACGCTTAAAAAAACATTGAAAGTTTTTATAGTTTTCCTTTTTAAGTTATATTTTTCTCATCTTTTACTTTCATCATTTTTCTCATTTTTTATTTACGTTTTCGTTTTCTAAACCGTTTTGAAAGTTATATTTGATTTTATGCTTATCGTTACATTTTATGTATCTTCCAACATTTATATCCGCATACCCACTCCCACTTTTTAATGTTCCCCATCACCATGACGTCGCTGTCATCTCATACATTTTATCTTCTTTCTTTCTTTCTTTCTTTCTTTCTTTCTTTCTTTCTTTCTTTCTTTCTTTCTTTCCGACATCGTTATATTTCTTTATTTTCTGTTTTTGTGTATTTTTCTTTATTTTTAATTATTTTTCCCTTGTTTTTCATTGCATATCGACAAATTTATTCCCAAGTACAAGTGTGTTTTCCGGAACGTAAACCAATGTTTATTGATTTTTTTACTTTGTACAGTCAACGATCAATACGAGATATAACCGACCAGCAGCAGCACTGTCACTAAAATCAACACCAAAACCAGGATCAACAACATCGACACACACACACACACACACACACACACACACACACACATATATATATATATATATATATATATATATATACACAGAGAGAGAGAGAGGGAGAGAGAGAGAGACAGACAGACAGACAGACAGAGAAATAGATAGAAGTGCGTGTGTGTAAAGTGTGTGTAAAAGGACAATAATACGAATGAAGACAAAAACGAGAACTTATCTTAGCCGACGCATTTCATCCTCTGATGGACTTTAAAATACGCTCATAAATATCTGAAAAGTTTAGTAAATTATGGAGGATATAAAGTGGCGTAATTTAATGTCTAATAAACGAAAGTGAGTAAATGATGTTGAATTACATTTATGCAATTAATATTTAAATTAATATGGGGTAAATATATGTATTATATATTTTGAATAACAATAATTTATGAATTAACACGTTTTCTGTTAACATTTTATAGTCATGCATGTTGGCTTGGGAAAGTAATACTTTCAGGAAAGGAGATATTTGAAAATACCCAGGAAGCAGACTTATATTTTGATATGATTCGATGCGGCACTCTCGAGAATTTTCTGTTTAAGTTATTTTTAATAAGTGTGGCATTCTTTAGATCAGAGTTGTGTTTGATTTTATTTCTATGTATAACTAATAAATTGTCCCTTTTTGTTCATAGTGTTTTTGTTTTTTTTTTGTTTTTTTTAAATTTCTGCAGTTTTCCCCGATGTATTGTGAGGAGCAGTTCTTGCTTTATACATAACTGCTTCATAATTATTATGGTATTTTTTATCTGATCATATTCATTATAATTTTGGATGTGGCTATAATTATTTTGATATTGTTAAGATTAGATAAATTGTCTTGGATAGTAGATGTTAACGAGTAGGTAGGGAGTATTAGATGTCTGTTTTTATTTAGTTTATTGCCATTGATATTGTTGTTAATAATGTTATTATCTTCTTGCGGTTGTATATTTTGTATGCCTTTCTCTTAGCATTGTATTATATACGAAAAAACATCTTGTATGTGTGACAACTATTAACTATATCCGATATCCTTTCGGTGTAAATCGATTAAGATTTTGCTTGACCACCCGCGTTCTTATCAACAATACGACTTCATCAATTAGTGCACCAGCATCCATTTTCATTCTAGTTCAGTATCTACTACTACTATCTTTACAACTTTATTTTAAACCAATTTAAAGTCAAAGCCAAATAGTTTCTGTGAATGATCGATATTCTGAGTTACATCTATGCCTAGAATGTTTACAGTGGCTTTTGGGATATTAATACTTTGTATATGTCCTTTGTTATCAGCAGAGACATGTGGAAAGCAGTAAAAATTCTTATTTGCCGTATTTCTCTTGTAATGCCTTATTTCAAGAGTATTTCAGGAGTATTTCAGGTGTAAAGTTACAAATGTTTTTTTTTTCCCGTCACGTACATCAGAATACTCCAGAACTTATATATGTTAATTAAACTTACAAGTTAATAAAATGATATTTTTCATAAAGTCCGGTTTCTGGGTTCATTCGTTTTGTTGTTATGCTTCGACTAAAAGAATCCAAATCATCTTTAAATTGATATCAAAATGAACGTATTTTTCAGAAACCGTATTGCTTCAGTTCTTTCTTTCTACTTTTGTTCCATGATTTTTCTTTCTATTCTTTCATTCGTCATAATTCTTTTTTTTTGTAACACATTTTCATTTATTATTTTCTCTTAATGTCATATTGATCTACTCAAAATTTTTTATTGATTCGGCCTTCATATTAATTTCATCATTTCGTTCCTTATTCATTATATTTTCTTTTAATTTTTTCTTACTCCCTTTTGCTCGGTTTTCTTACATTTTAAAATATTTACATGTGTATGTACCCTTGGAAAATATATGAATCCGTTTCTTCCCACAGTTATGTGTTAAACTGACGTTCACTCGTAAGAAAAAATTATTCCTACAACCCAACATATGTTTCTACTTTAAATAACTCACAAAAAGTTGATTATCCGTAAAAATAATCAATCTTTTCTCTTGTCTTCATTTTGCTGTCGTCTGATTTTGCATTTTTCTTCTTTGACACTTTCTCTCAGGTTTCTTTGCATGCATTTTATTTCTTATACACAAATTCACAAATAGATCTGCAATGTTCATCCATATCATTCTGTCTGTTCACAGCGAACGGTTTTTTTAGCAATAACTATTATATACCTTCATTATAAAAGAAACAAACATTTTAAAAACTCTTCCTCATAATTTCTTTTTTTATTTAACGTAAATAAATTTCTCACTGTGTATTCTGTGTATAAATTTCTCGGTATTATAAACCTAATGTCTTCAGCAACCATTTTTTTACCAGTGCTCATATTGCAATTTTTGCTGTTATCATTACATTTTTTTACCAGAGCTCATATTGCAATTCATTTTATTATTATCGCTTTTCCTTATTGCACTCCTTATTGTATTCATTTCTATGCTTGGTCGGCTCAGGAGATTTTTGTGGCCTATCATATGAGCTGATTCCTTGAGTTTACGAATTTTCCAATGGTGTTCTTTGTCTATGATCTCAACCTGATCCCACAGAGTGCGGTGATCTCTCTTTTCTCTCCATATGTGGTTAGCCACGCCTGATTTTTCCACTTCGCCTCGTGTTTACAGCTTTCTGGTGTTCTTGAAGCCTTATCTTAAGGGCGGCATGTCTCCTCTTTATATTTCTTTCCGCAGCTGCACGGGATGGCGTACACACAGTCTTTACTCATCTTTTCCTCTATGGGGGGGGGTCTTACTTGGGAGAGATATCTCCGAAGTGTCGTCAAGCTTTTGAAGGTTGTCCTGATGTTATATGAACCGCAGATCCTTTGTATTTTCTCTGATAATCCCTTCATATATATGTATATATTTAAAATTACGTGAATCATATGCGTGTATAAGTATATATGTGATATTATGTTACTTGCGTATAAATTACAGTTAAGATATATACAATGGATCTATTGGAAGTTGTATATTCATATATATATATATATATTGTTTTTATTTTATGAATAAATATGTATAAATGTACATTTACTTGTATAGCATGTATTTAGATTTTTTATAAATACAATACCGAACATGTTAATATGTAGATAGATATAAATACATGTTTTATTTACACCTTTGTATATCTCTGTTACTGTGGACGTATATAATATATTTGTATATGTGGATATGTCATGATAGTTGTACATACATTAGTATTATATTTGAAACAACATATTGGATGTATATATTTGTATTTAAATTGTAATTATATATTTGCATTTAGTAATTGCATATATATATATATATATATATATATATATATATATATATACATATATATTATTACTCCCAATAAATAAATGAACCGCTTCACTACCATTACAGTACGGTATCAATATCGATAGTTAAATTATGCAGCGGTCTTTTTTCTCTCACCACCTAACGATTGCATTTTGACTCGCGCATGAAACTCAGTGTTGTGCTATTGGTGTGGAAATATATATATCTTTCTATATATATATCTTTCTATATATATATAGAAAATGTTCGAAAAATAAGTTAAAGAATTTAGACGATTGTGAAAGCTGTAAACAGAATGAAATAAGGGGCACGTTTACTTCTTTTAGAATCTAGAACAGACTTTATATCGGTTGAATGTGTATATGACATAAGCAAAAAGATGACTGTCATCATAATATAGTGTGCAACTATAGAGGTGAGAGGAGTAATAAGATGTTTACAGGACAATGGCAAATATTCAACTTTTGGTCTCGAAGCAACTGACTGTAAAAGACACGTTCCAGCGCATGAACAAATTTGAAACCATATAAAGAAACTAATGGAGACATTAGGGACACGTGGCCAAAAGTGATGCGGCTTGGATGAATTACGTTAGTCTGGATACAAAGCTTGAGTACATGACCTGGAAACATCCATCGTTAGCAACCTACTAAATTCCAGTAGTCAACGAAGACATTGATAACAGCTGTGTGCTTCTCGGGGACTTCATATTCTTTCCCAGCCTCTTAACTCATTCAGATGCTGTGAAATACTTGACAGACTGTTCGTCAAAAGGACCCACGGGTGTCATTGGACTGCACGACAAAGGTCACCCTAAACACGAGCAACTGAACAAAAAAGTGGTTCTAGTAATATAGTTGAGTTTTACTTCTCTCAAATGGCAACTATCCTGAAAGCTATTGCAAAAAGAATATGACGCTGTTATATGAGAGGTGCAAATATGACTGTTGCTTCGTACAGCCACTCATTGAACATCCCTGCAAATGCTACATGACTGTCTCTTCATTGCGCATTTTTGTATTAGATTTCAACTCTTTAAATTGATTGTATGCTGTTTTTTACAGACATTAAATTTTGCTTTTTTTTGCGTAAAGTGTAAGAAATCAGTTTTTTCGATTTTTCACTTTCAAAGTTTTAATTTTTTCAAGCCAATTTGGACTCAAAAGCGGCACTAAAGAAACAAAAACACTATGAAACAAAAAAAATTCATCGAAGTCGGATGAAAACTGTGGAAACGCATAAAGAACATCCAATCAAACACTCACACACACATACATACACACATTTTGAGAATTAAAGATATGAAATGTGTTTTGGTAAAGCGTACATAAACCATACATATTTTGATAACAAAGAATTAATGGTGGTGTCAGTGTGTAACCCCTAACATTATGAATCTCTTTTCTTCCCAAAGTAGACAATCCCTTCCCCATGAAAATCATGCTGCATTCAACTTCTTTTTAAGTAATTCTGGGTGGCGCCAACCCTTTGATCTTCTTTTACCTTTTGGCTTATGCCGATGAAACAATACATCATATTCTGTAACTATCATAATCAGAAAGTTTCTATCCGTGCTGTGCAACTACCGTTCCTCCTTCATTGATTCTGTCAGCATTCTGGTAAAGAAATCTAGATATCGCATCAGAATGCAAGCATAAGCATTGTTCACCTGAAGACTTTCACATTTTGAAAAAGTGATTTCTTTATCAGTTGCAATGAGAGCACCAAAATGTTTAGCCCTGTCATTTACTAAAAGTAGGGCCTGTAATTCAGTTGTTTCTTTGTTTCTCGAATTACTACTAACTCTGCTGATCCATCTCCTTCCCATGCTTACATCAAATGCTGCCCTTCCATAAAGATTAACTTATCTGTGAATGTTTGAAGCTTCCAGAAACAGAAATTATATGGCATTATTTTGCTTCCTATTTGTGTTCAGAGGAATATCTATTTTGAAAGAAGTATATGAGGAGGAAAAGAGACGATATATTAACACACTCACAAACACACAACGGCGCACACACACAGATACATAATATAAGTTATTGCTAATAAAGACGAACAGCATTCAGAAATCCATGTTCAGGGCTCTTTTTTCTGGGGATAAGAAACAAAATTTATTGTAGGGATTTCTAATATTTCCTAATTATCCAGGTCATATCCAGAACAATCTGATAAAAACCCTTTCAAGAAGACTCAAGATTTCCCAGAAAATAGTGGGACGAACAATATAAACACTATACACATATAAAGAAACTAATTCAGATTTCATTTATTAATATGACTTCATTAGAATCAGCTATCACTTAAATCGGATGCTGTGCCTAATATATATATATATATATATATATATATATATATATATATATATATATATATATATATATATATATAAATTCATTGCTCCAAAAACATTAAGCACCATCGACAACAAGACAATAAAAACACAAAAGATGCTCAAATTAACACACACATCAACCAATTGTTGCATAGCCCAACTATAATTGTGATACACAAGCACACAAGGATTATACACACAAACGCTGCTAGACAGGATAAATATACATGAGGTCTACTTAACCAATGAAAAAAAAACAACTAAAAAAAACATACCAGCATATTCCTTTCCCCATATTTGATTCTCTGATGAAGGTTAAATAAAAGCTAAATATATTACATTTATAAACGTTTCCTATTATTCTGTCGGAATCCATATTTAATATGCATTCTTATATATTGAATCGGAACAAAACATCGTAGCATTTTCAAGTGAATTTCAAAGCCAATATTTAGATATTTGAACACCTCAACTCTCCAAGTTTGTGTTCATCTCTGCTGTGGCCAAGTATTGAACTCACAAGTCACATTTTGGCCACAACAGAGTTGAATAATAAAAGAGTTCAGGAGGAATTAACTAAAAACTGAGATATCCAGAAAAGTAATGACATGTAGAACTAGAACAATCTGCTCCTGTGGGCTAAATATAGGGTTTGATTCGAAATTCTAAAGTATATCACCTGAAGAAGGCCGGAGTATACAACGGCCGAAACTTCGTGAATCATCTCAGAAATATAGATAGAAATTCCATATTTGTTTCTAAGAACGTCAAGAATTGCCTTTTATTTGAAAAACTTCGTGCCAACATTTTCTGTGACAAATAATAATATTTACAGAATTGATCGGTGTTGCGTTTCTATCTACTTTCAATTCAGGTTAGATTTCAAATCAAAGCGAAACTTTCACTCACGAATGTTTCAGACCAACTATCTCTTTTCCTCTCTTGAAGAAATAAATATCAGTTTTATACTGAGTTACCGGATTTGTTTCTTGAATGCCTTCAAAGTGGGCGGGTGGTTTTTGGCACAGTACTTAAAGAAGAAATGATCTGGTTTTAAACGGTTTTTGAAGCAATCTGCAGTTGTCGGTTACAATATATTCACACGCATATAGTCTGTCTTTTGCTAGAGACAGCTTGGTGCTGTGCACACTTCATATCTACAAAAGATGATTTAGATTGTTAAGAGCTAAGAAACCCCTTTATATAGCAGTGCAAATTGACATTTACATAATCTAATCAAATTCAAACATAAATAACGTCAATGGTATTTCGAGAATATGTTCATTTGCAAAATTTTGACATTGATTTTGATAATCATTCTTTATTTTTCTAACCCCAGTGATGGCGATGTTTTTCTACTTTTTAACAAAACTGTCTTTCCAAATTTCATCAACGACAGTTGGCAGTGTATATAGAATCAATAGTATCGATTATATAAATCGATATTTCGTATAGATATCACTTGCCAGAAACGTTAACTCGAATGCACCAGCAAAACGTTGACCACATAGAGCAAGATGAAATTGGCACCAAATAGCACTTCAAGTCAAGTGAAACCAAATAAAACAAACGAAATCTATGTTTCTTAGAACGTAAGAATATGCACATCGCTTGTTCATCGAATTACAAAATGGACGAAAGTAACAACAGTTAAAAAATCTCTAGTTTCAATTATGATTTGTCTTTGGCAATTTCAAGCAGAAAGATTTCGTTGTGACTGTTATTTGCTCTTTAATTAACAATTATTTTTAATTACTTTTCATATCATGCTTTCGTGGATAAACACTAATATCCTGTAAATTAAAATTCATCCTAATTTCCCTTCATCCAAGTTGATTGGCTGAAGCACTTTGGCATATATAATCGATGGTGTTTATGAAAGTTTCAAAGGATAAAATAGTGTGTTGTTTTGATTCTTTTTCTTGCACCTTTTAGAGCATCTGAGGAGAACTGAAATTATTCTTAAGTATTTACGAAAAAAATGTTATTTTAACTATATATTTTCTTTTCAAGTTATTGACATTTATTCTCTGTGTATGGCTACACCTTGTCAAACTTGGATAATTTTTCATGAATATTATATAGATTTATAAGTAAACTCGTTGAAATAAGTATTCTGTAATCAAATTTACTCCATGCAAGGCAGTAAAGCCACTAAGACACAGGGGTTACTGAGTGAAAGAATTAGAAAACAGAAACATTATGGAGCAAGAACACTATAAGTGTAATAAGATAGTAGATAGTGATTGAAATATCATTTAAAGTTTTGAACATCAAAATTGGCTGGAAAGTATGAAGCCGGAAGAATGTTTCAAAAGCGGAAGTGCGAGAAAAGAAACTGTTAGCATAGAACTTATGGATACATGTAGCCAATTCAACTGTAAATTGATGAGACCTTGTTGTTAATCTAGTACTGCGCTTTTGGTACCGAACAACAAATATGTTAAACAAAAATAACATATAATTATAATTTCTCGAATACGGTTAGCACATTGTGGCTACGAACAAAGCCACAATGTGCTAACCGTATTTGTAAATTAAAACCATCCCTACCACACACTGATACAGAACGCACACACTCAATTAAGCTGAAAATCGAATCATCCTTGATAATGGCTAAAGGTATAGCCGAAAGCGCTCGGAAGTATAAAATATTTGGACAGTTCTTACACACCCTTTTGTCCAGAACAGAAAGCTCTTGTTAGAACGCAAGAAAAATTAAATAAAAAGCTTAACCGTAGTACCTTGACTGTTGTTTTTAATGAAACATGCATAAAGGAAGGATTGCTGCCTAAATATACAAATCTCTCTCTCTCTCTCTCTCTCTCTCTCTCTCTATATATATATATATATATATATATATATATATATATATATATATATAAGGAATGAAAGCTGACCAGAGCACACTACGGCGGTTTCGACCACTACGATCTACTCAGGTGGTTTGTTTAGCAAATCAACTACACGGAGCTGAACAACTAAACACTTTCGAAGCCGGAAGTAGTGGGTGGAAAAAAATTTCTAACTTTAACCGGGTTCAAATAACCCCAAGGTGAATTTCTCAAAATGTCTTCATTTGGTCATGATCTCTGACCCCCCGTTTAGCAATTGATTGCAATTGATTGCTGTTTTTATATTTTCCTATAGCCAGTTTTTCTTCTTGGCATAGCCTACACGTATTCTATTATGTTAGTCTTTAAATTTCTTAAAAGTCTCAATTTAATACTTAAACTTTTGCTATGTCTTTCCTTAGTAGTTTGCTATGCTCCGGAATTTTAAAAGAGGTGTGATTGTACCACCTTCTCTTGAACTGGCCCCCAGTACACCCGATGTATTTTTTTGTGCTACTATTTTCACCTTCCACTTCGGCACAATATATAACGCGTTCAATAGGGCATAATACATTTAAAGGACAGTTATTTTTTCGTGTAATTGCATAAGGTCGTATTCTCGCATTTCGCGTCATTTTGTAGCTTTAAATTTCTGTTATTCATTCTTTTTATGATGTTGTCCATATTGTTTGTGCAGCTATAACTTAATTTGACCGTATTTCGGTTAAATAGCTTATGCATTCCGGACGTATTAGGGAAGTGCTTATCTAATATATTGAAAAAAATCTTCCCTATGTTTGTTATTACGTTAGTTTTGAAAGGAGGGTTGAACCAGATTATGTTTCTCTTTTTTTATTATTAATATTATCATTTTTCGGGCTCGTATGTTTTTTGAATTGCAGGTTAGCATTATGTTTCTCTTCTCTTAATGCCGATACGTATATCTTCTTTTTTTCGTTAAACATTAAACAGCTCTGCAAGTTTGTTCATCAGACTTTGTATTGAGCACTTTTAATACGTTCAGTTTTAAGAAATATTTTACTATTTGTATTATCTGGCGCGCACATACACACACACACATACACACACACACACACACACACACACATATATATATATATATATATATATATATATATATTACAATGAATCATTCATACAAAAAGTAGATTAGTAAAGTTAATGATATAAAATGTCGAAATTCTTTTACTAATCTACTTTTTGTAGGAATGATCCATTGTAATATAAATTGAACTGCACCACATATTTGATATATATATATATATATATCGTATTTCTTATTAGAAAGAAAATGAGAACCCTGATTTATTTAATCTCTTCCATATACAATCACAGACGTGAAGAGATGCCGTATCCCACTATTCTACTAATAGAAAACAAGGTTCCTGTTTCATGTACAAAAGATGTGATATGGGCGCTATGCCGGTGACATAACCATTAATAGCTGGAACAAGAATTATCTTGAACAAAAAAAAAATCATTATCCTCTACCAAGTATTCTAAGAAGTAGTGATAGCGCGTACGCTGAATCCTTCATAAAATTTCAGTATGTGGAATTAGTAACTAGTAAACATTTCAAATACCTCGGTGTATAGATCAGTTATAGAAAAATGTAGTATAGAAGATAAGGAAGCATAAAAGGCTGCGCGCTGAAGGTCGTTTCATCCAACACACTAAATCATTCATAAAGCTCATGAAACTCTCCAGGAAATAATCTGAATGAAGAGGGTGTGATTTCGTTAACAATGGAAAACTGAACCTTTTTGTTGTGACGTTCTTTGCAGCCGATCGGTAATACACCGCTGTATCAAATGATAGTTTTATTTGCAAAAAGGGGACACAGGTTCGATCACAACTGTAGATAGCGTCTTCTTTACTGAAATTTCTCGAATGCGTAGGTCGATAGACGTAATACCCACTGTTTAATAAATAAAAATGTATAATTCCCTTTATTAAAAAACATTTTCAAAAGTATAATATTCTTTCCTGAAATTTTATATGTTGGGAATCTCGACATGGATCATAACCAAAGATGCAGCCGGGAATAGGCCAGGAACACTTACTCACATTAGCTAGGTACACAAAAGCTTGTCTAACGTAACCAAGGGTATGGCTCCGCAGGAAACCACCCCGATGTGACGTAGGTTGACCTAAAAGAGAAAATCAAGGCTAGCCCCGTTCAAACGAACCAACCTCGCCTCAGTGACCCACCTTATGCTGAAGACCGTCGAATGCAAGCGTTTTCTATCAGTTCTAATTTTCATCTTGAGCTGATGCTCAAAGAATCGGATTAGATCCTGATGAGAAAGACGGTTGCCTCAACTCGCCGACATGGTCCCATAAGGGGCGGACCCGGGAACAATGGTAAAAGGCGTGCGAGGCCGTTTCCTCTAAACCAATGTCACAACGTTCAATTTCTGGCAAATCCGCCAAGCCCCATATGAAGGCCATGTCATTAAGAGGCAGCCGATACCGAGCCAATCGCCAGGTAAGCGAAAACTCAGGGTTATTGAGATAATCCGCCGCTGGTGCTCAAGACCAGAAAGAGCGAAACTCTTCCTCTGAAAAGTCGAGCCTCTCACGTAAAGGATCCTTCGTGACCCCCTACACTAAATAACGATAGAAGACCTTCTGAGGCCGTGAAAGCTCACGGGACCGAGGAATGATCGTCAAAGCGTACCGACACACGCGAAGGAAATCCGACTGATCCCGGGGTTTACGACGGCATACAACCCGCGAGATGGGGGGGGGCTGATAGTAAGAAAAGGAAACGCGTCCCGAACAATCCCCGCCATAATCGAATCTCCTGTTAAAGAGCGGCGTAGGAAAGCCAACTTCGAGGCGAGTTTGTGGCTCATCGAGTGTGGCATTCCCAACCCCCCATGACACGGACGTTTTGCACAGACGTCGACCTGATGCTTGCGTCACATCCTTAAAACGGAGGATAGCGAGCGCTCGTCCGGCTTCTCATGATCTTTACAGAGTGGAAGTACGGGTAATCGATAAAGGACAATCGGGAAAACGTATGTAGCACACATCTCCGCTCTGCCCTTCACGGACAACCTCCGTCGACGCCAAGTCTGACCGACCGCGTCGACCTTTGCTCGTACTTCAGATCAATTTTTCTCCAGCTGGAGGTCGGGTCTAAACCACACTTGTCGCAGTTAATCTTGGCTTCTGTCACCTTTTCGTACCTTCAATGTCGCTGCGAGACGACACGAAAGCAGATACGTTATCGGCGTACGCGGAAACCCTGGCTCGAGCACCTCCAGTAACAGCAATTCCACGTAGAGCCAGACTGCACGTCCTATCCCTCAGCCGGTGAAGGAGAGGCTCCAATGCCAAAGGATAAATTAGAGGCGACAGCGGACAACCCTGACGAACCGACCTAGACAGCGCAAAAGCGACCGACAGCTTCCTGTTCACCTGTACCACAGCACTGGGGGAGCGATACAGGAGGCTAATCCAGTGGCAGAAGTCGGGTTCGAATCCGGCGGCCTGCAGGACAGCAGCAAGGTAGCGATGGTCAACCCTATCAAATGCCTTGGACTGATCTAAATTGATCAGCGCAGCCTCATCGTCGTCTTTTACACCCTCTATGATCGTGCGGATCAGGTGCAGGTTGCTCTGAATTGTTCGATCCCTCACAGCACAACAGCTCAAGACCCAACAGAGACTCGGCAACTGACTGCAAACGCTCCTTCAGGATATTGGCCCAAATCTTTAACTCTGTGTTTAGCAGAGTTATGGGCCTGTAATCATCTAATTTCCCTCCAACATCCTTGCCCTTTTTCAACAGCGTGATCACACCCATGGTGAACCGGTCGAGGATGGCCCCCTACTGGAACCACTTGTTGAACACGACTGTCAAAATCGGAACAAAGATGTGCGACAACCTCAAGTACAATTCATAGGGCAAACCATCCAGACCAGGCGATTTGCCTCTGCCGACCTTCTTCAATGCCGCACAGACTTCGCCCTCCATAATCTCTCTCTCGCAGCTAGCCACTTCAGTCGAGGAAAATCGAGAAAAGTCAGCCAAATAGCTGCGAAACTCGTCATCACGATGACCAGGCTCCTTGGTAAAGCGGCTCTCGAAATGTCGCCGAATTGCCTCGCACATGTCGTCAGGGCCCCGAAGAGTGTGCCCCTCCGGGGTTTTGAGCTCACGAGTGTGCCGATTTGACCCTTGAGGGATCTCTTCCTTGCGCAATTCTGCGCCCATATTCACCGATTCGGAAGACATCTTGCTTAACCTATGTCTAATTACCTGGCCCATGTAGCTCTCGCTAGTCAAACGCTCCAGGGCCTCCCTAGCTAAGGCTATCTCTAGGGGATCCCCCATCAGCCACCGCCCAGGAAAAACTAGACTTAAGCGTCTTCACTTTCTCAGCTCTATCTAGGGCTAGCCGTTTGCTGAAATCAGTGGTGAACGACCTCATCCTATTCTTAAGTCTCTCCCACCACTTATTCCCGATAACCGCATCAATTATTTTCCGCTGCACTAACCTAGTTAGCTGCTCCAGGAAGTCCCGCCTGTTCAGTAAAGACAGATTGAACTTCCAGTACCCAGCCATTCTAGGCCTACGATCTAACGCCACCCAGGCACAAACGAGTTTGTGATCCGAATAGCCTACCCAGTGGAACGTGGGACAATGTAACAAGTCTACATCGGCTTCTCTAACATTCTATTCAGGTAGCTAAAGGCCAATTAAGAGTCTACGTCCACATTTTCCCCGCGGGGTGATCGACCCGGTATCTATCGACGAGACCAAACTCTTCGATCAGATCAACCAAGCTAAGATCTCCCTTTCTCCCGCTAGCTCCCGCCCCATATCTAACTTGGGGTCCAGGATGGCATTCCAGTCCCCCATTAAAACTAGGCGCATTGAATCCACCAGGAACGGCCATAACTGCCGAAAAAACGACACCCGCTCCTCCCGGTCGTTTGGCGCATAAACCGCAACGACCCGGAACGAAACACTTTTCACGGCAATATCACCCACGATCAACTTGCCCTCGGCATCGGTATGTACAAGATCTACCTTCGTATAAAGAGTACGCCTCACCAGCAAAGAAACAACTCTGGTATGTCGGTCCCCATATGCTGAATGAACGACAAAGTCGCTAGACCGCACACACGCATCGACGCTGCAAAGTGGGTCTCTTCGATCGCGGCGACATCCACGCCGAAAGACAAGACATCCCGGAGCTGGAGCGCAGCCTTACCGCGACCCTTCAAGCCCTTCATATCCAGACTGGCTAACTTGATTGACATCCTTTAAATCCTGCAAGTAGAAAAATACGAATTAACCTACTGATATACCGGGTGGAAATCTGTGTTCGTGAGGACCCCGAGGGATTGTCCTAGGCTCCCTGTACCTAGTTCCGACGTCATTCGTCCTTCCAGGACAATTCCGCCGACTTCCGTGGAGTATGTTAGTATTGTGGATTCCGAGATGAAATTCGGTCTCCAATGAATGACAAACGCAAGAAATAAAGATAAGAAATTTACACAATAATACAATGGGTAATACTGTTAGTAAATCCAGAAAAACCGTTAGTAACAATAATATATATATATATATATATATATATATATATATATATATATATACAGTCTCGAAGTAGGACTTCCTTAGAGTCTACGTGCTTGTAACTGACTTCTACAAGCGGTTAATTCACCCTTTTACTCTACCTCCAACTCAATCACAATCTCAGCTCACTCTCCCAATCTCTCTCTCCGCATATTCTGACTGACTCACAGTATTTAACGGCAGCAGTCCCAGTAACACTTTGGTCGGGTCCACTTATATCAAAAAGGGGAGAACCCCATAACAGTTAGTTTAACATACCTATATAGGGAGGGATCGAGTAAGACAGGGACCCTCCCAGCACAAAATTGTCTTAGTTTCTTTAAATATTAATCATCTAATTGAAACATTCTAATGTTTGGAAATGCTTCTCTTGCCTCAAAAAGATGACTCCACATTTTGAGTTAGCCCCCTGTGTCCCTTACACAGGTGACTACCCCAGGAGCATCAGGAAAATTTCGAGGATCTTCAATAGATTTCCCATCTACCGTACTCATTTTAAACAAAAGCCCTAGTATGGACTTTTTTTGATTTGAAAGTCCTTTTCTAACTTCTTCAATGTCCACTCTGCAGATTATTCCTGCATCAGGAAAAATCCTTTTCTTCTTTTTCTTGGCGCGGTGGGGTGAGGAAGAAGTGGAGGAGTGAGGGGGAGTAGATATTGAACTGGCAGGGCAGGTGGAAGGAGAGGTGGATAGAGCTTGAGTAGGTGAGGTGGAAAGACTTCGAGCTTTCGGCAAATGTTCACTGGTTTGTTTGGGCGAACCCGGTACGGATAGGGACTTGGCTTTTGGTACGCTGCTATCCGCCCTACTTCCCCCGGCACGTTTTTCGGTCAGATTTCCTGCATCACATCGACTTCTCTAGTTCTGTTCAAAGAAGAAGATCGAGGTGGATGCATTTCCTTCCAGTTGTTGCTTCTTTTTCGGTTGCTGTTTTTATGATTGCTGTTTTTGTCCCTTTTTTGGTAGCTCTTTGAGTTGTTTTGCTGATTTGGGTGATTTCTGTTTTCGTTACTGTTGCTGCTTTGCCTCCTGGCAACGCTTCTGTCGTTCTGGTTGAACCTGTTTTGTAATTTGCTGTTGCGGAGCGGGTGGGCTTGTCACCTTTCCCCACTTCTTCACTTTAGTCCAGTCACCCTGGGGGCCTTTTTTTCTGCTGATGCTGCTGCAAATATACTTGTGGTAGGTTCTTTTACCTTCTTCCCTGGGCACGCCATTGCCATGTGCCCCACTGCATCTCACGACCAACAACAAGTCCTTCTTCCTTCTACCACTACCAGCATTCTTTTGTTCTGGCATGTTAGCACATTAGGGATGTCCTAAAAACTCTGCTGGATGAAAACAACTTGGAGAACGATGTCTCCAGTTGCTATGCCAGTTTTGCTTCTGACAGCATTAACCTCGTCGAGAAACTTTGCAAAGAACGCACCCATCCTACCTTCGCAGATGTCCACTGGTACGCTGTGCACCGTTATTTTGGGTTTTCTCGTTCCCATATACTCCGTTTAGAGTCGCAACGAAGACCCCGATAGGATACTAACAGCAAGTTGCTTGGCTTTTGCTTTGAGCTACGAAGATCCCCCATTGCATTGCTTCTTCTCGTTAGAACTTTTAGCATAATTTTGAGACTTTTTAATGTCTCCTCCATAATTTCTCTGCTAACCCCAATGAGTTTACGACTCTTCACATCTGTGGTCAACAGAGATATCACTTTGGCATTGACTGCTTCCAAAGCCTCGGGAATAGTGAGGAATTCATTCCCTTACAGGTATTTTTTTAATACTTTTCGCTGTTCCTCGTAATAATTCAAATCTTTTTTTCTTTGGCCCGCTATATGACCAGGCCAATTTTTTTGGTGGTTCCGTTTTTTCGGTTTGCGCCGGCGGCACCTCCAGATTTTCGCTTATGGTGGCTGATAAAGACTTTGCCTGTTATTTGAATATTTTTTTTAAAACAGGCATGAAAAGGTAAACTTAAATTGTGGACAACAAAAATAAAACCAAAAACGTGTAAAAATAAAACCAATAAACACGTAAGAACTAAAACAAATGAAAAAGGTAAATAAAAACGAGGGGTGGGGTTTAAAATACAAAACAGAAATAAACAGAAATGAAAAAGTGTACAAATAAATGTGCACAAAAATCAGAAAGTAAGAAAGGAAAAACTGAAAAATTCAAAAGTTTTCGAAAATAAAGAGTGCAAAAAGGAAAGTTGGTCTAGACAATCGCAATCCACAAATGAATAAGCAATACTAATTAAACGGCAGATTGTCCCCATTTGCAATAGTGTCCAAAGTATTGATGAGGTTTGGGACATAGCCATGAATGTTCATAGGTACGGTATATAACAAATATAAAACATAAATCCTGCCTACTTAAATACAAAATATTTTATTTGTATTTAAAATAGATTTCAAATACTATATATATATATATATATATATATATATATATATATATATATATATATATATATATATATTCTTAAATATATATTTCTTAAATATATATTTCTTAAATAAAAAGACAGTAATTCCCGTATAATATATAGACTGTGTCAGCACTGCATTAACCAGGTATTTTTTATTAAAATTTAAATTATGTAATAGTCGGTCTCTACTCAGCACCCGAAGACTGCGTTGTGCATGAAATTACGTATCGTGCTACCGGTGAGCCATAATATGTATATTTATTAATATATACGTAATAGCTCAGTTATATTACATCGAGCACTATTTTATTAACACCAGCATTCAATGTGCGATATCTTATATTCCTTTATATGCAAATTGTCTTGTATATTTAAATTATTATTTGTTTATTATTATTGAAATCTCGATCCTCTTATCAAAACGTCAATGAGGAAATAATTTAAACATCCATTTTACTCTATCTTAACACTATATATGACCATTCGTAGTTCAATAAGCCTATTATTGTTCATTTTTGCGATGGATATCTAACACCTCTAAAGTATTGCATGGATTTTGTACCTCATATTTTAATCGTGTGTCCGGAGTTCGGCCACCTTTCATTTGAATTTTCTTTCCATCAGTTCTGAATAATTTTGACTTTTGTTCAGCAATAAATAAAAAAAAGAAATTACTGGTGCGCACATTTTTATGGTCTAATTTAACGTATGGATTAAGTCTATGTATTAACACATTTCATATACCGTCTCATTTCAGGTATCAATTCATTTCACGTATGATCTTATTTCACAATGATAAACGATAAAAATAAATATCGGAGCATGTGTACGATTAAATTGCAGTTTATTGTTAAAAAAACACCTATCACCAGTCTGGATCTCTTCCATCGGCCGTTTGGGATACCTTTCAACATTTCTTCTGTTTAAACAGCGCTTTCGCGTTTTGTAAATATTTTTATGGTTGTTTCAAGGAAAACCTCAAAGTAATACGCGCGCCACATCTGATTTCAACGTTACAGGTCTAATTGGCATTGTTATGGGGGTACTGAGCTTTGAAAAGATACTACTGTATATCTATACATCTAAATTCCCGGGTTGAAGTAACCTGATATCTAGCCACACTGATATATATATATATATATATATATATATATATATATATTGAAAATTAAATGAAAAATAATCCACGCAAAATCAGTCGAAGAATTACCAAGAATTAAATGTTAAAGCTACAATAATTTCAGAAAAAGTAAATTATAAATGTGGATGCAACATGAACACAAGGGAAAGGAGAATAAACGTAATTTTGATTTTTGGTCGATGTTATTTTTGAATACTGAAACGTCCAATACAACTATTGATAAAACGTCTCCAAACAGCTAGCATTTCATCGTTTAGGACTTCATATGACTAAAATAATATTTACGTTGATGTGATTACACATGCGCATGTAAGAGAGGGAACGCTGAAAATTTTCTTTTTAAATATGTTTGGTTGTATAGTCTAGCCGAAATATTTTTTTTCTTTTTGTTTATGTTCTAATCAATTTTCTTATTAAATATCCAATATTATTGTGATAATTGAAGATCTGACAAGAAAGATGAAATGCTGTAAGAACCTAGACGTAAAATTAGTTTCTAAATTGTTTTCTCTTTTAATTAAAGTAGCGTTTTTAAATTGAAACTATGGCCAGACTCATTACGGTGAGAAAATAATGCTTTGGATGAGTTGTTTTATAATAGATCCCATTTGTATTTGTCTATATATCTGAGATGAGGTATTATGATTATTTACATTATTCAGACAGTTATCCTCATCTTCATTGACATATTCACAGCGTTTCGGCCGTTGCACGCTCCGGCCTTCTTCAGGTGATTGGAATTTCGAACCGAGTGCATAAAGACGTTGGTTAGATCCAGTGACTATATCCAAAGAGTTGTGAGTTTAGTACCAGGCTACAGCAGTGATGAACCAAAATCTTGGAGAGTTGAGTTAAAGGGAAATAGCTGATACATTCTGAAGAAGCATGGAACGTGGAACAGAACAGTCTACCGCGCTGGACGAAATAAAGGGTTCTGTCGAAACGTTGTGTATATGGCAATGAACTGAGGATAACTACCCGAGTAATGTAAATACTGTAAATAGATCACTTTTGGTTTAATATAATCTTTTATTTATCTATACCAATTATTTTATTCATAAATATTTTATTTATCAATATCATATTACAATTTTTTATTTATCTATCACAACTACAATTGAAAAGCTTATCGTAGCCCCTTCGCTACTCCGTTCACATGATCAAGGGAAGACGTTATATACCTTCATGACCTTGACCTTTTCCTCATTGTGTTACCCCACACCCTTCAATTTACTATAGTAAGTTTATTTTAGATTTATAATAAACTTAATCTCTCTTCAGAGGTTTCCGTATTACGAACTCAGTTTTAATACTCTTTGGGAACTTTTTTTATACTTCTTATACTTTGTAGCAACTCTGAATTTATTTTCTTTAAATATTAAGTAGTTATGCAGGCTCATTTAATGTTTATACTCACTTATTATATAATCAGGCGACTTCTCACCAAACCTAGGAGGAAGAGGAAACGACGATGGAAGTCTGTGCCGTTGTTCAGGACATGTCAACACAAGTTCTGTATTAAGTTACAGTCCTCATTTTTGTCTACCAACTGGGCGCTAGTTGGGCTTTCTTATCCATTCTTACTTCCAGCACTCTTGCTTTTTATTACTTCCGGCTACCACGAACCCTTATCTTTTGGCATTCCTGGCCTTATTTACTTCCGGCTACCTCGGACTCAAACTTCCGGCATTCCTAGCTTTTGTTATTTCTGGATATTTCGGATCCTTACTTTCACCAATTCTGACCTAAACTACCTGAACATTGACGCAACATTAGCTAATATTTTTCCGCCGCTTCATCATGGATTTCATCAACGGACTTAACCATCAACCACGCATGCCAACACCCTACTTCCGGCATCTCTATCTCAACCTCAACTCACCTGGTTGAACGCCGTTAATGGATCTGCTTACAACAGCACTCAACTTTCTGCATATCGTCCAGACACCAACAACCTACTCTGTACACTTTGTTTAAAATACTACAGAAGGATTGGACTTAACCAGCAAGTTGTCAACACTTTCGCCGGACATGTGAACTGAACTTTCGAACTGTGAACTTACATGTTAACTTAATTTACATGGACTCTACTTTTAACATTTAGTCACAGTTATATTATCTAAATCTTCTAGCCGGTCATTATTCCTCAGTTTACTTACTTCTGCCTCCGTTACTTGATTCATTGTTTGCTCATGTTCCTTTAACCCAAACACGTACCTTTGTAAGTGATGTAAATAAATTTTACATATTTTTTTCTTGCAAATAAATTATGTCCTGTAGTTCATTTTTGTTTCACTTGTCAAATTTCACGTTTTTAATTTATAAATGTTAGTGGGCCTCTTGTGACTATCCTCATTTGGGGTGTACAGGCTATTTTATATAGCGCTCCCCATTTAGGGGGTTTACTACAAGCTTAACATATTTTTTTTACAATTAATTCTAAAACAATAAATTACTTAATTAATACAAAACAAAATAATAATAAGCTAAAACTTGAAGGGGAAATTTACTTTATCAACTATAATAATTGCCGCAAAGAATACATAGGTGAAATCTTAAGGAATTTAAAAGATTGCATCAATGTAAACATTACATTTAATTGATCACATCAACGTATATTGCATAGTTATTATTCAAAATTGATGACCTATAGTTATTATTGAAAACTGACGAATATTATTTAAATAAAATTATTTGGATTACTTTGCTTATCTCTCAGTCATTTGACTGATAGAAAATTTTAATTGGAAACCAGAAATGTTGAACCCTTTTATTTCGCGGTTGCATATTTCATCTCTTTTGTCATGCGTTGAGAAGACGTTCTCGGAAGTAGCGATATGTTTGTCAAAGTACATCGACATAATCTTATGCTCATACGTATAAACTCATTTTATATAATATTTCCTTAGTTTAATAAAAGATGCGAGAAAATATGAATTTGAAACTAAAATAGAATGAAGTGATTTTTTCCGGACATGCGTAGAATTAAATTGTAGAAAACTGAAAGTTTTAGAGAATAAATTTCCAAGCGGTTTCTTATGATACTATTTAGGCTTTCTCGCCTTTCTCCCTCTAACTCACTCACTCATTCTTATCCTCTCTCTCTTCTATAATCGTTGGCTTCCATTTTTTTCTGATTATGTTGGTTTTTCACTTCTTACGTCTGATTCTTTTGATTCTCTCTTTTATTGTATTTCTGTCTCTCTCTCTCTCTTATCCAGTGTACTCTGTTTCTATCCATAATATTTTTATGCCAATCTCTTTATCTTTCCTCAACTATTTGTAACTCTCTTTCTGAGTGGTTTTTGCATTTATTACTCGTAATCTCGATTTGAATCGTTTTATTTCACCGACTCCGTATCAGCTTTTCTGATTTCATTTTACCTGCCTCTTTCTCTTTCGTATAGAATAACAAGACAATAAACAGCACTTACCGGCGTAAGAGTCCCAGCTAGCGTCCAGCTGGCAGACAAAAATAAAGCAGGTTGTAACTTAATACAAACCCTGCAAACTAACTGATGAATCAAGCTGGTATTTATATAGAAATACCTCCACTCAGGTACCAGCAGCCAATCACAGCCCAGGCAATGGACTATCCCACTTTAGCACAATGAGATGCTCCATTGCACCATAAATAGCTCTCTTTCTCAAGGTTGAATTACTTTTACCTCAGCTTGCTCCACAACTGAGTGCTTAAGTCCCCAGAAATCACAGCACTAGGATGACGATCTTTCCCGACAGTGGGGCCACCATATGTCTCGGGGGACTTAAGCACCTTCTGAATATGGGGCTCACTACCAACAACCTCATTCTATCAAAAAAAGTCGTTCGAGCTGTGGGAGGCTCCACACTTGTATGTCAGGGTTGGCTCCCTGTGGAATTCATCGTCCAAGGAAGAACAACTAAACAAGCCCTATACTTCAGCAAAGCAGCCTGCATTGATGTAGGGATACTGTCCAAAGACTTTCCTAAGCCGACGACTACAATATTACCCCAAACAGCAATGCAACACATGTCCTCGACAAACACACATAAAAAATCGGACGCAAGCACTAAACAATGCAAAGTCGAGGGACAACTTCCAACGCA
Organism: Acanthosepion lycidas; assembly: GCA_963932145.1. Taxonomy (NCBI): domain Eukaryota; kingdom Metazoa; phylum Mollusca; class Cephalopoda; order Sepiida; family Sepiidae; genus Acanthosepion; species Acanthosepion lycidas. The sequence continues at coordinate 32,620,153 of OZ010594.1, read as the reverse complement.
CCCCAAAAAACTCCCTTTTCCCCCAACAGAACAAAACATTGATAGGCTCAAGAAATGGCTATTGAATCAATTCGCCGAAACGGCGTTCAAGAACAATGGTGAATTCCGACCAATGTCTGGCCCCACTGCACATATACACCTCAAAGAAGGAGCAGTCCGCAAAGCCAGACATAACCCAATTCATATGCCTTTTCACTTCAAAGAGCCCGTAAGGCAGGCCCTTTGGGAAGATGTGAAAAGGGGTATCATAACCCCAGTACCCGTCGGCATGCCCACTGATTGGTGTAGCACTATGGTAATTACCGCCAAGAAAAATGGCAAACCACGAAGAACCATAGACTACCAACACCTGAATTCACAGTGCAAACGGGAAACACACCATACAGGGTCACCATTCCAGCTAGCACTACAAGTGCCACCTAAGCAAAAGAAAACAGTGTTGGATGCTGTTGATGGATATCACTCCATCCCCTTAGATAAAGAGTCCCAGCCACTCACCACCTTCATCACAGAATGGGGAAGGTTCATGTACCTGAGGATGCCACAAGGTTACCTAGCATCTGGAGATGCCTACACCCGAAGGTATTATGAAGTAATAAAAGACATCCCCCGCAAAGTAAAAATCGTAGATGACACCCTACTCTATGACTCTGACATTGACGGAGCCTTTTTTCACACCTTCGATTTCCTCCTCCATTGTGCAAAAAACGGCATCGTACTAAATAGAGAAAAAATCCAATTTTGCCAAGACACAGTGCAGTTTGGTGGCCTCCAGCGGTTACATCCTCTGGTGTAACCCCTTCTAAATCCATGCTGGAGGCAATATTAAGCTTCCCAATACCAAAAATGCTCACCGATGCCAGATCATGGTTTGGTCTGGTCAACCAAGTCGCTTGGGCATACTCACTGACCCCTGTCATGCTTCCATTTCGTGATCTCGTAAAACGAGACTCTCACTTTACATGGAATAAAAGCCTCGAGGATACATTTCAGCAGTCAAAGAAGGTAATAGTTGACTTCTACAGAAGTATTGCTCATGCACCACTGACAAAGCCCCAGTTTGCTGCCCTGAAGGTTGGCGCCTGATATTTGCTGGTAGCAGATTCTGCATTGATGCTGAACGCAGATATGCACCTATTGAAGGCGAGGCAGCAGCAATTGCGTGGGCATTGGAAAAATGTCGCATTTTTGTAATGGGTTGCCCGAATCTCATAGTGGTTACAGATCATGAACCACTAAAAGGATTATTCGGTGATAGAGACCTTAGTAAAATACAAAACCCCCGATTATTCAGGTTAAAGGAGAAAACACTCAGGTACAGATTCACCATTCAGCACTGCCCTGGGAAATGACACAAAGCCTCCGATGCTGTCTCACGTAACCCAGCAGACATCTCACAGGCACTCCTAAATGTATTCACTGCTGAACCCTCTCAATCAGACATCATAGAGTCTGACAACATGGATGACTGGGTCAAATCAACAACCCTATTAGCAACATTCGGTGCAAACGACAACCTGGAGCTCATCTCACCAGACGTTATCCGTGCGGCGGGACGCAGCGACCCGTAATACAAAAAATTAATTGAAGTAATACAAAATGGATTCCAAAGGACGCGCATCCTCACTGCACCTGAAATCCGCGAATACTGGGAAGTGAGGCACCGCCTAAGTGTTGACGACGGATTAGTGCTCTTAGATCAAAGAATCGTTATCCCCACCTAAAAGTATTACATAGCCTACATTCTGCACACCAAGGCGAAGTTGGCATGAAGGCACGTGCCAATGAATCTGTTTATTGGCCCGGGATGAATGCTTCAATTCGTAACATTAGAGCAGGTTGTACGTTCTGCTCAAAAATTGCCCCGAGTCAACCAAAAGAGCCTATCAATTTGACACCATCTCCTGATTGGCCATTTCAGCAAATCGTCATGGACATCTTCCATGTTGGGAACCATGGTTACTTAGCATGCGCTGACAGGTTAACAGGCTGACTGAATCTATACCACTTGAGCCACGGAGAAGCGACTGCCTCAAGGATTATTTCGATTTGCCGAGACATATTTCAAACCTACGGCGCTCCTGAGGAACTCAGCAGTGATGGTGGGCCACCCTTCACATCTCTTCCATTCAAGCAATTTTTACAAGACTGGGCTGTTAAACACAGGTTATCATCTGCTGGTTACCCACAATCCAATGGTCGTGCAGAGCTCGCGGTCAAAACGGCCAAGAGAATCGTAAATGGCAACACAGGAGCCCAAGGATCGTTGGACAATAACCGTGCAGCAAGAGCCATCCTCCAATACAGGAATACGCCCATTCAAAACATTGGGCTATCCCCTGCTCAACTACTACTCCACCGCCGACTACGTGACTACATACCATCCCACCCCACACTCTATAAGCCACACGCGAATTGGATAACCGCAGCCCAAAATCGCGAGTTAAGTCTGTCCCGGCGGAACGCTCGTCTCATAGAGCAATACAACAGAACAGCACACACCTTAAATCCCCTTCAAAAAGGACAAATAGTGGCACTACAACGACCAACAACCCGCCGATGGGACACAACAGGTCAGGTCATTGAAACCCTCCCCAACCACCAATACCGTATCAGAATTGACGGATCAGGTAGAATTACCTTACGAAATCGCCGATTTCTCAGGAAACTGGATACACCAACAATCCCAGTTCCAAGACCTAGTGCCTTGCCCGAGACCCCTACACCAGTGCCACAAACATTCGACGCTGGAATAACATCTAACACTGCTCAGCCGTCTACAATAACACGGACAAAATCCCCTCGGGCATTGTCCAGACTACTTCCACACAACCAGACAGGTTTAAAGGAACTCATCCCTCCCCAAAGGCCACTACCCACACGCGATGGGGGGAAAGGAGATGTAGAATAACAAGACAATAAACAGCACTTACCGGCGTAAGAGTCCCAGCTAGAATCCAGCTGGCAGACAAAAATAAAGCAGGTTGTAACTTAATACAAACCCTGAGGATTTATTATGTTTTTATACATAATTGTGGCACGTGGCCGATGAAGGGGAGGGGTAAAGGCTGGTCCAAACTAACTATCCTATACCTAGCTAATCAGATTCACGACCCATTCATACATTACAATTTACCCATTCACCACAAGAACTCGTCCGTCACCAAACAATCCTCCAACCACCATAATACCGCATCCTCTCAAGGGGAACCTACCAAAAACGCGCCCCACACCATAAAAATTTGATGATAATACATAAAATACATAAAATTTTAATAATGATAGAATGAGAGGGGAGGGAGATGAACCCAATAATCAAATAAATATAAACACAAAAAACAAACTAAACATAACAGATGTTAGTAGGGGACCGTCCAACCCTCAAAATAGAGAGGCCGCTGTATTCTGGCCAGGGGACAAAATCAAGAGGCAACTCTCGCTAAGGGAGTGGGAAGAAGGCTAAAATATTATGCGGGAAAGGGAAAATATAAAGCTGACCCAGTCGAGATAAAAGGGGGCCGAAACAAACTGGGGAGGTTGGGAATCTCGACTTGGATCATAACCAAAGAGTAGCCGGGTTACAGGCCAGGAACAACACTTACTCACATTAACTAGGTACACTGAAGCTTGTCTAATCCTAACCAAGGGGAGGGTTCCACAGGAAGCCACCCCGATGTGCAATAGGTTGACCTAGAAGAGAAAATCAAGGCTAGCCCCGGTCACACGAACCAAGCTCGCCTCTTTTACCCACCTTTCGCTAAAGACTGTCGAATGCAATCGTTTTCTATCAGATCTAATCTTCATCTTGAGCTGATGCTCAAAAAATAGGATTAGATGCTGATAAGAAAGACGGTTGCCCCGCAAGACTTCCTCCATTCGCGTCGTCCAAATCACCATTCGAGTCGTGGCCATCAGCATCAGAAACACCATTCGTTTCTCCCCGGAATACGGGGGCGACACATTGTCACACGCGTATGCGCGATCAATGGACACAAGCTGTTCGGGAGCGAGACGAGCCGTCAGCTCGCCGACATGGTCCCATAAGGGGCGGACCCGGGGGCAATGGTAGAAGGCGTGCGCAGCCGTTTCTTCTAAGCCAAGACCACACCGTTCACAGTCTGGCAAATCCGCCAAACCCCATATGAAAGCCTTGTCGTTGAGAGGCAGCCGATTCCGAGCCAATCGCCAGGTAAGCGAAAACTCAGGGTTACTGAGGTAATCCGCCGCTGGCGCCCAAGACCAGTAGGAGCGAAACTCCTCCTCCGACAAGCCGAGCGTATCACGTAGGGAATCCTTCGCGGGCCCCTCCACTAATCCACGATAGAAGACCTTCCTAGGCCGTGACAGGTCACTGGACCGGGGAATGGCCCTCAAGGCCGACCGACACTCGCGGATGAAATCCGACTCGTCCCGGGGTTTACGACGGCGCTCAACCCTCGAGATGGGGGGACTGATGGTAAGGCTAGGGAAGGCGTCCCTAACAATCCCCTCCAGAATCGGATCTCTCCCAGTCAATGCGCGGCGTAGGAAAGCCAACCTAGAGGCACGGACGTGACTCAAGAGGTGCGGCATTCCCAGCCCCCCATGACACGGACGTTTAGTGCAGACTCGTCTGTCGACCCTGTTCACGCGTCCCCTCCATAAAATGGAGGATAGCGATCGCTCGAGCGCCTTCCAATGGGTCCCACAGAGAGGAAGTACAGACAATCGATAAAGAATCAGGGGGAAAATGTATGTAACACACACCTCCGCCCTGCCCTTCACGGACAACCGCCGTCGATTCCAAGTCTTGCCGGCAGAACCGACCTTTGCAAGTACTTCAGACCAATTCTTCTCCAGCTGGAGGTCCGGTCCAAACCACACTCCAAGAATGCGGACAGGTCCATCCGTCCAACCGAAGCGGCCCGGAAGAGCGACCCCCTTCCAGGCACCTAACCGCAAGCCGGAAGACTTGTCGCGGTTTATCTTGGCCCCTGTCACCTTCTCGTACCGGTCAAGCGCCTTCTGTACCGCCTCGATATCGTCCCGGGACGACACGAAAGCAGATACGTCATCGGCGTACGCGGAAACCCTGGCTCGAGCCCCTCCAGGAACGGCGATTCCGCGTAGGGCCGGACTGCCGGTCTCGTCCTTCAGCCGGCGAAGGAGAGGCTCCAACGCCAAAGCATAAAGGAGAGGCGACAGCGGACAACCCTGACGAACCGACCTAGACAGCACGAACGCGTCCGACAACCTTCCGTTCACCTGTACCACAGCACTGGGGGAGCGATACAGGAGGCTAATCCAGCGGCAGAAGTTGGGTGCGAATCCAGCGGCCTGCAGGACAGTAGCAAGGTAGCGATGGTCGACCCTATCAAATGCCTTGGACTGATCCAAATTGATCAGCGCGGCTTGCTCGTCGTCTTTTACACCCTCTATGATCGTGCGGATCAGATGCAGGTTGCTCTGAATTGTTCGGCCCCTCACAGAACAAGTCTGCTCAGGTCCCAACAGAGACTCGGCAACTGACTGCAAACGCTCCTGCAGGATCTTGGCCATAATCTTTAACTCTGTGTTTAGCAGAGTTATGGGCCTGTAGTCATCTAGTTTCCCCCCACCACCTTTGCCCTTTTTCAACAGAGTGATCACGCCCCTGGTGATCCGATTGGGGATGGACCCCGACCGAAACCAGTTGTTGAACACTGCAGTCAAAATCGGAACAAAGATGTGCGACAGCCTCAAGTACAATTCATAGGGCAAACCATCCAGACCGGGCGACTTGCCTCTGCCGACCTTCTTCAAAACCGCGTAGACTTCGCCGTCCGTGATCTCTCCCTCGCAGCTAGCCGCTTCAGTCGGCGAAAGCCGAGGAAAGTCAGCCAAATAGCTACGAAACTCCTCCTCACGGAGACCAGGCTCCTTGGTAAACCGGCTCTCGAAATGGCGCCGAAACGCCTCGCACATGTCGTCAGTGGCCCGAAGAGTACGCCCCTCCGGGGATTCGACTTCACGAATGTAACGATCGCCACCTCGACGGACCTCTTCCCTGCGCAGATCTGCGCCCAAGTTCACAGCTTCGGAAGACATCTTGCTTAACTTATGTCTAATTACCTGGCCCATGTACCGCTCGCTATTCGAACGATCCAGGGCCTCCTTAGCTAAGGATATCTCTAGGGGATCCCCCCCAGCCACCGCCCGGGAATAACTAGACTTGAGTGTCTTCACCTTATCAGCTCTATCTAGAGCGAGCCGTTTGCTGAAATCAGTGGTGAAGGACCTAATCCTACACTTAAGGCGTTCCCACCACTTATTCCCGATAACCGCCCCCACTAGCTCCCGCTGCACTAGTCTAATTAGCTGTTCCCGAAAGTCCTCCCTGTCCAGTAAGGACAGATTGAACTTCCAGTACCCAGCCATTCTAGGCCTACAGTCTAACGCCACCCGGGCACAAACGAGTTTGTGGTCCGAATAGCCTACCCAGTGGAACGTAGGGCAATCTAGTAGATCTATGTCGGCTCTTCTAACTAACATTCTGTCAAGGTAGCTAACTACCTTGTCACAAGGCCAATTAAGAGCCCACGTCCACATTTTCCCCCCGGGATGATCGACCCGGTATCTATCGACGAGACCATAATCGTCGATCAGATCAACCAGGCTACGATCGCCCCTTCTCCCGCTAGCTCCCCGCCCCCTGTCTAACTTGGGGTCCAGGATGGCATTCCAGTCCCCCACTAAAACTAGGCGCGTTGAATCCACTAGGAACGGCCCCAACCGCCGAAAAAACGAGACCCGCTCCTCCCGGTCGTTGGGCGCATAAACCGCAACGACTCGGAACGAACCACTTTTCACGGCAATATCGGCCACGATCAACCGGCCCTCGGCATCGGTATGCACAAGGTCCACCTTCGCATCAAGAGTACGCCTGACAAGCAAAGAAACTCCTCTGGCAGAACGGTCCCCATATGCTGAATAGACGACAAAGTCATCGTCCAGCACACACGCATCGGAACTGCAAACAAAGTGGGTCTCCTCGATCGCGGCAACATCCACATCCAGGGACAGAAGGTCCCGGAGAAGGCGGGCAGCCTTACCCCGATCCCTTAAGCCCCTCACATTCAAAGTCGCTAACTTGGTTGACATCTTCTAAGCCTGCAAGTAAAGAAAAAGTGCAAAAACCCTTATTCACATACGGGGCGGAAATCTGCGTCAGTCAGGACCCCGACGGATTGTCCCAGGCTCCCTACACCAAGATCTGACGTCATTCGTCCTTCCAGGACAATCCCGCCGACATCCGAAGGATAAGTGAGTTTTAGACACCTATATAAGGAGGGATGGAGAATAACAGGGACCCTCCCGGAGCAAAATTGCCTTAGTCTCTTTAGGTAAGGTGAGTCCGTCTCGATCATCCTTATTTTTGGGAAATTGTCTTTCGCTTCTGCCACATGCCCCCAGACTTTCAAGTACGCCCCCGTGTCTCTGACACAGGTAAGTACTCCTGGGGCCTCAGGGAAGTTACGCGGGTCCTCCACCGACTTCCCATCCACTGTTTCCAGTTTATACAGGAGCCCTAATAGGGCCCTCTTTTGGTTGGACAGGGCTTTTCTGTATTCCTCCCTGTCCACCTTACAAATGTCTTCAGGTCCAGCAAAAAGTTTCTTCTTTTTCTTTCCCCTGGAACGGAGGGGAGGGGAAGAGGAAGATGTATGCGGGGGAGTTGAATCTGCGCTAAGGGGAGAGATGGGGGGAAAGGGAGGTGTATCACGGGTAGGGGAAGAAGAAGAGCTCCTTGTTTTTGGTACTGCCCGCTTTTCTTTCGGGTCAGCCGGGACGGAAGTGAACCTGACCTTGTCTCTGCTTGCCTCTGCCCGACTGCGCCCCGGGTTCTTCAATTGTTGCCTTTCCATCTCCTCATCCTCCTCTCTACCTCTCTTTAGGGTAGACATCCGAGGTGATGGCATAGAGTCTACCTCCATTTCTTGTTGTTGTTGTTGTTGTTGTTGTTGTTTCTGCTGCTTTTTCTTTACTTGAGGTTCTTGTTTTTCCTCCTTTTTGGGGCTTTCCATCTTCTTCGGGTTCCCTGCTTTCTTGTGGCTTTCAGCCGGGTTTTCAGCAGGCTTTCCGGTCTTTGGGGTCTCTTCTTTCCTTCTCGGACTTTCTACCTTTTTGGAGTTTTCCTCCTTTTTTGCCCGTTGTTGTGAAGTTGCAGTCCCCTCTTTCTTGGGGGGAGAAGGCATATTTTTTGCCCTTTTGTTAGCAACCTCCTTCCAAGTCCCTTCCTGGTCCTTGTTCCCTTTCCCTTCTTCTGCTACTGCTGCCTCTTTTACTGCCTCTTTTGCTGCTGGTGTGGCTGCTGAGGGCTGACGCAGTTTACTGGGGCACTCTTTCGCCATGTGGCCCGCTGTGCCGCATGACCAGCAGTACGGCTTCCGCCCCTCCACCACAACCAACATCCTTCTGTTTCGGCATGTGAGTATATTGGGGACGTCCTTGAAAGCTCCCTGCGTCAGGGTGACTTGCAACTCTATGTCGCCCGTTGCAATTCCTGACTTCCCAAGAACCGCCCTGACCTCATTCACCTTCCCAAATTTAGTGAAGAAGGCACCCATCCTGTCTTCACTGATGTCAACAGGCACTCCGTGAACCGTAATTTTCGTCTTGCGAGTTCCCAAGTATTCTGTTTGCAACCGCAAGTTTCTCGTCGTTAAGATGTTCCCCGCTAGTGCTTTTGCCTCCTGCTCCGTGGGGAGGAGAATGTCCCACATAGCGTTCGACCTTCTTGCTAGGACTCTTGGATGGATTTTGAGAGTCTTGAGGACCTCTTCCATGGTCTCCCTGCCTACCCCAACCAGTCTATGGCTTTTTACATCCGAGGTAAGCAAGGAAACGATTCGCGTCTTCACAGCTTCCCATACTTCTGTGATTGTCACAAACTCATTATTTTTAAAAGACTCCTCAAACTTGCTGTATTGAGTCTCATAATATTCCTCGTCCTTCTTCGCTTGTTTATTCCTACACCAGGCCGTTTCTACAGGTGACACCGGCGGTGATGAATTGTTTGTATTTTCCTCCGCCATGGTGGCAAGCCACCACGACGGGACAAATAAACCTTGTCGCTTTTTCTTTTTTTAAATTGTTTCTCTGATTACAGAAATGAACCAAATAAAAGGAACTAAAACATGGACAACAAAAGGTAAAAGTACTTCAAACAAAAAATACGCAACGAAAAACGTGGGGGAGGGAAAAATAACTTACAGACCAATAAACAAAAAAAGAAAAATAAACAAAAAAAAAGCACAACTGAAATAAACAGAAAAGTAAGACTGAAAAAAAAAAGTTCAAAAGAAAAAGTTTTTAGCAAAACAAATCAAACTCAAAATAAAGGAAAACACTTATCAGTTCACACTTGAAACGTTTCGTCACACTACAACACCTCGTCCAAAATCAACAAGACCTGGGAGCAACTTAATACAAACCCTGAGGATTTATTGTAACAAAGGTTACAATTGTGGCACAAGGCCAAAAAGGGGAGGGGGAAAAGGCTGGTCAACACTTACTATCTTATACCTAGCTAACCTGACTCACGACCCATTCATACATTACAATTTACCCATCCACCACAAGAACTCGTCCGTCACCAAACAATCCTCCAACCACCATAATACCGCATCCTCTCAAGGGGAACCTACCAAAAACGCGCCCCACACCATAAAAATTTGATGATAATACATAAAATACATAAAATTTTAATAATGATAGAATGAGAGGGGAGGGAGATGAACCCAATAATCAAATAAATATAAACACAAAATACAAACTAAACATAACAGATGTTAGTAGGGGACCGTCCAACCCTCAAAATAGAGAGGCCGCTGTATTCTGGCCAGGGGACAAAATCAAGAGGCAACTCTCGCTAAGGGAGTGGGAAGAAGGCTAAAATATTATGCGGGAAAGGGAAAATATAAAGCTGACCCAGTCGAGATAAAAGGGGGCCGAAACAAACTGGGGAGGTTGGGAATCTCGACTTGGATCATAACCAAAGAGTAGCCGGGTTACAGGCCAGGAACAACACTTACTCACATTAACTAGGTACACTGAAGCTTGTCTAATCCTAACCAAGGGGAGGGTTCCACAGGAAGCCACCCCGATGTGCAATAGGTTGACCTAGAAGAGAAAATCAAGGCTAGCCCCGGTCACACGAACCAAGCTCGCCTCTTTTACCCACCTTTCGCTAAAGACTGTCGAATGCAATCGTTTTCTATCAGATCTAATCTTCATCTTGAGCTGATGCTCAAAGAATAGGATTAGATGCTGATGAGAAAGACGGTTGCCCCGCAAGACTTCCTCCATTCGCGTCGTCCAAATCACCATTCGAGCCGTGGCCATCAGCATCAGAAACACCATTCGTTTCTCCCCGGAATACGGGGGCGACACATTGTCACACGCGTATGCGCGATCAATGGACACAAGCTGTTCGGGAGCGAGACGAGCCGTCAGCTCGCCGACATGGTCCCATAAGGGGCGGACCCGGGGGCAATGGTAGAAGGCGTGCGCAGCCGTTTCTTCTAAGCCAAGACCACACCGTTCACAGTCTGGCAAATCCGCCAAACCCCATATGAAAGCCTTGTCGTTGAGAGGCAGCCGATTCCGAGCCAATCGCCAGGTAAGCGAAAACTCAGGGTTACTGAGGTAATCCGCCGCTGGCGCCCAAGACCAGTAGGAGCGAAACTCCTCCTCCGACAAGCCGAGCGTATCACGTAGGGAATCCTTCGCGGGCCCCTCCACTAATCCACGATAGAAGACCTTCCTAGGCCGTGACAGGTCACTGGACCGGGGAATGGCCCTCAAGGCCGACCGACACTCGCGGATGAAATCCGACTCGTCCCGGGGTTTACGACGGCGCTCAACCCTCGAGATGGGGGGACTGATGGTAAGGCTAGGGAAGGCGTCCCTAACAATCCCCTCCAGAATCGGATCTCTCCCAGTCAATGCGCGGCGTAGGAAAGCCAACCTAGAGGCACGGACGTGACTCAAGAGGTGCGGCATTCCCAGCCCCCCATGACACGGACGTTTAGTGCAGACTCGTCTGTCGACCCTGTTCACGCGTCCCCTCCATAAAATGGAGGATAGCGATCGCTCGAGCGCCTTCCAATGGGTCCCACAGAGAGGAAGTACAGACAATCGATAAAGAATCAGGGGGAAAATGTATGTAACACACACCTCCGCCCTGCCCTTCACGGACAACCGCCGTCGATTCCAAGTCTTGCCGGCAGAACCGACCTTTGCAAGTACTTCAGACCAATTCTTCTCCAGCTGGAGGTCCGGTCCAAACCACACTCCAAGAATGCGGACAGGTCCATCCGTCCAACCGAAGCGGCCCGGAAGAGCGACCCCCTTCCAGGCACCTAACCGCAAGCCGGAAGACTTGTCGCGGTTTATCTTGGCCCCTGTCACCTTCTCGTACCGGTCAAGCGCCTTCTGTACCGCCTCGATATCGTCCCGGGACGACACGAAAGCAGATACGTCATCGGCGTACGCGGAAACCCTGGCTCGAGCCCCTCCAGGAACGGCGATTCCGCGTAGGGCCGGACTGCCGGTCTCGTCCTTCAGCCGGCGAAGGAGAGGCTCCAACGCCAAAGCATAAAGGAGAGGCGACAGCGGACAACCCTGACGAACCGACCTAGACAGCACGAACGCGTCCGACAACCTTCCGTTCACCTGTACCACAGCACTGGGGGAGCGATACAGGAGGCTAATCCAGCGGCAGAAGTTGGGTGCGAATCCAGCGGCCTGCAGGACAGTAGCAAGGTAGCGATGGTCGACCCTATCAAATGCCTTGGACTGATCCAAATTGATCAGCGCGGCTTGCTCGTCGTCTTTTACACCCTCTATGATCGTGCGGATCAGATGCAGGTTGCTCTGAATTGTTCGGCCCCTCACAGAACAAGTCTGCTCAGGTCCCAACAGAGACTCGGCAACTGACTGCAAACGCTCCTGCAGGATCTTGGCCATAATCTTTAACTCTGTGTTTAGCAGAGTTATGGGCCTGTAGTCATCTAGTTTCCCCCCACCACCTTTGTGACAAGGTAGTTAGCTACCTTGACAGAATGTTAGTTAGAAGAGCCGACATAGATCTACTAGATTGCCCTACGTTCCACTGGGTAGGCTATTCGGACCACAATTGTTCGACATTTCGTCTTCTCTCTCTGTCATTCTCTGTTAATGGACGTGTGTTGTGGACTTTTTTTTAATTACCACCCTCCTTTCTCTTTCTGGGACGGATTCTATGATGAAAGATGGTGCAAATTTTCTAATGGAGACTCTCCCCGGCTAAAATATTAAAATTCAAAACTTTATCCCTTACTGCAAGGATTATTTGTATTCATTTTACCAAACATCTCCCAACAGGGAAGATATCAAACAAAAGATCAGAAAATTGCATTTTTTACAACAAAAAAAGAGAAAGATACACAAATATTAGAAGAAATCAGTTCTTATAAAAAGAAAGAAATATAAAACATTAGTAGGATTTTGATATCTTCTTTTATTTGCTGTGTTTCTTCAGAATATGGCAGATCATGACACATCACAATTTCTGTTTCACGTAGCTCTAAGCAACTTTTGATCTTTTATAATTCCAAATTTGTCTGCACCCTACCTCCATCCACACAAAATCATTAAGTAGATTATTTACTGTTTCCCTCTATCTATTTTGCTTTCACTATATCTTGTAATTTTTCATTCCTTTTTTCCTCATTATGTGCAATAGAAATTTTAAATGTCATCTGATAAGTAAATTTAAGTGTCCTTGTATTTCCTCCTATTTTTCTTAGATGATTCTCATTGTTCACATGTTCAGCCCATGGTATTTTCATAGTTCTGCAGAACTATATCTCTGTTGCTTCGAGTAGCTTATTAATGTGCGAGGAAATTGAGCAGAATTCATTGTCATATAGGAGATTAGAATAGCTGTTCAGTACAAGTTTCTTTGTTTTTAACGAAATTTTCATATCTCTCAATACTTTACTTAGTTTCTGGAGCGCCTCTTTCGATATTCCACTTCGCCATCGGATTTTTGTGTTATATTTTCCGTTCTCTGTTTCGACATTAGTGATATAATTTCTATATCCGCTTGATTTTTACGTCCCCATTATATAGTTAACATTTTATGCTGCCGCATTTGCTGATAACCATGCATTTTGTCTTCTTATACTTAATAGATCTTTTTATATTTTTATAGATAATGTAGTAAGTGGAGTTATTTCAATTTTCTTTCTGAGTCTGCCCGCAACAGTGTCATCTGCATATCTTACATTATTACGATTATGTCCGCTAATAATAATTTTTGGTAGGTTTTCTACTGATCTCAGGATCCCCTCACTGTTTAGGTTAAGAAACCCAGTGAGAAAACGCATCATTGTTTTACTCTTCTTCCTATTATTTGTATTCCCTGAACCTATTATTTATCCGCATATAGGCTGTTTTTCCAGTAGATTTTCCAGTAAATTTTACAGATTACTTGAATCTCTTCATCATGTAAAACGAGCTTCTTTAAATATTTCAAGTGATATTTTGTGTCTTACATTATCAAGTTCTTTAGTGTAATCTATTAAAAATGGGCATATATTTTTCTGAATCTTTCTGTTGTTCGCTCTAATATTATTTTGATCATATGCATAGAATTCTTCCGGTGTTTTGGGCAATGCTCTTGCTTTATTTCCAGTCTAATTCTGCTACATACTATATTCATAAGAACATTAATTATAAATCTAGTTATGAGACTCATTAAACTGATTGTCCAATGCAATTTACATTTATTTGAGCTTAGTTTCGTTGTCATCGTTATTAAGAAAGATCAACTGAGGTTTTTTAGTATTTCATCGCTGTCATATATTTCATTTATTATTCGGCAATCTTACCCAACCCCAAATAGTCTAATGCTGATATTATTTCTATTATAATCCCATAGAGTCCCCTTGCTTTGTTTCTGGTCAACTTGTCCAGTGACGATCTTATCTCAGATTGTGCAAGTCCTTCCAAGAAAGAAAAGAAACTTACAATTCATAAAATGAATTGTAAGTTTCTTTTCTCTCTTGTCCTTTGATTTCTTTTTCTCTCTTGTTCTCTGATATATTCATTCTATATTTGAAGTATATTTTTTCTATTATGGGAATTCTATTTTCAGATGTTATTTATCCTGTCGATGTCACCTTTAATTTTAATAAATGTGCCAGAAATATAACATTCGACAAATCCTTCATTACACCCATCTGCTTATTCGGCTACTACAGTGAATTAAGAATAACGATCCGAAAGTGTAGTTAACTCCTTCTTAGCTTATGGAGTTAAAATATTGTGTATAAGCACATGCATTGAGTTAATGCAAAAGAATATATGTATATAAGAGCCGACACTCAGAAATTAAATGACAGTATAAGTATTTACCTTCTTTCTTGATAATATTTATTCTTTTAGCTCAAATTTAACTCCCGTGTTCATTCACTTCATTAAGTTCTACGATGAAAAACAAACAAACAAAAAAAACAAAAAAACAACAAAAAACATCGCATATTTTTAGCTATAAACAAATCAAGTTAACTCGGTTCGTATAAATGACACATTTTCATTCAAAAAATAGACGGGAAATTAAACTATGATGGATTAGATTATATTTTCCAAATAAGAAGAAATAACAAAAGAAGGTAACAGGATTTAGAAAAATATTTGCTCACAAATAACCGTGATTTCTTTGAAATTTCTGTATCGATGTAACATCTACAAAGAAGGATGAAAATGTATTTTAATCATGCCAATTGTTAACAAGAAAATTATTTTAATTTAATCGAGTTAGACATTAAAGTCTACAAAATGTGCATAGTCTTTAACCAGGTTTCGGCTAATCCTGTAATAACGCTGAAACTTTTTCGCATCTTGTCTCGTGTAAAGCGTCGTTTGAAATTTCAACTCACTTCATTACTACTTCGACAAAAATTCTCAGAATGCATTTTCCTCTTTCTGCTGAGAATTAACAATAAGTTTAATAATTCTCATGATACATGCTCTGTCAGATTATTGCACCTGACTTCAAGATTCAGAACAAAAAAAAATGAGTGTATAGAAACTGCAGACAAAAGACAATAATCGATTCAATATGATTATTTTCTTAGCTTAAAGTACTCCAAGGTTAATGGGGTCTCCTACTGAGGATTGAATTCACTACACCAGCGAGTCAGTCTGTATAACAGATTTGCTAACCATTTTCTATGTTAGGCACCCGGATCGATTCGCTGTAGAACTTAGATCATTAGAAAACATTTGAAAATAAAATAAAATACCAAAAACTACGGTAGAATCTTTTAATTATTAGACTGTTAACAGTCATGCTTGAGATAAATTGTCTTTTGTATAGTGACACATGGTGTTTTATTCTTTCACAGTATCGCGGCATCTTCTTGTGCAAACAAATAAATTTGCTAATTTACATTAGTGATATGACAACTAATAAATATTTGAACAACATTTACTTTATATATAGATTTTAAGATATTTCATGTGTTTAAATTAAAATATTTTATTTTTATAGATTTATGTACATATTAACTTTTAGATATTCTGTTGTACATATAAGTTGATTTGTATGAAAAGAAAACCCTTTAAAAATGCAATGAAGAATTTCTATTTTCAAGATTTTTTTATAAGAAAAGACTGACACCGACATAGATTAAATCTTCAATGTTGTGTCGTAAAAATGCATAAATGCTTAATTAAAGTCCACAAAATAAATCTTAGTAACGAAGTTTGATTGTTTGAAATAATATCAATGAGTTTACAAGTTTTAATGTTTTTGGTTGTTTGGATAGAAATAAAACTATTTAATTGTATTAGTTACTCGTTTATAAAACACTACATTCGTCTAAAAAAAAAAAATCTCTTAAGTCGGAAACCAAGCGACAAGTAAAAGAATTTGGAAATCATGCAGTGAATAGTACGTCAAATTAGTATTTTCTATATAAGTGAGCTTTTATTATTTACAATATCAAATCATTTATATGAGGAAGTTTTTCTTTAACCAGAAACTTCTCTGTCGCTTATATGACCTAACGGAGATCATAGATGATCACACTCATGTCCTGGACGCGACGCGGCAGCAGGCGAACATCCTTGACCTTTTTCTAACACCCTGAACTGATAAATGCATAGCAAAAGTTTTACCACCCAAGCACGTCAGAGCGTTCCCTAATCAGTGTTCAGATTTATACCAAACCAATGACATCCCCTGATTTACCGTTCCCTGGAACGTTTTCTCGCTACGTGAAAGCAGACTGGAACAGCCCATAATCGCTGTAATAGAGTTCTGGAAAAGCAAAGAGCAGCTATATGAGAACTTTTAAGCGAGTACTTGTGGTTGACGAATTATTTTCCACTCTCCAACCTTTCTCTCATAGGTCGGGTGTGGCGAGACTATCACTACTCTGTGAAGCGATTTTGTTGTTTTTCATCTAACTGTGGCGATACGTTGATATATATCAACGGTATTTCTCTTTTACCGTAACAGTGTCGTTTTCATTTTGACTTCATCTCCTTCACCAGGAAGCGTAGATCACTTGTATAATAACAATCTGAGAACTGCGTTAAAAACAAAAGAAATAAGATGAAACACCTATACACGATTCATTGCTAAATACTAGAAAAATGGAGAGTTTTCTGTACCACACCAGAAAGTATCTAACTCTTTTTGTCATTTCCTATCTTTACAAGAACCTGATCACACCAAAAATGTAGGTGATAAATTATATTCCATCCTATAATAGTGGGAGTAGATAGATTTGTAGAGTAGATGAATAGAGGTTTATCACTTTTTCCTGTCTAGAATTGAGTTTGCGGTCCTTTTTCCTAAAGTATTATAGCATTCTTTCACCCCAACTCAGTAAACCTTTGCATCTTTGTGGTATTATTACCTTGCTTGGGGTGAAATGATTAAAAAACATTTGCACAGAGGAAATAGCTATTCTGTTTTCATAGAAGATGTTCGGGTGAACGGACCTTCACTATTTGAACCCACCATGACACGTAAACTGGTTCGACTAATCCTCATTCCCTTTATATTCCATTGGTGAAGAGGAAGTGCTAATCAGCTTATTCCTCAGAAGTGTTACATTGAGAAGCTGTTTCCCGATCAGTACAATCTTAACCGCAAGAAGTCTAGGGTAAACCGTCACCTGTCCTACATATCCTCATCCCTCTCTGTATACACTTACTTCATTTAATAAACTCACTAAGCTGAGTGACAGCCTCTGATATTAGGTGAAATCTTAAAAAAGAGATGCCAAAGTGTACGCAAAGAAGTAAATTAATAGAAAAAAGCTTGTTTAATGTCTTCGTATCTGACGGAAGATATAAATGTAACATCTTAAGTGTTTCAGTTTACTAATTGATTAAATTAAATAATCATATGTATAGATTAATATGTACATAGGTTCAAAAATAGGTAGTATGTTAAATATTTTTAAATTAATAAACTGCATATTCTATGTTGTGATATGTTCTAGTCTGTGACGTAGAAATCCACCTACTGAGTGGCGATTGACTTAGTAGTCGCTGGACTCTGCAAAATAGGGCAAGTCCATTTTGCCTATGTCACTACATTCTCTTTGGGAGTTAAAACAAACGTTTACTCTCACACGCATCTGATCGTACAGATAACAATACCATCACGCAATGCATTATTGCACACCTCTGCAACATAGTGGGATAACAGAATGAATAATGCGTCCTACCATCGTCCCCTATGCTGAATGAGGAAGAACTCAATAGTGACAGCCGGAAACGTTGTTGAACATCTACAGAATATTGGGAATTGCACGGCCTAGAATAGAATATCATCTTCCTTTTGAAGAGATGGTGGTAGAACGGATGTAACTATGTTCTGGCCATATATGGAACTGTTTAACATTCCCTCTATAAGCAGAAATGCCTAGCCCGAGTTGCAACTTATGGTGAATGTCTATAAAACGGGCGTAAATCTGGTTTAAGTGTGTAGGAATTGTTTCCAACATTGAACCACTATTAGTACATTACACCTGATACATACAAAGTAATTCTCTGAAATGACCAGCCTCTCGAATGTTCACAGCCGGGACTACAATAATTGAAAACCCTGCTTACAATAGATTCTTTCATTTCACCGAACCTTATTACAACATGCATTACTGTATATTACCGAGTTTTACTAAAATGTGCGATGGATAAATTATCGTCTAAATTAAGCCAAAATGAAACATTGGCATCTCACCTTAACATATATATTTAGCAAAATTGCACAAATATATCTTGAAATACTGAAGAGTAAATTTATTCAATAAAATCGTCATTGGCTTCAATCAGGGCCTCTGCACGGTCTCCTTGATTAAGTTGGTATTATGTTTCCATACTCCTTGCCTTCTGTTCATCTTTGGTGTTACAACGAATTTTTTGGTCTCTCGCTTAACTGTGCCCCACACATAATAATCAAGTGGGGGTTGCAATCTGCGGAGTTAGGTGGCCAGATGTAAGGAGTGACATGGTCGCAGAAATTGTCTGACATCATGACTGGGTTTTCCTGGTTTTGTGGCATAGTGCTGTTCCAGCAGCCAACCTCTTGACCCAGGGCAGCACTTGATATAGCCCTCCGTGTTGAGTCTGGGAAGATGAATGGAGGCATAACGTTGCCATCACTAGTGATCACTCCAAACACTTTCGTAATGACCTTTGTATTCATCCAGATTTTTTCCAAATTCTCTGCATTGTCCTCGAATTGGCAACCAAACACCCTCAAATGTTCGTATTGGAGCTTCTAGCGCGAATACCAAAAAGTACAACATGTCGTTTCCAAATTTCTGACGGAGTGAATTGTGACATGGTGCTATTTTTCTCACAGACAGTGCCCAACTGACCCTACTATACTGTGCAGTCGATAAAAACAACGCGCAGTCGTGAAATTAAAAATATAAAATGACGATTATTTATCCATCGCACACTGTACAATGTTATTAGATGAAAGAAGACTTTGAATATTTTATCAGAATATCTACTACTACTAATACTACCTACGATGCTCAAAATTGGTATTGTCCTTCAAGGTATTGTAATTTTAGTTTCCTTCTTTATATTTGAAAAAGCTTTATGTGTTATGTGAAAGCAATTATATTTAAAGATGTAGCGAAATTACAATTAAATACTGATATCTCTGAATAACAAATAAGATAATGAAATTGTGACATTAAATCTGGTGACTAGTATAATAATGTAATGCTGAAAATATAATTTGTATGTGCTTACAGTTTTGCAACTTCGAAGTTTTGTTTAGTACTGTCCCTTTGCTCAGTTTCATGATGTGAGATCGCATACATTGCATATTCTGATGTTTACTAACATGGAAAGTTTAATAAAAATGCTTATTTGTTTTTTGGTTTTTCTCATTTTCCAAATAACTTCTTAATTTGAAGAAACGTTTATGATTTAAATTTACTTTTAAAGAAAGGAATGTATTTTGTATTTATTAATCCGACATATTTTTTATTACTTAAATGTTATTTTTAGTGGATATTCGTATTTGAGTAAACGCTCTGTTTATTTATTAAACAGTATTTATTTTCGTCTATATTTCTTGCACTCCCCAAAGTCGTCAACATTTCTTTCTCCATCATTACTGAGGAACATACTAATTTCGACAGTACGATATATATGTACCTGAATTTTTCCTCCAGAACGGAATCTCTCCTGAGTGATATGCACGTAACTATGTCCATGGTTTCTGCTATATTTTTCAAAACTAGATCCAATAAGTCATGCGATTAATCTTTTAACATTTCTTTACAGACAGGCACTATCTTCATTAAACCCATAGAAAACAAAGAGATTTTAAAATTAAAAATTTTTCAACTATAAAATAAAAGAAAAATTGCTATTTAATTTTATCTTCCCGATTATCATATATTTTCATTTCTGTGAAGAAAATATTTTTAACTATGTCTTAATGATCAATTTTATAGATCATTAAATGCCATTACTTGCATTTAATTAAAGATTTAAAAAGTTGTTTATTTTATCTGGTTGATTATTTTTTAATTAACCTGCTATTTTCGAAATGCCATTAGGAAGAGACGTAGTCTCTTGCGCAGATAGACGTCGGTTATAAATTATTTAATTATTTAATGTCTGATTGCATGTCACATTGTCTGTTTTTCATTTAAAATCTCATTGTGCATTTAATAGATAAGCTCATACCTGTATATATAAAAGATCATATATAAGTACAAAGTTTATTTTAAAAATCCTTTGTTCCAAAAGAGAGTCATAAATTAAAAAATAAAGCCCAGCTATATTTCTCTGGTGAAATTATCATCACTCTGGTAAATGCTACCGGAAAATTTTATCTCAGTTTCGCACTGGTATTTATTTAAAAGACATGAATCGACCTTTGCCATTACTCTGCCGGTTGCCAGTTGTTTTGATTTTGAATTTTGACTACATACTATTATTGGCTACAGAAAAAAAGTTGCATTCTTATATGGATAATCCACTTTCCCACAATTAACGCGTCTGCTCAAGTGGTAACAACAAAATGTATACTGTCTATATTTCCGATATGAGGTATTATGTACACTATTTACATTATTCGGACTATTGTCCTCATCTTTGTCGCCATATTTATTACAACGTTTCGGCCGTTGTACGCTTGGTCCTTCGTCAGGTGGTTAGAATCTGTCCCCAAATTTCCGGCTATCTCATTCTCATTATTAATGATAGTTTCTTTGTAGTTCCTATTCTCCTCAAAATTTCCACGTTACACACGTAAGCAAAATAATATAGCAATAGAATATTGATCAGCAAGAATATTTTTATAAAAATTTGAAATGATGAAAAATGATAATGTATACTTTACCTCATGGCAGAATGTTAGGAACAACACATGAAGATCTGATAATATTGGAGAGTAAAATCGAAAATTTAATAACAGTATTAAATCATGTATGTCATGCTTTTAATACAATGGTAACGAAAACGAAAACAATGATACAAATCGAAAAAGAATTCGTGTTCTCTGTCAAAAAAAAAAAAATCAGAATCGGGTCGACTTTAGTAGTCCCCGAAGTCCGGTAATTGTTTGGGCCACAACAAGCTTTCTTATCCCAATAAAAAAATACTTTAGAAGACAAGATGGATTCTTGGCTCTTAGTGATAGCTGTGCGTTAGGAGTTGTTGACGTAGATCTTAACGGTTTTTTGCTTACATTCACCCCATTTATCTGTTGCGGTTTTTTGTGTATAAATATATAATGACTAGGAGATTTATTTGTAATTTACAAATTTTGGCACATGGCCGATGAAGGGGAGGGGTAGAGGCGGTCCAAACTAACTATCCTATACCTAGCTAATCAGATTCACGACCCATTCATACATTACAATTTACCCATTCACCACAAGAACTCGTCCGTCACCAAACAATCCTCCAACCACCATAATACCGCATCCTCTCAAGGGGAACCTAGCAAAAACGCGCCCCACACCATAAAAATTTGATGATGATATAAATGCTATACATTAAAATTCTAACAATGATAGAATGAGAGGGGAGGGGAGATGAACCCAATAATCAAATAAATATAAACACAAAATACAAACTAAACATAACAGATGTTAGTAGGGGACCGTCCAACCCTCAAAATAGAGAGGCCGCTGTATTCTGCCCAGGGGACAGAATCAAGAAGCTCTCTCGCTAAGGGAGTGGGGAAAAAGTATAAAATATTATGCGGGAATGGGGAAATATAAAGCTGACCCAGTCGAGATGAAAAGGAGGGTTAAAAACAAACTGGGGAGGTTGGGAATCTCGACTTGGACCATAACCAAAGAGTAGCCGGGTTACAGGCCAGGAACAACACTTACTCACATTAACTAGGTACACTTAAGCTTGTCTAACCTAACCAAGGGGAGGGTTCCACAGGAAGCCACCCCGATGTGCAATAGGTTGACCTAGAAGAGAAAATCAAAGCTAGCCCCGGTCACACGAACCAAGCTCGCCTCTTTTACCCACCTTTCGCTAAAGACTGTCGAATGCAATCGTTTTCTATCAGATCTAATCTTCATCTTGAGCTGATGCTCAAAGAATTGGATTAGATGCTGATGAGAAAGACGGTTGCCCCGCAAGACTTCCTCCTTTCGCGTCGTCCAAATCACCATTCGAGCCGTGGCCAGCAGCGTCAGAAACACCACCCGTTTCACCCCGGAATACGGGGGCGACACATTGTCACACGCGTATGCGCGATCAATGGACACAAGCTGTTCGGGAGCGAGACGAGCCGTCAGCTCGCCGACATGGTCCCATAAGGGGCGGACCCGGGGGCAATGGTAGAAGGCGTGCGGAGCCGTTTCTTCCAAGCCAAGACCACACCGTTCACAGTCTGGCAAATCCGCCAAACCCCATATGAAAGCCTTGTCGTTGAGAGGCAGCCGATTCCGAGCCAATCGCCAGGTAAGCGAAAACTCAGGGTTACTGAGGTAATCCGCCGCTGGCGCCCAAGACCAGTAGGAGCGATACTCCTCCTCCGACAAGCCGAGCGTATCACGTAGGGAATCCTTCGCGGGCCCCTCCACTAATCCACGATAGAAGACCTTCCTAGGCTGTGAAAGGTCACTGGACCGGGGAATGGCCTTCAAGGCCGACCGACACTCGCGGATGAAATCCGACTCGTCCCGGGGTTTACGACGGCGCTCAACCCTCGAGATGGGGGGACTGATGGTAAGGCTAGGGAAGGCGTCCCTAACAATCCCCTCCAGAATCGGATCTCTCCCAGTCAATGCGCGGCGTAGGAAAGCCAACCTAGAGGCACGGACGTGACTCAAGAGGTGCGGCATTCCCAGCCCCCCATGACACGGACGTTTAGTGCAGACTCGTCTGTCGACCCTGTTCACGCGTCCCCTCCATAAAAGGGAGGATAGCGATCGCTCGAGCGCCTTCCAATGGGTCTCACAGAGAGGAAGTACAGACAATCGATAAAGAATCAGGGGGAAAATGTATGTAGCACACACCTCCGCCCTGCCCTTCACGGACAACCGCCGTCGATTCCAAGTCTTGCCGGCAGAATCGACCTTTGCAAGTACTTCGGACCAATTCTTCTCCATCTGGAGGTCCGGTCCAAACCACACTCCAAGAATCGCGTCCGACAACCTTCCGTTCACCTGTACCACAGCACTGGGGGAGCGATACAGGAGGCTAATCCAGCGGCAGAAGTTGGGTGCGAATCCAGCGGCCTGCAGGACAGTAGCAAGGTAGCGATGGTCGACCCTATCAAATGCCTTGGACTGATCCAAATTGATCAGCGCGGCTTGCTCGTCGTCTTTTACACCCTCTATGATCGTGCGGATCAGATGCAGGTTGCTCTGAATTGTTCGGCCCCTCACAGAACAAGTCTGCTCAGGTCCCAACAGAGACTCGGCAACTGACTGCAAACGCTCCTGCAGGATCTTGGCCATAATCTTTAACTCTGTGTTTAGCAGAGTTATGGGCCTGTAGTCATCTAGCTTCCCCCCACCACCTTTGCCCTTTCTCAACAGAGTGATCACGCCCCTGGTGATCCGGTTGGGGATGGACCCCGACCGAAACCAGTTGTTGAACACTGCAGTCAAAATCGGAACAAAGATGTGCGACAGCCTCAAGTACAATTCATAGGGCAAACCATCCAGACCGGGCGACTTGCCTCTGCCGACCTTCTTCAAAACCGCGTAGACTTCGCCCTCCGTGATCTCTCCCTCGCAGCTAGCCGCTTCAGTCGGCGAAAGCCGAGGAAAGTCAGCCAAATAGCTACGAAACTCCTCCTCACGGAGACCAGGCTCCTTGGTAAACCGGATCTCGAAATGGCGCCGAAACGCCTCGCACATGTCGTCAGTGGCCCGAAGAGTACGCCCCTCCGGGGATTCGACTTCACGAATGTAACGATCGCCACCTCGACGGACCTCTTCCCTGCGCAGATCTGCGCCCAAGTTCACAGCTTCGGAAGACATCTTGCTTAACTTATGTCTAATTACCTGGCCCATGTACCGCTCGCTATTCGAACGATCCAGGGCCTCCTTAGCTAAGGCTATCTCTAGGGGATCCCCCCCCCAGCCACCGCCCGGGAATAACTAGACTTGAGTGTCTTCACCTTATCAGCTCTATCTAGAGCGAGCCGTTTGCCGAAATCAGTGGTGAAGGACCTAATCCTACACTTAAGGCGTTCCCACCACTTATTCCCGATAACCGCCCCCACTAGCTCCCGCTGCACTAGTCTAATTAGCTGTTCCCGAAAGTCCTCCCTGTCCAGTAAGGACAGATTGAACTTCCAGTACCCAGCCATTCTAGGCCTACAGTCTAACGTCACCCGGGCACAAACGAGTTTGTGGTCCGAGTAGCCTACCCAGTGGAACGTAGGGCAATCTAGTAGATCTATGTCGGCTCTTCTCACTAACATTCTGTCAAGGTAGCTAACTACCTTGTCAAAAGGCCAATTAAGAGCCCACGTCCACATTTTCCCCCCGGGATGATCGACCCGGTATCTATCGACGAGACCATAATCGTCGATCAGATCAACCAGGCTACGATCGCCCCTTCTCCCGCTAGCTCCCCGCCCCCTGTCTAACTTGGGGTCCAGGATGGCATTCCAGTCCCCCATTAAAACTAGGCGCGTTGAATCCACTAGGAACGGCCCCAACCGCCGAAAAAACGAGACCCGCTCCTCCCGGTCGTTGGTCGCATAAACCGCAACGACTCGGAACGAACCACTTTTCACGGCAATATGGGCCACGATCAACCGGCCCTTGGCATCGGTATGCACAAGGTCCACCTTCGCATCGAGAGTACGCCTGACAAGCAAAGAAACTCCTCTGGCAGAACGGTCCCCATATGCTGAATAGACGACAAAGTCGTCGTCCAGCACACACGCATCGGAACTGCAAACAAAGTGGGTCTCTTCAATCGCGGCAACATCCACATCCAGGGACAGAAGGTCCCGGAGCAGGCGGGCAGCCTTACCCCGATCCCTTAAGCCCCTCACATTCAAAGTTGCTATCTTAATAGACATCTTCTAAGCCTGCAAAGAAAGAAAAGAAGAAGTGCAATAAACCTATTCACATACAGGACGGAAATCTGCGGGTGAAAGGACCCCGACGGATTGTCCCAGGCTCCCCACTCCTAACTCCGACGTCATCCGTCCTTCTGTGACAATCCCGCCGACGTCCGTGGGGTATTTTAGTTTTAGGGCCCTATATAGTGATGGATGGAGACGTACGGGGGCCCTCCCTGCACAAAACATCTGCATTTTTTTCAAATCTTGTGCGCCCATCTCAATCATTCTTATCTCTGGGAAGGCCTCTCTGGCCTCAAAGAGATGGGCCCACACTTTCATGTGTTTGCCTGTGTCCCGGATAAGTCCAACCACTCCCGGGGCACCAGGAAAATTTCTAGGATCCTCAATTGATTTGCCGTCAACGGATGACAGCTTGATTAGAGGACCTAACAGTGCTCTCTTGCGGGAGGAGAGGTTTTTATCTATCTCCCCCTTATCTATTCTGCAAATTTCTTCGACTTTGCCGAAGATTCTTTTTTTCTTTTTTCCCCTATCTGGGGGTGGTGGAGTGGGAGTGGATGAACGGGCTGGAGTAGGGAGGGATGGTTGGGGAGTTGGAGGGTCTGATGCAGTAGGAGTAGGTGTGTGCGGGGGTGTGGGGTTGCTAGCAGGGAGTGGAAATCGAGACAGGGAAGGAGGGAGACTCCTATCAGCTGGAGTGTCTTTTTCCTTTTTAGCTGGTGAAGAGGGGACGGATGTACATCTGTTTGTTTCCCTACCCCTCTCTTCACTAATATGTCCAATTAGCCTATGAATCTGCTTCACTTGTTCCTCTTGTTCCTCCTCATCTTCCTCCTCATCTTCCTCCCGGTTTCTTTTCAAGGAGGTGGCCCGTTTGGGAGGCACTTCCTCCACCTCCATGTCGCTGTTTTGCTTTTCCGGACTTTTTTCCGGACTTTTTGGACTCTGCTGCTGTTTTTGTTTCTGTTGTTGTTGCTGCTGTTGTTGTTTCTCTTTTTCGTACACCTTTGAAGGCTGTACTTCTTTTTGCCTCTTTTCGGGTTGTTTCTTTGGGGGCGTCTCCTTCGGAGCTGGATCGCTAATATTTTTTCGCCCCCTATCCACCTCTTTCCAGGCTTCTACGGGAGGTTTTCCGGTTGTCTCTTTCGCAACCACTGCTGCTGTTGTTGCTGCTGGAGGGGGCATTGGTTTAACATTTTTGCCAGGGCACTCCTTGGACATGTGCCCTGACGCACCACACGCCCAGCAGCATGCCTTTCTTCCCTCGACTACAACCAGCATTCTCCTCTTCCGGCACACCAGGGTGTTTGGAATTTCCCGAAAGTTTTCCCTGTTGACAGTTATTTGGACTTCTATGTCTCCTGTTTGGATGCCGCTTTTACTGACAAGGGCCTTAACTTCGTTCACTTCACCATATTTAACGAAAAAGGCCCCCATCCTGTCCTCGCTGATATCTGCTGGGACACCGTGAATCGTCACCTTGGTTCTGCGAGTTCCCATGTACTCTGTCTGCATGCGCAGGTTCTTAGTTGAGAGCAGACTTCCAGCCAGTGCCTTTGCCTGCTCCTCTGTAGCTAGGAGTATATCCCACAGAGCGTTTGTCCTTCGAGCCAGGATTTTGGGGTAAATTTGTAGAGACTTCAAGGCCTCCTCCATCACTTCTCTGCCGACACCGATCAACTTCCGGGTCTTTACATCCGAAGTTAGAAGAGAGATTGTCCTGGTGTCGACTGCATCCAAGGCTTCTTGAATAGTAAGGAATTCATTCCCTTTGAATGAATCCTCAAACTTTTTCCTTTGCTCGCAGTAAAAGGCTGGATCTTTTTCTGGCGGCCTGTTTTTACCCCAGGCCGTTTTTTGGGGTGACACCGGTTGTGAAGGCGGTGTATTGTCTTTGTCAATATTGTTGTCGGCCATGATGGGATTTTTCGGCCCACCACGCCGAACAATTAAGCTTTTGTTACTTTCGTATATTAGTGTTTTCACATACGTAAAAAATAATAATCAAAAGGAAAAACGTACAAACTCAAACGGTAATAAACAACTCAAACAAAAGAAGAAAAATGGACTACGAAAACAAGGAAAATTTACAAAAGAAAAAGACTGAAAGAAAAAGGCAAAATAATACAAAAAGCAAAAATAAAACGGAAAATAAAGAGAAAAAATTAGAAATGCAAAAAGCAAAAAATAGAACGAGGAAAACTGAAAGTCAAAAAAGGTTGCAAAAATGTAAACTTAAAGCTTATCTTTTAAACGCAAAGGAAACAAGTCAGTAGCAAAAATACACACGAGGGTCCAGTATATATATATGACTAGGAGATTTATTATGTATAAAAAATACATAATTGTGGCACAAGGCCGAAAAGGGGAGGGGTAGAGGCTGGTCCAAACTAACTATCCTATACCTAGCTAATCAGATTCACGACCCATTCATACATTACAATTTACCCATTCACCACAAGAACTCGTCCGTCACCAAACAATCCTTCAATCACCATAATACCACATCCTCTCAAGGGGAACCTAGCAAAACGCGCCCCACACCATAAAAATTTGATGATGATACATAAAATACATAAAATTTTAATAATGATAGAATGAGAGGGGAGGGAGATGAACCCAATTATCAAATAAATGTCAACACAAAATACAAACTAAACAGAACAGATGTTAGTAGGGGACCGTCCAACCCTCAAAATAGAGAGGCCGCTGTATTCTGCCCAGGGGACAGAATCAAGAAGCTCTCTCGCTAAGGGAGTGGGGAAAAAGTATAAAATATTATGCGGGAATGGGGAAATATAAAGCTGACCCAGTCGAGATGAAAAGGAGGGTTATAAACAAACTGGGGAGGTTGGGAATCTCGACTTGGATCATAACCAAAGAGTAGCCGGGTTACAGGCCAGGAACAACACTTACTCACATTAACTAGGTACACTGAAGCTTGTCTAATCCTAACCAAGGGGAGGGTTCCACAGGAAGCCACCCCGATGTGCAATAGGTTGACCTAGAAGAGAAAATCAAGGCTAGCCCCGGTCACACGAACCAAGCTCGCCTCTTTTACCCACCTTTCGCTAAAGACTGTCGAATGCAATCGTTTTCTATCAGATCTAATCTTCATCTTGAGCTGATGCTCAAAGAATAGGATTAGATGCTGATGAGAAAGACGGTTGCCCCGCAAGACTTCCTCCTTTCGCGTCGTCCAAATCACCATTCGAGCCGTGGCCAGCAGCGTCAGAAACACCATTCCTTTCACCCCGGAATACGGGGGCGACACATTGTCACACGCGTATGCGCGATCAATGGACACAAGCTGTTCGGGAGCGAGACGAGCCGTCAGCTCGCCGACATGGTCCCATAAGGGGCGGACCCGGGGGCAATGGTAGAAGGCGTGCGGAGCCGTTTCTTCTAAGCCAAGACCACACCGTTCACAGTCTGGCAAATCCGCCAAACCCCATATGAAAGCCTTGTCGTTGAGAGGCAGCCGATTCCGAGCCAATCGCCAGGTAAGCGAAAACTCAGGGTTACTGAGGTAATCCGCCGCTGGCGCCCAAGACCAGTAGGAGCGATACTCCTCCTCCGACAAGCCGAGCGTATCACGTAGGGAATCCTTCGCGGGCCCCTCCACTAATCCACGATAGAAGACCTTCCTAGGCCGTGACAGGTCACTGGACCGGGGAATGGCCCTCAAGGCCGACCGACACTCGCGGATGAAATCCGACTCGTCCCGGGGTTTACGACGGCGCTCAACCCTCGAGATGGGGGGACTGATGGTAAGGCTAGGGAAGGCGTCCCTAACAATCCCCTCCAGAATCGGATCTCTCCCAGTCAATGCGCGGCGTAGGAAAGCCAACCTAGAGGCACGGACGTGACTCAAGAGGTGCGGCATTCCCAGCCCCCCATGACACGGACGTTTAGTGCAGACTCGTCTGTCGACCCTGTTCACGCGTCCCCTCCATAAAATGGAGGATAGCGATCGCTCGAGCGCCTTCCAATGGGTCTCACAGAGAGGAAGTACAGACAATCGATAAAGAATCAGGGGGAAAATGTATGTAGCACACACCTCCGCCCTGCCCTTCACGGACAACCGCCGTCGATTCCAAGTCTTGCCGGCAGAATCGACCTTTGCAAGTACTTCAGACCAATTCTTCTCCAGCTGGAGGTCCGGTCCAAACCACACTCCAAGAATGCGGACAGGTCCATCCGTCCAACCGAAGCGGCCCGGAAGAGCGACCCCCTTCCAGGCACCTAACCGCAAGCCGGAAGACTTGTCGCGGTTTATCTTGGCCCCTGTCACCTTCTCGTACTGATCAAGCGCCTTCTGCACCGCCTCGATGTCGTCCCGGGACGACACGAAAGCAGATACGTCATCGGCGTACGCGGAAACCCTGGCTCGAGCCCCTCCAGGAACGGCGATTCCGCGTAGGGCCGGACTGCCGGTCTCGTCCTTCAGCCGGCGAAGGAGAGGCTCCAACGCCAAAGCATAAAGGAGAGGCGACAGCGGACAACCCTGACGAACCGACCTAGACAGCACGAACGCGATACGGGAGAGATACAGGAGGCTAATCCAGCGGCAGAAGTTGGGTGCGAATCCAGCGGCCTGCAGGACAGTAGCAAGGTAGCGATGGTCGACCCCATCAAATGCCTTGGACTGATCCAAATTGATCAGCGCGGCTTGCTCGTCGTCTTTTACACCCTCTATGATCGTGCGGATCAGATGCAGGTTGCTCTGAATTGTTCGGCCCCTCACAGAACAAGTCTGCTCAGGTCCCAACAGAGACTCGGCAACTGACTGCAAACGCTCCTGCAGGATCTTGGCCATAATCTTTAACTCTGTGTTTAGCAGAGTTATGGGCCTGTAGTCATCTAGCTTCCCCCCACCACCTTTGCCCTTTCTCAACAGAGTGATCACGCCCCTGGTGATCCGGTTGGGGATGGACCCCGACTGAAACCAGTTGTTGAACACTGCAGTCAAAATCGGAACAAAGATGTGCGACAGCCTCAAGTACAATTCATAGGGCAAACCATCCAGACCGGGCGACTTGCCTCTGCCGACCTTCTTCAAAACCGCGTAGACTTCGCCCTCCGTGATCTCTCCCTCGCAGCTAGCCGCTTCAGTCGGCGAAAGCCGAGGAAAGTCAGCCAAATAGCTACGAAACTCCTCCTCACGGAGACCAGGCTCCTTGGTAAACCGGCTCTCGAAATGGCGCCGAAACGCCTCGCACATGTCGTCAGTGGCCCGAAGAGTACGCCCCTCCGGGGATTCGACTTCACGAATGTAACGATCGCCACCTCGACGGACCTCTTCCCTGCGCAGATCTGCGCCCAAGTTCACAGCTTCGGAAGACATCTTGCTTAACTTATGTCTAATTACCTGGCCCATGTACCGCTCGCTATTCGAACGATCCAGGGCCTCCTTAGCTAAGGCTATCTCTAGGGGATCCCCCCCAGCCACCGCCCGGGAATAACTAGACTTGAGTGTCTTCACCTTATCAGCTCTATCTAGAGCGAGCCGTTTGCCGAAATCAGTGGTGAAGGACCTAATCCTACACTTTAGGCGTTCCCACCACTTATTCCCTATAACCGCCCCCACTAGCTCCCGCTGCACTAGTCTAATTAGCTGTTCCCGAAAGTCCTCCCTGTCCAGTAAGGACAGATTGAACTTCCAGTACCCAGCCATTCTAGGCCTACAGTCTAACGCCACCCGGGCACAAACGAGTTTGTGGTCCGAATAGCCTACCCAGTGGAACGTAGGGCAATCTAGTAGATCTATGTCGGCTCTTCTAACTAACATTCTGTCAAGGTAGCTAACTACCTTGTCAAAAGGCCAATTAAGAGCCCACGTCCACATTTTCCCCCCGGGATGATCGACCCGGTATCTATCGGAACGAACCACTTTTCACGGCAATATCGGCCACGATCAACCGGCCCTCGGTATCGGTATGCACAAGGTCCACCTTCGCATCGAGAGTACGCCTGACAAGCAAAGAAACTCCTCTGGCAGAACGGTCCCCATATGCTGAATAGACGACAAAGTCATCGTCCAGCACACACGCATCGGAACTGCAAACAAAGTGGGTCTCTTCAATCGCGGCAACATCCACATCCAGGGACAGAAGGTCCCGGAGCAGGCGGGCAGCCTTACCCCGATCCCTTAAGCCCCTCACATTCAAAGTCGCTAATTTGGTTGACATCTTCTAAGCCTGCAAGTAAAGAAAAAGTGCAAAAACCCTTATTCACATACGGGGCGGAAATCTGCGTCAGTCAGGGCCCCGACGGATTGTCCCAGGCTCCCTACACCAAGATCTGACGTCATTCGTCCTTCCAGGACAATCCCGCCGACATCCGAAGGATAAGTGAGTTTTAGACACCTATATAAGGAGGGATGGAGAATAACAGGGACCCTCCCGGAGCAAAATTGCCTTAGTCTCTTTAGGTAAGGTGAGTACGTCTCGATCATCCTTATTTTTGGGAAATTGTCTTTCGCTTCTGCCACATGCCCCCAGACTTTCAAGTACGCCCCCGTGTCTCTGACACAGGTAAGTACTCCTGGGGCCTCAGGGAAGTTACGCGGGTCCTCCACCGACTTCCCATCCACTGTTTCCAGTTTATACAGGAGCCCTAATAGGGCCCTCTTTTGGTTGGACAGGGCTTTTCTGTATTCCTCCCTGTCCACCTTACAAATGTCTTCAGGTCCAGCAAAAAGTTTCTTCTTTTTCTTTCCCCTGGAACGGAGGGGAGGGGAAGAGGAAGATGTATGCGGGGGAGTTGAATCTGCGCTAAGGGGAGAGATGGGGGGAAAGGGAGGTGTATCACGGGTAGGGGACGAAGAAGAGCTCCTTGTTTTTGGTACTGCCCGCTTTTCTTTCGGGTCAGCCGGGACGGAAGTGAACCTGAACTTGTCTCTGCTTGCCTCCGCCCGACTGCGCCCCGGGTTCTTCAATTGTTGCCTTTCCATCTCCTCATCCTCCTCTCTACCTCTCTTTAGGGTAGACATCCGAGGTGATGGCATAGAGTCTACCTCCATTTGTTGTTGTTGTTGTTGTTGTTTCTGCTGCTTTTTCTTTACTTGAGGTTCTTGTTTTTCCTCCTTTTTGGGGCTTTCCATCTTCTTCGGGTTCCCTGCTTTCTTGTGGCTTTCAGCCGGGTTTTCAGCAGGCTTCCCGGTCTTTGGGGTCTCTTCTTTCCTTCTCGGACTTTCTACCTTTTTGGAGTTTTCCTCCTTTTTTGCCCGTTGTTGTGAAATTGCAGTCCCCTCTTTCTTGGGGGGAGAAGGCATATTTTTTGCCCTTTTGTTAGCAACCTCCTTCCAAGTCCCTTCCTGGTCCTTGTTCCCTTTCCCTTCTTCTGCTACTGCTGCCTCTTTTACTGCCTCTTTTGCTGCTGGTGTGGCTGCTGAGGGCTGACGCAGTTTACTGGGGCACTCTTTCGCCATGTGGCCCGCTGTGCCGCATGACCAGCAGCACGGCTTCCGCCCCTCCACCACAACCAACATCCTTCTGTTTCGGCATGTGAGTATATTGGGGACGTCCTTGAAAGCTCCCTGCGTCAGGGTGACTTGCAACTCTATGTCTCCCGTTGCAATTCCTGACTTCCCAAGAACCGCCCTGACCTCATTCACCTTCCCAAATTTAGTGAAGAAGGCACCCATCCTGTCTTCACTGATGTCAACAGGCACTCCGTGAACCGTAATTTTCGTCTTGCGAGTTCCCAAGTATTCTGTTTGCAACCGCAAGTTTCTTGTCGTTAAGATGTTCCCCGCTAGTGCTTTTGCCTCCTGCTCCGTGGGGAGGAGAATGTCCCACATGGCGTTCGACCTTCTTGCTAGGACTCTTGGATGGATTTTGAGAGTCTTGAGGACCTCTTCCATGGTCTCCCTGCCTACCCCAACCAGTCTATGGCTTTTTACATCCGAGGTAAGCAAGGAAACGATTCGCGTCTTCACAGCTTCCCATACTTCTGTGATTGTCACAAACTCATTATTTTTAAAAGACTCCTCAAACTTGCTGTATTGAGTCTCATAATATTCCTCGTCCTTCTTCGCTTGTTTATTCCTACACCAGGCCGTTTCTACAGGTGACACCGGCGGTGATGAATTGTTTGTATTTTCCTCCGCCATGGTGGCAAGCCACCACGACGGGACAAATAAACCTTGTCGCTTTTTCTTTTTTTAAATTGTTTCTCTGATTACAGAAATGAACCAAATAAAAGGAAATAAAACATGGACAACAAAAGGTAAAAGTACTTCAAACAAAAAATACGCAACGAAAAACGTGGCGGAGGGAAAAATAACTTACAGACCAATAAACAAAAAAAGAAAAATAAACAAAAAAAAAAGCACAACTGAAATAAACAGAAAAGTAAGACTGAAAAAAAAAGTTCAAAAGAAAAAGTTTTTAGCAAAACAAATCAAACTCAAAATAAAGGAAAACACTTATCAGTTCACACTTGAAACGTTTCGTCACACTACAACACCTCGTCCAAAATCAACAAGACCTGGGAGGGGGGTATATATATATGACTAGTGAGACAATCCAGATGACTTAACTTCCTTTATAGTCTACCAATAGAAGCTTAACCAATCAGAAGCCGAAGAATATTGTATTCGTCGTGTATAAAGGCGGCCATCTTTGTTTAACCTACCGGAAGGACCAGTGCTAACTTGCCAGGCAAAGAGGATAGAAGGAAGAACTGCGCTCTGCTAAAATATCCACTGCGAACCTGAACTACGCTTTCCTACTGTCTCCGAAATATTCACTGCCAACCTCTGGATTCTATACTCGAAGACGACCGTCATGAAAATGTCTAACATTGGTTATGAGCCCAGTCCGCATCAAAAAATCCTTCGAATCCTTATGTAGAAAAGCCGTTCAAAATCCACAATCAGAGGAAGGTATTATACCAGATGATGTAAACGAAGAAAATCGGACGCAAAACTTGAGTTAAAAGAAAATATAACTGATGAGGGGGAAAAAATTCCGCGTTATCCGTCAAGAAACAGAAGAATAGCCAGATTATTTTGAAATGGGTTAATGTAATTTTTATAACGCCGACTGTTGCTATTTGGTAGAAATGTATCCCAAAGAACTAACAAGAAGCCATACATTCTGTCAATACCATTGTGGCCATGTGAAGAACAAAAAAACAAAAAAAAACAATTAAAATCTTTAGTATTAAAAGACACTTTGGAATTAAAAGGCCCCAGATGATAGATATATCATCGGCAGCCGTACTGTAAAATGAACTGAGAATGGATCACTGGGATACAAGGCTTATTTTATAGTTAACGGATTTTCATAGATATAAAAGGGGGGGGGGAGACTTATGTAGAAATCTTAAGTCTTAATTGATGATAAAAATATCATCGGCAGCCGTACTGTAAAACGAACTGAGAATGGATCACTAGGATACAAGGCTCGTTTTATAAGCTAACGGATTTTCATAGATATAAGTGGGGGGTAGAGACTTATGTAGAAATCTTAAGTCTTAATTGATGATAGAAATATCATCGGCAGCCGCTGGGTTCACACTGTAAAGCGAACTGAGAATGGATCGCCAGTGTGCAATGCTCATTTTGTAGCTAACGAATTTTTAATAAATATATGGGGCAAATTATAAGATGTGATGACTTATGTAGAAACATTAAGTCTTAATTAGAGTTTTTGATGCAAATGGATGGCCATTATGGTAGGGATATACACCATATGGATGTGAAAGGAACTTATTTCAGAATGCTAACATCATAGTATGCGGCAGCTCTGTTAAAGAGGATATTTAATAATGAAATATTAGTCGACGATATGTGAATTGCATCAAAGTATGCGGCAGCTCTACTAAAGAGGATATTTAATAATGAAATATTAGTCGACGATATGTGAATTGCATCAAAGTATGCGGCAACTCTATTAAAGAGGATATTTAATAATGAAATATTAGTCGACGATATGTGAATTACATCAAAGTGTGAGGCCGCTCTATTAAAAAAAAAATCTCTGGAAATAAGGTTTAAAATGACCGATTTGGGTTGGCTATCATGGTTTCTTGGTATACAGTAAGAATTTAAAGGCAACACTATTAAAAATGAATCCATCTAGATACATTGAAAGACTCTTATCTTGATTTGGCATGCAAAATTATAAAACAAGAACTATACCATGTGAAATGGATTTAAACACAATTATCAATAAGGAAGATGGTATAGCGGCATGTGAGAAAGAATACAGGACATTGGTCGGAAGTCTTATTGACGTGATGACATTAACCAAGCCAGATATCTGCTACACAGTTACCAAGTTGTCCCAAAACTTAAGTAAACCGGGGACTGTATATTTAACAAGAATTAAACAAGTATTACGTTATCTGACGGGGACGAAGAATCGGTGCCTAGAATTATCGATAGTCAGATAAACCATTAGAAATAAACAATCAAAATTCGAAGGATTTTTTGATGCGGACTGGGCCAACTCACCAGACCGTAAGAGTATAACAGGCTATTGCTTTAAGCTAGCAAATGGTAACTCAGTAATCAGCTAGAAGTCAGAGAAACAGCGAATGATTTCACTTTTTACTTCTGAAGCGGGATATATTGCATTGTTAAAAGGAACACAAGAGTCTATTTTTCTTAAATTGCTAATAAAAGCAATTGCAACACTGGTAATAACTGAGCCAATAATTATTTACGGCGACAATCAGGGCAGTATTGCTTTGACTAGAAATTCAATATTACATTAAAGATCAAAGCATATCAATATAAAATATCAGTTTTGTTAAGGACCAAGTACAAAAGAAAATGATACAAAATTGAATACGTTCAATCTGGAAATAATATGGCGGATTTATTTGTAAAAACCGATTGCGAAATTGAGACTACGGGCTTTTGGTTTTTGCAATATTTAGTGCTGACTTCTTGGGTCCTTATTGGTCCTGGGCAAGACGTAAAACTGCATCCATTAAGTCCCTATAAGGTCCTTATTAGTCCTGGGTAGGACGTAAAACTGCATCCATTAGTTATTGTCCTAAGAAACGTCAGTTCAGTTTTAGGTATGAATGTAACTCCTTAGCTTCGGGGTATAAATGTAAATAGTCCTACTTTTAGCCCAATCCTCTTCTAAATGATTTTCAGGATCACTCTGACCCGGAGTGATAGTAACTGTTTTAATGGGTCCCAGCTATGGATAAAATAACGATTTTTCACTTAATGATTTTCTGGATCACTCTGACCCGGAGTGACAGTAACTGTTTTAATGGGTCCCAGCTATGGATAAAGTAACATTTTTTTTTTGTTGTGATCACAACCCAAACTTATAATATTGTTGTTCATGTTTCTATTAACCCAGAAGTACTTAACAGTGAACAAAGTGATATGACTAATTTTTAATAGATATTAATTTAAGAAAAATAATAATAAAAAAAAAAAAAATAAGAATAAAATTTGGAATACTAAAATATTTGTTACGTATTAATACTAACTTTAAGAAACAAAAACAAAATATAATTTTTGGAATTAAAGTATTTATTGACTTCCTTAATATTTTGAAAGAAGATTCCATAATATACCTAAAATAGGGGGGTGTTGCGGTTTTTTGTGTATATATATATAATGACTAGTGAGACAATCCAGATGACTTAACTTCCTTTATAGTCTACCCATAGAAGCTTAACCAATCAGAAGCCGCAGAACATTGTATTCGTCGTGTATAAAGGCGGCCATCTTTGTTTAACCTACCGGAAGGACCAGTGCTAACTTGACAGGCGAAGAGGATAGAAGGAAGAACTACGCTCTGCTAAGATATCCACTGCGAACCTGAACTACGCTTTCCTACTGTCTCCGAAATATTCACTGCCAACCTCTGGATTCTATACTCGAAGACGACCGTCATGAAAATGTCTAACATTATCTGCCGTTGAACGTGCGAAACTGATTGGAATTACGACCCAGCAATTTAGCATTTTTAGATCTGAACCACTTAATTGTTATGCTTCTTTTGCTTTTTCATTGTTAAATTATTCAAACCTTCTTTCAAGTGTCGATTTTTGATTATCATCAGTTAATATTTTTAGAACCTCCTCATTTATATGTTTTGCTCACTGTTGAATATTAGCTAGTTTGCCAGAGGTTTAGCACACAAGTAGGCAAATGTAGCCAAAGCCAAAACTGACTTGAGTCATTTATGGAGAAATATATAGCTGAACAAAGACCCCTCATGCAAATGTATTGGGAAGGTCCATTCTAGCAAAATGGACCAACCCAACTGGTGTATTAGGCGCTCTCCTATAAAATAAGGTAAAATCAGCTTTTACAAGGAAATAGAAGGAGGCAGCCATGTTGGCAGGTAAGTCACTTGACTTCTACATCTCCCTCCTCTCCCCATTGCGGAAGCATATTGGCCGTTGGGGAGGAATTAATTCCCTATTGCCTGGCTGATTGTACGAGAGTAGTCGGGATAGCGCCCTGGGAATCCTCGTTCTTGATGGCTGTGATTGAGTAGGGCCCTGGGACGCTGGTTTATTTTGTAATGTAATGTCACCATTTTCCAAGTCTTTGGCAGATTGATGTGGTCTGCATGTATCCGTAATTGTCGGCTCAGGTGA
Source organism: Acanthosepion lycidas (assembly GCA_963932145.1). Lineage (NCBI taxonomy): Eukaryota > Metazoa > Mollusca > Cephalopoda > Sepiida > Sepiidae > Acanthosepion > Acanthosepion lycidas. Next base: position 32,582,490 of record OZ010594.1, on the reverse strand, counting down.
CACAGGCATGGCGCTTGGTATGGGGGTCTTGATTATGGGTGCTTCAAGTTTCCTTAGAAACCTACGGTTCCGCAGGGTTATTCTGCCTGATCCTGCAACTCTAATTCTATATTGACGGTTGGGAAGTGTTTCTACTATTCGCCCAGCTATGTCCCATCGACGGCTATTTGGGTTTTGAATGGAGACTGTGTCACCTTTATAAAGTGGGGATAGTGCATGTGCAGTACGGTTGTACTTCTCGATGAGGTCTGCATTGCGTTTGGATAATCTCTGTTCTCGTTTTTTCGCTGCGGCTATCCATTCAGGGTGTGGTTTATATAACTGTGGGTGCAATGGGATAAAATCTCGAAGACGTCTATGAAGCAGGAGTTGCGCTGGTGATAAGCCAATGCCTTGGATAGGGGTGTTTCTATATTGCAAGATTGCTTGTGCTGCCATGTTATTGTCCAAGGAACCCTGGTGTCCTGTGCAGTCTTTTATGAGTCTTTTTGCAGTCTTGACTGCCAATTCTGCACGTCCGTTAGACTGGGGATAGGCCACTGATGAAATTCTTTGCTTAACAGCCCAGGTTTTTAGGAATTGTTGGAATGAGTAAGCTGAGAATGGCGGTCCACCATCTGTACTAAGTTCCTCAGGTGCACCATATGTTTGGAATATTTCTCTGCAGATGGAAATCAACCTGGAAGCAACCGCTTGCCCTGGCTTGATGCGGTACAGAATGAGCCATCCAGTGAGCCTGTCTGCACAAGCAAGATATGTGAAGGATTTAACATAGAACAAATCCATTACAATCTGTTGAAATGGCCATTCAGGTGTAGGTGTCATTTGGATTGGTTCATGTGGTAGACTTGGGGCATTCCTTGAACATGTAATGCAATTATACCTGTAATTGCGAATTGAGGCATTCATTCCAGGCCAGTAAACTGAGTCATTGGCACGCGCTTTCATGCCAACTACTCCTTGATGAGCTGAATGTAGGCATTTTAATATGTTCTTGCGCTGGGAGGTTGGTATCACTACTCTCCTGTCAAGTAGTATTAGACCATTTTCATTGCTTAGGCGGTTACGAACTTCCCAGTATTCCCGGATTGTAGGTGGTGTTGCTTGACGACTGTTTGGAAAACCATTGTCTATGGTTTTCCGTAATAGGGTGTATTGTGTGTCTTCTTGACCAGCAAAACGAATGTGGTCAGGGGAAGTTATGGCAGGATTATCATCTAATTGAGATATTGATGTGAGGGCTGTCAATCTCATTGTTGCACAAGTCTCATCTGATTCATCAATTTCTATAAGGGAGGGTTCTATAGAGAATGTATCAAGTAGGCTTTGTACTGTAGTGACTGGATTGCGGGAAATAGCATCAGAGGCTCTGTGCCATTTTCCAGGGCAGTGTTGCATGGTGAAACGATATCTCAAGCTTTTCTCTTTGAGTCGGAATAGGCGAGGGTTGTGAATTTTGCTGAGATCTCGATCACCAAAAAGTCCTTTGAGTGGTTCATGGTCGGTCACGACTATAACGTTTGGGCAACCTAGTATGAACATGCGGCACTTTTCAAGTGCCCAGCTGATAGCTGCTGCTTCACCTTCTATGGGTGCATATCTTTGCTCAGCGTCAGTACAGAATCTGCTTCCAGCAAACACAAGATGCCAGCCTTCAGGGCAACAGACAGGGGCTCGTTCGATTGCACATGTGCAGTGTTTCTGAAGAAGTAAAAATCCCATGCCGTCTTTACTCCAGTCAGGAGCTAAGCAGGTAATTCTGTTGATGTCAAATGTTGAGACGCCCCGCTTTACTAGTTCAACAATGACCCGCTTCGATTCCTGAAATGCTTTCTCAAGGGTCTGGTTCCAGGTGAATTTTGAGTTTTTTTTGACAAGGTCCCGAAAAGGTAGCATAATGGGACTTAATGAATATGCCCAGGCAAGTTGGTTTACCAGTCCAAACCAAGACCTTGCATCGGTGATGGTTTTCGGAACAGGGAAATTTAAAATAGCATTAAGCATAGATTCAGAGGGAGATACTCCCGATGAAGTTATTTGAAGGCCACCAAACTGAACAGTGTCCTTACAAAACTGGAATTTGTCTTTGCTGAGTACAATCCCATTTTGTGCACATCTCATTAGAAAATCAAAGGTATGATAGAATGCCTCTTTGATGCCGGTGTCGTAGAGCAAAGTATCATCAACCAATTTGATTTTCCTGGGAATATCTTTTATGACTTCATCATATCTACGGGTGTATGCATCACCAGATGCTAAGTAGCCTTGAGGCATCCTAAGGTACATAAACCTTCCCCACTCTGTGATAAAAGTTGTGAGCGGTTGGGACTCCTCATCTAATATAATAGAGTGGTAGCCATCGACAGCATCCAGTACTGTTTTCTTGGTATTGGGTGGCACTTGCATTGCCAGCTGGAAAGGTGAGGCAGTGTGGTGGGTTTCTCGCTTGCATTGCGAATTTAAATATTGATAATCGATGGTACGCCTCGGTCGACCATCCTTTTTTGTTGTAATGACCATTGTGCTACACCAATCTGTTGGAGTACCAATGGGCACTTGTTCTAATATGCCTCTTTCTATATCTTGCATAAGGGCTTGCCTCACTGGTTCTTTTAAATGGTATGGCACTGGTATTGGTCTGTGTCTTGCCTTAGGGATTGCCCCCTCTTTCAGGTGGATATGTGCTGGTTTATCAGACATGGCTGGGAATTGCCCATCAGTATTAAATGCTGAATCAGCAAATTGTTTCAGTAACCATTTTTTTAGGTTCTCCACATTTCCTTCGTTTGCTGGAAAGGGTGTTTCTTCAGGGCGATCTGGTAGCTGAAATCTTCTGAGTTGCTTTTGCTCGACAGCTGCTGTGTGATCGTTGGTTGTCCAATCTAATTTGCTGTGGGTTGTCATAGTCATAGGCGTGGGGAAGTGAGGAGACAGTATGCCAACATCAATACAGGCGGCCTTGCTAAAATATATCTTATCGATGTTATTGCAGATGTACAATGCTTGCTTTGTCGACATTTCTCCAACACTAAATTGAATAGGCAACCATCCCTGGCTTATAAGGGTTGAGCCACCCACAGCACGAATAACTTTCTTTGATGGGATCAAGTTACTTTCCTTGAGACCCATGCTATGTAGGTGCTTGGGTCCTCCAAGGCAAATGGTGGCCCCACTATCTGGGAAGATTTTCAAACGAGTGCTTTGATTACCTGGAATATCTTCAGGATTTCTGGGGTCTGGCTTTGGAGAGAATGGGACCAGTGTTGCTTCTATCTGAACAACACTATTTTTGTTAGAGGACACATATGAGCCTGTCTCCTGGTCAAACTCTACATGTGCAATTAAACTGTCCATGTTAGCTTCATCGTCTTGGAAGCCTCTCACTTCACTAGAGCGATTTCTTGATCGGCAAACTTTTGAAAAATGACCTTGGATGCCACACAAGTCACAGGTCTGATTCCAGGCAGGACATGCCTGTTGGCGGGTGCTGGTTCCTGGGATGCCATGCTTGTGGCTACCACATCCACTACAGCGGAACTTGTTTTGTTTTATAATCAGTTTTTTGGGGCTTCTGGATTGAGGGGGATTTTTTTCCACTTGTGTTGTTTTTTCTTTGCGATAGGTTGATGCACGCAATGCTGACATTTCAGTTGACCCTGCCATTCGTGCTTGGTCACGCAGTGCTGCCTCGAATGCCTCAGCATGGTTGATGTTTTGGTCAAGGGTCTTCAATGAGCTGGCCTTTGCTAGTAAATCTGCTTGGAGAGCATCATTTGCTGTACCTCTGACCAGCTGGTCTTTGATATAGATGTCAGATAGGTCATGACTGCAAATGGGACATGTGAAGTCACAATCCTGTGCTGTACCCTTAAGGCGGACAACAAATTGCTGGATTGATTCGCCTGGTCCCTGGGAAATCGAAGCGAAAGACAATCTATGAACCATAGGGTTCGATTTTTGGGTAACTAATGCCTCCAACATGTTCAGGAGTCTGTTTGGTTTTTCCGAGAAAAATTTGGGGTATGTATTGATGATCGACGTTTGCACAGTCTCATCAGCACAGTTGTATAAATGGATGTTGGTCTGTGTAGGGGGCATGTTTGTCATTTGCACAAATACCTCCCAATCAATTCTGAACTTTCGGAATTGTTGTGATGTCATCTCTGAATGGAGCTGGGGGAGTTTGGCTGCAGGGGCCTTCGTATAGCTGTCTGATGTCAAAGGTTGCTCCTTTGATAGCTTAAGGATAGCTAGGGCATGTCCCATGGTTGTGACACCTAGTTCTTTAAGGATTTCCCGGTCTATGATAGAGAGGCTATCCTTAGTAATATTCTCTTTCACAAACGATTCAGCATAGGTTTTGGCAGAGTCGGTAGGAATGCCAATTTTGATAAGTAGCTCTTGCCAGTCTTCGTATCCTGTTCGCAGCGCCATGTTGAATATTAGCTAGTTTGCCAGAGGTTTAGCACACAAGTAGGCAAATGTAGCCAAAGCCAAAACTGACTTGAGTCATTTATGGAGAAATATATAGCTGAACAAAGACCCCTCATGCAAATGTATTGGGAAGGTCCATTCTAGCAAAATGGACCAACCCAACTGGTGTATTAGGCGCTCTCCTATAAAATAAGGTAAAATCAGCTTTTACAAGGAAATAGAAGGAGGCAGCCATGTTGGCAGGTAAGTCACTTGACTTCTACACTCACGTTTTCTTGATTTTCTCAACCACTTTGTCTGAGGTCTTTCAGATTCTACTGTCAAGGTACCATCAACATAGCATCTGTTGTTAAAAGTATGTTTGCCGATGATAAATTCTGATAGGTCTTCTAATTCTCTTAAACTTCATCTTTCTGTTTCGGTATACTCAGTTACTTCATTGCCTGTTTTATTTAAACCATTTTCTTCCAATACAGGTTGTATATTATTCGTACATATTATCCGTCTGAATCAAACTTTTTCAAAAAATTTGTTATATGGTACCTTACATTTATTTAATTTACACAATGATCATTCTATTGCTCGTTCTGGCAGCATTCAGACCATGAATATCTCATTTCTTGCACCAGTGTCTTCTACAAAACACACGTTGTTTTCCCTTATGTTTGGTCTGATTCTTCTCTGAGCTCTACTCATCAGTACAGTGAAGGTAAGCGATGCTGATGTACCCTATGATCAACCTAGTGGGATTTAGTCTACATATATGAGCAAGTTTGTCTCGATATCTGAGGTCTTACACCGGTACGACATTTCTGATTCAAAAAGTTCTGCTGCTTTGATTTCTGAGTAAACGAGATATGTACACCCAGTGTATCACGCATGTAACTACTTTCGTAGATTATTTGTTCCTTCATAAAGCGTATTGGAGGTAAACGTTTTTGTTACAAGAGACAGATTGAGTACTACATTCTTTAGTTCCACCAGGCTAAGACTTGCCATGCCACGCACATTGATATTCCATTGGTGAGATGTAAGTTCCACTGGAGCAGCTTTTTCACACGAACCTCTGATTTGTGGAACCGGGTCCTAAGGATGCTTCCTCGTCATTACAATCTTAACCTGTTCAAGTCTAGCGTCAACACATATCCCTATAAAAATATTCCTTTTACTCTGTAAACCTCTACTTCACTGGCTTGGGCCTTGTACAGAGTGAACATCATTGTAAAAAACTCCTACGACAAGATATAAAAATATGTTGCTTGAGATATGATTTCTATAAAACTCAAAAAGCTTAGAGAGCAAAGCGCAAAGAAGTTTTTCTAGAATTCCAATTGTAATAAAAAGAACACTGGATTTTTGCTTCTTACTTTCTGCAAATATAATGCATGTTTGTTTTGATCATTTTTAAAGATTTTTTTTATATGCCGTGTAGTCAGAAAGGAGAAATTACAGAGAGAACAATAGCAAAACTGAAAACTGGTTTTTATTTTCTGACGAATGTAATGACTCATATCTTTATCAATATAAAGCATACGAACATATGATTTTATATACGTATGTGCGTATGTGTCTGATAGCCATATGTACCCTAAAAGTAAATATTGGCATAAAGAGAAATTTGTATATCTCTTCGTTATCCACTAATTTTTGGCTAAGTAATTTATGAAAAACTGAAGTAGTTCAAATAATACTGTTTTACAATACCTGAAATCTAAAATATTCATGTCGAATCTAAGAATTCAAGTTTGACAGTGAATTCTTGTGGTTTCATCGTTAATTTTGATTTGACAATTTATTATATTTTCTTTCTCTTTAAGAAAATTCTTTAAAACTTATTTGTTTGGAAATATCATCCAACTTACCGATGAAAGATTGGATCAATTCTTACAAAAACACACACAAAAAAGTGCATTCGACTTGAAAAGTATCTTAATTTTTTTGTTGATGGAAAAATGATACCTAAAAGAAAATATTTTTTTATTTTGTCTACATTGATTTCGTTGATTTTTATTGAGAATTTTAAGCTTTCATATTTCACATGCAACTATTTTGAAAATTATTTTCTTCTTTTCAGGTAAGTTCAATTTGTCTGAATAAGACTTCACTGCTGAATAAGGTAGGCGTTTATCATTGTATTTATATATGATGTATCGCGATCCAAGACTTCCCATTTTGTGATATAATTTTGTTTTAAATATTTGGGATAAGTAAAGCAAAACTCAGAACAAAAGTAAAAGTACTAAGCTTTATTTAGCTAAAAGAAAATCATCTAGAAAATAAAAGGGAGCCAAGTCACAAATCATGTAGCCCGCGTGGGTGAGTTTATTGCTTGTACAACGCGAGCATAGGTTACCACATTCTTCACTCATTGGAAAATTGTGTCGGCATCAGTCATACCGATCTGTAGCACGTTGTGAATCAATCGCCAGCTAAGCGAAAACTCAGGGTTGCTGAGATAATCCGCCGCTGGCGCCCAAGACCAAAAAGAGCGCAACTCTGATGCTGACAAGCAGAACCGGTCACACAGAGGATCCTTCGCGACCTCCTCCACTAATTCATGATACAATAGTCTCCGAGGCCGAGAAAGATCACTGGATCCAGGAATGACTTTCAAGGCCGACCGACACTCACTGAGGAAACTCGATAACCCTCCACGACCGCGACGTCGCTTACCCCAAGAAATGTGGGGAGTGATAGTAAGGCTAGGGAAGGTGTCCCTAACACTTGGCGCCAAAACCGAGTCCCCCGTCAAAACGCGATGTAGGAAAACCAACATTGAGGCATGGCGATGACTCGCCAGGTGTGGCAATCCCAACCCCCATGACACGGATGATGGTCACAGGCTTCTTTACGGACCCAATGCCTGCCACCACTCCACAAGAGAGTGATCAACAAACGCTCGATCTCCTCCATACATTTCCTGTAAAGAGGAAGTACAGCCAAGCGGTAAAGGATAAGGTGCAAAACGTAAGTGGCGCACGCCTCAGCCCTACCCTTTAAGGACAACCCCCTTCGAAGCCAAGTCTGAACCGACGCTCCGACTTTTGTCTGTACTTCTGATCAATTCTTCTTCAGCCGGAGTCCGGTCCCGGATCGCACCCCAAGGATGCGGACGGGTCCATCAGTCCAGCCGAAGGGCCCCGGAAGTGCGACTCCCTTCCAGGCACCTAACCGCAAGCCGAAAGACTTGTTGCGGTTAATCTTGGACCCCGTCACTTTTTCGTACCGTTCAAGCGCCTTCTGCACCACCTTAATGTCACTGCGGCACGATACGAAGATGGAAACGTCATCGGCGTACGCAGAAACCCTAGCTCGAGCACTACCAGGGAAAACAACTATTCCGCGTAGGGCCGGATTGCATGCCCTGTCCCTTAGCCGGCGAAGGAAGGGCTCCAACGCCAAAGCATAAAGTAAGGGCGACAGTGGGCACCCCTGTCGGACCGACCGAGATAGCGCAAAAGCGCTCGATCGCCTTCCGTTCACCTGTACCACGGCACTGGGGGAGCAATACAGGAGGCTAATCCACCTGCAGAAGTCGTCAAATGCCTTAGAATGATCCAAATTGATCAGCGCGGCTCGCTTGTCGTCTTTTACACCCTCTATGATTGTGCGGATCAGATGCAAGTTGCTTTGAATTTTTCGTCCCCTCACAGCACAAGTCTGCTCATGTCCCAACAAGCTCGCGACAACTGACTGCAACCTCTCCGCCGGGATCTTGGCCAAAATCTTTAATTCTGTGTTTAGCAGAGTTATAGCCCTGTAATCATCTAAAGCCCGCCCAACACCCTTGCTCTTTTTTAACAGCGTGATCACACTCCTGGAAATACCGTTGGGGATGGACCCCTGCCGGAACCAGTTGTTGAACACCACTGTTAAAATCGGGACAAAGATGTGCGACAGCCTCAAGTACATTTCGTAGAGCAGACCATCAATCCCGGAGACTTGCCTCTGCCGACCTTCTTCAATGCCAAGTAGACTTCGCCCTAGCTGCTTCAGTCGTCGAGAGCCGAGAAAAGTCTGCTAAATAGCTGCGAAAATCGTTACCATTGAGACAAGGTTCTTGGTAAAACGGCTCTCGGAATGTCGCCGAAACGCCTCGCACATATCTTTGGTCGACCTCAGAGAGCGCCCCTCCAGGGTATTGACCTCGCGAATGTATCGATCGGAACCTCGACGGATCTCTTCCTTGCGCAATTCTGCGGCCATGTTCACGGCTTCGTTAGACATCTTGTTTAACCTATGTCTAACTACCTGACCCTGATAGCGCTTTCTAGCCTCACACTTCAGGGCCTGCCAGGCTACCTCTATCTCCAGGGAATCCCCCACCCCAGCCACTGCCCGGGACAGACTATCTAGAGTCTTCACCTTGTTAGCCTTATCTAGAGCGAGTCGTTGGCTATATTCAGGGGTGAAGGACCTAATCCTATCCTTAAGCCTCTCCTACCACTTACTCCCTATAACCGCCCCCACTAATTCCCGTTGCACTAATCTAGTTAGCTGTTGATGAAAGTCCAGCCTGTTCAGTAAGGACAGATTGAACTTCCAGTGTCCAGCCATTCTAGGCCTAGTACCTAACACTATCCAGGCACAGACGAGTCTATGATCTGAATAATGTACCCGGTGGAACGTGTGACAATCTAGTAAATCTAGACCGACTCTTATCACTAACATTCTGTCCAGGTAGCTGGCTACCCGGAGAGACGGCCAACTACGAACCCACGTCCACATCTCCTCCCTTGGATGATCGACCCGGTATCTATCGACGAGCCCAAAGTCGCCGATCAGATCAACCAGGCTACGATCACCCAATGCCTTCCCACTAGCTCCCCGCCCCCTTATCTATCTTGAGGTCCAGGACGGCATTCCGCTCCCCCATTAAGTCTAGGCGCGACGAATCAACTAGGAACGGCCCCAACAGACAGAAAAAGTCGACACGCTCACTCTGGTCGTTGGGCGCATAAACCGCAACGACCCGAAACGAACCATTGCTCACGGCAATATCAGCCACGATCAACCTGCCCCCCGCGCCAACATGAATAAGGTCCACTCTCGCATCCAGGGAACGTTTAACTAATAAGGAAACACCTCTGGCTAGCTGGTTCCCGTATGCTGAATAGACAAAGTCGCTAGACAGTACACGAGCATCAACCTAGCAAACAAAGTTTGTTTCCTGGATCCCAGCAACATCCACTCCAAAGGACCTGAGATCACAAAGCAGCCGGACAACGTTACACCGATCTCTCAGGCCCCTCACATTCAGGCTGGCTAGCTTGATTGATATGATTTAAGCTAGAGTCCCTTAAGCACAGACTGGCCGGAAATCTGCGGGTGTCAGGACCCCGACGGATTGCCCCAAGCTCCCTGTACCCAACCCCGTCGTCATCCGACCATCTGAGACAATCCCGACGACGTCCATAGGGTATGTTAGTTTAACTGCCCTATATACCGAGGGATGGAGTAAAACGGGAATCCTCCTTGCACAGAATCTGGACAGTTTTTTAAATTAGCTGAGCGTAGCTCAAACATCCTAATATTTGGAAACACATCCTCACATTCAAACAAATGATTCCAAACTTTTAGATAGCTCCCCGTATCCCTGATAAAAGTAATGACCCCAGGAGCCTCAGGGAAATTACGGGGGTCCTCCACAGACCTATTGTCAACGATGGATAATTTAAATAGTGAACCTAGAAGGGCTTTTTTTCTGTGCCGATTAGCCCTTCTCTAGCTCCTTTCTATCTACTTTGCATATTAAATCTGGCCCAGGGAAATATTTCTTTTCTTTTTTTTCTCAACTTAACTGGGTAGGGCGGAGAAGAGGTGGACGCGAGAGGGGGGTAGATATTGAACTGAGGGAGGAAGTGGATGGAGTGGGGGACGGAGCACGAGAATGGGAAGAAGAGAGGCTCCTTGCTTTAGGGACTAAAACAGGATTTGCTTTAAGGGATGCAGGGACGGATAGGGACCTGTTTTTTCCATGTACCCATCCGCCCTACTTCGTCTGGCGTGTTCATGATCGGTCAAATCTTCCTCCTCTGCATCGTCCCTACTCCTCTTCAATGCTGAGACACGTCCACCTCCATCTCTGTGTCAGATTGCTGCTGCTGATTTTGTTGTTGTTGTTGTTGTACTTGTTTTTGTTGCTACTGCTTTCTTTGCTGCTCTTTTTGTACTTGTTGTTTTTGTACTTGTTTTTGTTGTTGCTGCTGACTTTGCTGCTGTTTTTGAACTCGTTGTTGTTGCTGCTGCTGCTGCTGTTCTGTGGGCTGCTTTTTCTCCCCCTTCAATTGCTGCTTCTGTGCCTCCTTTGGCCTCTCCTTGTGTTGTCGCTGTTTTGGGGGAGACAGCTCATCCCGTCCTAGAGAAATGGGCACGTCTGCAGATTTCCGCCCCTTAACTTTCTTCCATTCCCCATCCGGGGCCTCCTCTGTTACTTCTTCGGGTCACGCCTTTGATATGTAGCCCAATGCCCCACAAGCCCAACAATACGGTTTGCGCCCCTCCACTACTACCAGCATCCGTCTCTCCCGGCACATTAATGTATTCGGGACCTCTCCAAAGGCCTGCCGGGTGAGTGTTACGTATAACGCCATATCTCCGGTTGCAATTCCGGCATTGCTCTTAATAGACGCGACTTCATCTACGGGTCCATACTTCGAAAAGAATGCTCCTTTTCTGTCTTCACAGATATCAACCGGTACGCTATGCACCGTGATTTTTGTGCGTCGGGTACCCATTTACTCCGTTTGGAGTCTTAGAGTTGCTGTTGTTAAGATGTTTCCGTCGAGCCCTGTTGCTTCTTGTTCCGTTGCAAGTAACAAATCCCACATCGCTTGGTTCTTCTTGCAAGAATTTTCGGAGCAATTTGTAGACTTTTTACCGCCTCTTCCATGGCTTCCCTGCTGACACCAATCAATTTCCGACTTTTTACATCGGTGGTCAGAAGGGAAATTGTCCTTGTAGGGCTTCTGGAATCGTAATAAATTCATTGCCCTTCACGTACTTTTCGTATTTTATTTGCTGTTCTTTATATCAGGTCATCCCATAAGTTCGAATTTTGAATAAAGAAAACAAGTGACCAAATGTTACATTTAATTACAGATTCAATCAACAATCTATTTTCCCTGATTATCTCTGACTTCCTTCCATCTATTAACAAGCTTACTAATTCCATTACTGTAAAATTCTTTTGGCTTTGATTCGAAGAACTCACAAATGTCAGTTTTAACCTCTTCTTGTGTTACAAAAGTTGTTTCATCCAAATGATTCTGTAAGTTACGAAACAAATTGTAGTCTGAAGGAGCAAGATCCGGAGAATAAGGTGGATGGGGAATTTTCTCCCATCCAAGTTCTTCGATCTTTTGTGACGTGATTCTTGCTGTGTGGGGTGGCGGGTTGTCCTGATGAAACATCACCTCTTTTCGATTCACTAGAGCAGGTCTTTTTTCATCAAAGCTTGGTTCAAACGCTCTAATTGCTGACAGTATATTTGAGCATTAATTGTTGCATTAGGTGGTAAGAATTCAAAGTGGATCTACCTTGGCGATCCAACCAGATTGAAAGAAGAACTTTTGCCTAGGAAATTTCCTTCTTGGCTGTGGCTGGGGTCCTTACCCTTTACCAAGCCACTGTCTACAACGCTTAACATTTCGATAAAAGAACCATTTTTCGTCGCTAGTCACAAGTCTATCCAAAAAAGTGAAACAAGTTGGCGAGAATGGAGAGAAGAACAGATGTCAACTTGGGATTTGAGGTTGTTTTCAGACAATTCATGAGGCACCCATTTTCCATGTTTAGGAACTTTTCCAAGTTTTTGAAGATCACAATGAACAGTTGTATGGTTTGAACTGAGAATCACTGCCAATTCCTCAACTGATAAAGCAGGATTTTCTTCAAGGGCTGCTTCAAGAAGCTTTTCATCAAACTCAATTGGACGTTCGGTTCGATCTTTATCTTCAAGGGTGAAATCTTCTGCAAGTTCTTTTATTCACACATTCCACACCATAAATAGAGGGAATGTTTCCTTTCTCGAACTCAAAGCATTATGTGCCTCAAATGATTCTTGGGTACTTCCAAGTTAGCAGGGTTTTAATCAAACAGAATTTAATTTTATTGTTTTCTGAAATAAAATTTGATCAGTTTAAATACATCTAAACATAAAAATAATGTTCAGCACCATTAGACATTATAAAATACTCTTTAAATTTCGTTCATTTTAACAGAAAGTTAAAATTCGGACAGAAAGTATGGGATGACCTGATAGTACGAGCCTTTCGTTGGCCTGTTTTCCAACCAGACACTTTTTTCCGGTGATTATTTTGTGTATTCATCGGCGGTGAATTTGACTCTTCAGCCATGGTGGAATATACTACCACAGCTGAATAAATACTAGTTCGCATTATAAAATTATAGTTTGTGCACTAACAAACGAAAGAACAATTTTATAAAAAACGAAATAAAGTAAAAATCAAACGTGCAGAGATATAATAGTGGACAGCCAATTTGTATTGGTTATAAATAGAAAGAAAAACTGACCCTCTACAATTTTTACTATATCAAATGTTACAGCGAGTCAGTCAATTTGTATTGGTTATAAATAGAAATAAAAACTGACCCTCTACAATTTTTACAATATCAAATATTACAGTGGGTCAGTCAATTTGTATTGGTAATAAATAGAAATAAAAACTGACCAACTACAATTTTTACAATATCAAATGTTATAGTGGGTCAGCCAAATTGTATTGGTTATAAATAGAAATAAAAACTGACCCTCTACAATTTTTACAATATCAAATATTACAGTGGGTCAGTCAATTTGTATTGGTTATAAATAGAAATAAAAACTGACCCTCTAAAATTTTTACAATATTAATTGTTATGTGGTTCAGTCAATTTGTATTGGTTATGAATAGAAATAAAAACTGACCCTCTACAATTTTTCCAATATCAAATGTTATAGTGGGTCAGTCAATTTGTATTGTGTATAAATAGAAATAAAAACTGACCCTCTACAATTTTTACAATATCAAATGTCATAGTGAGTCAGCCAATTTGTATTGTTTACGAATAGAAATAAAAAGTGACCCTCTACAATTTTTACAATATCAAATGTTATAGTGGGTCAGTCAGTTTGTATTGTGTATGAATAGATATAAAAACTGACCCTCTACAATTTTTACAACATCAAATGTTATAGTGGGTCCGTCAATTTGTATTGTTTATAAATAGAAATAAAAAGTGACCGTCTACAATTTTTACAATATTAAATGTTATAGTGGGTCAGTCAATTTGTATTGTGTATAAATAGAAATAAAAAATGACCCTCTACAATTTTTACAATATCAATTGTTATAGTGGGTCAGTCAATTTGTATTGGTTATAAATAGAAATAAAACCTGACCCACTACAATTTATACAATATCAAATGTCATAGTGAGTCAGCCAATTTGTATTGTTTATGAATAGAAATAATAAGTGACCTACAATTTTACAATATCAAATATTATATTGGTTCAGTCAATTTGTATTGGTTATAAATAGAAATAAAAGCTGATCCTCTACAATTTTTACAATATCAGTTGTTATAATGGTTTAGTCAATTTGTATTGGTTATATATAGAAATAAAAACTGACCTTCTACAATTTTTACAATATAAATTGTTATAGTGGGTCAGTCAATTTGTATTGGTTATGAATAGAAATAAAAACTGACCCACTACAATTTTTACAATATCAAATGTTATAGTGGGTCAGTTAATTTGTATTGTGTATAAATAAAAATAAAAACTGACCCTCTACAATTTTTACAATATCAAATGTTATAGTGGGTCAGTCAATTTGTATTGTGTATAAATAGAAATAAAAACCGACCCTCTACAATTTTTACAACATCAAATGTTATAGTGGGTCCGTCAATTTGTATTGGTTATGAATAGAAATAAAAACTGAACCTCTACAATTTTTACAATATCAAATATTATAGTGGGTCATTCAATTTGTATTGGTTATAAATAGAAATAAAAACTGACCCTCTACAATTTTTACAATATCAGTTGTTATATTGGGTCAGTCAATTTGTATTGGTTATAAAAAGAAATAAAACCTGACCCTCTACAATTTTTACAATATCAAATGTCATAGTGAGTCAGCCAATTTGTATTGTTTATGAATAGAAATAAAAAGTGACCTTCTACAATCTTTACAATATCAAATGTTATAGTGGGTCAGTCAACTTGTATTGTGTATAAATAGAAATAAAAACTGACCCTCTACAATGTTTACAATATCAGTTGTTATATTGGGTCATTCAATTTGTATTGGTTATAAATAGAAATAAAAACTGACCCTCTAAAATTTTTACAATATCAAATGTTATAGTGGTTCAGTCAATTTGTATTGGTTATGAATAGAAATAAAAACTGACCCTCTACAATTTTTACAATATCAATTGTTATAGTGGGTCAGCCAATTTGTATTGTTTATAAATAGAAATAAAAAGTGACCTTCTACAATTTTAACAATATTAAATGTCATATTGGGTCAGTCAATTTGTATTGTGTGTAAATAGAAATAAAAACTGACCCTCTACAATTTTTACAATATCAAATGTTATAATCGGTCAGCCAATTTCTATTGTTTATGAATAGAAATAAAAAGTGACCTTCTACAAATTTTACAATATCAAATATTATAGTGGGTCAGTCAATTTTTATTGTGTATAAATACAAATAAAAACTGACCCCCTACAATTTTTACAATATCAAATGTTATAGTGGGTCAGTCAATTTGTATTGGTTATAAATAGAAATAAAAACTGACCCTCTACAATTTTTACAATATCAATTGTTATAATGGTTCAGTCAATTTGCATTGTGTATAAATAGAAATACAAACTGACCATCTACAATTTTTACAATATCAAATGTTATAGTGGGTCAGTCAATTTGTATTGTGTATAAATAGAAATTAAAAACTGACCCTCTACAATTTTTGCAACATCAAAAGTTATAGTTAGTCAGCCAATTTGTATTGTTTATAAATAGAAATAAAAAGTGACCTTTTACAATATTTACAATATCAATTGTTATAGTTGTTCAGTCAATTTGTATTGGTTATAAATAGAAATAAAAACTGACCGTCTGCAATTTTTAAAAAATCAAATTTTATAGTGGGTCAATCAATTTTTATTGGTTACAAATAGTAATAAAAACTGACCCTCTACAATTTTTACAATATCAAATGTTATTGTGCGTCAGTCAATTTGTATTGTGTATAAATAGAAATAAAAACTGACCCTCTACAATTTTTACAATATCAAATGTTATAGTGGGTCAGTCAATTTGTATTGGTTATAAATAGAAATAAAATCTGACCCTCTACAATTTTTACAATATCAAATGTTATAGTAGGTCAGTCAATTTGTATTGTGTATAAATAGAAATAAAAAGTGACCCTCTACAATTATTACAATATCAAATGTTATAGTGGGTCAGTCAATTTGTATTGGTTATGAATACAAATAAAAACTGACCCTCTACAATTTTTACAATATCAAATGTCATAGTGAGTCAGCCAATTTGTATTGTTTATGAATAGAAATAAAAAGTGACCTTCTACAATCTTTACAATATCAAATGTTATAGTGGGTCAGTCAACTTGTATTGTGTATAAATAGAAATAAAAACTGACCCTCTACAATGTTTACAATATCAGTTGTTATATTGGGTCATTCAATTTGTATTGGTTATAAATAGAAATAAAAACTGACCCTCTAAAATTTTTACAATATCAAATGTTATAGTGGTTCAGTCAATTTGTATTGGTTATGAATAGAAATAAAAACTGACCCTCTACAATTTTTACAATATCAATTGTTATAGTGGGTCAGCCAATTTGTATTGTTTATAAATAGAAATAAAAAGTGACCTTCTACAATTTTAACAATATTAAATGTCATAGTGGGTCAGTCAATTTGTTTTGTGTGTAAATAGAAATAAAAACTGACCCTCTACAATTTTTACAATATCAAATGTTATAATCGGTCAGCCAATTTCTATTGTTTATGAATAGAAATAAAAAGTGACCTTCTACAAATTTTACAATATCAAATATTATAGTGGGTCAGTCAATTTTTATTGTGTATAAATACAAATAAAAACTGACCCCCTACAATTTTTACAATATCAAATGTTATAGTGGGTCAGTCAATTTGTATTGGTTATAAATAGAAATAAAAACTGACCCTCTACAATTTTTACAATATCAATTGTTATAATGGTTCAGTCAATTTGCATTGTGTATAAATAGAAATACAAACTGACCATCTACAATTTTTACAATATCAAATGTTATAGTGGGTCAGTCAATTTGTATTGTGTATAAATAGAAATTAAAAACTGACCCTCTACAATTTTTCCAACATCAAAAGTTATAGTTAGTCAGCCAATTTGTATTGTTTATAAATAGAAATAAAAAGTGACCTTTTACAATATTTACAATATCAATTGTTATAGTTGGTCAGTCAATTTGTATTGGTTATAAATAGAAATAAAAACTGACCGTCTACAATTTTTAAAAAATCAAATTTTATAGTGGGTCAATCAATTTTTATTGGTTACAAATAGTAATAAAAACTGACCCTCTACAATTTTTACAATATCAAATGTTATTGTGCGTCAGTCAATTTGTATTGTGTATAAATAGAAATAAAAACTGACCCTCTACAATTTTTACAATATCAAATGTTATAGTGGGTCAGTCAATTTGTATTGGTTATAAATAGAAATAAAATCTGACCCTCTACAATTTTTACAATATCAAATGTTATAGTAGGTCAGTCAATTTGTATTGTGTATAAATAGAAATAAAAAGTGACCCTCTACAATTATTACAATATCAAATGTTATAGTGGGTCAGTCAATTTGTATTGGTTATGAATACAAATAAAAACTGACCCTCTACAATTTTTACAATATCAAATGTTATAGTGGGTCAGTCAATTTGTATTGGTTATAAATAGAAATAAAAACTGACCCTCTACAATTTTTACAATATCAAATATTACAGTGGGTCAGTCAATTTGTATTGGTAATAAATAGAAATAAAAACTGACCCTCTACAATTCTTACAATATCAAATGTTATAGTCGGCCAGCCAATTTGTATTGGTTATAAATAGAAATAAAAACTGATCCTCTACAATTTTTACAATATCAAATGTTATAGTGGCTCAGCCAATTTGTATTTTGTATAAATAGAAATAAAAACTGACCCTCTACAATTTTTACAATATCAAATATTATAGTGGGTCATTCAATTTGTATTGGTTATAAATAGAAATAAAAACTGACCCTCTACAATTTTTACAATATCAAATGTTATAGTGGTTCAGTCAATTTGTATTGGTTATAAATAGAAATAAAAACTGACCTTCTACAATTTTTACAATATCAATTGTTATAGTACGCCAGTCAATTTGTATTGTGTATAAATAGAAATAAAAACTGACCGTCTACAATTTTTAAAATATCAAATTTTATAGTGGGTCAGTCAATTTGTATTGTGTATAAATAGTAATAAAAACTGACCCTCTACAATTTTTACAATATCAAATGTCATAGTGAGTCAGCCAATTTGTATTGTTTATGAATAGAAATAAAAAGTGACCTTCTACAATTTTTACAATATCAAATGTTATAGTGGGTCAGTCAATTTGTATTGTGTATAAATAGAAATAAAACCTGACCCTCTACAATTTTTACAATATCAAATGTCATAGTGAGTCAGCCAATTTGTATTGTTTATGAATAGAAATAAAAAGTGACCTTCTACAATCTTTACAATATCAAATGTTATAGTGGGTCAGTCAACTTGTATTGTGTATAAATAGATATAAAAACTGACCCTCTACAATTTTTACAACATCAAATGTTATAGTGGGTCCGTCAATTTGTATTGTTTATAAAAAGAAATAAAAAGTGACCTTCTACAATTTTTACAATATTAAATGTTATAGTGGGTCAGTCAATTTGTATTGTGTATAAATAGAAATAAAAAATGACCCACTACAATTTTTACAATATCAATTGTTATAGTGGGTCAGTATATTTGTATTGGTTATAAATAGAAATAAAACCTGACCCACTACAATTTTTACAATATCAAATTTTATAGTGAGTCTGTCAATTTGTATTGTGTATAAATAGAAATAAAAACTGACCCTCTACAATTTTTACAACATCAAATGTTTTAGTGGGTCAGCCAATTTGTATTGTGTATGAATAGAAATAAAAAGTGACCGTCTACAATTTTTAAAATATCAAATTTTATAGTGGGTCAGTCAATTTGTAGTGGTTACAAATAGAAATAAAAGCTGACCCTCTACAGTTTTTACAATATCAAATGTTATAGTGGGACAGTCAATTTGTATTGTGTATAAATAGATATAAAAACTGACCCTCTACAATTTTTACAACATCAAATGTAATAGTGGGTCCGTCAATTTGTATTGGTTATAAATAGAAATAAAAACTGATCCTCTACAATTTTTACAATATCAAATATTATAGTGGGTCATTCAGTTTGTATTGCTTATGAATAGAAATAAAAACTGACCCTCTACAATTTTTACAATATCAATTGTTATAGTGGGTCAGCCAATTTGTATTGTTTATAAATAGAAATAAAAAGTGACCTTCTACAATTTTAACAATATTCAATGTTATAGTGGGTCAGTCAATTTGTATTGTGTGTAAATAGAAATAAAAACTGACCCTCTACAATTTTTACAATATCAAATGTTATAGTGGGTCAGCCAATTTCTATTGTTTATAAATAGAAATAAAAAGTGTCCTTCTACAATTTTTACAATATCAAATATTATAGTGGGTCAGTCAATTTGTATTGTTTATCAATAGAAATAAAAACTGATCCTCTACAATTTTTACAATATCAAATGTTATAGTGGGTCAGTCAATTTGTATTGGTTATGAATAGAAATAAAAACTGACCCTCTACAATTTTTACAATATGAAATGTTATCGTCGGTCAGCCAATTTGTATTGGTTATAAATATAAATAAAAACTGATCCTCTACAATTTTTACAATATCAAATATAGCAAAGACAACACCAAGAGAAATAATCAAGTAGAAGAAATTATGAATTTGTTCAACAATAAATATTTTTTTATAAACAGAACAAATACATAATATATAGTGCAAATGTTGATAAACACAATAGTGTTCTTTGGTGTGTGTTACTGAGAGAATTTCAGTTACTGTACTGTATGTGTGAAAATGAGAAGATGTAGTTAGCTATAATTGTTTTTATAGGAAATTTCAACAGTTGTTTTTGTTTTTGTATTAAATAGAAAAAAGTATTGTTCTTGACTCACTGATTGTTATACAGTGTTATCGCTCTTTAACCAGAGATTCTTCTTGTGGAATAGAATATTTTGTTGGAGTGAGTGTTAAGCCTGGAAATGGTTGACAAGGTTTGTTTTTGTATTGAAAATAAAGTTCGGCTCCTTTGCTGTGTTGATTTCCAATGAAGTCAAGTGAATTGGTTCAATATTTTAAGTGCCCACTGACCAAGTCGCGTCGAAGTTTCGTTTTTATTAGTTCTCTTGTTCCCGTGGGGAGGCTCGTGAACATGTTTACATTATATGGCGTCAACTAGAGGTCAAAATTTGGGCCGGTACCTTCGGACGTAGTTGACGACACCTAATTAATATTTTACAACCAATCAAAATACATCAGTTGTTATATTTGTTTGGGAGCCTCTATGTGTTTAACTTGCACAAAATTTAAGATTTAAAAAAATAAAGGACCGGAGTATTATAAGGAACTCACGGAGTAATTTGAGAAGTTTGTGACGGGAAATGAGTTGTTACCGATGCCATCTCTTCTGGGGACGATGAACACCAGAACTATCTCCCTGTTGACCTCAGACATCAAAACATGCAAATTGATCAGCGTCAACAGTGAGATCATGGAGGAAGCCATTAAGAACCTAAATATTGGGGCCAAAATATTGACCAGACGAAGTAGGGCTATGTGGGGCATCCTGCTGGCAACAGAAGACGCGGCGAAGGCGCTGGCTGTTAGTATCTTGACAATGAAGACAGTTAAGCTCCAAGTGGAATACATCGGTGCAAGGAAGAAGAAAGTGACCCTGCAAGGAGTGCCCCTGTATATCTCGGACAACTACTTGGGCTTTTTCTTTGCAAATTTTGGGGAAGTTTCCAGTGTCTCGCCAATCAAAAGTAAGGCCGGAATAGACACGTGTGATATGGAAATTATGGTCACAGTTACCAGAAAAAATTTCACTAAGATACCGAATGTATCAATGTGCGAAGGACGTCCTATCTACGTGGTAGTAGAAGGTCACCGACCTCTCTGCTGGGCCTGTGGGACTGCCGGCCATCTCTCAAAAGCATGCCCTGGAAAGCTAGCAAAGAAAGCGCAGAGACAAGCTCAAATGCTGCTAATGGTCTTGGGGAATTAACAGAAGTGGTAAAGAGGGGAGCAAAAGTTGCCTCCCCCTCCCCACCAGCAAGATGTCCCGAAGAAGGAGGCCAAGAAAACAAAAAAAAACCGCCGCAGGAACAGAAATGCGACCGGCATTAGCAGCAAAAGAATGACGGGCAGAAGAAGCCCTAACTGCAGAAGGAGGAGTTACGTGAAGAGTAGTAGGAGGACCCTCAACCGGAGCAGCAACAGTTTCAAGAGGTAGAAATGGAGGAGATGTCGCCACCTCGGTCCGCCTCTTTAAAAAAATGAGAAAAGAAGAAGAGGAGAAAATAACTAAGAAAGAAAGACGAACTGACTCTACTCCCCCCAACAACTCGTCTCCCAATATTTCCCAAAAATGAAGACATTCCCGAGAGAGGAAAAGATATGTCATGTAGACAGGCAGATTCTCGAGCGTGACCTTTCCTCACAGAAAAAATCGCCACTAAACACCTATTTTAAAATGACTTCAGTCGACGGGTAATCGGTAGAGGACCCGAAAAAATTCGCTAAAGACCCGGGTGTCACAACATGGATTAGGGACATGGGGAGAGGATTAAATGTTTGGGAGAAACTTTTGGGAGGTGAAAGAAACCTTCCCAGATGGGGGAGGTGAGAACACCTGATTTAAAAATATTGCGAAAGGGAGTATCCCAGTTATTCTCTATCCCACTTTATACAGGGCTCTAAAGTATCCCACGACGTCGGCGGCATTATCCTGGATTGTCGCAGAGGTGGAAACAGGGAGCCTAGGAAAAATCCGTCCAGTTTCTTGCGCCCGCAGATTTCCGCCCAGTCTATGAATAGAACCAAACTTGAAAAATGTTCAATGCGAGGGGCTTGAGGGATTTAGTAAAGCTGTCTTCCTGCTTCGTGATCATCTGTCCTTCAGCGTAGATGTGGCTGCGATCCAGGAAATACACTTTGCGATCCGCCGATCCAGGAAACACACTTTGTTTGCGAGGCTGATGCTCGTGTGCTGTCTAGTGACTTTGTTGTCCATTCAGACTATATACGGGGACCAGCTGGCCAAAGGTTTTTCCTTGATGGTTAAACGTACTCTGGATGCAAGGGTGAATCTTGACTATATTGATGCGAGGGTGGCGCCGGTTGATCGTAGCCGATATTGCCGTGAACCATAGTTCGTTTCGGGCCGTTGCGGTATATGCGCCCATTGACCAGACGGATCGTGTCTCGTTTTTCCGCCAGTTAGGGCCTTCCTGGTTGATTCTTCGCACTTAGTCTTAGTGGGTGAGCTAGCTAGTCGATCTGATCGGCGAGTTTAGTCTCGTCGATAGATACCGTGTCGATCACTCTGTATAGAATATTAGTGATAAGGGCCGATATAGACTTACTAGATTGTCCCACGTTCCACTGGTTAGGCTATTCGGACCATAGGCTCGTCTTTTCCCGGATAGTGTTAGATGCTAGGCCTAGAATGGCTGGACACTGGATGGTCAATCTGTCTTTACTGGACAGCTAATTAGACTAGTGCAGCAGTTATTGGGAATAGGTGGTGGGAAAGGCTTAAAGATGGGATTATGTTCATCACCACCGAATATAGACAGTGGCTAGCACTAGATAAGGCTAAAAAGATGAAGACAAATATAGTTTCTCCCAGAGATAAGTTTAGCTAGATAGGCTCTGGAGCGCACGGCTAGCAAGCGCTACATGGATCAGGTAGTTAGACATAAGTTAAACGAGATGTCGAACGAAGCCTTGAACATGGGCGTAGAATTGCGCAAGGAAGAGATCCATCGAGGTTTTGATCAGTACATTCGTGAGGTCAATACCTCGGAGAGGCGCTCTCCGAGGATATGTGTGAGGCGTTTCGGCGGCATTTTGAGAGCCGTTTTACCAAGGAGCCTGGTCTCAGTAGTGATGAGTTTCGCAGCTATTTGGCAGACTTTTCTCGGCTCTCGCCGACTGAAGCAGCTAGCTGCGAGGGTGAGATCACGGAGGGCGAAGTCTACTTGGCATTGAAGAAGGTCGGCAGAGTCAAGTCTCCGGGATTGATGGTCTGCTCTACGGTCCACTGATATGTGCAAAGCATTTCGGCGGCATTTCGAGAGACGGTTTACCAAGGAGCCGAGCAGACTTCCTATGTGAAAGGTCGAACATTTCAAAGCAACCTGCATCTGATCCTCATGATCCTAGAGGGTATAAAAGACGACGATGAATCCGCTCTGATCAATTTGGAACAGTCTTAGGCATTTGATAGGATTGACCATCGGTACCTAGCTGCTGTCCCGCAGGCCGGCGGATTCAAATACGATTTCTGCAAGTGGATTAGCCTCCTGTATCGCTCTCCCGGTGCTGTGGTACAGGTGAACGGAAAGCAGTCGCGCGCTTTTGCGCTGTCTCGGGAAGTTTATCTGGGTTGCCCACAGTCGCCCCTTCTTTACGCTTTGACGTTGTAGCCTCTCCTTCACCATCTAAGGCTTGCAGTCAATTTTATTTGGAGGTACTTGTTTATATCTGACCAATATTTTTTTTTTATAATAGCAGTCGTTTTTTGCTAACTGTACCTCAAAATCAAAAAAAATATTCTAATCAATGTCACAATTTACTCGAAAGTAAAGATTTTCCTTAAACAGCTACTAACGAGAGTGGATTAATAAGTCTGAATTCAATTTACTCGTTGAATGTTCACCTGAAATTAACCCGTCATGATATTTCATCTATGTGATTAACATACCCCACTGAATTAAGTGCAATGGTAGGGAAGGAGATTATAAGATAAATATTTGTTACATTAAATAAATCTAGGTACCACCAGTCATACGCTAAAAATATTAGCATGCCGTAATGAAAAAAAAATGCCCTAAACTTAATAACAATGTTTTATCATCAAAATCTTTGTCATTTAGAGGAAACGCCAAAGGATTTTTTATTATTAAATTATATTTTGATCCTTTTTAGAACGTTAGAAATTGGGGTCAAAAATCTATTTTGAGTCAATATAGTAGAGGAAGAGGCACTGTGGAGTAATGGATAGAGGCTCGGATCGAGGAATCAGAGAGCCAAGTTCGAATTTCAGTCGAATCCCTTACATTCATTTACGTGCTAATACCCTTGGGAAAGGTATGAATCCTCTTCTCCCAGCTATGGGTAAATAGCAGGACAGGCCGGGATGGCAACTAGTCAACCGCTGACTTAGATGGCAACTGGTCTACCGTAGAAAGAAATGGCAACCTACTGCGCGGAAAAATCTTTCTCGTCAGTCATGTATCGAAAGATACTTAACAACTAAGAGTGTATCACGTTTGGCACATAACTGACTGATAGTATAGGGAATTTTAGGATCTTTTTTTTTTTTAATTCCAGTCAATTTCAGTACGAAAACTCTTACAGTGAATTGAAATTTGTTTTGAAATTCAACAATGTATTTTGCTTATTGGAAATATGGGATTTAATCTATTAGCTTGAAATTGAAACTAAAATAAAAGCTTCAGGAAAGATTTTTCATTTAAAAAATTTTTTAAACCTCATGTATGGCGTTTCTTTGACAGTATCTAAATAAATCAATTTTCACTATTCGACTATCATTTTTTAACGCACTAACATATTTAACTCTCCAGAGGAAAGGCGAAGAAACATGTTTTAATGTTTATCAAATCAAAGCTGCCAGATTTCAAATCTTCCGATTAACATAAGTGAATTTTTTTACATAGCCATTCTTCTACGCACCTTTCTTTAATCAGGTTTTAAGCCTGGAAATAAAATGGGGTCTGGTAAGGAAATATTTGACGTAGGCAAAAATGCATTTTTAAAAATGCCAGTTGGTAAATATAGCAGAGGAAGAGAGAGAGAGAGAGAGAGAGAGAGAGAGAGAGAGAGAAAGAGAGAGAGAGATGGCTTTTACAACATAAACAACTGGAAAAAATTGTAAGCGTGTTAAATTTATTTTTCTTATGTATATATTAATTCGCTTGTGCCTATGCATGGCAACTAGTCTACCGCAGACTTAGATGGCAACTTGTCTACCGTAGAAATAAATGGCAACCTACTGCGGGAAAAAATCTGCCTTGTCAGTCATGTATCGCAAGATACTAAATAACTAACGTGTGCCAAACTTGGTATCATAGATGGAAACATAAAGATATAGGAACAAAAGGAGTAAAACATAAATAAAGGAACGTACAATGAGAAAACGAGTGCGACACACAGAGGAGTTGGTGGGGTTCATAAAGGTAGTTATTTGTAGTTAAATCATGTTTCTGTCTATATTTCTGAGATGAGGTATTATGTACACTATTTACATTATTCAGACTATTGTCCTCATCTTTGTCGATATATTTATTACAACGTTTCGGCCGTTGTACGCTCCGGACTTCTTCTTTATTTCGCTCACTGTGGTAGACGGTTCTAGTTCCATGTGCCTTGTTTAATGTATGTCAGTTATCAGTTATCTCCTGTTAATTACCCTTTGTAAGTTCTCCACTGCCTTAACCGGATATTGAACTCACACTCTTTGGGTCCTGTCACTTTATCTAGCCTTTATCCACCGTGCATTGAAAAAAAGAATGGTTTACTTTGTACATTTGTAATTATAGTTGTAATTGATAAGGCAAAATAAAAACTTTCTATGGAAATTAGTCCTATACTATACTGACTCAAGAAAAGATTTTGACACAAATTTCTAATGTTCTAAAAAGGATCAAAATATAAATTAATAATCAAAAAATCCTTTGGTCTTTCCTTAACCAACAGGTGACCTTCAAGAAGTGAAAACATAGGTCAAATTAATCCACTAAACAGTGAACAAATGCAAGTGGTAAACACTATAATGGATACTGTAACTGCAGCAGAGAGGAGCAAGTTCGGCACAAGGAGGTAATTTTATTTTGATGCATCTGAGGATTAGGGAAAATCGATTTATTTCAATATATTACATGCGAACTTAACTACAGACGATATTATGACATCCACCGCTGCCGGGATGGGATTAGCTGCAACACTATGAAATAGCCGAAAATCTCTTCATTCTCTCTTTCTCTCTCTTCAAATAGCTTGTCCCTTTAACAGAATCACATGTTTGCGTTGTTTCGCCTAATTCTGAGAAAGCAAAATACCTAAGAACAGTGAAGGTATTCTTTATTGATAAAGCATCAGTGATATCATGCTATGCCTGTCATAAGTCCTTGCGAGATATGGAAGTTGATGTTTTTTTTGGCGACAAAATGATCCTGCTTAGAGGAGATTTCAAACAAATTCTTCCAGTTGTTTCTCGGGTTCCTCCAGCTGCTGTAGTATTGCTTGAAACGATCTAATATATGACATTTTCTATAACGGAGGTTAACCCCCAAGAGAGAGACCCGGATATAAGAGAAACCCGGATATAAGAGATTTTCTCTGGTCCCAAATTAGAGCCATACTTACCTAAACAAAATAGACCAAACCCGGATATAGGAGAAACCCGGATATAAGAGACTTATTATCCGGTCCCGACAACTCTCTCGATTGGCCAATACTTGTGCAATGGAATACACATGAAGGTCCTCCAACGTCACAAAAATTAGTGATTAGTGGTAGTCATAGAGGCTCTATAGTACTCATCCCTAGAATGAAATTGAAGCACTCGGAATGCCAACATTCATTTCCCGTTAAACATGATCCAATTTCCTGTATGATTTCTTACGCGATGACGATAATTAAAACACAAGGGCAAACTGGTGTGGATTCACCTGAAGCATCCAGTGTTCACTCAGTTTATGTAGTATTTTCAAGAGCAGGAGCACAACAGAATAATGCAGTTATTCATAACAGTTTAATGCTAAACAGAAATGTCATCCAAAGTACGAGACAAGAAATATGTATAAGAAAGGACTGTGAACCAATTACTTGATCCTATAGCCACACATGGGGAACAGTGAAGCTTATTTAGTTCTGGCTCAAAATCTTTGTCATTATTAAGAGGAAAGACCAAAGGATTTTTTGATTATTAATTTATATTTTGATCCTTTTTAGAACATTAGAAATTTGTGTCAAAATCTTTTCTTGATTCAGTATAGTATAGGACTAATTTTCATAGAAAGTTTTTATTTTGCCTTATCAATTACAACTATAATTACAAATGTAACGAAATAAACCAGTCTTCTTTTCATCTGAGTCAACTGTAAAAAAAAAAAAGAAAAAAAGAAAACAAAAAAAAACACGTGCTTATATTTTCAACTGAATGTTAATTTAACGTTTCATTATGTCTATGACTTTGCGCACTCTGTCTATTAAATGAAGTTCATAGCGTGTCAAATAAACTCGCAAATAGTTTGTGAAAAGAAATTACCAGTCGGTGAACCAATGCTACATTTATTCTCAATAAAAATATATTTTACTAGTTAAAAGAAAATCCTCGAACACAAATAAAAGACGTGGTATTTCAGGAATTTATTTAATTGTTATAATTTAAAGGAAAAATATCACGTGAAAAGTATAATTGGCGTTTCTTTAACAGGTCTTTCCTCTTTTCCGCTTGAGGCATGGGCAGGTGAGTGGGAACGTAGATGTGGATATGCGCTTGAATTCGGCGAGCACATTGCCAAAATAATGGTTTTATATACATATTTTAAGCATTTCACCCCAAGCCAGACGGGATGCCACTAGTACGTAAGGGGTTACAGAGTGAGACCGAGAGTAAACAGACGTAATGGAGGAAAGGATGAAGAAAAGGACAGGGAATTAGTCAGGGCATTTAGAGATGTCGATTGACATTACATTTGAATAGTTGGAGATTATAGCTATCAGGGAAACAAGTAATAGGAAGGGAATTCCACAGATGAATTCGACACATAAAGTTATTCGAGTAGAAGAGACGGCCATATTTAACCGTTTCGACACTGAAAGGGTGGGACCGTGATACCAGCCTATTAGCACGCTTTAATTCATGCAGTCTGGGAACTAACGAAAATAGCTCGTCGGAGCAGTTGCCGTGAAAGTATTTGTAGAAATGACAGAGGGAGGCGACAGTACGTCTGTGAGAGAACGACTATAGACGAGATGCCAGATCAGGACCAATCACATTGCTTATCCATCTCTGGATCTTGTCGAGGACCTTAAGGTGAACTGTGGGGGCACCAGACCATATATGGCAGCAGTATCCCATGCAAGGGCGAATGGTTGATTTGTAGATTTGAAGAATGGACTCAGGCGAGAAAAACTTTTTTGGTGCGACAGAGGGAACCAATATTCCTTGCGGTGGATGGAGCTATTTATTCAATGTAATTATTCCATCTCAGGTCAGCGAACAGTGTGCGACCAAGCAGTCGCAAGTGCTCTCATGGAGTTGAGCATCATACATTCTAATGGGTGACAGGGATGGTTCCCTGTGGTGAGTAATAGAGAGCAGTTTTGTTTTAGAGGTATTAAAGTTAATCAGCCAAGTTCTGCCCCAGTCTACAACGAATTGGAGGTCCTTTTCGAGACTAACGGCCAGGTTAGTTTTGTCAGTGATACCAGACTTTCTATTGAGGCAGGAGTAAATAGTTGTGCCGTCAGCATAGATGCCTACTTGGGAACTGATGACATCGGAGAGATCGTTAATGAAGATAAGGAACAGAGTAGGGCCTAGGATAGAGCCTTGATGAACACCTGCGTTCGAGGGAAAGGAATTGGAGGAAAATCCTTTAAAGACAACCTTCATTACACGGTTTGACAGAAATTATCGTATTAAGTCAAATAATCGACCTGAAATTCCGTATCTTACGAAGGAGGCCGTCATACCAGACCCTATCAAACGCTTTAGAGATATCTAGGGCCACGGCACGAGCTTTTCCGTTATTGTGAAGTGCTTGGTAAACAATTTCAGTTATGGTCGTGAGCACATCAGCTGTAGAACGGTCAAAGCGGAAAGCATATTGCTTATCACAGAGCAGATCATGAGATATAAGGTGATTAACCACTTCGGCGTTGATTAAAGCTTCAAAGACTTTGCCGAAGAGTGGTAGGAGACTGATAGGACGGTAGTTAGATGGGACAGAAGGGTCTCCAGAGTTCTTAAAGACAGGTACAATAGATGAAAACAGGCTGGAAAGCAAGATTCATTGAGGCAGTAGTTATATAATTTGGAGAGGGCAGGAGCCAGTTCAGGAGCACATTTCTTCAGGACAATGGGAGTCTAATTTAGAGATGATGTCCAATACTAACAACGGAGTTATGTGCAACTCGCTCAGTAGAGCCTCGGTTCTAGGAGGAAATCGGATGTGGGTACACCGGATGAGTTGAACGTTTAGTTGGAAGAGGATTTCCGAGCAAAGCACTCAGCCTCATCAGCTGAGGAGGTCAGGACCTCAAATTGGTTGAACAAAGGAGGAATTGAACGTTTGCTGTTGTTAAGTACGCTCTTGCTGAGACTTCAATAATCCTTGGAGTCGAATTTGCGAGATGCAATACGTTGTTTCATTCTATCAGCAAATAGTGACTTTGCTTCATTGTGGACACACGTTTGCACTCATTACGGGCAGAGACAAAGAGACGTCTGTTGCGATCTGACATGTCACTACGGTATAGGCGGAAGAAGTTATTCCTATGGTTAATGTCAGCTGAGCAAGCAGCAGAGAACCAAGGGGAAGAGCGCGATTTAATCTTATATTTCCTAGCGGGGATGAAAGCCTCGATTCCAGCTTTTACCCAGGAGGAGACCCCAGAAGCGCATTCTTGAACGGGGAGCTTAATGACCACATCCCAGGGGACATCGCGAAGGAAATTCCGGATCGAGTCCCAGTCTGCTCGTTGATAACAGAAAGATGTTCTGTTGGTAGGAGCTTCTTTGTTGCGGGTGGATTAGAAGGAGATGTTGACAGACTCTACAGCATGATCAGAGTTGCCAAGAGGGCAGAGTTGGGATGGAGGTGAAACAGAGATCGAGAAGGGAAGACTTACCTCTCAGGTTGTTGGGGAAACGTGTGGGAAAGTCAACTATTTGCATGAGGGATTGAGAAATAGAAAAGTTAAGAGTTTGTAGCATAGTAACTACATTTTATGAGAGCCTGTGCGCGTACACACACACACACACACATAAACACGCATAATTATATTGTTTTAAATTTGGTATACTTGTGGAAGGGACTTCTCAGTATTGGGGATAGATATAATGTGTATACACAGTGTTGTGACCTAGGGGATGTTACTGAATAGAATAATCACACAAAGGTTGGTAATGAACGATAATATTTAGGACAAGAACAACACATATAGGATTCACTAGCGGCGCGTTGAAGAAGTAGTCAACTACTAGAAGTGAGTGAAGTGAATTCTACAATGAATCTCCAAATGCAGACCAACATACAGTATCTACTACTCTATTTATCAAGTAAGTATTAGAAAATAAGTATTTATCAAATGCATTAGAAAATAAATGCATAGAAATAAATTCGATGTAAAGAATGCCACATTTATTAAAAGAGAAAGTCACTTATTTAGATGGAAAATTCTCTAGAGTGCTGTATATCGAATCTTATCAAAATCTTAATAAAAAATGTTATCGAATCTTATCAATCTTCACCAGGGACTTTTTTCAAATATCCTCATTCCTGAACGAATTACTACTTTGTCCAGTCAACAGACATGACGATAAAAATGTTAAAAATTATAAGAAAACGTTTGAATTTATAAACACATTTATCTAAATTATATAACATGCATTAATCCAAAACTAAAATAATTTTAATTCTAATTTAATTTAAAAACAAATTCAAGAATATCAATTACTCACTTTCTCTTATTATACATTGAATTGTGTCACTTGCCGTGTTCCATGGCATGCCTAGACTTTTCGGCTAACCTGATGAATATTTATGAGCGTCCTTAAATTTAACAAATTTGCAAATTTTTATTTTGTTTTATTCATATTATCCTTTTACAGCTATACTCTATGTTATGGGGTCCACCCCTTTTTGATACAAGTGGACTCGACCAGAGTGTTACTTGGACTGCTGCCGTTACATACCTAGAGTCAGTCAGAATATAGGGAGTGAGCGGGGAGAGTGAGCAGAGATTGTGATTGAGTTGGAGGGAGAGTAATAGTGTGAGGTAACCGCTTGCAGAAGTCACAGTTGCAAGCACGTAGAGACTGCATATATATATATTGTTATTGCTACTAACCGCGTTCCTGGATTTACTAACAGTATTACCCATTGTATTATTGTGTAAATACATTTAATTTCTTATATTTAATTCTTGCGTTTGTCATTCATTGGAGACCGAATTTCATCTCGGAATCCACAACACTATCTGAAATTGCCAAAGACTTAAGTTGTTAAATCTGAAAGAGAAAGAAAAAAAATCATTAGACGCTTAAGCTTAATTCATATTTAAAATCGGTCCAAGTTATTGGAATACTCTACACACACACACACACACACACACACACACACACACACACATATATATATATATAGTATGTGTGTGTGTTAACTTTAAATATTTTTCAAGGATGTTTTGCAGGTTGCACGAATTTAGACATGATTGAGTCTGATAGAAGTTATTAAATTGCTCTCCTTTTTTCTTTTTTGTCACGATTGGTAATAAGATCATGACATCGAAGAATGTATTTCATTAATAGAAGAAACTTTTCTCCCTGGTAGTCAGCTATTCCTTGTAAAAAGACTCTTTTTCCTTCCCTCCCCTTTCTCTCTCTCGCACACACACAAGCGCATATATATATATATATATATATATATATATATATATATATATATATATATATATAATCATTTGTCAACTTGTTAAAACTGTTTGCACTTCGTGCACATATTCATCAGTACATCACGAACAACCAAAATATAACCAATTACATAAGACAACGTTAGAAAAATATTAGTGAAGAATATCAAAATACTATACAGCATCCGATGCAAGGAAAATAATCAGAAACCTAGAAGTTATTACTCTACAGAAGAAGCAACTCACATTAAATAAAATATCTTTCACCACTAGAGACGGTATCTTGAAATGTGTATGAAATATTTAATATGCGTATTAAAAAATCTTTCTTTTCGGTGCGGTCTCGCTCCCCTTAACCGTTAAACATGGCGCCACCGTAGATTATTTTAAACTTTGCAAAAAATATCAGGATGCAGCCAATGGAATCTTGTCTACCACACTAACAACACATGATTGTTTGAAATGACTGAGATGGTCGAAAATACTTGAACAAAACGACAGAACAGACAGTTTATTCACAATTAGCAGCATAGCCCGGCGTTGCCCGTGCTTGATTCAAAAATCGTACGACTCAAACAGCAATCGCTATCACTTGACTTAAAATATTTTTGCCCTTTCTTGCCTTTAAAGGAGTGCCCTTTGCCGTGCTGATGTTGCTACATGCCTGACTTCTTGCCTATCTTACTTTTATGGGAACTTACCTATAACGATAAAGTAATCGGGGGAGATATGAGTATGCGCTGATTTCTCAACGGGATTAAACGCAGCGATTAAGGATTACCACTATCCTCTACCCAGTCCAGAAGAAGTTTCCACAAAAATAAACGGAGGAAATTTTTTCTCAAAAATAGTCTTGAGCGAAGCGTACCTAAAAATACCAGTAGATGAGGAAAGCTCGAGATTATTGGGCATAAACACGCACAAAGGATTATACAAGTTCCAAAGATTAACATTCGGGATTAAGGTCGCGCCGGCAATATTTCAACAGATAATGGATATTATGCTAGGCGGACTTGATTTCACGATTGCATACCTGGATGACATACTGGGAAAAAGCAAAAACATTGAGCAACACTGGGAACACGTTCAAGAGGTTTTTAGGAGAATACAAAACTATGGTTT
This sequence comes from Acanthosepion lycidas, assembly GCA_963932145.1. NCBI lineage: Eukaryota > Metazoa > Mollusca > Cephalopoda > Sepiida > Sepiidae > Acanthosepion > Acanthosepion lycidas. The sequence continues at coordinate 32,549,763 of OZ010594.1, read as the reverse complement.
CAAGGTAAAAGAAAACATGTGCGATTTCTTTATGAAGGAAATAAAATATCTGGGACATATCATCGATGAAGAAGGAAGACGACCAGACCCAGAAAGGGCTACGGCAATAAAAAAAAAATGCCAGCTCCAAAAAACGTAGCCTAATTACAAAGCTTCTTAGGCTTAGTGAATTATTACCAAGAATTCATTCCAAACATGCATAAATTACGCGCACCCCTAAACGAACTGTTGAAGAAGGAAAAAGTTTGGGAGTGGACAGATGAATGCCAGAAAACGTTTGACAAAATAATTAAGACGCTAACCGCGGATCTATTTTTAGTGCACTATGACCCAAAATTAGAAATAATAGTCGCAAGTGACACGAGTGCCTATGGAGTCGGGGCATGTATACTGCATAAAATGCCGGATGGGACACTAAAACCCATCGCGCATGCTTCAAGAACTTTACTACCAGCAGAGAAAAATTACTCACAAATCGAAAAAGCAGCGCTGGGAATTATTTTTGCAGTTACAAGATTTCATAGATATATTTACGGTAGATTTTTTATTTTACAGACGGACCACAAGCCGTTATTAACAGTATTAAGATCGATGAAAAGTCTACTTGTTTACACTGCAAATAGGTTGCTAAGATGGGGTACAAATTTACTGAACTACAATTTCAAATTGGAGTATCTTCCCATTAACAAAATTGGTCATGCAGATGGTCTCTCGAGACTAATACCTAAGAAAACGGAGCCATTGGATGATTCCGTAATTGCAGCCCTACGATATGAAGAAAATATCAGGACATCACTATGTAGTATAGTTTGAAACCTCCCCGTCACACTACAAGAGATAAGAAATGAAGCAGAAAATAATGAATTCATAAAAGAAACAGAAACAAAAATTGCAGAAAAAATAAAAATGTATCAGACAGTTTTTCGTCATGTGACAATGTTCTACTATATAACGAAAGGGTAGTAATTCCAAAAACACTACAAAGGCGAATCCTAAAGGACTTCCACATGGGCCATCCAGAGAAGAATAGAATGAAATCGTTAATGCGAAGTTACGTATATTGGCAAAACATGGATCAAGACATTACACAGATGGTGGAAAAATGCAAGGGTTGTTCCTTAGCAGCGAAGCACCGCCGATCATCCATAAGCCATGGCTAGACAGATCGACCGTGGTCAAAAATCCATATAGACTTCGCGGGTCCAACAGATGGTTTCTACTATTTGATCATATTAGACAGTTATAGCAAATGGCCAGAAGTGTTTCATTGCAGAAAACCTACTTCTGAAACTACCATAAATTGCCTCCACGAGCTGTTTGCTCGCTTCGGAGTGGTTGATTGTCTAGTCACTGATAATGGGACACAATTCACATCTGCGGACTTTCAAGAATTTTGTGAAATTTTTCAAGTTAAACACATCAAATCCCCGCCATATCACCCAAGATCAAACGGGCAAACGGAGAGATTTCTAGACACACTCAAAAGAGCGTTAAGGAAAGCATATGACGTGCCAACAGAAAAGGCGTTGCAACAATTTTTACAAGCATATCGAATTACACCAAACAGTGCTACGCCATCAGTATTATCACCCGCGGAAGTGATGTTCACCCGAAAAATCAGATCAGTATTTGACAAATTGCTACCAAAACAAACAAAGCAATACCAATGTCGTGCGTACCAAAAAGAAAATTTCACCCAGGAGAGAAAGTTTTTTTTAGGATGTATAAAAACAATACGTCCTACTGGGAGCAAGGTACAATTGAAAAAAGAATCGGGAACATGATTTACATAGTACAGGGCCCGAAATTCTCACATAAAAGACATGTAAATCAAATAAGAAAGAGGCTGTTAGATGATTCTAACGTCCACCCCAGGAAGAAGTGATGGATACAATATTCGACACATTTGATATGCAAAGGCCGCAAACAATGTCTGAACCACGAAAATCGACCAGGAAAAGAAAAGTCACAGAGCCTTTGATAATAAATCCAAAGAGAAAAAATACTAAAAACCCCTGCGACGCAAAAGCTTTGGAAGTGGGATGTTATGGGAACTTACCTATAACGATAATGGACTCTTCTCGACACTATAAATACTGCGCCTCTCAAGAGGTACAATGAATGAATGGTGTAACGCGTCGAGACAATATTAATTCACTCTAAACCAGACGGACAGTCATTACTAACAACTTCAACTTCTTGTACTATATTTCTGTTGTAATATATCTTTGTTATTCTACTCTTGTGTTCGTGTTGTTCTTCCTTGGTTCTAACCTTGGACCATAACTGTGGTGCGAGGATATTGGACCATAACACTTACACTGCGAATTTTTTCTAAGCTCTATACTAAATATTAAATCTGTTACGAAAAAAGAACTAAACAAAATGAACACAAAACGATCAGCTTTAAAAAAGGACTCGTAACTGGAAAAACCGAATGAAAAAAGAATATTAACAATAAATACGTTTTCACACCCAACCCAGTTCTGCGGAATCAGAATCAACGTTGAGTATAAGCAAGCGAATGAGCCAACTGGAATAAAGTGCCATGCAGATTTAAATTTTTCCCACTTGTGACGAATGCCGCTATCGATTTTTTTGCATGCTAGCATGCTAGTTAACATTCGTGTCAGACAGCTGTTGGCTCTCAGGCTAGCCAATAGAATCCTCCTGCCTATTCGTGGCAGCGTGCTATAAGCTCTCACTCTGGCCAGTAGTAAATGTCCGTAAACTACATGAAAACTGTCGTAGAAGCATGAAAAAATCGATTATTTCCACTATCGATGGGAGTTGGGAAATGCAAAGTTGGCCTAGGCCTTCCCACTAACTTGGAGCATGTGCATGTAAATTTTGGTGCAAATCCGTCGAAAATTGCGGCCATGCATTCGTTACACACACACACACACACACACACACACACACACACACACACACACACATCCTGCCTTTTATAGATAGAGGATTTGATCGCAATATTCTTTCTTTCTATGTGCCGTGTCCTTTCAGCGATCATGGCTCTCCACTTCCCTTGCAGCTCTCAACAAGTTCCGTCCCTCTCCCACATCCCCTAGACCACCTTCTGTCATCCACTAACTTAAGCCCGCTAGGTATGTCATGCATTGTTTCCCCTTGTCTCTCTTTCCCTCTATTTGACCTGTCAGTAGCAGAGTGTCCAGGCACTCCCTCCCCATTACGTGTCCCAGAAACTTCAGCTGCCTCTTCCTGATGTTAAGTATAAGCCTCCTCCTTGTTTGCATTCTCTCTAAGACCTCATAGTTGCTCGCACGTTCGGTCCATGTTATCCGTAGTATCCTTCTGTAGAACCACATATCCGTCGCTTCGAGTCTCTTCTTCATCTTTGAGGAAATCGTTCAACATTCGCTGCCGTAAAGGAGGACATATGTCACATAACAGCTCAATATCAAAGAAAAGCTTTGATACCAAATGTTATATAGGAATAAAGTTCACTGACAACACTTGAGTTTGACCAAACACAGGTGATCCCATTTTTGAATTAAATAGACCATGTGACCATAGAGGAAACGCATATATGGGAGGTAGCATGCGTCTAATTGATCGTTATTTCCAGTCTATCCTCTGTTACTATTCGAATCACTATTCTACTCTATCTTCTGTTACTATACGGATCATTATTCTCTACTCTATTCACTATACTTTTTCTCTATACGGATTACTATTCAAAAGAGTATTATCGAGCAAGTACTATTATTGCGAATTTTATTCGAAGGCGTCTGACACCAGTATTGTTTAATAGCGTTACTATAGTTGTATCTGCGATTACAAAGTCTCTACTACAACGAGCATTACGAAAGTGACAACGAGTGTTCGTCGGCATCACAAAACGGAAGAAATTCTCTTGTCTCGCAATACTTCGCCCAGCTTTTGGAATGCGTCCTTGGCCATCCCAATACGTCTACGGATCTCAGTGTCGCACTTACCAGCATCCATCGAAACGCTTCTAAGATATATAACACCTTAATAAAAAAAATTGAAAAATAGAAATATCCTGTATATATATATATATATATATATATATATATATATGTGTGTGTGTGTGTGTGTGTGTGTGTTAATATGATTCATTGGCTTTCTCATTTTAATAGTAATAAGTCTAATGTGACGTAATGTCTATCAATAACAAAAAAGTTAAACACCTCTCAGCTTCATATCAGCCATTCGAAGCAAATATTTACAAAGTGTTTCACTGAAAATATGGACATAAAAACGGTTTGAGTAATTACCGTTTTTACTTGAAACTTGATCGGTCACTTGACTACGTCGATACAGAAAATTCGAAGTGTGAAATAAATGTACAAATCATCCCACATAACTGATTTTCATTAAGAACGAGATTTTATACTGATATATACAAAGTTCACAATAACTAACATTATCATTCATTGCGCGGATTTTACAGTTGAAATGATACCTTGATACATCTATTCATCTGCCAAGAAATTCACCTTTTTTTCATTCAATGTTTTCTTTTATTCTATTCTACAAATGTTTCGTTTTTCCTTCATCACAGTTATATCTTGTATCGATACAAGTGAGCTAGACGATCCTGACGATTTTTAAAAAAATAAAATAAAAATAAAAAGGAAAGATGCATAAAAGTTACATTTGTGTAAGATTGAGTAATAATCTCGAGATACTATTTCGTCATGATCAATGTAGGTAAATAGACAGATAAAAGTGTATATTGTAAATTTGGTACGAGTGGAAATCACATATTTTTTATAAAATCTCATACATGAAGTATCTATTTTCTCCCCATTGAAGAGTTTCGTATTTTCCACAGGGAAAAGAATTCGCTATCATGAATATGTAGTAATTGACTTAAAAATGTAGGTGATCAAATTTTTCGTGTAAGATCAAACCTGAAACTCATTTTCTCAGTCATGTTACTGGAGCACGCAGTAAAGATCAAACTCGTTACATGAGCACACAGTAAGGATCAAGCTCATTATTCATGTAGCATATTTGATCTTTACTAAGCTTATTTAATTGGCACTCACATATATTTAGTACAATAATTATGCATTTTCTGTAATTTTTATAGTAAATATTATATAAAAAAGAAAACCAAAATTTTGAAATTATTTTTAAAAAGTAGTTTTTATTTCATCAATGATGTTAATATCTTCTTTGGCTGAAACAAGTTAGTGCATATTACTAAGTTATTGGTTGTAAATAAATGAGTTCAATAAAAAGATTGTTTTATTGACATCAGCTCAGCTAACCGATTTTTTTCAGAACAAAAGCGATGTTTGGCATAAGGTTAACCCAAACGCAAATTTTCTGTTATTATTTTAGGAAAAAATCATGCATACTTGTGAAAGTTTTTCAGTGTCATTATGCCAGTGTAAGCATCAAGACAATTACAACCATAAACTTTTGTTTTCTTCACATTAAATGAGATACATGTTTGCTCTTCCTGTCTACACCTTGTACTATCGCACTAAAAAGAAAGCTTTGCCTCTAACTTTTAAAAAGTATTAAAAAAACTATTGACTTTCAATCCGTACAATGAACTACAATTAAGCTTTAACATTGAAACAAAAAGCGTCGTAACAGTTATTGTTTGCTAAAATCTGTTAAAAATAACTTTGGAAACGGAGCTCAGTTTAGTCGATGAATCTCATCACTGAACAATATAGGTAGCGCCATGATACCTTTAGTATTTTCTTTCACTTGGAAAACTCTCATTGTAATGATTGCAAGTCATCATGAGATATAATATGTCTTCAATTAAATGGCAAAATATTGGGAAGGAAAAGAAACCAAAGAATATTTTACAAGTACTGAACATATAAAATGAGATGGACTACATAAAGAGACGGGAAAGGGAGATGGAGAAAAGGAATAAGAAAAGGAAAGAGAAGAAGTGGAAATGTAAGCATTGGGAACAATTTACTCATATATATAATAATGAGAGTAAAAGTAATTTGTATCCAAAAGGATTGCTAGATTTGAAGAGGTTATTGATTGTTTATTTAGTTTTGGACATCGAAAATTATTTTACTGCGTCTATTTTTCTAAATTCACTTTCATGTCGTTCAGAAAAAGATAATACCCTATCCGAAAAGACAATACGAGATTTTCAAGTTTACATGAATGATCTAAGTTCTACACAAGATTGTAAGCAACATGCAAGTATCACCAATTAATTCTCGTATTTACCTTCTAAAGAGTCTTGCTTTCAATCCACTCCTAAATGGGCTTTTAATTATTTACAGGGTGTTGACGAAGAAAAGTTGTGTGCAATGCGGTGTCCTAAAACAGATCAGAGACAGATTCTAGAAATCTGGATTTCCACTTTTGTCAGTTGCTCGATGTGAAAATACCAACTGAAATTGGTTCTTCAATTTTCTTGTAGCAGAAAATTAAATGTTCTTTGATAAATGATCGCGACTTTGGATAAAAAACGAGTTTCGTACGTCTTCTCAGATTTGTTTTGAAAAAATTAAAAAGAAAAATAACGAGGCTTGTTAACATTAGAATACCAGGGTTCAAGTCATGAAACGCACCCCGACACACACATACACATACATACATAAAAAGATAGATAGATCGATAGATAGAAATTGTTTATCTGAAGATGATGACCAGATTTCTACAATGGGCAGATAGGAAAATCAAATTTTTAAATTTTTAAATCTTTTCGTTTGCATCTCTTATGGTTAAAAGTGAAATAGACTTGGATTTAATGATTATTCCATATAACATTCATAATTATTCAAAGCAACCAAGAAAAACTACATTGAAATTAGAATTTTCAGTCATCAGTGTTATACTTATGGACAACTTTTAAATAAATCAGATTTTATGTCAAAGAAATTTGTGTATTACAACCACTTACTTTGGTGTCATTAGATGAAGACTACTTAAAACTTTCTATAAGTATCCAGTTAGACAACCAGAATGAATACAGATGTCTTAATTCTATGATCGACTAATAAGGAAAGTTTCAGAATGAGTCACACATGCATAAATGTTCTACACGTTATATTATTTATAACTCTAAAATTAAATTTGCAGATAGCCATTCAATATTATAATTGGTTTCTAATAGAAAGACGGATACATGCTTATCTTGGTGAAAAGTTGCAATAATATGCATTTACTGAGGATCAGGCACATTAGGCCTGTTAAAAAAACCCGAGCAAGGCAGACAAGGATTTCACTGAATGTGCAGATCGCATGGATTTCAATGATTCTTTCTGTAAGAGAATGACTGTTCCTATTAAGGATGTCGAACAGCATCCGATGCGGCTGAACAAGTTGATTTGTGAATGAGTTTCTGTGCTGCAGTTAGGTAGTTGCTGTCGCAAGCTTTCTTTATCCAACACCCGGATTCGTTTCTCATCTGCAACAGCGATACATGAACATACAGACTATCACCAGACGCAGATGTCTGCAGCTACCTCTTCTCAACTGGATCTAGTATTGCAGTTGTGAACACTCTTCCTGCCAAGATCCTACAACAAGCTTCCTATGCAATAAATTTTCAGGATGTAGCCATCCCGCATGCGGCTAACGTCACAAAACCCACGCAGTTGCAGTTGCAAGAGGAGGAAATATATTTTTGGCAACCTGGCAGGGTGCAGAACGGCCTTGTTCATCACTTGGTCCCTCTAGGAAATGCACAGTATTCGACGCATGCACTGCAGGTGCAACCTATTGAGGCACTGCCCTAGTTTGTGACTGGAGTGACTTTTTATAAATTTTCTTAGCTTGGTTCGAGCAATGGTGTCTTTACATAAGCCCCAGTTCAGCCTTGGGTCAATGGGGTGTTTGCTGTTAATGAATTCAATGACCACTTTCAAGGTACAGACTGCAGTGCTGCTGATTCCTATTAAGAAAATTTGTATGGATTAAATAATTGGTAATCCGAAGCTGCAAGGTTTGATGAGTGGGACATCACAGTTAAGCAGTACCAGTTTCGGTAACGTCTATAGTTGTTCGGATAAAAAATGATATGCATCCTCTTGACTAAATGCGGACACTTTTCAACGTTTTCTGCTTTTAATTGATCTAACTAGGAACAGTACTTATCTGCATTTAACGTCTACTTTTGCGGAATAAGCTCATAATAAACAATACCCTTTCGTTATTATTATTATTTACATTGTCTGGACAGCTGGACTCTTTATTACTATATTCACGACGTTTTGGCCTTTGTACGCTTCGGCTTTTTTCAGGTGATTGGAATTTCAAACTGTTTATAAGTCCCCAAAATTCATACACCACAAGGACACATGGCCCAGTGGATAAAAGTGTTGTCTGCATCCAGTGACTTGACCGAAAGAGTTGTGAGTTCAATACCTGGCTACTGCAGTGGTAAACAAAAACTTGGAGAGTTGAATTAAACAGGGATAACTGAGATATCCGGAAGAGGCATGGAGTGCGGAACTAGAACAATATACCCCGGTGTACGGAATAAACGGTTCAATTCAAAATTCTTATCGCATGAAGAAGGCCGGAGCGTACAACGGCCGAAACGTCGTGAATATGGCAATAAAGATGAGGATAACAATCCAAAAATGTAAATAATTGTAATACCTCATCTCATATATATAGGCAGATTTCAATCTTACCAGCTTTTGCAGTAGTGAACGGTGGATTATTTCGTTTAGCCATGACTAATGTTTGCTCGATATTTTTGTAAACAAACCATTTTATCGTTCTTAAAAAAGGAGTTGTTTATTGCGTTTGGTCATAGATTAGGAGATGGAAATACGGTTAATTAATTTTTCAGTTAAATCTTGAGGTGCCCAAATATTATAGCGATTCTCGTATCTAGGTGTTTTCAAATACTTTACAACGCTCATAGGAAATATCTGGCCTAGCTCTCCGATGTTCCATGTTGTCTGTTTTTCAGATCAAAATTTCCAATTTCCTGAACCTAGTGAAATACACTTTGTTATGGCACCAGCTCCATAAACGATACATAACTTTATTGTTGTGAAGTTGATGTTAGCACTATTCAGCCGCTAAGCTCGTACTTCTGACTCGTTATTTCCAGTGACCACTTATACGAGTGTTCACTTATGCTTATGCAAATTATACATACTAATTTGCTAGTATCACTACATCTCCCTGAACCTTAAGGGTTTTATTCCTCTCGTAGACCTTGTACTCCTCCTGCTATTTTCCTCACTTTTCTCTATTTCTCTCTCTCTCCCATATTTCTTTCCCTGGGAGACCTGGATCTGTCCCGGGCTAGGCTGTAGTCATCTGTGTTTTCTCTCATAACCTGGTCATCGTCCGAACTTTCAGACTCCTTCTGGCCCTCTTCATCCTGCATTGTTTCGTCTTCTGACATTTCCTTCTGCAACGGTTGTTCTACCAACTCATTTTCAGATGGAACTGAAGACATTTCTTCGTCGTTTTCCTCTTCATCCTGGGTCCTTATTTGGTCTGCATGGGCTAACACACTATCGCCATTTTCTCTACTTATTATGGCTGTATTATGGCCTTTTTGCATTATAAATTCGGCTCCTTCCGGATCTGCATCTTTACTCTTTTTGTACCACATTCTCTCATTTGTGGAATATGACATTGTTAACGGAGCTCTAATCTGTCTCTCCATTAAAGCTGATGGGCTTTGTAGTCTTCCCGCATGTGGTATCGTACGATAGCTTAAAAGCAACCTCGGTAGAAAAACTTCTATTTCTTTTTGTTGAGAGCCTGCTTTTAGCCCTTTTTTACGGTCTGTGCCATTCTTTCTGCTAACCCGTTTGATTGAGGGTGATATGGAGGTGTCATATGGTTTACACCCTATTTTTTCTAACCATACGTTCAGTTCTTCCTCACAAAATTCTGGTGCATTATCAGATACCAAGGTTTTTGGTACACCATTTCTAGAAAATATAACTCTTAGAATCTGCTTTATAGTAGAACTTTTCTTGTTTGTAACCCGAATTATTTCAGCCCAACCTGAAAAGGAGTCTACTAGTATTAATAAGAGCCCCACTCCATTAATGTATGCATGATCCATATGCACACGACTCCACTTCTTTGGGCCACGAATGTAATTTGGTTTGTGTAAAATTTCTTAATTTTTTTACACCTTTTTACATATTCCTCAACGTCTCTTGAATATCCCGGCCACCAAGCTTCTAATTTTATCCTTTTTTGTGTGGCCGCTACTCCAAAGTGTATATCATCATGTACACCGTCTATTATCTGTTTTCTTTGTGTTTCTGGAGGAACTACCAGGTCCCCATTGCAAATCACTCCATGTTCTATTGTTAATTTGTGTCTTATTTCTTTATAGGGTCTTTCCGCCCTAGAACAATTTCCCCACGAGTTTTCTTATTCTCGACACTATCCTACTTAGCACTGGATCATGTCTAGTTTCCGACAAAACATCGGTTTCTATCAAGTGTAGGAATGAATCTTCAAATTCTTCCTCTGTTTTATCTTTTGATTCCTTGTAAAACCTCAATCTTGATAGTGCGTCCACATGTTGAATTGAATTTCCTTTGATATAATCTATATCAAAGTCAAATGCCATCAATCTTATCGCCCATCGTAGAATTCTTGATGTAGTGACTTTGGGCAATTCTTTCCTTGGGTTAAATATAAACTCCAATGGTCTATGATCACTTCTTAATAGAATTTTTTTCCCAATTAAAAATTGTCGGGCTCTAGTAGTTGTCCACACGATAGCCAATGCTTCTTTCTCTATGTTCGAGTAATTGAATTTAGTGTTCGTTAATCTTCTCGACAAATACATTATCGGATGTCCTTCTTGTGATAATATTCCCGATATTGAATGTTCACTTGCATCTGTAGTGAGTGTTATGTCCGTTTTTGGATCAAAAATTTTCACTACAGGTTTTTTGGCATAATTTCTTTTAATGTTTCAAAAGCTTTTTGCTGTTCGTCTGACCACATAAATTCCACATTCTTTTTTCTTAAATTTGCAAACGGTTCCGTCAAGTCCGTGTATTTTGGTAAGTATCGCCTGTAAAAATTTACCAATCCCCAAAAAGACCAATTCTTTTTTTATTAGGTTGGTGCAAAAATAATGTCGTTTTCTCACATAAACGACATTATTTTTGCACCAACCTAATATTTGTAGGTATAGCTACTTTTATTAGGTTGGTGCAAAAATAATTTCGTTTTCTCACATAGTAACCTATGTTAGAAAACGAAATTATTTTTGCACCAACCTAATAGTATTTTTTCTATCAAGTCTTGGTTTGGTGATATACCTTCTTTTGAAATGGAATAACCTAAAAAAGATATTTTGTTAGAATTGCTTACGCATTTTTTTTCATTTATCGTCATTCCAGCATTTCTTAATCTATTCAAGACTAAGTCAGTCTTCTCTTTTAATTCCTTTTCATTAGTAACTCCTATGCATATGTCGTCTTGGTAACAAACCATATTTTGTACATTTCCTAAAACCTGTTCAATGGCCCTTTGAAATATGGCGCTTGCGGTTTTTATTCCATACGGCATTCTCTTCCATCTTAGTAACCCTATTGGCGTATTTATCGTGGTTACTTCTTTGAAGTTTTCGTCTATTGGTATTAGGTTGGTGCAAAAATAATGTTGTTTTCTCACACATGTTACTATGTGAGAAAACGACATTATTTTTGCACCAACCTAATATTTGGTGGTGTGCCGTTTTTAAATCTATTTTTGAAAAAAACGGACATTCCTGCCAGTGCATGTAATGCAAGTTCAATATTGGGTCTGGGATATAAATCCGAGCATATCTTGTGATTTACTCCTATTTTGTAATCTCCACAAATACGTAATGTCCTGGGTATGACGATAAACTACATCCGCGTCCTGGGTATGGCGATAAACTATTAATACATCCAACAGCAAGGCCTCAAATAATGTTGCCAGCTATGCGTTTTTGAAACAATAATGTTGCCAGCTATACGTTTTTTGTAAAAAATAATGTTGCCAGCTATACGTTTTTTATTCCATACAAAATAGGCATTTAAAATTCATATAAACTGGATTTGGCATTAAATAACCCACAGTGGTTGATATGCCATAAAACCCAAACAAACAAACACGTAAATCACCATCTATTTTCCTCAAAACAACATTCGGTGATGCCCACTTGCTACCTCCAGGCGGAAGATGTTCAAGAAGGTCTTGTTCTACTAGTTTACGTAGTTTTGTCACTACTAATGGCAATAAATGTACTGGTAATTTTCGTGCCTCATAATAAGAGGGGGAAACATTTTCTTTTACTTTTAAACTTGCTTCATAGTTTTTTAACCTTCCAGTTTTTTCCATTTTTATTTCATTAATTAGTAGAATTCATATTAGGCACATCATTTCCAATAAGGCCGTGGTTTTTCTTGCAACTTGTAACAATTATAGGAATTACTTCAAATTTTTCTTTTAACTCTAATGAACCTTCAAAGTATCCTAATATTTTTATAACCGACCCATCAAACTGGCGGAGTTGTAAACTGCTTTTTCGTAAATGTGGCTTACCAATGTGTTCCCAAAAATTTTTTGGTATCAGTGTTACTTCACTCCCAGTATCCATTTGCATATCTAAATTGCAGTTATTAATTTTGACCTTTACTATAATGTCTTTTTTCTTATGTTCAAAAGTCTTATTTTTCACTGTAAAAATTTCCCTATCGATGTCGTTGTCTTCAATTCTTTCAACATTTTTCTTTTTTAATTTACACACTGCTTGAAAGTGGTTCTTTTTTAAGCAATTATTACAAGTTTTCCCAAATGCTGGACACATTTCCTTTTTCATTTCGTATTCACGTCCACAATACGAACACTTTTTTTTATCTTCTTTAACATGTACGTATCAGCGAATCTTTGTTCGCTGGGTTGACTGTTATAATGGTGGTATGTCTGTATTAGTTTCTGTTGCTGCATAAAATCAATGCAAGCATTTAAAGACATATTTCCTATTTGTAACTGTTCCAATAATTTATATGGGTGTGACGCATTGGACATACCTTCTATTAGTCTTAATTGGATCAAGTCCTCTTCAATAGTTTGTTCGTCTTGTCAGAGTTTCTCAAATTCACAATATCTACTTGCATTTCGTTGACGGTGTAAATATTTTATAATTGGTTCGTTAATTTCTTGTTTCATTGACATGAATTTCGTTCTTCCTGCCACTATCAGCCTTTTCTTGGGTCTCATATTTCTTTTTATAATCTGACTTATTTTTTCGAAAGTCAGGTCTTCCAAATTTGGGGGATATGCCATGGTAGAGACTTTCATTATCGCCTCGCATCCAGCTGTAGCCAAAAATAAATCCGTGATTTCATTCTCGCCTCCCTTTTGCTTGTTGTCTTTCAACTTTTTCGTTCTCGCAGAGAAACAACGAATCCAAGTATGCACGAAATCTGGATCCTCCAGAGACAATTGATATCCTATCGGCGACGCCATTGTTGTGAAGTTGATGTTAGCACTATTCAGCCGCTAAGGTCGTACTTCGGTATTTAGTCAGCCTCCCACGAAGGCATCGTGTGACACAATGCCGGTTTAATGTGGGATCTCCGAGCCCGTGGGCTCCGCCAAAAATATGCCCTTTGAACCCGTATAAACGGGTTCAGGGTCAGTTCACCTCCCCGAAAGAAACTCCGCCCTTCGGCGTAGCCTCGTTCGTGTTCCTTCCTGCCCGAAGGCAGAAAGTTCAGCCGGTTGCCCGACTGCTAAGCTCGTATTTCTGACTCGTTATTCCCATTGACCACTTATATGAGTGTTCACTTATGCTTATGCAAATTACATACTAATTTGCTAGTATCACTACATTTATGCTTCTCATTTTCCTTCATTCCACTTTTAATGTAAGCACATATAACATTCCATGTCCACTCATGTATTTAGACGCAACCTGTTGAAAAATGATACCAACTTTTCTTCCAACCACACACACACATTTTAAGCTGGGATCATAATTTCCATTTTTCTTTATTAAATTTATTCTTCAAAAAATAAAGTAAATGCTATTAAATTATGTTTACCATTATTTGCAATGACTTGCTGTCGCTTAGTCCTTTGATACTTCTCCACGGGTTTTAAAAGAGAGAAAGTTTTCCTCCCCAAAGAGTCTTGCAGCTATTGAAAAATCGGCTAGTTCACGGTCAGGTGAATATAGTGGGTGGAGTGGAATACACCAACCTAGTTCCATTTTTTCTGTGTTATTCTAGCTGTATGTGAACTTTACGCTATGAAAGAGAGAAACGTGTTTCCTACTGACGAACTCGGGGCGCTTTTCACCAAATGTATATCGATACATTTGCATCTGTTTAGACGTATAATATGAATTTACTTTTTCATTGAACTTTAAGAACTGTAAATGAATAACACCCTGACGATTCCATCACACACATAATATAACCATTTTTCCATGCAGCTCATCTTTGGGGATTTTTTGTTTAAATTTTTCCTTTTCAGTTCCCTTCATTTTGCGTTTGAACACTGTCGTATATAAGCCATTGTCATTACCTATTTTGATATATTTAAGAGACGGCTAATTAGTACGATATATTTATTTTTGCAATTGTTTCTTCAAAACAGAAGTTACTGATAAATCAGCCATATATATATATATATATATGGCTGATTTATATATATATATATATATATATATATATATATATATATATATATATATATATACATATATATATATAGGTACTCGATTCAATTTTTCGATATCTAAGGTTTAAAATGAATTTTTTAAAATGAAAAAGCATTCTTAAAGATTTTATTTTAGCTTTAGTTGAAAGCTAAGGATTAAATTTATTATTTCCAGTAACTAAAATATTCTAGTCTATTTCAGATAGAAATTATATACATTGGAATGTCAAATATATGCTCGATTTTTTAAAAATTTCTTTTTAAGAAATTTGTAAACAAAAAAAAAATTGATTTTAAACTTCTTCCTAAAATAAATTATATATTTTTTACACGTTATTTGAGTAAAATTAGAAAATTTAAAGTTAAATTAATCTGATTTGAAACAAACAGCACTTACTTATAGCATAAAACAAAATTGTAACCAAACATTTCTTAACGATGTGTCTGAATTTTTTCATGTCTTTATTCATGTTATCGATGTTATTGAGAAGTTACAAGGTGATGACAGCTATTATGGATGATCAAATTTGACAATTTTACGAAGTAAGCAAACACGTTTTTTTATTTTTAACTAGTACTTTTTAAATATTAACATTTATTCAGCAATTATGTAATATTTATTTTTATTTTTTTTAGTCTGGATTTCGTTTCTTAGGTTCTTAATCTTTTGATCTTATTTAACAACTTACTAACTTAAATAAAAAATTACTTCACTGAAATATGACCCAAACTAAAATAAATACCTAAAATAAAAATATTTAGTAAAAAAGTAATTAACAAAAATTAAAACTAACTTAGAAATTTTGAAAGTATTTTTTTGAAAACACGTTAACGATGTGAAATAGAACTGGATATTGAAGGGAAATAATTGCAGTGCCTCAGACGACAATCAAATCACGTGATCTTTTTAAGGATTATGTCATGTATAGATTCCCCATAGATAAAAATTAGGAACGTTTTTTTTCACTAAATTTTTTTAAAATTATTTTTAAAATATTCGGGTACAAACGACTTGAGCTTTTCAAATTTCGTTTCGTAAATTTACTTTTCCATTAACGTTATCATTGCATTACGTGAATAAAAGCAATAAAGAATTTTAAACGATTTTTGAAGTATTAATAAGTTAATATTATATTAATAAAAAAAATTTTAAAAAATGAAGAAAATTTTTTTATAAAAATACGTTACTCATGGGAAAAAAATTTATTTCTTCACAAAATAATGTCCTTAACGTATTTACAAAAGTAAGTCAAAGCTTTTCTAATTAATGTCATAGTTTTTTTTTAAATTTTTTTATAATTCACAGCAGATTTTCTATGAAAGAGCTAAATGTAACCCCCCCCCAAAAAAAAAAACTGGTGATTTACTTTCTATAAAGAGTCCTGTTTTTAAATAATAAAATAAATCCCATGGTTAAAGATTTAATTTCTCGAAATTTCACGAAAATATGTAAACGGGTGGAAACATGTTAAAAAAGCATATCTTTTTAACAAGATTTTCTAAAAAAAATTTAAAAATAATTTCATTCTCTTCTGAATATTTCCTGAAAGTTTCATTAAAATCCGACAATTATTTGATTTTTGCAATAATTTCCAAATCAACGTGTGTTTTCTTCGGGAAAAGCGCAAAATAAAACAAACCTCTTTTCTCTATTATTGCGTTGTCGTAAAAAAAAACAATATGTGTGTGTGTGTGCGTGCGTGCGTGCGTGTGTGTGTGTGTAAGGCACCTCTAGGCGGTGTAATGGTTAGCAAGCTCAATTACGAATGAGTAGTGAGTTCGATCCTCACTGGGTGCCCCATACTTTCGACCTTGTGTCACATCTAAGCTACGCTTGGAAAATCTCTCTCTCTATATATATTATACTCATTAGGGCTAGTTTTTAGAATTGTTGTTTTATTCCTCTACCGACCACAGACAATGAATTATTTTCATAGAGACAATGAGGTATTATGGTGGTTGTAGTAAGAAAGGTACGTATGAATGTGTTGTTTTGGTGTAAGGAATATTGTTTGTACGATTGGGTTAGTGTTTGTGGCTAGCTAAGTTTAAAGTTCAGGCAGAAGAAGACTGTCCTTTCCCCAATCCCCCCTTTGGCCTTGTGTCACATTTCTATGTATTTAACAGAAATTATATCGCTTTTTCAGTATTGCTCAGAATGATGTCCATCGCACGTCTTCTACACTTAACATAGCGCTGCGAACAGGATACTTTGAAAGCAACGAAAATTTGAAGACATTGATCGTGGAACTTACCAAACGGCAAGGCTTACCTGTTACCAGTCACTATGGAACAAGAGTATTTGAAACTAATGGAACAACTTGTGAAGCTACAACATGAAAAAAAAAACCTGAACGACCCTCGATAGGGCTAGACACCACAAAAGGATAATGGGCGTTGTTTTTGGATACATGGAACAGATACAAGGAGATATGCAAGTTGGAAGACCCAACCGTAATCCGGAATGAACTACGGGTGACCTGTACACCAGAAACAAATAGGCTACTATTTAAATTAGTAGGACCTACAATGTTCAACTCTGCTACGGAAGAGAGTCTTCTACAACAGATATAACTGGTCGCGGTGGAGGGACTACACAAAGAGGTCCACAGACAGAAGTTCCACTCGATGACGCAGAATGAAGGTGAGTCGGTGACGCATTTTCTCACTAGATTATGTGGCCAAGCTAGGTTTTGCGAGTTCAACGGCAAATGTCCAAATGAACAAACTTGCGGGCAGCGAGTGGACTACTCAGAAGCATGGTCACCAGGCTGGTGATAGCCGGGCTCGCCAATCCAGAGCGCCGAAGTAGGATATTGGTTGGTGGCAGCCTTCCTCGTCACCTTGGAGCAGAAATTTAACCGATTGGTTTGTCTCGAGACGACAGAAAAGTCGACCCCTCACTTCCACGATGCTACGCATCATCCAATGTACAAAGGTTGGACCAGCGTCATCCAATGTACAAAGGTTGGACCAGAAACAGCCACTCCAGGAGACCGAGACCCAGTCGACTCTGCGATACATCAAACCCTGCAGCGGATGTGGAAAGACTCCACACCAAAGGGGGGCGGTCAGTGAACCGGAAGGATTGTCCGGCAATTAAACTGAAATAATGTAGAATGACGAGGCACGTGAAAAAGTTTTGCTGGAAGCTTGTGAAATCTGAAGCAGAGTCATTTATGCTTACCAACAATAATCCAAAGGGTCAATTCGGCCGCAAGAGCAACAGGCACAACAACATGTGGTCGACGAATGTGCCCCACCTCGAGTGGAAACGGTTTCAAAGGAGCTCTCCAGAGCTACCCACCTCAGTGGAAGTAGAAGTAACCATGATGCCTGGGGCTCATGCGACCTTCGGACGGGTACCAAAGAAACCAGTAAGCCCACACGCTCATCCTATTCTCGACTTCGCGGATACAGGGGCCCAGACTTGTTCGGCTGGACCCGAGATTCAGAAACTCCTTGGGTATCCATTAAGGTTGTCTTATTTCTATGTATAAAGGTGAGGACGAAGGAGACGCAGCAGGCTGTATATGTATCCGATAACATCCGGCTTCCACTTGTCACAGACTGCGTTGAAGGATCTGGACCTAGTGCCGTCCTATTTCCCGACATCGTTATCGCAGAACAGCGCGTCAACAATTTCGAAGGAAATGGCTCCATGCGGATGCCTGTTCCAACGAAGCCAGAAACCATTCCATTCAAACCAATCCAAGCCAACAGACACAAGTTTCAACAATGGTTACTGGAGTACTTTAAGTCTAGTGCGTTTAACACATGCCCACATCAAGCACTGCAAAAAATGGAGACATCAAGTTCATCCCGGGCGCGAAACCGACGGCAATTCACACCCCAATACCTGTCCCCCATCACTGGAAGAAAAGGGTAAAGGTGGAGCTGGACAGAGATGTCGCACTAGGTATAACAGAACCGGTGCCAGTAGGTTGTCGCACAGAAAAAGGACGGAGCTCCAAGATGGATGGTAGACTTACAAAAGCTAAACGATGCCACTATGAGGGAAACACATCCCACATCATCCCCATTTAACCAGGTATCTATGATACCTCACAGACTAGAAAAACGGTCCTTGATGCATGGAACAGATACCACAGTCTACAGCTATCCCCAGCCTTGTGAAATGCTACCACATTCATCAACTGACTACAGTAAAACAGGGATCTCTTATTTCTTGTTTCAGAAACACTGTAGATGCTCCGGCGAGTTGAATATGGGTTGCGGGGATGGTCACTGAAAGATAATTCTGACCGGTTCCCGTTTCACCAATGACTCTGAATCACAGTAACACTAGTGGAAGGTGAAGCCTTAGCCCTTGTCTATGGGCTAGAGTCATGCCGAATGTTTATACTTGGGTGCCCAGTTTTGCTAGCGACAGTAGATCATTTACCACTGGTAAAATATTTTCGGACCAGGCCCTGGAAAATATTAAAAAACCACCGCCAATTTCAAAGTGAGGACGATGATGTACAGATTCCAGATAAAACACAGCCCTGGAAAACTCAATTTAGCACCCGATATCCGGCAGGTACCCCACGAGAAAGCCCTGCTCAAATTATCGACGCCGCAGTCAAAGCCGCCTTCACGTCGATGTACGGAAGTGACCCCAAGCTGAAGGCTATTACATGGGAAAGGATTGTCGCCGTGGCTGCCACTGATGAAGAATACCGGACCATAGAATACGTAATCCAAAACGGCTTCCCTAAACCACGCGACGACCTCCTGCCCATATGTCTGGTTTTCTGGCCTATTCGCGAGGAATTATACTGTTTGGAAGGAGTAACAGTCAAAGCCAATAAAATCCTGATACCCCGACAACTTCGAGCAGAGGTACTGGAATCACTCCATTCCGCGCATCAAGGCGTAAACGGTATGCTTGCGAACGCAAGACAACGATTGTTCTGGCCGGTTCTGGATGTCCGCATCAGGCAAACCAGATCCCAGTGCCTCACTTGCAACACAATCGCGCCGTCTCAGCCGAGGGAACCCCTGATGTCACCAGCAGATCCGGAATTTCCGTTTCAACAAGTTGTGGTGGACTTCACGAACATACAGGGCAAGAATTACATGGAATACGCTGACCGATATACGGAATGGCGAGAAGTGGCCTTAATGTCATCGGGGAAGGCCAAAAGCGTGTGCGACACTATGAGGACTTGATTCTGCACATATGGAGCACCCGAAGAAATATCTTCGGACGGATGACCCGCCTTCGAATCCCAGAAGTATTACTGGGGTATACAGAAACGCACTTCATCGGCCTATTACCTTCAAAGCAATGGGTGCGCAGAGTTAGCCCTTAAAACAGCAAGACGAATACTTGTCAACACTACGGAAAACTGCGGACGCCTATGCCATGATCGAGCTGCTCAGGTATAGCTGACCCATCGCAACACTCCCGTTCAGGACCTTGACATGTCCCCAGCCGTAATGCTCTACGGCCGAATCATTAAGGATCATCTACCGGTCCTAAGGGATAAATATCAAAAACGGAAGCAGTGGAAAGAAATAGGCGAACTAAGAGAGTTGGCAATGGCTAAGAAGCACATGCGAAACGAACAGTTCTACAACCAGCATTGCCGCCCACTCCGGGAACTTCAAGTCGGAGACTCGGTTCAGAACCAGGATGGTAAATAT
Source organism: Acanthosepion lycidas (assembly GCA_963932145.1). Lineage (NCBI taxonomy): Eukaryota > Metazoa > Mollusca > Cephalopoda > Sepiida > Sepiidae > Acanthosepion > Acanthosepion lycidas. The sequence goes on along the minus strand of OZ010594.1, from coordinate 32,529,489 downwards.
CTCCGTCGATGGACAAATACGGAGAGGGTCGTAGAGACACATGGTAACTGACAGTGCGAGTGAATGGAAACGGTCGTATAACGCTACGCAACCGTCGATTTCTCCGCAGAACCTACCCGGTCGTGGATGGCCCGCCTCACGCCACCCAGGGAACCTAAGATCCGTCTACAAATCCAGCGCCGTCAGAGGAACAACATCCAGAGGAGCCGATGGATATTGAACGGGATATCAACTCGGCGAAACAGAAATGGAAACGGACGACACTACAGGTGTGGCGGAAAGCAACACAGGAGGGTATATACAGCCGATCAGTCCCCCGCTGTTAAGACAACCCTCATGTCACAGAAAACAAGCACCAAGGACTCTGTCCCCACGAATACGGGGAAAATCGCACGGATTCTCGGACGCATCCAAAGATGACCAGGTTAATTCATCCCGTGGTCACGGCGTGGGGAGGTGCATGTATAGATGTTAACGGAGTCATCTGCCCTTTGGAGTGTATAAATGCAAGTGAGATGGAGGCGGCCATTTACTTTTTCAGTATTGCTCAGAAGTATGTTCAGCGGAGGTCTTCTGCACTTTACACTATTGTAATTATTAATAAACTTTAATGATTGTAAGTGCTTTGAATCTTTGAATTATAGAGTGTAGCGAGTATTAGGAAATCAAACTATTTCTACTTTAAAACAAAGACAGACAATCGCTATTGGAAATTATCTAGTTCAGTCAACATTCAAACGAGACAATGAAAGAAAATGCAATCTACAGTAATATGTTTCATTTGGATTTGTCCTCATTACAGACTGAAGATGTAATTTGGATAAACTGGTTAAATTTCTAAAATAAACTTAATTTGATTTTAAACTCATCTTGCATCTTTGTATTGCGCAATTTTCCCACTGTGGTTTCAAATTTATCGAAAGTTGAAAGTGTCTTGTCTTTTCCTAAATTAGAGCCCACGTTAAACGTGGTTTGCTAAAAATTCCAAATTATCAGCATGCAAATAATCATGTATATTACAGAGAAAAATGTAGACAGATATATTTAATTAATTCATTTGCTGTAAACATATATAATATGATTTAAAATTGCTTTTGATTTTGCTTCTTTGACTAACGATCTTTTGAAAGACGTCTCTTTGAAAGATCTCGCTTTATTCAGACCGATAATGTAAAATGAAGAACAAGAAAAGTCAAATAAAAGATGAAGTTTCTTCTGTAATGGTCTGGCTCAAACAAAAAACAAGTTCATTTTATCTCTAAAGCAAGCTTGTACTGACCACTTTCGGACTCATGAAAATTAAGGGAGCATAAACCGGTGCAGGAACGTTTCACTCTGAATGCTTTTTGGTCTATTTATGCATGCCCTTCCTGGAAAATTAACGTAATTTACAAAATAACGTAATTTATTTATTCAATTACGTGTGTGGCTGATACATCCTTTAAATATATGATCCATAACATCTATTTTGTATTTTATATTATTGCAACATGTAATTTTAGTACTATTTCAGTACTTACATGTAATTGTATGCATAGAGATATTTACACTGACAATATATTTTTGTCTATATTTTAGCTGGCCATTTATGTCACGCTACTTGGTCCTTATCGGTAGAGGGAGGAAAACTCTTAAAACTTTTCCATGTAAGTAGGTAAGAAGGTATTGTAAGCAATTTAGGAAACTCTTCACTTAACTGATTGTCGATTTTACCATTTTAGTTTCGACAAAACATCAACCACACATACGTTGCAAAAACAAACGCTGTTTCGATAAGGTTTTCTAGCTACCGAATAATCGTTTGGGTACTAGAACAGGGTGTAGCCCTCATAAGTTTCTCCGATAACATCAATTGTGTGAATTATCCGTAATATAAAAGCCAAATATAAATAAGTAAGCGAGTACTGAAGAGAATTTAAAATGAATGTTTCCTACTTTCAGGATATATGTTCTGTTGCTTTGCAAACATGTAAGTATATCGTAACTCTAGTTTATCTATGTACGATTCATATGATAATGTATATTCGTAAGTGTCTGTGTGTATGTGTGTGTATGTCTAGTAGAGATTATGTTTGGTGGTTGTCTGCATGTTGATTTGGGAACATTTTTAAGTAAACACCGTTTCTTTTAGATAAGAGTACGTTAGAAAAAATAAGAATGGATTTAATAAAGGTTGGTTATGTAATATACTGTTTTTGACATGTGTTTATAGTTTGTAAAATATTTTCACGATTCCTTCGAAGTACTTTCAACGTAAAGAATTATGTTCTTTTTAATTATGGCGGCATTTGTAAAATCAATATGATGGCCAGTTCTGTTCTTGTGTATTACGAGCTTTTTAAGTGTTGTTCAGACAGGGATCCCTTTTATACTCGTATATTCTGAGATGTCACGCCGATGTAAATGTTTTTACATTGCAACTAATTTATTTGATAAATACCGGCATCTGAAGTGATGTTGGATTTATTTTGCTTCCCAAATATATCTCCGATTGTCTTGGATAAGTAATTTATTTTAAAATTTTGTAGATAGAGTGTTAGAGGGTAGAATTATGGATTTTGTGTTGTTGATGTTAGAAGTGTTATTGTTGATGTCTATGTGGATATTTGTATAATATAATTGTATTAATTAATTATAATTGCTAAATATATAATTCCGTCATTTTTTATGAGCCCTGCGCTAATAGGTCTGATCGGTTCGATAAGGTAAAATTGGCAGCTGATCTCAAATGTGACCTAAAATCTGCTATTAACTAGGCCAAGGAATAGCTTGTTAAATTTAACGCCTCCAAAACAAAACTACTTTCTATTTATAATCTGAGAGACTCCTCTCTGCCTTCCATCAGTATGGCTGATACTAACCTCCAGGAAAATGACTCAATACGTCTTTTCTGGTGGCTAACGTTTTCTGCTGAAGTGAAGTGTAAAGATTATATTGAATCAATTGCTAGATTTGTTGCTAGGAAAGTTAATTCATTTTTCGTACTAGACAATTTTTCTCTCTAGAAAGTAACTTACATATTTATAAGCTTCCCATTCGTCCATGCTTCGAATATTACTGCCACATATGGTCTAGTGCTCCTGCTATATATTTAGATATTCTTAATAAAATCCAAAGAAGAATGAGCAGTTTTATTGGTTCTGACCTACCGTTAACCCTAACTCTTTTAAAACTAAAACGAACTCATTTTCGTAACCTAAGCTGAACTCTCCGTCATTACCTGAACACTAATTGTATTCTATACCCTAATCTGAATCCCAACCCTCTTCTTTACCAAAAGTTGCAACACTTTACATTAACATGAACTCATTGCTTACCATAATCCCAAATCACTTTAAGCTAGATACAATTATTGTTTTACCTAAATAATATTCTTTCTCCCTATTTCAAGATCTCATCTATACTGCAAACCAAACTCTCTTCTTTACAAAACAGGAACTATCCTCTTTAACCTAAGCCCAACTCCGTTTTTACCATAACTTGAAATCCCTTTAAGTTAGGAGTAATTATCATTTTACTTAAACAATATTCCACTTTACTTGTTGACAATGCTACTGTAGGTTGTTTTCTTGTTTTCCAAGTAATCATAAACAGTGATTATTGATCTTTTTTAATTTACCCAATCAATGACACAAACTTAATGTTTCATTAGATTTATTAAACACTAGACAATATTTTGTGCCCTTTAAAGAGTGTAGAACTTGTTTGGCCCTTATTAAGTGACCCATGGTCAGTTTTGCTGAATATTGCGATAATTCTCTTACAACATAACATATATCTGGATGAGTTGCTGTCAATATATATATCAGACGACCAACTATTTTGCATTAATATTTTTCATTTACTTGTTCAGTACTGACTTTCATTCAGTATGTTTATATCCATTTCATAAGGAGTTGATCAGAGTTTATAGTCTTGCATTCCAAGTTTGATAATAATCGTTTCTATATATTGTAATCAAGTTGTTTTTAAATGTAAATTTTATAGCTAGAAAGAAAGAAATCTGTCTTAGATCAGTCATTTGGAATTGTTCTTTTAAAGTTTTTTTTACATTGACTAATGCAAAATTAGCATTGATAGCAATGAGGATGTCATCAACCCATATGATTAGAATTACTATTTTATTCAAAATATTATTTGTGTAAATGCAAGAATCTGCCAAGGGGTAGAAGGAACTCTGGCTAGTGAAATATGTGTGAAATACAATATATCCAATTTCACCCACACTACTACAATTTCTTTATTCTGACTCTAGCAGTTGTCTTCCCATGACAATAAGTTGCTTCCTTTACTTTCTCACACTCTTCTCTTCATAACCCCACTGCTCTTTTGTTACTTGTAGCTGCCTTCTTTTCATAAACCTACCTTTATCCTTTACTCTAAACTGATCTCTCTCCTTTATTCACTCTGACACTATCTCTCTGTTTTCCTAACACAAGCACTTTCCTTTTATTTTTACTTTTCTTTCTTCCATAAACCTAGCTAAAGTTAATTCTTCTAGCCCTATCTCTCTTGTTTTATTAACCCTACCTGTTTTAATTTACTCTTCTTTTCATAACCAAAACTCTTTTTCACTGTAATCAGAGCTTTCGTCTTTTCATAAGAGTACGTCTTTTTTATTACTCTTGAAACAACTCACAATTCATAACCCTAGATCTCTTTCTTTATTCTAAAATTAGCTACTTTGCTTCATAAACTTTGATCATTTTTGTTACTCTAAAACTAACATTCTAGTTTTCATAATCTTAGATCGTGTTCTTTTCTTTATTATTTTTCTTTACTCTAAATCTAGAGCTCTTCTTTTCATATCGCTAATTCTCTTTCTTTACTCTAAGCATAGCTTTCTTCTATTCATAACCGAAACTTTATTTTGTCGCTCCCTTTCTTTATTCTAAACCTTACTCTCATCTTTTCTTAACACTAGATTTCTCTTTCATCAAAATCCAATTCTATCGTTTTCATAACTCCAGCTTTTTTCTTTACTCTAATGCTAGCTTTCTTCTTTTCATAAACATAGGTTTTTTTTAATTCACCCCCTCTTCTTTTCATAACCTTGCTTGCTTTTTTGTTCAAACCCACATTTTTAACTTTAACCCTATCTCTTTTTAACAAACCTTTTACTTTACTCTAACACTAACACTCTTTTTCTTTAATCTCACCTATTTTTATCTACTCTAAACCTTGTTCTTTTTTTTTTTTTTTACTTTTCCTATGTCTTTTCTTTTCTTAAACCCTGGCTCTTTTTCCTTACTATAACTCGAGATCTCTTTTCATAACCTTACCTAACATTGGTTCTCAGCCTTCCATAACGCTAGCTCTTTTTCTTTAACCCTTGCTCCCTTTACATAAACAGATCTATCTTTTTTTACTCAAACCCTTGTACTATTTTTTTAATAATCCAAACTATATTTCATCATTATAAACATAGCTTCCTTATTTAATCTAACCATAACTCTTTTCTTTTCATAAGCTTAACTCCCTTGCTTTACTCTGAACTTACCTTTCTTTTTATATAACGATAGCTTTTTAACACTTACTCTACCAAGCTTCTTTTAATAAACCTAACTATTTTTCTGCACTTTAACCCTAAACTTCTTCCTTCCACTCTTCTTTTTGCAATCATAGCTTTTCCTTTTTACTCTAATCCTCACCATATTTCTTTTTATAACCAAAGCTTATTTTCTTTACTCTAAGTCTACACCTCTGTATATCTGATAACCATAGATCTTCTTAATCTAGCACTAGACCTTTTTGTCATAACCCTAGCCCGTTTTCCTTCCTCTAACCCTAACTTTATCCGTTTCATAACGCTTGCTCTTTCTCACCTAGCTCGTTTTGTTTGCACTAACTATACAACTTTTTTCTCAATATTTCTTATATTTTGAAAAAACAAAAATTACTTAACAATAATAAATTTCCAATATAAAGATAATTACTATTGCAAAGATAAATATTGAATCAATGGGCATGGGCGAATAAGAAGAAGGTGAAGAGAAGGAGCACAAATTATTGTACCAGAGAATGTTAGACTTTTCCTTTAAGATAATGAAACAAGTTTATAAATTCCCACCTCCAAATAAAAAGAAAACATTGATAATTTTCTCTTAGGCATTGAATAGTCATGGTCTAGGAATTTACATAAAAGTTTTTACATACCTTAAATTACTTGGTACATTAAATGTCAAATTTTTGCATAGTTGTTTTCCCTGAGTAAAAGGGAATCTATATTTATAAACAATCTTAATTATATTTCTTATGAACTGAATAAATATTCTTCAATTATATATTTTGCCACTTATTGATGACCCCTGAGTCTTGGGGTAGGGAGTAATTTTACTGGCTGAATTCTTCTTCCTTGACAAAACCTGGAAATTGGTTTGACTTGAAGACTGAACTTTCTGGATTTTTCTGCCATTTTCATTTGTGTGTAAAGGATATTGCTTTCTTTTAGCTTCTATCTTCAGATTTGGTTGGCCCACAGAAAAAAAAAAGAAGCAAATAGTGGGGTGTGGAAGTAATATTTCATTATTTTTCTCTGTTTCTTTCTTCTTTCATTCCTCAGAATTTACCATCTATTTTTGAAAAATGTTTGCAGATTAATTTTTAAACAATTTTTTTATATTGACAACTATCTAATATTTCTAAATATTTTAAAATAAATATTGTTGTTTTATTTATAAATAGATATTGTTATTTTATCTATAAAAAATATTCGTATTTAAAAAATAAATATCTTTTATTATTATTTTATAGATTTTACTAAGAAAATCAAATAAATAAAAACATTTAATACTATCTTCCTTAATATTAACACTCTGTCTCTGTTCTATTCCCCATCTTTAACTATTGTCTTTCTTTTGTTTATAAACCATAGCTCTCTTTATTTACACTAAATCAATCTCTCTTCTTAGCCCTTTTCCGTACACGTAAACTGTTCTTTACACTATCCCGATCCTCGCTAGCTTCATTTAATTTTTCTGATCCACTTTCTTCATTGTCCAAATCCCAGGTTTTTCCCCTCTCCGCTAGCTCTTCCTTTACTCTAACCCCTACTCTCTTCTCAACCGTCACCATTATTCTATTCTCATACTTAATTCTTACTCTCTTCCCTACTTTGTTCATATCTATTTCCTTTATTCTAATTCTCTTCTCTAAGTTTTGCTAATCTACACCTCTCTTCTCAGCCCTAATCCAAACTCTGTTATTATTTCTAACCCTAATTTTAACCCCATCCTAAAACTATCATTCTTTTTTGTAGCCCTAATTCTCTTTTTAACTCTATTCTTTTCCATAATTCTAGCTCACTTCTTTACTTTGACTCTATCTTTATTCTCAACCCTAACTTGAATCTATTATTTTTCTTAACGTATCTCTCTTTTTCCCTAACACTAATTCTCATCTCATACCTAATCGCTATTCATTTCACTAACCCTATATCTTTTCTTTACCCTAACTCTAACTCCAGTCTTTATTGTCACGCTCACTCTCTTTTTTATCTTGCTCTCTTCTTTACTTTATCTCTTTCCCTTTCTCTAAATCTTACTCTCTCATCTTAGGATAATCATTGTCTCTACTGACGTAAGCTAAATTTTAGATTTTACCTGACCTAAAATAATTTTTTGCAGATATGAAATTCATAGATCATATTTTATTTTTTTTAACTTATTTTTTATACTTTGTTTGGTTGAAATGTTTTTATATATATATATATTTTTTCCACCTTTCACTTTGTTTTTTTTTTATATTCTCTTGAAAATGTTGGATAAAATTATGGCTATTTGTTTCTGGTGATTGAAATAATTCATAATTGTAAGAAAAGTATTGAAGTAATTAATTTCTTTGTAATGTTACATTAACTGAAATAATCTTTGGAGAAAATTTCTTAAAACTATCCTTTCAACAAAGGACAGTTTTAAGATAGCTTACTCTTAAAGTTATTAAGAGACAAGAATTTATGAGTTGTAGTGTATGCCTAGTCTGAGTTAAAGAGTCAGGTTACTGAGCAGGTTTCGATTTCCCTTTGGGAAAAAACGCACGTATTTTGGTTGTACATAATAAAATTTCAAAGAATAAATATCAATATTAAACTGAATAACAGTCACACTACAATTAGTATAAAATAAAAAAAATATACTGATTGAGTTTAAGATACAAAGTTGCGATATACATTTTAAAAATAATAAACTTCCACTAATGAAGCATCCCTATCTTCCAAGACCACATGACCTAGGAGATAAAGTCGTTTGTTAAGCTAATCTTCTTAGCTGGCGGTTATGTCTTAAACTCGGTACCTCCACGAGACTGCTAAAAAAAGAGTATAGCATGAAGAAAAAGACGCTAAACTTGACGAAAACAAAATATTATCGTCTAAATGTTTATGTTATTATTAAGACGAAGGATCAAAGTATTTTGGGGATATTTTTTTTACAATTTTTAATCGTTCCTAGCATGTCCGAAATTTTCGTTAAAAATCCTGTTTTTTTTTAGTCAGGAAAATTGACCACTTTTTTTCCATTTTATAAAAAACTGAAAATCTCTTTGAAATTATTTTAAATATCAATTTCATTTTTTTCAAAACTTATTTTAAGAAAATCAGAAATTATAATGTTTAAAATATTTTGAACCAAGCTTAACTTAGCTTCTGCGGCGAAAAGATGTAATTTGAAAATAAAACAAAGCAGGTCATAAACTTTGACATCACTTGACGGATTTCGTGAGCATAATTTGTTCTACGGAAGGAGAAAAGTGAAATTATTTAGAACTAAGTGAAAAAATTATTTACCTCTTATTTTTCAGTGCTCTAATTTTTTTTTTGTACTTAGCTTTCACCTTTACGTTTACGATGCTTTATGGAAAATATATTACAAAGAAATTAAAATAAGTCTGTTAAGAGTGAGATTAAATTTTATATTTCATAAGAAAGGTATCTAATTAATTTATAGGTACCTTTCTTATGAAATTTTATCAGAAGTGTACATAAAATACTATAATTTTATGTACATTTATTACATTTTACTGTGTTATTTGTTTTTCCATTCATTTTATTATTAATTTTGATATTTATGGAAAAATGTCATAACTGAGATTAATATAAAAATAAGATCATCTAAAATTTCATAAGATGATACAGATACTTGTAGATACCCTTCTCAGTTGAAATTGAAAAATCAAATTAACTTCTTCACACGTGTTTCGCAAAAGTAAAGGCCTTAACAGCGGAGAAGAATGCTTAACTCAAATAACGCAACAATTGTATTCTGGTTGGTCTTCCGTACTTTATAATTACAGTCCGATTATAAACACAAAATTACATTTCTTAATTACTGCGGATTTTCTGATTAGTCAAAACAAATTTACAACGCGCTAAAAAAAGATCTATCTCATAAGGACACTTAGGGAACCCGGTGCGGCTTTTAACTAATTTTATAATATTTCAACAACTTAAATGTAAAAATCTATTATAATTAAAAAATAATAAATAATTGTATTAAAAATTCATTTTTCATCGAAAAATGTTTTGCTTTCAGAAAATATTGTACATATTCATAAAAACAACTAAAAGCAAATAAAAGCATTTGAAATTAAATAATATCTTTGTTTTATTGAGTTTTGTATGTTACAATTCAGAGCTGATTTTCAGGTAGTGGGGGTCAAATTAAAAAGAAAATACATGATTTGCATTCCTCAAAGCCTTGTGCTTTTAACTATTGTAATCACGCAACCTGACGCGATCGAATTTTTAGCGTTTTCATAAAATTATTTTTTTAGGCAGGGGTAATAAATATAAAAAATATTTCTGCCTTGACTTTAATAAAAAAAATATTTATAATAATTTCGATAATCTGTGAACAGATTCTGAAAGTTTCATTAACATTCAACAATTATTCTTATTTTTGCAAGATTTTCCAAATTAATGTGTGTCACACACACATACACAAAAAGTGCTAAAAATTGTCTATGTTATTTTACTAGTTCCGGTGATACAAAGAGAAACAAGGTTTTTTTTTTAATCAAAATTTAAAATGTTCTAAAAAGAAGGAAAATTTTTAAAAAAATAATTAAAATAAACTTTGATCTTTCCTCTTAATAATAATATAAACATTTAGACGTCTTTTTCATCATGCTATACTCTTTTTTTAGCAATCTCATGGAGGTACCTATCTTAAACCTATGTACTGCAAAAAATGTAATATATTCTTCTTCTATGAAAGAGGCAAGCGATACTACAGTGACGAATTATATGAGAACAACTAACACCCTTGGAGTATATACTTCTCTGTTTAAAATATTCGAAAGGTTACCTGCTGATAGATAATTTAGAACAGAAAACAGAGATCGCCATAATTTCAGAGACACGTCTATCATCTCAGTTAAAAACGAAAAAGTCAGACAAGTAAAACAAAATAATAGTTCCAGTAAAATGTATATATTTATTTAATGAAAAATGCTATATATATATATATATATATATATATATATATATATATATATATATATATATACATATATATATATATATCCAAGAATTCTTACTATGAACAAATTTCTTTTTAATACAGATATTTGTTCATAGTAACAATGTTTAAAGAATTCTTGCATTTTTATTAAAATTTTAGTTCTATTAAAATTTCGATGATGGTTTACCTGGTAAGACAATACTAACAATAAGAAATTAACATGCAAAATTTTTTCACATGAAAATTTCAGTATGAAAATTTGATTTATATTTCTCTGCGTTGTTTCGACTTCTTATATTTATTTGTTGGGTATGACAGTTGGAGATTGATTTTAATTTTGAAGAAACATTATTTAACAAGAAAATTGGATAAATATGACAACAACAAAAACTATTAATAATCATCATCATCATCATAATAATAATAATAATAATAAATCAAATCAGTGGGAAAAGAAAAGAACGAAAATGTTCGAAAGAGAAATCGAGACATAATGATTGAAAGAATGAAAATATATCAAATTAATAGAATGGCATCTTAACAGATAATGAAAAGTTCAGTATAAAATAGACGTAGGATGACCGAAAAAAAACAAAATAAAGTGGCGAAAAAAAGGAGGTTTGATATAAACCTAAAAGAATGCGAACAAACATGAGTAAATGAAAAATACTAGAACTGAAACGTTAAGGAGAAATAACTGAAAGGAAATCTGAACAATTCTAACAATTCTGATCAATTGATGAGTGGATGACATTTTTTTAACTTCCACTTCAAGAAAGATTACTTCGAATTCTATTCCTTTGCTTTCTGAATTAACAGGAATGACTTGAATTTTTTGAAAAAATATCTCAATATCTATACTCTTCAAGAATTATTTTTAAGGAATGTGTTAAGCTGCAATCAATGCAATTGTAGAAATATTGGTGATATGTTCCAGGTGATATGTATCCAATATAAGATAAAATCAATAAAATTATAAGAGAAAAGGATCAACAAAGCACAGATGATTTACAGAATGGTTTTGAGATTCGCACACTCACACGCACACATACAAGTGAGTATACACATATGTTTTTATGGGGTTTCATGCATACTGAAAATTGAAATTTTGTAAAGATGATCTTTCAAGGAGATACTTGCAACTGGCCAGCCGAAAGTTACATAATTTTGTGAGTACAAATGTACATATCGTTAATAGTTTTCACTTTGATGCTCCTTAATACACACAAAGTACAAATACTGCACATAGAATTGAGTGCTTAGACATATGTCATGAAGACAGCTTTTATATATAATAATAAAATTGAGTTATCTATTTTGTTATAATAATAGTCAGATGTTAATGATGTCCTATGTTAGAGATCACCTATATCTTGGTATATAAAAGTGCCACGTAAGTAGATTTTGTGCCAGTATTTAAAAAAGATTGATTATATAAAACCTCGTTATTTATATTTCAATAGCCGTTAAAATAAAAAGAAACTTTCAAATGAAATTGATGTGTGTATTGTCATTTAATATAATTACAACAATGGAGAAATATTAAGGCTATGAAAGATGAATAGTCTTTCCTCTTTTAAGTATGAACGAATGAATTGCATTAAAATATGAAAAGTTAACTTTTAAACATTTTTCGCAAAAGTTTTGCTAACGTTTTAGCAGAATACATTGTTTGATTTTCATTTTGTTTTTCTTCTCTTTTCAGGTAAGAGGCAATTAGTGATTTGAAAATTTGGACATGGGTAAGGAAATAATTGACCTCTTCAATTCCTTGTAATATATAAATGTAAATGCATGTGTCTAGTAATATTACACTCGTACGCATGCAAACACACACATACATTTATATATAACCGATGCAATGTACCAAAGTATTGTAAGATCCAAAGGAAACCCAAAAAAATATATAGGAATAGCAAAAGGACTCTGGAAGCAGAGAAGCTACAGTAAATATGGGGATAACACAACATTCTCAAAACATGTATGGAACCACACAAGCACAAACCAATATACGACAAGAATAACATGGAAAATAAGAACAACAACAGCTTAGAACAGCACCGCAAAATAATTGTAACCTTTCCTGGTGGATAACATAGTATTAATCACAATTCCAGAATAATATAAACTGCAACACAAAATTCAGAGCTTATTTTCAAATGCAGACATGGAAACAAATTCCAACTAAGCTACATGCAACTACAGAACCACTCAAAAAACTCAATAATATCACATAGTCTAAATATATTAAACTTTATTTAAAATACCACAACTTGAACCCGAAAGATTGCAAAAAAGCATTTAAATAAACAGATAGATATTTCATTAAAAATTAAAATTAGAAAAACGAAAATAAATAAAATAAACAAACTGAAGGTCAGGACTATAAATAACTTAAAACCTTCAATCTTTAAACAAAAGAATCGGGAAAGGCTCATTCCCCACTTCCTATCGACAGAGTGACATATATATATATATATATATATATATATATATATATATATATATGTGAAAAGTGTGTATATATATATATATATATTGAAAGAAAAGCTCATGCAAGGAGTAGTCACACATCTTCCAAAAATAAAAAAAATGCGAACACTAAACTTAAAATTAAATCTGGATATGCATATACGATGATGAATTAATAATTCCAGAATCTGACTTGTACATACCAGAAATTCGATCTGAATTTTTCACTATATTCGCAATAAAATTCATATTAATAACCGCTATTAATAAAGTTTTCAGGATATATTTATATTATAAATAAATCATGTGTATGTCAGGTTATATGTTTTTTGTAATATATAGTCTGTTCTTTTTATTTACTAAATAAACAAATGCCAGTTTTATTGTGACTTGAACAATAAAAATATATTTTAATGATGAAATATACTTTACTAGTTGATGTATGTGATGAATATTCAACACTGTGAAATGCATAAACTAAGAAAGAAATTATGCAGAAAATTTATTTTTTTTAAATTTTATTTACAGTTTGTTTTTTCAAGGTGGGTTGAGGGCTTGAGTATTGTTTATATACCAAAACTGACTGGTCGCAGATTTCTTTTTATCACACACACACACATATATATATATATATATATATCGATATACGTGTGTGTAAGTGCATACGTGCGCATTCGCGCGTGTCTGTATGCGCGCACGTGTACTTTGATCATGATGAAATTGCTTATACTTAGTTTCCACCATCTCATTTGAACATTTCCATTTTGGGCGAGTAAATTGTGTCACAAAAGATAATTATACAAAAAAAAGTAATACATTCATTTCATTTTCAAATTTTGCCTTGCACCTCACATACGTTCATCAATCACTCTATTTAGCATATTCCTCTAGTTGGACACCATTTGCATTTACAACCGCGTCAATTCGTTTAGGCGTACATTCTGAGAGCACTCTTTCGACATGCTGTTATGACATACTGCAATTGTTCTAAATTGCTTGGCTATACATCGATAATTCGAATCTCTCTTTCCACCATATCCCAAATAAGCTCTATGGTATTGATATTCGGTGACCGTGTAGTAACCGTAACAGAGAAAGCACAAGTCTGTGTTCCACGAACCAGTCTGCCACTATCTGTTTATTTGTGACATGGTTTATTTGTGACATTTCTTACTGGAAAAAGCCATCAAAGGGCAGGTGTACCATAGTAGTAGATTGAGACAGATTGTCATAAGCAATATCTTAGTAGGCTGTGGTTTCATTGGTATGAATGGCCCCAGTGTATGCTAAGAAAATATTCTCCATATCATTGCACTACCAGCAGCCTGACCCGTTAATACAAGTTGGGATATACCTTTATGTTGTTTATGCCAAATTTCTCACAGTGAAGATGACATGCGGATAATAATGGACCATTTCTCAGGGGCGGGAACTGCTTTGGTGCTAATCATCAGTCTGAAAAGACAAAAGTTATGTACATGCCTCCTCTGGGGCTGTCTTACATAGGGCCCAACATTTTCATTAACGTATCCAGGAAGTAGTTGACACTTTTGTATGCTTAGGCAGTGCGCTCTCTAGGGATTACACGCTGGATGCAGAAGTGAATTTTCGCATTGAACGAGCAAGTCAAGCATTCATAAAACTTGAAAAGAGAGTATGGTCTAATCGTAACATCTCCTCAAGCACAAAGATTGGCATCTAGGAAACAGTTGTCCTAATCACCCTTGTATATTCGTGGACCACCTCGCGGAGACACATTGATGTCTTAGAGCATCTTCACCAGCAGTGTCTGAGGCAAAACTTGGAACAATTCTCAGTCTTATATACTAGACGCAAAAAAAAGAGTGGAAACTGTTGCTGGGGATATATTTGGCCGAAGAAGGTATATTTGGGAACGATGCAACAATTTCGAGCAGCAGAGAATAGCATTCCAATAAAAAGCGCGCCATTAGGAAAGGAGAATAGAATCTGTCCCAGAGTTATTAAGACAAAATTTCGGTAGTTGGTCTAGCTAGTCACAGGAGTTTGCATCTGCAAACACCTGTGAATGCAACCATACCAGAAAAACCTGCAATTTTACTTGTGCGTGTTTTGTGACAAGGTTTGTAAGTGTGTTGCAGTACATCACATGATTGTACACAGGGACAGGCAGTTTGCTACATAGGTAACACAGAAAAACTGAAACTGACCTTAAGAATCACTTATGGGCTCATAGCGGATGGAAATAACAAAATTCTGAATGAAAAAACACACACAATAAGCTACTAAGTGAAGAGTAGGTCTTCTTCTGCAAAGAACGTACAATCATGTATATATGTGCAGGGTTTGCTAGATAAGTAATAAAAATTACAATTAAAGAAAAAGAAAAATATTACACAAAAAATCAGCATATTTTCAAATTATAAAATACACATTTAATTGACAACACCCATAAAAGATATTCAATAAAGCCATCCTTAGCCTCGATGTGGCCTTGAAAGGAACTGCACACACAAATTAGTGGGTGCTTGTTTATATTGGTTATCATATCTATAATGGTAGCCATTAATTCAAACAGATTGAATCTCAATTCAAAGAGGCTGAAAGCTGAGTTGGTATTACACATTTAAAGTTGAATGCTTAACTGAAATAGGATAAAAAAAATGACACGACAAAAAGATAAAAGTTGATCTAGCGAGGAATTTAAAATTTATAGTGTGTAGGTTTTTATTTAATTAGAGAGGAAAGGTAGACAAGCATACATTATTTACTATTTATTACGGAAGAAAACACACCACCTAATAGAAAGAAAATTACCCTCCAAAGGATAAGTGGGGTTCTAAAAATATATATATAGGATGATAAAAATGTCACCCTCTTATCCTGATTTCATGGTAACGCAGATGATACCTGAAAAGAGAAATGAAATCTATAACCATTTCTTCTTCTTCTTTGTTTCCATTTTCTCTAAAACTTCATCGTTGCTCACGTGTTCATCCATGGTATTCTCAGCTTCCTTCTATAGAACCGCATTTATTTTGTAGCTTAAAGTGATCTAAAATTTAATATTAATGTGGTAAGGAATCGCTTGTTAATTTTAACGCCTCCAAAACAAAACTGCTTTCTATTAATCATCTGAGAGACGATTTTGTTGCAAATAAGAGCTTTAGTGAGAGTAGAAATTGTCAAAATGATTGTCCATTCCAAGCGCCTTCAACTAAACTATTTTCAAGAACTTTGGTTGTTCTATTTTAAATTGTGTGTAATTGCTACTGTAAACAGTTTAAAATTTGTTGAAAAGTAGGCATATTCTTAATTCCCGAATACGGTTAGTATATTATGCACGTGTTTATAGTTGTTAAGGTAGGTACCTCCATGCTAAAAAAAGAGAGCATAGCATGAAGAAAAAGACCCCAGACTTGACGAAAACAAAATTTTATTATCTAAATGTTTATGTTATTATTAAGAGGAAAGATCAAAGTATTTTGGGGGTATTTTTTTTACATTTTTTAATCGTTCCTAGCACAACCGAAATTTTTGTTGAAAATCTTGTTTTGTTTTTTTTTGATTCGGCAAAATTGACAGATAATCAATCATGTCAACCATTTTTTTCCATTTTATAAAAAACTGAAAATCTCCCTTTGAAATTATTTTAAATAACAATTATCATTTTTTCAAAACTTATTTTAAGAAAATCAGAAATTATAATGTTTATTTAAAATATTTTGAACCAAGCTTAACGAAAAGATGTAATTTGAAAATAAAACAAAGCAGGTCATAAACTTTGACGTCACTTGACAGGTGATGAATGACATATTGACGGATTTCGTGAGCATAATTTGTTCTACGGAAGGAGAAAAGTGAAATTATTTAGAATTAAGTGAAAAAATTATTTACCTCTTTTTTTGTACTTAGCTTTCACCTTTACGTTTACGATGCTTTATGGAAAATATATTACAAAGAAATTAAAATAAGTCTGTTAAGAGTGAGATTAAATTTTATATTTCATAAGAAAGGTATCTAATTAATTTATAGGTACCTTTCTTATGAAATTTTATCAGAAGTGTACATAAAATACTATAATTTTATGTACATTTATTACATTTTACTGTGTTATTTGTTTTTCCATTCATTTTATTATTAATTTTGATATTTATGGAAAAATGTCATAACTGAGATTAATATAAAAATAAGATCATCTAAAATTTCATAAGATGATACAGATACTTGTAGATACCCTTCTCAGTTGAAATTGAAAAATCAAATTAACTTCTTCACACGTGTTTCGCAAAAGTAAAGGCCTTAACAGCGGAGAAGAATGCTTAACTCAAATAACGCAACAATTGTATTCTGGTTGGTCTTCCGTACTTTATAATTACAGTCCGATTATAAACACAAAATTACATTTCTTAATTACTGCGGATTTTCTGATTAGTCAAAACAAATTTACAACGCGCTAAAAAAAGATCTATCTCATAAGGACACTTAGGGAACCCGGTGCGGCTTTTAACTAATTTTATAATATTTCAACAACTTAAATGTAAAAATCTATTATAATTAAAAAATAATAAATAATTGTATTAAAAATTCATTTTTCATCGAAAAATGTTTTGCTTTCAGAAAATATTGTACATATTCATAAAAACAACTAAAAGCAAATAAAAGCATTTGAAATTAAATAATATCTTTGTTTTATTGAGTTTTGTATGTTACAATTCAGAGCTGATTTTCAGGTAGTGGGGGTCAAATTAAAAAGAAAATACATGATTTGCATTCCTCAAAGCCTTGTGCTTTTAACTAATATAATGACTAAACTGAATGCGACTGAATTTCTAGATTTTCATAAAATTAGTTATGGGGAGGTGGTAATAAATATATATAATATTTCTTCCATGACTTTAAAAAAAGCATACTTATTTATAACAATTTCGATCATCTGTGAATAATTTCTGAAAGTTTCATTAACATTCGACAATTATTTTTATTTTTGCAAGATTTTCCAAATTAATGTCTGTCATACAAAAAAAAAAAAAAAAAAAAAGAACGTGCTGCTTCTGAAAATTTGTTATTTTACTAGTTCTCATGGAGGTACCTATGTTAAGAGTCGTTTCTTAATATTTTTAAGTTCTTCGATTATATATATATATATATATGTATATATATATATATATATATATATATATATATATATATATATAAATAAAAAGAAAGAACAGTAAGATATATAATCTGGTGTTCTTATAGATATTTTTATTTTTACAAAGTAGTGCTCAATGTAAATTTACACCAATGCAATATCTCTTCAATTGAAAATCCTGAAAACATAAAAATATATATAGGTTGCACAAGCCATGAGTTCAAAAAAAGATTCAACCAACATCAAAGTTCATTTATGCTATATAAATATAAAAATCAAGCATCTCTATCGAAGTACTTCTGGTACCTAAAAGAATCAAATAAAACACCTACAGTAAAATGGAAATTAATAAGAAAAGCTAGAATATGTAGGTCATTAAATGACCCATGTCCTTTGTGCATACATGAGAAACTATATATTACTAAGTTTATAAAAACAAAAATTTACTGAATCAGAGAAATGAAATAGCTATTTTATGCCGTCATTGTCAAAAATTTTCCTTAAATAATATTTAAAAATAAAAATAAATTTAAAAAGTGTGACCTTGTAATATACGTACTTATATTTAATGGAAAAAATATAATTTTATATACTGTAAGTAATTCTAATACATTTACAAAAAAAGTCTATTAAAATAACAGTGAAAATACTTTAAAGCAGTATTTAAAATTTTAGTTAAAACGAATTTTAACCTCAACATCTTTTAAAATTGTAGTTAAATAAAACGTATTCTAACCAAAACACCTCTCTCAAAGTACTACCGGCACTTAAAGGAATCCAATAAAACACCTGATGCAAAGCTATAAGATGTAGGCCATTGAATGTCCCATGTCCTTTGTACAGACATGTGAAACTATATATTACTAAGTATAAAAAAAAAAGTTTACTAAATCAGAGAAAATAATTAGCTATTTTTACCGTAATTGTCATAAATTTTACTAAAATAATATTTAAATATAAAAATTTTAACAAAGGTAATATACATACTTATACTTGATATGTAAAAATAATTTTACTTACATCTATTTATACTTGATATGTAAAAATAATTTTATTTACATCTATTTCTTTTAAAAAAGAAATATAGTCTATTAAAAATAACAGTGAAATATTTTAAAGTTGTATTTAAAATTGTAGTTAAATAAAAAGAAATTCTAACCTAAACATCTTTTAAAATAGTAATTAAATAAAACGTATTCGAACCTATAGATCTCCCTCCAAGTACTAAAAGCACTTAAAAGAATCCAATAAAACACCTACAGTAAAATGAATTTAATATGAAAAGCTAGAAGATGTAAGCCATTGAATGGCCCATGTCCTTTGTACTTACATGAGAAACAAGATATTACTAAGTTTATATAATAAATAAAAGTTTACTGAATCAGTGAAATAAATTAGCTATTCTTGGCGTCATTGTCATAAAGTTTACTTAAAAAAATATTGTTACCTAATAATATACATACTTATAGTTGATGTGAAAATAACTCTACATACTGTAAGGGATTCTAATACATTTACTTGTTCTTAAAAGAAATATAGTATATTAAAAATTAATAGTGAAAATATTTTTCAAATTGTAGTTAAATAAAACGTATTCTAACCTGAACACTCCCCGCCAAAAAAAACAAAACCTTTAAATATACAAATAGAAAAAATGCCGTAAGAATTTTTCCCGTTAACAATAAAATTAAAAAAAAATCCAGACGATATGCATTTAACGGATGTCAGATTTCATTGAAGAATACATCCCTACCCCCTACCAAAACGTAGCTAATAACGGATACATCAAAATAAAGACAAAAAGAACACGTAAACACCCCTGTCTAGTAGAAGTGAATTAATCTGTAACATTGGAAACGCGAATTATGATTTTAGCTGTGTCTTTAAAACCCAGTAATTTTAAAAGTTACTCCAAAATTCGCTTGAGGATGAAATGGAACTAATGTCTTTAATTTAATTACAAAATTAAATTCGGACCTTCCATTTTTGAAACATGGTTAGAACTGTGTAGCGGAAAAGCCATATTTTAAATCAATTAATTTATAATACATACATACATATATATATATATATATATATATATATATATATATATATATATATAAGTACGGCGCATATAATACATAAATAATTATACATATATATATATTTATTTATATTTATATACACACACACTTTTCACACACACACACACACACACACACACACACACACACACACACACACACATATATATATATATATATATAAAAGCGAACATAGAAGTCAACACTTAGAGGCGACTCGTGGCCTGACGATTGCATATAGCATGAAACAGGCTGTCGCCTCTAAGTGTTGACTTCTATGTTCACTTTTATATTTACATACGCTCTATCTATGATATTGAGCACATTATCCTATAAATATAGCACATCTTATGACTATATTTCTTCATATATATATATATATATATATATATATATATATATATATATATATATATATATCCAAGTATAGGATTGGTGTATACGGAATAAATTCCAGTAACCAAAATATACTATTCTTAAAAGAGTGCTTAATTAGTAGAACAAATATTTATTCGAAAATTATAACATAAATATGTTATAAAATCACTACAAAAATAGCCATTTTGTTTCAACAATTCTGGTGTCTTTTCAAGTGATCGGGTGTTGAATGTAGAATAAAGAGTTTTAGAACGTTCAAGTCGACCAAACACCCGTCCATAGGGGAAACGCTGTTACATAAACTGTAATGACCAGTCAAAATACAAGTATATGAGAATTAAAAAAACTCGACAAAGAACCTTGGTTATAATAATTAATGTCTTAATATCAGGGTTAGACTAAAATAGAAATCATCCTAATTAATAATAAATTTTACTATAAAATTGAAAATTAGAAATTACCAATTTTAAGTTTTAAATTTAATCTGTATTAAGTTTAAAATATTACAAAATTATTTAAAGAAGAAACTGAGGAAAAATACATATTTTGTTATTTGTTTTGTTTTAATTGAAAGGCCAAAAACTCAGAATAAACGTTAAAATCTAATATTGATGCAAAGCTTCGTTGCATCTTAGATACATTTGAAATGGTGATATGGGCAGAGGATGATGAAATCTTGCAAAAGACAATGCATACACAATCAGATTATAATGCACAAACACGTAGACATATTTAGATATATAAACATGCAAAAACACAAACGAAACAGGAAATAGATATCCACGACCCTTAAAAAACAAACAATATATACATAAAATGAAAGGCGATCATACACACATAGATTAATAAAGACACACACCAACAAATATTCAAATTTGAAAGTGTTAGTAAACGAATTCAAACAGACTATTAAAATATAATTTACACGGGCAAAGATATATAGATAAAATGGTTCAATAGGTAAAATTTAATAGCGGTAGAATAGAAAAACAAATATTTGTCAATGAACAACGCAAAAAAAAAAAGACACTAAAATATATAGAAATGGATAGAAAAATAAATATATACGCATACACACACATAAGAAAAAACCAAATTCAAATGTCCAGGCAAAATATAACACTTAAAATAAAATAAAACCTGCTAATATATAAAGAAGAAAACACATAAACACACAAATGTATATAAATATCTCACATATATTTATATACGCATGAGTACACATACACGAATACAAATATATAACAATATATATATAAAAATATATATATACGTATGTGTACACGCATTCATCCCTATCTTCAGACAACTGAAAATATTTTCCTTCCACTCCATTGTGTTATTTTCTGTGTTTTTTCTTCAGTATTCTATTCCACACATATCCCTAATAAGCAAACTCATGCGATTCATTAATTCGATAAATTTTGATACTTTATATATCTGAGTAAAAATACAAAATTTAATTCAGATATTTAGTAAGCTTAACTTGTCTAAATTGTGAGAGAAGCAGAAAAGACTTTCAAATGTTTCCTTAAAAATCAGTATTTGATATTTTGCCTTATATGACCTTGAATGTTGACCCCAAACACTGAAAAGCCTTATGCAATGACTGCTACCACCAAATGCGCCGAATATTTTTCTTTCTTTATCTCTTTTATAGAATTCGTTCCGTCTTCATTTTAAATATTTAGGTTGGTAAACTATTTTGATTCCCTTAATTTTAGGTTATTATGGTTGTTATGTGTGTTGCTGGTTAGTTTAACTTAAAAATTAATTTGTTTATTTCGAAATATTCCCTACGTAATCACTGAGAATCTACTGAAAAGCTCGATTGAAACTTAAGTGAAATTTACATGGCGATATGTAAGGAAACTAAGATGATAATATATTCCATAAAGAAACAACTTATGTGTACAACTTATTGTGAACTTTAAATTGATGATCAGTGAAATACTTAATTGCTTATTATCCAATTATTATTTATCTCTTCTCAACTGTTACATGATAATATTAAGCTATGATTTTCTACGAAGTTGATATTACCTCAGGATTCAAATTAAATTAGGGACGCGGTAAGTGAGCATGCAAGTTTACTGACGACATTTCCTCTGTGTGGGATAGAGTAATCTAATTAATTGTACTTCTAGATAGTCTTTATTTTAACGCTTTTTTTATAAATGTACTTGAATTAAATTCTTACCTGAATCGCATCATAGGCACTTGCTGAGAAAACAGATTAAGTAAGAAAGAGAAATGTAATCATTTTTTTATTAGATTAATTTGATTTCTATGCTCATATATTCTTCAGTGTACCAAATAGAGAAAATTAAACTCACCAAACGAACAATAATCTATAACGCTATATTCTTAACTTTTTTTTACGTGGTAAGTGTTCGTCTCTATTCTTTCACTGAACATCGCTTCTGGTTAACGTTTATCTTGGGAAAAACAAAATAAACGTAATCCATTTGATCCCGAGATATCAATCGAAATTAAACGAACCCTAGTTAGGATACGAAAGCTCCTTCTTTTAATTTCTGTCTGTTTGTACGCCTGTATGACTTTATGCATGTATGAATCTTTCTCTGTTATTCTCTATATCTCTGTCGCCGTGTGCGTACACATGTGTGTATATAGTAGATATAGGCATTAACATTTATTTCGAACATTATATGGAAGCGAACATCATTGTTCAGATTGGGTACGATACAAAGAGTTAACTGGAACACGAAAATAGAAAGAGGGTTGCAACAAGGAAGCGTTTTATCACCAGATTTATTTAATCTGTATGGTGAAACCTTTCTGAGAGAACTAGAAAACTTACCAATAATTATTATAACCTTAGCAATATAAAGCATGCAGTTTATACTCAGAAACTTTACAGACTCAGAAAGAAAACTGAATGAACCATTAAAGCAGAATGAAACCAAGATAAAAAGTCTATTAACTGTAAGAAAACAGATTAAATGGTTATCAGCAAAGGAGACAACCTAAGATGTGATCTACGTATTGGAGACGTAAAAAATAAACAGGTGTAGAATAACTGGTGAGTGTAATAACAGATGACGGTGTGACACTGAATTTCAAAGGGGTATGAGTATAGCAAAAGATTGCTTACAGGAACTAATTAATGTGTTTAAAGATATGAAAGATTTGTTAGCAACAAAGCACTTAATGTTGAACTGCCACTTTATCTATATGGCCAGAATACTGAAGTCTTAATAAAAACAATCGACATATAAGTTGGTAAACTTGAATAAAAAATACATATGAGAATTGATGGTATTATCTCATCTTCTATCCACCCGACCCCGCACCCCCCCGCACCCCCCGCCAAAATCAAAAACAAAAACAAACAAAAAAAAAAACGCGGTGGCATCCCAATCTTTCAATCGTAAGAAGTTTGAAACTAAGTCCATAGCCAATTATCTTAACCAATGTGACCAAACTGCTGATAGATTCTGCGTTTCGCATTTGCCAAATATTTTTGGCAACAATGCACTACCACTGACCTGCCAATCTGGGCAGTTTTCTTTTCTGTCGGATCTTTCCAGATAATTTCATATAAGTTTATAATTCAACCGTGATTTTCCAAGTTGATATGAAAGAAGAAACATTTTCCAATATGTTGGATAAACATTTTCCAATATGTTGACCCTTTAGTTTTTCATGAACAAACTAATCTAGAGCTACTTGAAAATTGAAATTAGTACTTTTAAATAAAAATGTTTTACTTTAAGAATATAAAGGTTAAACTTAAAGCATTTTGTGATACTATTTTCATGCAATGATGTTACACTACATTCTTCAAGTTTCTAATTGCATACAGAGACAAACATTAAGAAAACAATATATATAATCGATGTTTTATGTGAAGTATTTGCCAAGAAATTCAGAATTTTATGAATATTTTTTATCATCACATTTGTGTCAATATTAGTTCCAATAATTTCTACTTTAATTAAATACGAATAAAAATAATACTTGTAATTTATCACTTTTTTCTGATGCTTGAATTAACGATTAACATATTTTTAGACAATGACCTGCACATACACACACGTTCGTTTTTATTCGCGTGTGCTTAAAACAAAAATTGTTCAAGTGATGTCATCTCTCTGTTTCATTTTCCTTCTAACAGTTTTGCTTTCTTCCTTCCTTTCTTGAAATTACAACAACCCGTAATATTAGTTTTACACTTCCGCAAAAATTTGCTCAAAATCAGCCCAACAAAGTAAAGAAATGGCTGATATTTGTTAGACGGATTTTTGGTCAAACGGCTGCCAAATACTTTTAAAAAGATAGTTCCTTTATTTTAAATCGATCTTGGATATCAATTAAAACAACAAATTTTTACCATGTAACTAAAATTATTGACAAAAACACCTTGAACAAAATCTTCATTTTTTTTTTTTAAATGCTTTGATAAAATCTTTGTTTAAATAAACAGAAATAATTAGTTCATTTTGTTGGAAAATTGCAAAATTTTTGTTTTACGAACAAGGTGTGTACCGCTTCAAGATATGGCAATTAAAACTATATTTTCATTTTATCTGCCTTCGTCCGGGGCCAAGTTTTACAGAAATCGGTTTAATATGCGATCTACATTCCTACCTGGGTGTCAAGACAAAAGCCACTACGTCAACCTTTTATGGCATCTAGGACATCCAAGATTGACTTTGATCCACTCTTCATGATGCAATGGGAGCATCAAGATAATGTGAAATCCTTATTCCCAATGACAAGAGATGTATGTAATCAGTATGTATCAATTTTTGTTTGTATTATATATATGCGTATATATTTTGTTTGTATTATATATATGCGTATATATCTCACGTATGTGAGAAAAGGTCGTAGCGTTAGTCTGTTAGAAAGTGCGTTTTGTTCAGCGGCAGATCAGTTAAAATTGTCTGAAAGAGGACAAAACCGAAAAGAACACATCAAATGTGAAATTATCGTCAACAAAGAGCATATAAAATCTTTATTCATTACTTATGTAGTTTATTCAAAAGTTCATCTTTTAATTTTTTCATCATTTCACTCCATGTAACTATCTTTTTGTAGAGCTGTAGACATTGGTACAGCTTGACTATGATGTTCTGCTACACATGCCATACTCACTTGACCTTGCATATATGGATTATCACTTATTTCGATGCCAAATACCCTAATTCTCTGAAAGCCTGTGAAAACACTTTGACCAGTTCATCAACCAGAAAGATGTCAAATTCTGGGAGGATGGAATCATGAAGTTGCATCCAAGATATCGGAAGGTAGTGGAGCAAAATGGCATATATGTCGTTGAATATTTCAAATATTGTGTTTGAAATACACTTCAAAAACACAATAACAAAGAACAATAACAAAGCTCGTTCCAAATATTTCCTTGATTTGTTTTCAGTTATTTTAGTTTAACGGCTCCGGGAATTATCAACTAAGAAAGCCATGAATAAACGCAACAAAATTAAAAGAAAGTAATTTAGCTAAATTGTAAATATTTCGTGAATGAAAAGCAAATTAAAACCAAAACATAACCACTTTTTAAAAATAAATAGACCGCTCAGAATTTGAGGCAGTAAAACATTTTTTGTAATCTAGTTCTGAAGTTTGGGGTTTTATCTTAACTTGTATTTAATGAAATGAACTCTTTAGGGGTTGAACCTCAGGTAACTCAGCTGTAGGTATGTTGCTATGACAGCTCAAATTCTTCTTCTTCTCTATACCGTGTCTCTTTAGGACGTTAGCGATAATGGTTACCTGCAATTTTTAGCTTTTAATAAATTTTGTCTTTTTTTAAAAATCTTTCCTTAACCCTGTTGCGCCATTCGTTTACTCAAGCTCGCTAGCCAGGTTATACGTTGCTTTCCTTTGTCCCTCTTGCCTTCATTCTGTTCTATTTAGTACTACATTTTCCAAACTCGCCATTATGTACCCAAGAAATTTCAAATGTCTCTTTCCGATGTTAATTATAAGGGTCCTTTTTCTTTCCACTTTCTCTAAAACTTCGTCGTTGCTCACAAGTTCACTGTGCTATTCTCAGTATTATTCAGTAAAACCACATTTCTGATGTTTAAAGTCTTCTTCATTCACTGCCATATAGGAGGACTGGTATCAATACTATTTTTTTTGCTTCTAACAATTTTTTTCTCTTTCTTAATACTTTGCTTAGCTTTTGGAAGATAACTTCCGGAATCCCAATGTTGCACTCTCGGTCCTTTGTTAAAACACTTCCCAGACATTTAAATTGCTGCATAAGGTAACCAAAGCAGTTATTGCCATTTATCTTCGAGTGAGAAGAAGTGATAACTGATACACAAATGAGACTTACCTACTTATTAAAGCTGATATGGGTTACAATATGTTCTAATGCTGTGGTTAATGCATTACAGAAGTGTTATGGGATCCTCCCATTTTTATACAAGTGGACAAGACCAGAGTGTTACTTGGACTGCTGCCGTTAAATACCCAGAGTCAGTCAGAATAGGGAGAGAGTGAACAGAGATTGTGACTGAGTTGAAGGTAGAGTAATAGTGTGAGGTAACTGCTTGTAGAAGTCACAGTTACAAGCATCTAGACTCTACTTCGAGACTATATATATATATATATATATATATATATATATATATATATGTGTGTGTGTGTGTGTGTTATTGCTATTAACGGTGTTCCTGGATTTACTCACAGAATTACCCATTGTATTATTATGTAAATACATTTAATTTCTTATATTTAATTCTTGCGTTTGTCATTCATTGGAGACCGAATTTAATCTCGGAATCCACAAGAAACTGGCGACGAAGATTCGAACTCACGCGGAAAAGAAAAGATACTCACGCAGACAAAGAAAAGATCAACAAAAGAAAAATCTTCCCTCGTCGCCCAACAACAAATTGGCGACGAAGATTCGAACCCACGCGGAAAGAAAACATACTCACGCGGAAAACAAAAGATCAACAAAAGAAAAATCTTCCCTCGTCGTCCAACAAGCAAATTGGCACACACACACGAAAAAAAAAAACAACAACAAATTCGCGTCGAGCGATTCGAACTCACACAACAAGAAATAGAAAAATCCGTCCATCGACCACAATAAATCAGCGACAAAGAGTTACGAGGAGTAAAAAATACGTAAAATTGAGTTATCATGGAAGATTTTAAAAATATTTTGGTAGAACTGATAAAATACCAAAATGATCAACAATTACAACTACAAGAACGAATGGAAGAAAAATGACAAAAGCAATTATTACAAACTCAAAAGGAAAATCAAGAAAGACAAATAGAGCTCCAGGAACTAATATTGAAAGTAGCGGGCAACAAGCAATTAGATATTGAAAAAGAAGCAATATTTTCGCAAGACGCAGTGTGGAATACCATAGAGATTTTCAAATATTCTCTAGATGAGGACAAAAATTTTGGAGATTACTTCAGAAGACATGAATACATCTTTAACATAGACTGTCAAAATTGGACAGAAGCAAAAAAGCTACGTCTATTGCTTAAAAAATTAGGAACTGAAGAATATACAAAGACCGTGGATTATATCTTGCCAAAAAAGATGAACGAATTAACATTTGACGAAGAAGTGACATGTCTTAAAGAACTCTTCAGCCCGGAAACATCACTCTTCCACAGGAGGTGGAAATGCCTTAACCTGGTAAAGGGCGATAATGAGGATTATTCCACATTTGCCGCAATCGTAAATAAACATTGTGACGACTTTAAACTAGCGGAATTAACCCTGGACAATTTCAAATGTCTCATCTTTGTTCAAGGGTTAGTTTCTACAAAAGATAGAGAAATGCGCAGAAGAATGCTTGCAAAATTACAAAATGAACCGGGTCTAACATTACAGCAATTATCGGAAGATTGCCAGAGATGTTTAAGTATAAAGAAAGACGCAAAGGACATTGAAGGTTCAGCTGTTTCTCATATACTTAAGTTAAACAAAAGTCTACGTTCTTCACCCACCCCAGAAAGAAAACTAAATTTTTACGACAATGAAAAAAGATTCTCACTCTCCCCGGAAAGAAAAAGAAAATTTTATAATAAGAGGAAAAGTACAACATATAGGACAAATTATGACGAATATCGGAACAAATATAAGTCCCCCCTCCCATCAGCATGTTATCGATGTGGAGGACTACATTGGAACAAGGATTGCCGCTTTAGATATTAAAACTGTCTTGAATGTGGAAAAAAGGGCCACAAGGCATCCCAATATAGAAATAGAAAAGATAATAATAGAATAAGAGGTACAAGGATGAATAACGATGATAGTACCAACGGAAGGAAATATGTGGAACTGGAAATTTTAAATAAAAAGGTTAAATTACTACTGGATTCGGATTCTGACCTCACGATAATCAACTGACAGACATGGAAAAAACTCAACAGACCGACCATATTACACACAAAAAAATTGCCAAGTCGGTTACAGGCAAACGAATAAAATTTGAGGGAGAAATAATCGTGAATGTTAAATTTCACGGCAAAACAAAAAAACTTAAGATATACGTCATGAAAGATATTAAAAATCTAGTAGGTATCGAC
The DNA here is from genome assembly GCA_963932145.1 of Acanthosepion lycidas. Lineage (NCBI taxonomy): Eukaryota > Metazoa > Mollusca > Cephalopoda > Sepiida > Sepiidae > Acanthosepion > Acanthosepion lycidas. The sequence goes on along the minus strand of OZ010594.1, from coordinate 32,500,444 downwards.
TGGATGCATAAGTTCAACGTTTGGGACCTACCTATCAACACTTTTTGTAAAAAGTTAGAGGTTGAACCATCAGATACTATAAAATTGAAGGAAGAATTATATTATCAATTTCCTGAGGTATTTTCAAGCGGGTTGGGATGATGCAACAAATTTAAGGCCAAAATAGAATTAAAAGAAAACTTCCAACCAATTTTTAAAAAGAAGCGAAATGTACCGTATATGTACTATAGAGAAAATAGACAAAGAATTGGAGAGACTTGAACAAACTGGGATTCTATCAAAAACAGAGTTTAGCGAGTGGGGAGCGTCGGTGGTTTATGTAAAAAAGAAGTCAGGAGAAATTCGCGTGTGCGCAGATTTTTCGACGGGACTCAACAAGCCGGTAAAAGATCACCATTACCCACTACCGAGCCCAGAAGAAATATTTACAAAGCTCAACGGTGGTAAGATATTTTCAAAAATAGATCTAAGTGAGGCTTATCTACAAATCCCAGTACAAGAAGAGAGTACGAAAATCCTTTGCATTAATACGCAGAAAGTGTTGTACATATTCAACAGACTACCATTCGGAGTAAAAGTTGCACCAGCAATTTTTCAGCAAACGATGGACACAATGCTAACGGGCCAGAATTTCGCGACCGCTTATATCTGGATGATATTCTAATTAAGAGCGACAATGTTGAAGAGCACATATCACACATAAAGGAAGTTTTCAGAAGACCAGGACTTTGGGTTCAAAGTAAAAGAAGAAAAGTGTGATTTTTTTCCTAAATGAAATTAAATATTTAGGTCAGATAATAAATGAAAATGGCAGGAAACCGGACCCAGAGAAGGCATCGGCAATTAAAAATATGCCGGAACCAAAACATGTTACAGAACTACAAAGTTTCCTGGGCCTAGATAATCACTATGGCGAATTTATTGATAATATGCATAAACTGAGGGCTCCGCTAAATGAGTTACTAAAAAAGGAGCATAATTGGAATTGGACAGAGGACTGTAAAAAAGCATTTAAGGAAATAATACAAAAATTAACTTCAGAGTTAACATTGACACATTTCGATCCTGAACTCGAAATCATTATTGCAAGTGACGCGAGCTCTCATGGAGTAGGTGCGTGTATTTTACACAAGATGCGAAACGGTACCAACAAACCCGTTGAACACGCATCTAGTTCATTATTGCCGGCGGAGAGAAACTATTCACAGATCGAAAAGGAGGCATTGGGCATAATTTTTGCAGTAACTCGTTTTCACAGATATATTTATGGGAGAGAGTTCACGCTCCAAACGGACCACAAACCACTTCTTACGATTTTCAGTTCAAAAAAAGGTCTACCAGTCTATACAGCGAACAGACTTTTAAGATGGGGAACTGTGTTACTAAACTACAATTTTAAACTGGAATTCTTATCATCAAAGAAAATAGGACACGCTGACGGACTATCGCGATTAATATCTGCGAAAAGCGAACCGTTAGAAGATTCGGTAATTGCAGCATTACAAGCTGAAGATGAAATCAGTAAGGTACTATGCAATACAATAAAGGAACTACCTGTAACGCTGCTAGAGATAAGACGAGAAGCAGAAAGAGACGAGTTTATTCAGGATACCATGAAAAAATAGAAGAGAAAGTGAGGAATTTAGCAGACAGTTTCTCAATCTGTGACAACATATTATTGTATAACGATAGAGTAGTAATACCGAAGTCACTACGAAGAAGGATCTTAAAAGATTTTCACTTAGGACATCTCGGAAAAAACCGGATGAAATCACTTATGAGAAGTTTTGTCTACTGGACGAACATGGACGATGATATCACGCAAATGGTAGAAAGTTGCAAAGGTTGTGCTGCTGCGGCGAAAGCACCACCCTCTATACAAAAGGCTATGGCCTAAAGTTGACAGACCGTGGCCCAGAATTCACGTGGATTACGCAGGACCCATTGAAAGTTACTATTATTTAATAACAGTAGATAGTTTCAGTAAATGGCCAGAGGTTGCCAGATTTAAACACCCGACGACAGAAAACACCGTAAACTGTTTACACGAACTATTCGCGAGATTTGGCGTCGCGGATTGTTTGGTAAGCGATAACGGCACACAGTTTACCTCCAGTGACTTCAAAGAAATTTGTGAGACATATCAAGTAAAACATATCAAGATAGCTCCGTACCACCCGAGGTCGAACGGACAAGCTGAAAGATTCGTTGACACACTAAAAAGGGCGTTAAAAAAAGCCAAGAATGTACCGGCGATAAAAGCGATACAACAGTTCCTCCAAGTGTACAGAATAACACCTAACGTGAACACGCCATCGGGTCTTTCACCAGCGGAATTGATGTTTGCTCGGAAAATAAGGTCTGTGTTTGACAAATTATTGCCAAACAAGAACAAAAACCAGTATACACCGATTGTACCAAAGAGATAATTTAAACATGGAGAACGGGTTTATTTTAGGAGGTTTAGAAGCAATATGGCTTATTGGGAGCCAGGTACAATAATCAACAGATTAGGAAATCTAATGTACACAGTAAAAGGAGAGAAGTTTTCACATAGAAGACATATCGATCAATTACAAAAAAGACGGATTGAGGAGCCAAGCTCATCAACCGCAGAAAATAACGATTCTATGGATACAATCTTCGAAGCGTTTGAGATCCAAAGACCGCAGGAAGACACAGAAACGAGAAGGTTAAGCAGGAAGAGAAAATTTGTCGAACCCCTGATTATCAACCATAAGAGACAAAAATACTAACTCCCCCCAAAAAAGGGATCTAAGGAGGGGGTGTTTTGGGATCCTCTCCTTTTTGATACAAGTGGACTCGACCAGAGTGTTACTTGGACTGAGCCGTTAAATACCCAGAGTCAGTCAGAATACACACACACACACACACACACAGAGAGAGAGGGGGGTAACTGCTTGTAGGAGTCACAGTTACAAGCACGTAGACTCTAAGAAAATCCTATTTCGCGACTATATATATATATATATATATATATATATATATATATATATATATATAAAATTTATTATTGCTACTAACCGCGTTCCTGGATTTACTAACAATATACCCATTGTATTATTGTGAAAATACATTTAATTTCTTATATTTAATTCTTGCGTTTGTCATTCATTGGAGACCGAATTTCATCTCGGAATCCACAACAAGAAGCGATATATTTGCTCTGCCAATTTTACCCAACTCTTCTCTACATAATTGCAAATTTGAACGCCTACGTGTTTGAATCTGTGCAAATAATTAATGTTCGTTTTAGACAAATTTCCATCTTGCAGACTGTAATCGATCAAAAATGTAATTTTCTTTCCTGTTCAATGCATTTAGTAGAAATTGTTACTGTGGTACTATGTGACATTGGCAAAAAGAAATATAACTTGAAGCGGACGAAAAAGGGTTAAAATATTAAAACATAACTTGGAACCAGACGAGAAAGGTTAAAATTAAAATATAACTAGGAACAGACGAGAAAGGTTAAAATTAAAATATTATTTGAAACGGACAGAAAAGGTTTAAATTAAATTATAACTTGGAACGGACGTAAAAGTGTTAAAATTAAATTATAACTTGGAACAAGACGAAAAGAGTTAAAAAAATGAAATGACATAATCCGAAAGAAGTAAGCGGAGACTGGATTTATTGTTCAGAAAAAAATATTACCGAAAAGGCCATCTAGAAAATTTAAACCTACAAGGGTTGGGGAGAAATGGTGAAAGAGTCGGCCGACAGAAATTTGCTAAACAAGGCAAAAATAGAGGAATTAATTTATGACCGCTCATAAAAGTACAGGTTACGAAAACTTTTGGTGACTAGCCAGAAAAGTCGATTGAAAAATAATTTTTAAGAATTTTCAATGAGGAAGGCAAAATTTAAAGGAACTGATTTATTTTGCTTGTCGAAAAGCAGAAGATTGCAAACAAATTGAGAAATAGGATTCTATATTTTGCTCGAAAAAATTGAGATAAGAAACCGACCTATGACTGCAATTAAGCGAAAGAGATATAAGAGCAATGGTGGGTCGGAGGAAGCATCTGGTAAGTCGCCAGTCATCCTTGTATGTATCTCTTTGAATTACATTCTGTATTTATTTTACTTTTTCTCTGTCCCCCTCTCTCTTTTCCACGTTACTACTGTTTCCTTCCTTTTTATTTTGTTTTTTGAATTGAATTTATTTTATCTTTTTTCCCCCTTTGAAAACTTTGAATATTATGTCGTTGGCGATTTTTCGTGTTCATACAAGCATTGGACGTTATTTCACAGGCGTGAAGTGATTCTCTTCTAAAAGAAGTGAATTTTGAACTTTATCTAAGTTAAAACTTTATATTTACATTCCAGATTCCATATCCATAGCCCCACCGACTCATATGATTCTCCTTTATCTATCTATAACAATCTATATGAGCGGGTATAGTGAATGCTCAAGCATCTCCTTTTACCATCTCCTCCCAATGTGACTTTTAGACCTCTAGGCCACGAGCGATATTTACATACATAACTCGCGCCGTGGCTACCAGCACATAATGGTTCTCCTCTGGTTGTTGTTGTCTTTGTTTTTGTTTGTTGTTTGTTTTTTGTCTGTTTCTTGTGTTTATTTTTTATTAGGCTACATAGACTTACCTATTATCCAATTACTATGCCTCCCCTTTCTTTGAACAGGCTCATCCCTTGTTTTCGGTTTAGGAAGGGTTTCCTTTTCTCTGGCCTTAGTAGTAGTGCTGTCGTGAATCTCTTTTTGCCGAGAGTGCCAGATTGGCAGTTTTCTTGTTGCTGTTCCCGACTGGTGGTAACTTCTTGAGAGGCTGCTCTGATCAACAGCTGCATAATATCGGGGTTCTTGCATTTTCCTCTTAGTACTGTGGCTATACTGATTGAGATGCCCGTTGATGGTATTAGACATCATCGCTAAATTAGACTCTCATAAAGCAAGTAGTGGTGACGGGATACCAGCCGCAGTCCAAAAGAAATGTCCCCCCCCTGAGCTGGCTCCAATTCTCTCCAAACTATACAACTATTGCCTCGCCAGTTATTGCTTTCCAGCCAGTCGGAAGTCCCCCTCTGTCGTCTCGGTCTTTAAGAACTCTAGACCCTTATGACCCATCTAACTGCCGTCCCATCAGTCTCCTACCACTCTACGGCAAAGTCTTCGAGGCTTTAATCAATAACGAAGTAGTTAAGCATATCACCTCCTACGACCTGCTCTCTAACAAACAATATGATTTCCGCTTTGCCTGGTCTACCGCTGATGTGGTTACGGAAATAACTGTATATGTATACCAAGCTCTTGATAATAACGGCGAAGCTCGAGCTGTTGCTCTAGAAATATCGAAGGCGTTTGGCATGCTGGCCTTCTACGTAATCTTTAGTGATGCGGTATTACAGGACGATTATTTAATTTAATCCAGTCATTCCTGTCTAACCGAGAAATGAAGGTTGTCCTGAACGGGTTCTCTTCCAGTTATTTCCAGAGGAACGCTGGTGTTCCTCAAGGCTCTATCCTTGGTCCTACATTGTTTCTAATCTTCATCAATAATCTGCCTGACGTCATCAGTTATCAAGTCGGTATCTACGCAGACGACACTACCATTTACTCATGTCTCAATAGTAAATTTGGCATTGCTGACAAAGTTAACCTGGCAGTTGGTCTCAAAAACGACCTCCAATCTGTGGTTGCAGGAAATGGCTTGTGAATTTGAATGCATCTCAAAATAGAGAAACTTCCATGCCTCTTATCAGCATGGTTGATGCTCAACTCGAGAGCGCTTTCTTGGTCTCAGGTTCTCCACTGACCTGAGGTAGAACAACTACATTGAATCAATTGCTGAATCGCAAGGAAAGTTGGTTCTCTGTGTCGCGCCAGAATGTTTTTTCTCGTCTGAGTCCATCCTTCACATCTAGAAATCCACCATTCGTCCATGCATGAAATATTGTTGCCATATATGGTCTGGTACTCCCGTTGTTCATCTCGAGGTTCTCGACAAAATCCAAAGACGGATATGCAGTGTGATCGGTCCTAACTTGCAACCGCCTCTTCTACTCCAACCGCCTTTTCTCTCGCACTTCCCGACAGTGGAACTCCCTTCCTCTTACTTGCTTCCCTGATAACTATAATCTTAAAAAATTTTAATGTAATATTCTGTTGCCTTGACCCCGTTCTTCTTTTTATCTTCCTCCGTTCTTCTTTTTACTCTTTCTCACTCCACCCTATACCCAGTTTTTTCACTTGCTTACAGTCTCAGTATCCCTTGCGTACGAGTGGCCTTGCTTAAAAAAAACCCTGATTACGTAAACAAGACCAAGGGCTGAGAAAATTCGTTGTTGAAATTAAAGATAATTACAATTAATGACCAAGCCACGTTATTTCACCAACACGGTTTAAAAATTGTATTTGTTAGATTAACAACAGGGGTAAAAGTCTTAGATTAGATACCAAGATAGACGGAGGAATTGCCTACACCCATTGGAAGTCATGGTGCGAGGCATGATGGAGAGAACGTATGAGTTATAGGGGCCAGTACCTGTGACCATTGCTTATAGGAAAAGGTATCTTCCAAATTTGGAGAGATAATCACTTTTCCAAAACCAGACAACAAAGAACTCTTGTCAGATTATAGGGAAACCCCGAGTCCCCAAACACGCCAGTTCCCATCCCGGTCTTAAGCAAGAGTCAATATAAGCAGAGCGCTGGATCTACCAAAATTGTTGGCAGAGAATTGCAGTAGTTCCGGAGAGAACAGACGTCGAGAGACGACCACGCTGACGATGCCCACTTGACTTACTGCCAAAGAGATCTCCCAACTTGAGCTTAAACTACATTGAAAACTGACTCGAAAGATTTCCTGTTTTCTTTTATTTCGTCTGCAAAGAACATTTTTATTTTTCCTTTATGACACATCTTCGCCGTTGTTCGAACTAACGCAACGATTGCTGACAATAACTCCGTCCTTACCGGCTCCGTGATCAAAAAGCACAATGTAGGCGGAGCAGGGTGCGGACTGAGTCGGCCAACGTTCAACGATAGCAGCAGTATCAACCGGCATGGGAAATGACACAGGACCAACTTACGTGAAGTGTTATATTACGTTTTTTTTATATTGTTATAGTGTTATATTACGTTTTTTTATATTGTTATAGTGTTATATTACGTTTTTTTTATATTGTTATAGTGTTATATTACGTATATATTACGAATCAAACCTGTCTAGCTAATTTTGATATTCCAACAGTACACGAAAATTTGATTTAATCCAATAACCATGCAGCGTTTATGAATAAAACAGAATTCTTTAATGCATTCCGTAAATAATTGAAGTCTTTTCAATCATCTTTTCTTGCAGAGCCTCAACTACTAATCTTAGTGCCATCATACTGCTATGACTAACAGGGAGTCACAAAATCACAAGTTAATTATAGAATATAATAAACATATAATACAATGTTTTCTTAACTTTTTTGAGTTTTAGGACCAAATGTCGCGTGAGTAGGGAAATATAAGTATGGAAATCGGAAAATAAATAATCAGGAAGTTAGTCGCATTACTTTAACAGACTGTCAGAAAATGGACAAAAGGACTGAAGAGTACGTGAATTGAAAAAGAGGATGGGTGGATGAATAGAGTTTTCTGAGATTTGCAAAAACATTTTTTAAAAATATATCACTCATTTCTCCATCCATCATATTCTTACGGACGTTGGGGGTCAGTTGACTAACGTTTAGCCTAAAGAATTAATCGTCTTCGATATAGATTACCAATCTCATGGAGAAATAAATTGAACGGCCTTCGAATTGATTACGGAGAAATGAAATTTGAAGATAATGAAAGTTGGAAAGTAAATTCATCCGATAACGATCGTGATGAAGTAAACATTTTTAAAAATGTTCGGACCATAAAATGAAAAATGTCATGGTTTGCATTGAGGCAGTACTCACAATAAAGCCAAACAGTGCATAAAAAGCCATTGTTTTAAAGTTTCTTTTTAGAGAAGAAGAATAACTAGTTCTATGTATTCGAATGGTAAACAGGTTCTTGTACCCATGAAATAATAATATTTCATTTGCAATTTACATATATTTATTATATCAGATCTTGCTGCCTCACTATTTTAGATACAAGAATATATTCTTATTCTTGTTAGCAATAATTTACTTCAATAACAATCAAATAAAATAATTCTAAAATGAAATGAGTTAGTAGAGTCTTTTGGAAACTGAGTATTCAAAAGAGAAACAGATCAGTGTTCAGATATTCAACATAAAAATCTTTAAAAATGTTCAAAGAATTCAAAGTGAAATTGAACAGAGAAATATTGAAAATACAGAGTAAGAGATGAAATACTGTTTCGAATCTGTGGTTCACATGGATTGATCACTGTTGTTTTTTATGAGAAGAACCTCAGCATTAATCTGTGCATGAATTTTGCCAAACGAATGGAAAAAAGCATGAATTGCATGGTTAAAATATCACCATCATGTTACAAGATGGACCTCTACGCGTCTTTTATAATGCAGATCTCTAATACAGCAATACACTTTGACCAGCTATGCCGCTTCCATCAAAACTTTTCGATTATGGAAAGACAAAATTCTTTGATATCGAAGACAAAGCTACATTGATTCTTATTTTTTAACGTGCTGTCAGCTGCGGCTGTCACTGACTGCACATCTGCAGAGGGGTAATATACACCCCATTGAAGCTACCTGTTTGCCGCGGATGCCGACCTGTAATGCCTTAGGACGGAAACCTGGAGGCTCAGCAGTCCATGAACCGAGTATATAAGTGGTCATACGACAGCCAACACTCCATTTTGGTCCTTACTCGGGCTAGACGGACGGTTGGTGAGGCCCGATCCCATCAATCAGCTCTAGCATCTATATAATTAAACCCGATATTAACTCACAAACTAATCACATAACGATCAAACACCCTACCCGTTATTATTTTATTATTTTAAGAGCTAGAATGCAGCAGTTAAGGGTCACTCGAGTCGAAGAGAAATTTTGCTCACTGTTTCACATCAAGGCGTCAGATATTTGGGTACTGAAGCTCAAATTCATATCTCGATGAGATTATACTGGTATATGTATCCCCGTCTCAACCACCAAATTCATCAAATATAAACTAAATAGAACAAAGGTCTGTAAAACAATAAAAGAATCCAAAAAGGATTGTTGGCAAAACACTGTTGGTGAAATTAGTATGTAGGGTGGATTCACTATCCAATAGTAAAGAAATACTACTGTGCTCGATCTCAAGTCACACAGAAATTATAGAAAATGATCAGGCATACTCGACTGCAAAATCTTTCCGGAATAAAACCCCCGATAACAATTTTAGGATTCTTTATATAGACCTGAAAAATGTAATAAGCAGTTTCATTAAACAGAAGTGATGATCCGACAATGCCAGTAACAATTTTTGGATAATCAAACTGGACTTGGATGAATGGAGGCGGGTGTCTAAAAAAGTAAGAAAGGTTACTCGGCTGCACATAGGCCAGGCATATCTCGCCTATTCATACTTGCTGATCAACCAATATGTATAACATGCCAAGCCGCGATCACGGTGAAACGCATTTTAACTGAATGTACTTAGTACCAGAAAGACATCCATACTACAAGGAAACCTACACGAGAAAAATACTGAAACCTACTGAAACATAATGTCCTCACTTAAACATATATTTATACCATCATATATGACACTTACAACAGATCATGTACATATCATATATTTATAGAAGAAACGGTTACCTTGAAAATATAAAATTATATACTAAATAAAATTTCGTGACTTATGGGCACATAATGATTTGTGTTCATTTTTACTTATTTAAATGGAAAATCATCTAAATGGAAAATCATTTATTTGAAATTTAATCTGTAATGCTAAAATTTAATCTGTAGTGCTAAATCTTTTCTAATTTTTTCGTAAAAAGTTTAGTATCAATTTATAAGCGCTTCTTTTTTGTTGAAAATATCTCCGAAGAAAAGTGTTCTTGAAACTAAAACGGCTGAAATCATTGTATTGTTTAACCTTCTTTAAACAATACAATGATTTCAGCCGTTTTAGTTATCCCAAATCAAAATTGCAAGAAAAGTGAAATGCTCAAGAATGGTGTAGAAATAAACATTAAAAGATATAAAGAAACCGATTCTTTCAAAAATCGTGATGGTCAAGATCGGAAAAGGTGTACAAACTCAAGGAAAGACAGACTGCTAAAGAGTGTATCTCTAGGTGAAAGGGAAAAATACTCTTCTAACGTGACTGCTGAATTTCGAGAAGCAACAACGACTTGCACAGTGAGAAGGTTAGTACGAGCTGGCCTGAAAGGATGTAAAGCTAGAAAAAAGACCATTGCTGTCTGAGACTTTCTTTTGCAAAAGAGCGTGAAAATTGGACCACTGAGGATTGGGCCAAAATTGTCTGGTCTGATAAAAGCAAATTTGAAGTAAGTTCTTTTATTATTTGAAACTAATTTATTGAGCATAATTGATTTTATTACGCCTATTAATACTGTATTTTTATTGAATAAAAAATTACCGCAAAAGTTTTATTTTTATCAAATTTTTGGAACCCTTGGAGTTTTTTATGTTCGTCGAAGAGTTGGGGAAACATATGATGCTCAATGAATTTCCCCAACCATGAAATTTGGAGGTAGGAGCGAAATGGTTTGGGGCTGCATGTCATCTTCCGAGACAGAAATGTTATTCGCATGTTAAGGTACAATGAATTCCAGCATGTTAGACCAATCTTACCAACCTTCATTAGAGAAATTTTTCAACAGTAACACGTAAGATGGAGTAATCTTCTAACGCACTATGCCAGACATCGAGAGTTTGGAAGGGTTGGTTTGAAAAGAAAGAAGTGAGGGTAATAAATTGGCCTCTCCAATCTCTTTATCAGAATTCCATTAAACACCTGTGGTCATCCTTAGGTACAAGAGGTGGAGGGATGCACAAATATTGTTCAAAGCGCGAAGCTGGTTTCCAATATACAAAAGCGCATAAAGGCAGTTATAAAAGCAAAATGAGCCCACACTATGTATTAAATATAGGTTAAATTTACTATAAAGCCTTTGTTCTTTTTCTTTAAATGATAAAATAAATGAATTTCAATTTTATTTCTAACTTTTATACACCTACCCCATAATTTTGTCCATAGCTATATATATATATATATATATATATATATATATATATATATATATTTCTTCATATATATATATATATATATATATATATATATATTTCTTCGTATATATATATATATATATATATATATTTCTTCATATATATATATATATATATATATATATTTCTTCATATATATATATATATATATATATATATATATATATATATATATATATATTTCTTCATATATATATATATATATATATATATATTAAATAGATGTTTTAATCACTGATCTCCTTTATTTGTCAATATTCTGACGGTTCATATTCTTACATTCTTTATGTGGGTAATTGAAAGACGATTATTAAACCGTTGAATGATAGTCATTAATCACTTATCTCTGCATAAACTTATTTTTCTTTCCTCTGTTATTTCAGATAATTTTCATTACATAAATTCAAATCAATTCAGCTTCTGAATCATCACTCTTCATAGCAATATGAAAATTATTTAAGTTTTTTTCGTCTATTCATTTTCGTTGAATATTATCGATTTTTTTACAATGTTTTATATATTTTTTCTCTTATTCATCTATCTGCTTATGTATTTTTTGCCATAGTCAATGCTTTATTATTAATTTCTGTCACCGGTGGTTAGAAATCTTATCTCGAATAATATAAAATCATATGTTTTGCATTTTATGATTTTAAACTAAGTTATAACGACTCCAGTATTTCTTTGCTTATTTCTCCAATTTCCTTTTAACTGGATTTATTAGTCTACATAATTGTTTGGTTTTAAAATTATCGTTATGATTTTAATTATAATGTATACTTGTGATGTTTTTAGTAGTATACTTATTCTGTTATCTAAATAGAGACTATTTCTTCAGTTTCGGAATTTCATTTTCTGTGTTTGATTGCGTTTTTTAAAGGATTTTGTGTTGTCATGTAATAGTTTTTCATAATTTGCTCTTTTTCTTCTACATACATTCTTTGTTTTATATGCCGGTATCATTAGTTAAGTGTCGTTAGGTTTGAATTATCTCAGTGCTTTTTGTCATTGTCTGTTTTTATTTTTGTTTTTCAGGACATTTCTTCTGTGTTTGTTTCGGTTGTATGATGTTACCATAATATTGTCGTTTTTTCACATAGTAACATATGTGAGAAAACGATATTATTTTTGCACCAACCTAATATTTCGATTTTCTTCATATTTCCACGTATTGTCTATGCAGTTTGGACTTAATAATTTAGTTCCCAATTTTCCCGAAATATTGGCTTCTCAGGGGATTGTTTTTTTATTAAATTTTCTTTGTTACTTCTTTACTATTTGCCTTCCATTCTTTGTCTTTTGAACTCAGGATTTTCAGCCGAGGAAATTATTATTTTGCGTCTAGGTATTCTTGAATGGTCTTACGTGTTTCGGCCAATGAAAATATGATTGCATTATTTAGTTTTTTATGTTGTTTTGGTTAAGATTTAGACTTCAGTTTGTATTCTTGTTTATCACAGACTTATACGCTTTCATTTTTAAGGCATTGGTTCTTATACCTAGTTGTCTTTTTGTAGTTTAAGTCAGCAGAATCGAACTATTTTGCTTGCTGGTGTTGTCAGATTTGTTATAAGAAGTCTATGATCAGATTCGAAGTAGGATATGTGTACTCTAACATCTGACACAAAATGTCTACGACAGTCTGAGATACTGAAATCAATAATTATTTTGGCTACATTATTGACTTTATGTCACGTGATCTGATGTTTCTTCAGATGACCGAACCATGTGTTAAGGATGGAATATGTTTTTGAGTGAAAAGTTTAACAAACATTCACTATTGCTGTTTGGGTCTTCTTTTTCAAAAAAGCTTAAAATAGCAATAGTCAATAATCAAAGGAGCAGTGGTGTTTATAAATACATGAGGTAGCATTAAAACCTACGTTATCTTATATATAATCTAGTTAATATACGTTTATAACTTGTTAAATATCTTTTGAAACCAACATAAAATGCTTAATGCATTTCTAGATATTCAGAAAACAATTCATGTACAAAATTATGTTTCTATACAAGTTCATAAATCACCTTAATATAATAATTATGAATTTTAATATTTTAAACTCACTTGCAAGTTTATGGAGGTGGACTTGTGCATTTCAAAGTTCAATTATTTCCCAATTGCAGGAGAACAAGTCGATTTTTGATTTCATCATCGAATTTACAATCGCATATTCTGTTGCTATCATAAGGGTATGTATAACTTCAGACAATTCAAGATTATTGAAGTGTTACATTAAGTACTTCGTGACATCTCTACGACAACGTGATTGTTTTGCGCTGCCCATATCCTCACCAAGATAAAACCAATGCATTTAAGTCCTCATATATTCTTCACAGTGAGTTTAGAATTAACACAGCTACAACTACAGAATAACTAAGTGTAAAAAATTAAATCTATGTTTCCCATTCTTACATTCTCTTCCACTTTTTGTTTCTTCTTTCCTCTCCATCTCTTTTCCTTTATCTATGGCTATTTGTCTCCTCACTCTCTCTCGGTTGTTTTTTCTCGTCCATTCTCTATACCAAGATATTCATTTTCATTTTTAGACGTATGAATATTAAAATATTGATGTATGCAGCAACCTATTCTTATCAATGCACACAAACACACGCGAGCGCGCGTGTGTTTGTGTGTGTGTGTGAAGAAAGTAAGATATTTATAATTGCATGTACACGCAGATTAGCTTATATTTTCTGATAGATAAGTAAGCATACTTTTAATGTACCATTGCACTGTTGATGTGAAATGCAAAATTTTAATCACACCACATTGTATTAACTGAATAACTGTTGTTTGTAGAAAATGAAAAAGATAGTGGATGCCCACTAACTTTGGGAATATAAATGTTAACTAAGCTTGATCAAATTTGGTGCAAGTCACAAGGGTGGAACATCCGTAAAGATTGAACTCATGACACTAACAATAACATGAATGACCAATTTGCTTAGTGTGACGATCGATTTCACTATACTAGCATTGGTCTGCAAAACAAAATTGTCTCAGTGAAAGATGCGTAAAAAAGCCGTCTGTTTACTGCACTTTTAAATCTCTCCTACCAAATGGTTAACATGCATATTTTAACTTAACAACTGAAAATGCGATAGAAAATCCTAACTGAGTTTAATCAGAAACAATTAGTCTACAACTGAACTGGCTGGAGTCTTTGATAATCCCAACACAATATTTGTAGACTCACATAAATTATCAGCATGGTAAGATTCCATAAAAAATAGATATCAACTCCCGCTATGGATGTTTGTAGGATGTATAATAGTATCCGAAATAAAAGTGAAGATGGTGAGACAAAGTGGAAAATTTATTAACGACGCATTTCGCCGAGAGCGACTTTAGCTTTCTCAGGTTAGAAATAAAGAAAGACAAAACAATATTTGAGGAAAATGCTTGGGGATCTGTGAGGATAAGTAGTAACCATAAATCACATTCATTTGATACCTTATCATCTCCAATGTCCGGAACCAAGAGAGTGTGTCTGTCCACCTGTTTGTTTATCTATATCAATGCGTTTGGCGTTGTTGGAATTTAAATCCCTTCACCGAAAGTAGTGTTTTTTATTATATATATATATATATATATATATATATATATATATATATATATATATATGCGTATTCGAGTTAGATCTCTACCACCATTTGTATATTATAGTCTGTCAAAGTCTGTTCATATCTCTCAGTCTGCTCCTAGCTAGTTCTTATCTGTTGTCGGTTTTGTCTATCTGCTACTCCATTGCTATCTGTATTGTTCACTCTTGTTTCACTCCATCGATTATATATTGATATATTGATTTATCTTAACACATATGCTTATAATCGGTCTGTAATATTTGAAAAAATACAAATTATACCGATAAATATGCATTTTAAACAAAAATTAATTAAATAAATCGATTTCTATTTGCATTTCCAAATATAATTTTTATTCTACATTTTCCGATATTATCAGTTTTTCTGTTTTTTGGTCTACCATGAAACTGATGTTCTACCGATTTCAATACTGCTATATATATATATATATATATATATATATATATATATATATATATATATAATTATTTATTTAAAAATATGATTCCAACATGCTACATAAGATTTCTCATGTTTCAAAACAAGAGCTGAAAACTTCAATATAATTATTTGAATTAAATGTTCCATCTTCAAGCGAAATTTTTTTGGAATAACTTATTTCTGAAATTTACGTGTTTTATAAGCATATTCATTATTGAAATAAAAATTTCTATGGTAACGGCTAGAGCAATTGTTTAAAGAAAATGGAGCGTAAGGTGTTAATAATTTGTATCAATATCTCAGTTACATTCACAGATGTCAAGTCAGGGTAAGGTTGGGTGTCTAAATTTAAAGCGGAAGATGACAATGCCTAGTCTGATTCAGTGTCTATGGAGATTTATTTATTTTTTGTTTTATTTTTTATTTTTTCTGAAAGGGTTTTGTGTATATAAAAACTGTTGTAAATCGCTAACATTTGTTTTTTGACGACTTCATAAAGGGTTATCTTTTTTGTAAAATTCATAGTCCTAATAAATAGTTTAAACAACTATTTATTAGGACTATAGATTTTAAAAATTATTTTATTGTTTGTTTGTTTGTTTTTATGCTAATTATTCAATGCAAACATTTGATGATATCGGAAAAAAACCGTTAACTCATGTCTATTGTTTAATAGATTTTTATTATTTAGAGACTTAATAATGTGTAGTTTTTCATGTAGGCATAAAGGGCATGGGTCATCCCAAGTTTTACAAGTTCTAGTTTTGTTTATAATTTTCCATTTTACATTTGGTGTTTTATTCATTTCTTTCAAATGCCAGAAATATTTAGATAGAGATGTCTGATTTCTTTTATTTATATTGTTGAAAGAGCACTTATGCTGCCTCCATCTGGCTTTAAATTCATTCTTCGTAGACCCAATGTATATCATATTAGTATAAGGACTCTCAATGGATGAGATAGTACATTGGTATACCACAGTTTTAACGCAGCATTTATTTTCTAGTGGGCAGTCTTCTCGGTTTCTACAATCACATAATTTTTCACTATTTTTGTCTCCCAATTGAAAATTGCACCACTGTGGTTACTTCTTGGGTCAAAGCATGGACGCATTCATACATTTTCGGAAATATCAGGTGAAACCTCAGGTCCTCTCCATGCTTCACACCAGCATACTCGGTCGCTATAGCATACAAGAACCACTATTTTCGACTATACTAGTGTGACAACTCTTGTCACAAACTGGCGCCTATTCGTTCCTGCTCGCAAGCGAATCCTCGAAGGAGCTAAGTCCCCGTTTGCTGAGAGAATGAGCAACTTTGGCTCTCATGATTACTGGCGGCTTTGTAGTAGGGAATTAAATAAGTGTAAGGTCTCTGTTCCTCCATTCTTCAATCAATTTGATGTGTTATTACTACTGATAAAGCTAACTGCTTTACCCGTGAATTCTTCTCAAACTCTACTCTTCATTCATCTAGAATATCCCTGCCTAACTTCCCTCCTAGAACTGAGTCTCTGTTGAGTGATATACATATAACCTCTTCCATGGTTTCTACTATCATCTCTAACCTAGATCCTCACAAAGTATGTGAACCCGATGGTATCTCTTTAATAATCATTAAGAAGTGTGCTCCCGAAATGGCTCCCTTTCTCTCTAAACTGCACAAATGTCTGACTGCTTCCTGCTTTCCCGCCTGCTGGAAATCATCTCTTGTTCAATTTTTAAAAAACTCAGACCCTTCCAACTATCAGCCTATTAGCCTTCTACCCCTTTCTGAGAAACTCTTACATACCCTAATCAATGCTGAATTGGTTCCTCATCACTCATCGCAAGGCCTTTTCTCAAACAAGCAATATGGCTTTCGTTTCTCCAGGTCAACTGTTGATATACTTACGATAATTGCGGAAAGAGTCATGCTATAGATAAAAACGGTATTCTACACAAGCTGAAAATTTACTGTTTTCCGGACAATTTTTTGAACTGATTGTGAAATAAAAGTTGTCCTGGGCGGCCACTCGTTTAGATCCTTTCGTATTAACGTAGGTGTCTGCCTGGGCTCCATCCTTGGTCATACTCAATTTTTAATTTTCATTAATGACCTGTCCGATGACATCATCTCCCAGCATGTTATCTACGCTGATAACACAACCATTTACTCCTGCCACGATAGTAAGTCCGACGAGGTAAAAATGGCAGCCGATGACTTCAAGTCCGTTGTTAATGGCTTGTTAATTTTAACGCCTCCCAAACTAAACTTCTCTCCGTTAATCATCGGAGAGACCACAGGCTGCTTTCCATCAGCATGGCTAATGCTAACCTCCAGGAAAGTAACTCGTTGTGCTTTCCTGAGCTCACGTTCTCAGCTAACATGAAGTGGAAAATCTATACTGGATTCATTGCAGGATCAGCTGCTAAGAAAATCGATTCCCTGTGTCGGACGAGACAATTTTTCTCTCCAGAATGATTCTTACATATCTATAAGTCTACCATCCGTCCATGCTTAAAATATTGCTTCTACACATCCGGTGCCCCTGTTATATACCTTGAGCTCCTAGATAAGATCCAAAGAAGAATCAGTAATATCATTGCTCCTGATCTGGCAGCTCGGCTTCAGTTACTTTTCCCACCGCCGTAAGGTTGCTTCTTTATGTCTTTTCTATAAATACTTTTATGGTAATTGTTTGAATGAGCTCTTTGCTATGGTACCTAGACTTTTTCATATAAGCGTAGTACTAGATTGGCGGCGAGATTTAATCAATTTACAGTTGGGTTCGCTAGATATAACCGTAAATTCTATGTTGTTTCTTTTCCGCACTTCTCGCACGTTGAACTCTCTTCCGGCTACATGCTTTCGAGTCTGCTTTAATCTTCAAAAATTTAAATGCAATGTCAATCGCTATCTGCTGTCCACCTTTTCACTTTTTTATGTTTTTGCTCAACATTATCAAAGTTGTTAAATCTTGCAACCACTTGTGTTTTAGTGACTTTACTGCTTTGCATGAGGTGATACCGATAAAAATGTAGTCGTGATGGAAATACTGGGTAGAACAATATATTTTTTGATTTGTTGGCTTGATCAAGAAGGGCCAGTTTTTTTATCATTTCACCTAAGCAAGTGTGGAATTCAACTAGTATGCAGCGGGTTAAAGAGAGTGAAAGTGAAAGAAAAGTATAGAGGGGATTGAGGAATGGGTAATAAAAGATCAGCGGGATACTAGTAGGCAGAAGATGGTGATTGACGTTGCATTTAAAGTTTTGAGGATTGTATTTTTCAGGAAAGCAAGTAGAAGGAAGGAAATTACATTGTCGGGAAGTGCGAGAAAAGAAATTGTTGGAGTAGAAGTGGTCGTTATATTTAACTATTTCAACAGTGAAAGCATGGGACATAGATGTCAATCTAGTAGCAGACTTAAATTCATGTAGCTCGCCATGAAAATATTTGAAAAAGCGCGCCATGAAAATATTTGAAGAAAAGACAGAGGGAAACAACAACACGTTGGTGAGAAAGTGACTGGAGTCAAGATGCCAAATCAGGATCGATTACATTGCAGATCCTTCTCTGGATTTTGTCAAGAACCTCGAGGTGAACAGCAAGTTCACCTCGAGGTTCTTGACAAAATCCATCTGATATGGCAACAGTATTCAATGCATTCAATGTATTGAATGGTATGATTTGTAAATGTGTAAGATGGACTCTGACGAGAAAAACCTTCTGGCATGACACAGTAAACTAATTTTCCTTGCAGTAGATGTAGCTATTGATTCAATGTAGTTGTTCCACTTCAAGTCAGTTGAAAACGTAAGGCCAAGAAGGCGCAGTGAGACGCTCTCCTGGAGTCGAGCATCAGCCATGCTAATGGCGGACAGGGAAATTTTCTCTACGGTGGTTAAATGAGAGAATTTTAGTTTTGGAGGCATTAAAATTTACAAGCCATTTCCTGTCCCAGTTAACCACAAATTGGAAGTCTTTTTCAAAAGAAGCGGCCAGGTTAACTTTGTTAGCTCTGATGGATTTATTAGTGAGACAGGAGTAAATGTTAGTGTCATCTGCATAAATGCCTACTCGTGATACTAGGAAGATCATTAGTGAAGATCAGAAACAGCGTAGGACCCAGGATGGAGTCTTGGGAGAAAGCCGCGTCCATGTGAAAGGATCTGGAAGCGACGACCTTCATTTCACGATTTGATAGGAATTATTGGATTAAATCAAACAATCGTCCAGTAATACTGTTCCCTGGAGCTTACACAGAAGACCAGCATGTCAAACTCTGTCACACACCTTGGAGATATCTAGAGCTTCAGTTTGAGTTCCGCTGCACTTGATATACATATTCAGTATTGGCCGTAAACATATCAGCGGTAGATCGGGCAAAACGGAAGCCATATTGTTTCTCAGAGAATAGGTCGTAAGAGGTAAGATGCTTAACCACTTAAGCAGTGTTTAAAGCTTCGAATACTTTGCCGAAAATAGGGCGAGGGGTCAGAAGTTTTTCCAGAGTTCTTAAAAATAGGAACCACAGAGGAGAACTTCCAACAAGCGAGGCAATAGATATAGAGTTTGGATAGAAGTGGAACCAGCTGGGGAAACATTTCTCTAAGACGACGGCTTCGATCCCATCACTTTCGCTTCGATTTTGGAACATTTTATGAGCCCTATGTTTCGCATTGGGTATTGTAGGTGCTTGAAAGTATTTTCATTTTTATTTTTCCTTTTCATGTAAATAGTGGAGGCGGCAAACTTTGAGTGTCCTTAAGTAGAATCCAATGATTTTCCTAGATTTTATTTTGTTATAATGGGAATAGAAATTTATGAGATCATTTTAATGAGTTGATTTTCGTTGGATACTAAGTTACAAGCTAGTTAACGCGGTGTAACATAATATATATATATATATATATATATATATATATATATATATATATATATATATATATATATATATTTGTGTGTGTGTGTGTAGTAGTAGTAGTAAACGAAAAAATCCAAAATTACCTCATATGGAGTATAGATCTATTTCAACGGACGAAAACATCGTCAGTCTTATTCAACCCCGGTATACAGACCGAGTTCGTGCCGGAATTAGAAATTTAATTGTAACAGCTGTCGAAAAATTAATACAGAAATTATCCATTTCAATGTTTCAGTCGTACGAAAGGTACGAGACTATGGTCAGGAGAGAGTGGAAGATGTTTTATAACATTAAACGCGGATATTAGCCTTATGACATTAAATTGGGATTATATGAAGAATGAAGTGTTAATTTGAAACAAAGAGAGGAGTGAAAAACGTTTTTTTATTTTTTTTATAGATATCAAGTTAAGTTTAAAGACAAGATCCTACTTAAAAATACTCTTTCAAAGATACTTAAAAGTGAAATATATTTAATAAATTAAAAATAATTTTGATTTAGATTTAACAGTAAAATTGACCTTGCTAACCGAAACGCTCCTCTGGGGCTCAATCGGTAAAGCACGTCAGGCTATATGACGGTTCCGTATACGATACAGGTTCGATTCCTGTAGCAGGACGCGTATTTTCTATGAAAATTTCTCGGACATTCAGGCCGGTAAATGTCGTTAATACTGTTTATTATAAACAGAGCATTTACTTAAATATTTGTATTTATAAAAAGAACGTATAAGCATAAAAATGTCTTAAAATAGATAATTTATATTAAAATTTTTAAAAAATTGTTATATTAAGAAATAATATTTTTTAAAATATTTAAAACTCTAACTCTAAAAATAAAAAAAACTATAAATATATAGATAAAAGAGTGGAAGTGATAAAAGGAAAGAGAATTCATAGAACAGAGAACAATTAGAAGATATAATTGATATGGTGTAAAAATACAGAAATTAGAATTAGTTATATAATCGACATTTGAAGAAATAGTAGCTAATTAGGTAAAAAATATATTATGGAAAGCTGAATTTATTTTTATGTCAACATAAATGAATTAGTTTAAAAATGTAAAGCCAATTCCATTGTTTTTGTTGTTCTCTGAAGACATTTGAGTTTAAGTTCAAAAGATGAATATGAGACAAGAGTTCAGAATTATTAGCTGGTACTTACATTTACATCGGTTACATGGCTTAGGACATACCAACTTTTGTATGAGATTACCCCATTTTTAGGTGAGCAAAAGTACAGGAACAGATAGTCTCAAAGTAAATAACATTTAATATTTGGTTGGATAACCCTTGTTTGCAATAATTGCATGAAGGCTTTGACATCACCAAACTGTTGCATTCTTTATTTGTGATTTTTTTGTTTTAGACTTTTAACGCAACCTCTTTCTGGTCTTTTTTGTTTCAGGTAGTTTCTTCCTTCACTCTCCTCTTCAGGAGATGAAATGCATACTCTAGTGGGTTAAAGTCCGGTGATTGACTTGACCAGTCTAAACCTTTTCTCCCATGTTGCAGTCCTTTGTTGTGTTAGCAGTATGTTTTGGATCATTGTCCTGCAACATGATAAACCTCCTCCCGATTAATTTGGATGCATTTCTCTGTAAATTGACTGACAAAATATTTCTTTAAACTTCTGAATTCATTCTGCTGCTTCCATCATGATTTATATCATCAATAAATATAAATAGGCCTCTTCCAGAACCAACCATGCAAGGTCAAACTGACACTGAATTCACTATGCTTCACAGATGAGCTTGTATGCTTTGGCCTTTCTATCACTTTGGTAAATATTAATCTTGATCATCAGTCCATAAATCTTTCAGAACTTTTGTCGCTGATCTCTATTCTTCTTTGCAACTTCCAATCTAGCTTTAAAATTCTTACTGCTGATGAGTGGTTCGCACCTAGTGGTATAGCCTCTATATTTCTATTCTCGAAGTCTTCGAACGACGGATTGTGAAACCTTCACTCCTGCACCCTCGTAGGCGATGTCACTGATTATTGTTTTGGGTTTTCTTTCCTCACAATGTTTCTGTCGTCAACTGCTGTTGCTTTCCTTGGCCGACCTGTTATACGTCTGTTGCTCACTACACCAGTAGTTTCTTTCCTTTTCAGGACATTCCAAATTGTTATGTTAGCTATGCCACATATTTGTCCAGTGGATCTGATCGATATTTCTCACCTTCAAAATTGTTTGCTTTTCTTCCATATACGCTCTGACGCCTTCATCTTGGTTTATCCTTTTTAACAGAAATGAATATTTTACAGGTGAAACCCAAGGCTAAATCCAAGAGTAAGCCATTCAGAGCTATCTAATGTTTAAACAATCAACCTAAAAGGCAACACATGGGCAACGAAAAACATCTGTCAGTATGTGTTCCAATACTTTTGCTCACTTGAAAACTGGGTGCGCTAAAACAAAATGTGGTGTGTCCTAAGTTGTTTAACTCATCTAAATGTAAATACCGGGAAATAAAGCTGACATTCTGAACTCTTGTCTCACATTTATCGTTTGATCTTAAGTACAAATGTCTTCAGTGAACAACAAAAACAAAGGACATGACCTTGATGTTCCAATACTTTTGGAGGGGACTGTGTAACAGAGAGAGGTTGACGCACACACGCAAATATAACGTTTATTGATTGAAGATGGAAAACACGATCTTCCGTGAAAGTTACAAACTGTGTCAGCGCTGTTAATAGGAAAGAATCTAGAACAATGATATATGAAGCCTGGGACGGTTGATAGATAAAGAATAAATTTAAAATCGGGTTGGCGAGGACTTGTTTATAAACAAATGCAAAAGGGCAGGAGGCAATGTTTAATTTGGGTAAAAAAAAAAAAAAAAATAGACGAAAATAATATTTTTGATAAAATTTGTATCCGCTGAATTTGGTCATCGAAAAGACAATTGAAATGAACATTGAACTAATTAATTTTATCCACTAAGAGATTTTAAATAGATCTGAATTTAAACTTTGCTTATGGCGACACTCGTGTTAAGCGCGTGAACAACCTGGCTTATAACCTTCAATTTGCTACATAAACGCGAGTTTTGCTGAGTTGAGGAGACTTGGGCGTTAGACGAGAGTGACGTTGAGAGAGAGAGAGAGAGAGAGAGAGAGAGAGAGAGAGAGAGAGAGAGAGAGAGAGACTGTCGTTGCAGTGAGTCGGTCCAGTGGCGAGTCAGAGATAAGAACTTCAAGAAATATCGTCGTTGTAGCAGTCGCATTGAAAAGTCGCCGAAACTTAACGTTTGTCACTTACGACAACCAACTGAAAAGTTACACTTCCACGTAGGGCTGGAATTACAAGTCACATATCCTGCCAAGTTGATTTGAAACGAGTTAATCACACACACACCTCTCTCTGTTGGTATAATTGGTAGAGGAGTGGTCCTCTGTTCTTTTGTTAATTGCTTTTCTATCCTTTCTGTAAACTCTTTCTACTGTTGTTTTCTTATATAAAAGACATCAATATTTTACCCATTGTTGTTCGGCTTCTGCAGATATTATTTCCTTGTTTGCCACATTCTAATTTTCCTGCCGCCCACCCTCACAGCCGTGCCTACATCCCCAATCGACCGTGAACGTATGGACAACATCTCGCTTACTGGATCTAAAAACTAACACAACGGGGGCAGCAGGCGGAACTTGGCCAGTGACCGGTCGAATAATCTATGGGTACTCAGGGAGCGTGCGGCCGGCTACCCCTGAGTTCGGTTCAGACCGAGTGGGTGCCTCAACCCAAAGAGGAAGACGCCGGGGGTTGAGGGGCTGAAGGGACGAGTGGTAGAACTGTACATATATCTTAGCATTTAATAAATCCTCAATCACAAAAGAAATACAATTTGGATTTACGATTGAGTGGGTCGAACAATAAATACCCGATCACTTGAGGTGCTTCAAGTGTCAGAAATAAGCGCACCGCAAAGAGAGCTTCAAAGAAAATCTAGAATGTGCGAAATATGGTAAAGATGCAGATCATATTGTTGAAGACTGTACGCATGATATCAAATGGGCTAATGTTCAAGAGAACTATCCAGCCTTTGTTAAATATTGAACAGTTCCTACAGTAGGGACCAAATAACTTACCAAAGTCCCAAGAACATGAAAAATAACATTCTCCGCTGAAAGATGCAAAACATAAATAGTAAATAAATTGGAAGAGCTAATTTCAAAACCACAAATACAACCTAAAGCAAACACCAGTAGACAAAAATCATAAAGATTACCAATCTGTCCACAAAAATTCAAAATAGACATATTTGGAAAACACGCCCTCCACCAGGCAAACATGACCAACCAACAAAAATTTACTTCTGACACCCACAGAAAATAAATTCGAGGTACTAGAGAGAATGGATGGTACGTCACCAAAAAGTTACAAACAAAACGAAATTATTAAAAAGGTATGCAAATCAAATAAAAATACTATCATGGGATATACAATGGAACTTTCGTAGTTTAAAGCCGAATTACAATGAATTACTCATACTAATATCAAAACTAGATCCCGTTGTTATGTGTATCCAGGAAACATTTCTATAAAAATATTTTTTTTTGTTTTAAGCTTAGCGCCCCGAGCAAGGCATGAATCCACTAGGATGCAGGGGGTTGCAGAAGATTTGTAGAAAGAGCAGACAGGAGCGATGGAAGAAAGGATGAAGGGAAGGGTAGTGTGTAGATCAAGGTAACTGGAGATGTCGATTGACATTACATTTGAATAGTTGGAGATTATAGCTATCAGGGATTATCAGGGATTATAGCTATCAGAGATTATAGCTAAACAGTAATTGAGAAGGGTGTTCCACAGGCGAGAGGTGCAAGGTATGAAGCTATTGGAGTAGAAGAGACGGCTACATTTTAAAGTTTCTACAGTGTGAGGGTGAAAGCGGGATGCCAGCCTCGTAAGGCGCTTGTATTCATGGAGACTGGGGACCAGGGAATGCAGCTCATCAGAGCAATTGCCATGAAAGTATTTGTAGAAGAGACAGAGAGAGGCGACGGCGCGTCTGTGAGATAGTGGCTGCAGGCGAGACGCCAGATCAGGGCCAATCACATTACATATCCGTCTCTGGATCTTGTCAAGAACTCCGAGGTAAACAGAAGGTGCCCCAGACCATATATGGCAGCAATACTCCATGCAAGGGCGAATGGTCATTTTGTATATTTGAAGTATCGATTCAGGGGAGAAAAATTTCCTGGCGCGGCACAGAGAGTCAACTTTCCTCGCGGTGGACGATGCAATTGACTCAATGTATTTGTTCCATCTCAGGTCAGCAGTCAACGTGAGACCGAGCAGACGCAGGGAGTCACTCTCAAGAAGTTGACTATCAGACATTCTAATGGGGGGAAGGTAAGGATATCTATAGTGGTTAATGGAGTGTAGTTTAGTTTTAGAGGCGTTAAATTTGACCATTCAATTGTTTCCCCAGTTAACAACCGATTGGAGGTCCATTTCAAGAGGCGCGGCCAGGTTAGTTTTGACCGCGACACTAGATTTGGTTTTGAGGCAGGAGTAAATTGTAGTGTCGTCCGCGTAGATACCAACTTGGGAACCTATGGCGTCACGAAGGTCGTTGATGAAAATAAGGAAAAGTGTGGGGCCAAGGATGGAGCCTTGGGGAACACCTGCGTTCGTGGGATAGGAACTGGAGGAGAAACCGTTGAGAACGACCTTCAATTCTCGATTTGATAGGAATGATTGTATCAGATCAAACAGTCGACCAGTAATACCGTAACCCTGGAGCTTACGAAGAAGGCCGGCATGCCAAACCCTATCAAACGCTTTGGAAATCTTTAGGGCCACGGCGCGAGCCTCACCATTATTTTGAAGTGCTTGGTAGATGGTTTCAGTGATGCACGTCAGCTGTAGAACGGGCGTAGCGGAAACCGTATTGCTTGTCTGAGAGAAGGTCGTGTGTGGTAAGGTGTTTAACCACTTCTGCGTTGATTAGGGCTTCGAAGACTTTGCCGAAGAGGGGTAGGAGACAAATAGGACGGTAATTAGCGGGGTCAGAGAGGTCTCCAGAACAAAAGACAGGAACAATGGATGCGGACTTCCAGCAGTCGGGAAAGCAGGATTCCTTGAGACAGTGATTATACAGTTTAGAGAGGGCGGGTGCTAGCTCAGGCGCGCATTTCTTCAAGACAATGGCTGGTATGCCGTCTCCACCACTAGCCTTGTGGGGGTCTAATTTGGAGATAATACCCAGTACTGATGACGGGGTTATGCATAAGCCACTCAATAGGGCCTCAGTTCTTAGAGAGAAGTCAGGTATGGGTACACCGGTGGAGTCAAGCGTCGAGTTATACGAGAACTTCCGAGCAAGACATTCAGCCTTGTCGGTTGAGGAGGTTAAGACATCGAACTGGTTGAATAAAGGAGGTATGGAGGGTTTTCTATTGTTCAGGACACTCTTGCAGAGCCGCCAATAGTCTTTGGAGCCAAATTTGCGAGATGCAATACGCTCCCTCATCCGAGCAGCAAATATTGTCTTAGCTTCGTTGAGGACACGCTTGCACTCGCTACTAGCTGAGGCAAAGAGATAAAAATTAATATTGAAATTATCAAGAGTACAGCCATTTTCACATCTCTGGTCATAGGGCATCTAGAGGTATAAGCACCTTAATCAAAAGAATGACGTACCCCAGAGCAAAATTGAACTAAAAACAGAATTACAGGCAACTGTTGTGAGAGCTACTTTGCAGAGAACATTCAGCATATTCTCTTTCTATAGTCTACTGCATGACCCGATAGACCAAGACATGCTGCAAAATCTGAGAAAGCAATTATGTAAATGCTTCATTGTACTAGTGGATTTTAATCGTCACAATAACATCTACGTATCCAAGGAGACAAGTAAAAAAATTAAAATTCTATTTTATGAAATCTACAGCATTTACAAACAAACATTTAAAGAAATTATCGAAAAATTCATTATAGATAATGATCTGTTTCTGCTCAACCAGGGAATAGCGATACACATCAATCCAGCAGCTGGAAGACTGTCAGCAATTGACCTAGCAATGTGTGATCCAGCAATCTACCGAGAACTTACAATGATACATGCAGTAGCGATCATTTTCTCAACATCCTTAGGAACAGTGAAGTAATCGTTGAGCCCCACCTAGATAGAATTTAAGCAAGAAAGACTGGGAAAAATTCGGAAATTTCTGTCAAAACAAGTTAACTCAAAATTATATAAAAAGCAGAAAATTTCACGGAAACCCTTATAGCCATCGCAAAAACTCAATACCAAGCAGAAGATGGATGTCAAGAAGTAATTGCTCTACTAAAGCAGTACTTCGAAAATTTAACTATAAACTAACAACTGCATATCTCATCAACTATAAACTAAATGGAGCAAAAGGACTGTTGACAAAAATATGTCAGAAAAATAAATTCGGTTACAAAATCAAAAAATCTTTTTGGGAAGTAATGAGAAAAATATCCGTCAAGGATCAATACAAAAATAAAAAAAAACAAAAAACACGTAATATTTTCTTACTCCCTATCAGTTATAACAACAAGAAAAAAATCACAATCTAATACTAGTGAAATTGCTATTCAGATTAGATTCAGAATCCAACAGTAAAGAAATAATCTTATGCTGGATTCGAAGCCAGACAGAAATTAAAAGGAATCACCAGGCAGACGCAGCCGAAAGAATTGCCTGGAATGAATCCTTTGATAATAGTTTTAAGATACCCCCCTTATGTGGACCTAAAAAAGGATACAGACGGTTTCATTAAACAGAAGTGACAGCAGTGTCGGAATGACAATGGAAGTAAGAAATTTCGTACAATCAAAGGGGGTCTTTGGTGTATGCAGGCAGGTGTCTAGAAAAGGAAAAGTGGCTGAAGTAATGTTGACTAATGACGCATACAGATCATACAAACTTGCAGAAGAATGAAGGTCAACCAGCCAAGTCGCAACATGCCAAGTCGCAATCACAATGAAACGCATTTTAAATGTATGTAATTACTTAGCACCTGGAAAACAAATTCTACAAGTAAAACAACACGAGAAAATCATTTGAAAATAGTGAAACCATTAAGATAATAACCTTAAAGAAATAGATTTATACCAACAAATATAACACATACAACAGATAACGTGCAAACTATATATCTCTAAAATATACGTTTACCCCGAAAGTATAAAATTATGTACAAATTATCTATAATTGAAGGCATCCTGTTGCGTTCAAAATACATTTTGTTGAAAGCATAAAACTGTGGCCAAAATATTTAAATTTCCGCCTTAAATAACCCATAGAAATTTATATGGCGCTAAACAATTCGACCAAACCAAACCCTTGAAGTTCATTCAAGTCAAGTACACGCTTGGGTGATCATGTCCCTTTCGATTCATGAATGAATAAGTAGAAAATTCCTGCAGTAGGTTGCCGTTCCTTTCTGCGGTAGACTGATTACAAACCAGGACTATAGGAGCTACAGTCTCTGTTCTGCTTTACAACCCATAACTGAGCGGGTTGGGGTAAGAGATCGATTCTTATTAAACATTATTTGTGTGTAAGTGAGTGCATCAAACCTGACTGGAATTTGAACACGACTCTTCTATTTCTGATTCCGAGCCATTATCCATTACACCAAAAATAAATTATAAGTCCTTTGGAATTTCAGAACCATTTAGGAGACTATCTGATAACTGCAAAAATCAATACTCAAAGTTCTGGTTTTGAACTAGATTCATATAGCAACAATTCCACTCTCTCAGCCACCGATTAGGCATTGGTTTTACCGTTATTAAATTAGTCTGAAACAGTGCGCTTAATAAACAGGATGCTTGCCTTAGTGCGATGATCAGTAAGCTCCTTACTTAGATCTTTGATCATCTTTGATCCTCACTGAGTGCCAAACTAATGAAAACTTATAAAATATCTGCACACGCAAAAATTAACATTATGTACTCAATCATCGTTTGTAATCAAATGAACATTGCTGAGTTAAATCAAAATTGTTCTGTGGGTTGTAGATTTCAGCGTTATGTATAAAATGGACATTTTATCTCTGACATGCCCTAAAAAGGCTTTAAAGCATCTTCTCTCTCTCTCTTTCTCTCAAACGTGCAAGTATTTCCTGAATAGTAAGATCACACTGGATTCAGTTAGACATTTTTCTTTCTTTTGTTTTATTTGGGCCTGTGCGGGTTGCCCGAAAAAAAATACACCTACGCTTTTTTGTTACCTTTGTTTGCTGTCGAACAAACAGCAAACATACCAACTCATATTTTATACTAAGCATCGGATCAAAAAAATTAAATCTTCTGAATCACATTCTCTTTCATTTTACTTCTCTCCTTTGAAGTGGAAAAGTGTGAACGTAACAGACTAATAATTTGAGATAATTTTTTTAGATATTATACCTCTTTCATTATATTTTTTTCCGGGTTTTTCAATGTCCATATACCTCTTGAATATTTTCAAACTAGATGTTGATTATTACTTGATATTTTGCTGTGAACACATTTCTCTGTTTTCTTTGCGCCATTAAATTCCACAACCTTGTTCTTTTCTACTATTACATTTAGGTCACTTAGAATGATGATGAATTCCCGCAAATTTCACTGGCTTTTGGCCTTTTCTAGTGTAATATAAAATTTATCAATTTCTTCTGTGCCTTGTGACGTGGTTTATATGATGGATATATAGAATGGTTTCCTTTCAATTCTATTAGAACATCATTGTCCGACTGTTGCAAATATCTCATAACATATTTCCTCTTTTCTTTAATATTAGTCCCACTCCCCTTTCATTTCTCTATCTGCCTACATATATGATTATCTGTCTGTTACATTTGAAGCCCTCATTTTTAACCTTTTTCCTCTCTTATTAAGACTTCCAAATACAAAATGTGAAACACCCTGTCGACTGCAGCTTTATAGACTGTTAAGAGCCACCCTCATGAGGCCAATTTATCACCATTCTTGATCGAAAAAGTCATTACTAGCAGGGCAAATCCATGAATAGTGACGAAAATGAAAAGTGGCAAATTACTTATGAACGTCAGCATTAAAAATGAAATGCGGATAATTTACTCAAAATGAAGTTTTCAATAATTTAAAATGTAAAACGTATCCACATGAAAGACTTAACATCTGAACGGGAGTTGTCAGAAATAGAGAGCTGTCCCTTGCTAAACCAGAGGAAATAATTACAGCCTTAGGAAAGCAAAGAGTTAATAAATATAGAAGGATAAGTATGAAAAGGAGAGATCAACAATTTCTAACACATACATATATCTTAACATACCTTAAACCCTCAATCCCAAGGGAAATAAAAACTGAATTTACAATTGAGAACGCCGAACAATACATCCCATATATTAAGGTTTTAAAGTGTCAGACATAGAACATCACATGCATAGTTACAGAGGGGACACGGTATGTGTGAAAGGTGGTAAAAAAGATGAACTCATGATATTAAATGTACTAATTTTCAAGGGAACCATTTGCAAAATCCTGTTATATATATATATATATATATATATATATATATATATATATATATATATATATATATATGTAAGTTGAGGGAGTGGTGATCACTCTTTTCCCTTCACGTGTGTTCAGCGACGCATGATTCTATTTACCCTCGTGTTACCACTTTAAGACGTTCTTGTAATTTTACCTTAAAAGGGTGGCCTGCATTTCCTACCACATCTACACAAGATGGTGTGCACACAATCCTCAGATATGTTCTCCTCTATGGAGGGTCTTACTTGGAAGAGGTGTCTGCGAAGTGTTGAAGATTATCCTGATGTTATATGGACCACAGATCCTTTGTATTTTCTCCGATAATCCCTACACATCAGGTAGACAGACTGTTTTCTGAGTGCTGTTATCCTCTTGTAATCTTCTATCCCAGTTACGTTGTAGGGTATTGATTATACTGAACATTTCTTGTTGTCATGTTTCTGGGTCGCCACTTATGTCTTTTGCTCGATGTTGTAAGGAGCGGACGATCCCTTTCTTTACGCTGTATGGATGGAGGGAGTCAAAGTTGAGGTATTGTCCGGTGAATGTTGACTTGCGGTATACGGATGTCTTGAGCCACTGCTCTGTTTGAGATATGAGTACATCCAGGAAGGCGCGTTTGTTGTCGTTTTCTCGCTTCATTGTGAGCTGTATCGATGATCTTATTGAGTTCACATGGTTTAGTAGTAGCTGGACGTCTTCCTGGTGTGGCCAGAGTATGAATGTGTCATCTACGTATCTCAGCCATAGTGTTAATCTTAGTGGTGTTGATTCTAATGGCGTTTCCTCAAAGTATTCTATATATATAGGTTTGTCATTACTGGTGATAATAGCGAGCCTATTGCTAATCCCTCATCGTGTATGATCCCATTCACGTTGTGAATATGGCAATATGAGGATTACGTATTTACACAAGAAAGTGTGGGGTGGGGTGCGTATTATAACTGTGGTTGATATTTTCTAAATTTAAGTAATTTGAATAAAAACCAAAATTAGAAAATAGGTGCCAATCTTCTAAGAGAAATCGGCGTTTGTCATCCAGACATCATTTTACTCAGGGACAAAGACCGATCTCTGTTTTCAGATGAAAGTACGAAGCACCTAACGATGCAGTCTCAAGTTATATACTTAAGCTATTTAAGTAGTTAGAAAAACAAAAATCTAAGCTGATCAGTTAGCGATACTCTGTACCTTAAATGAATAGAATAATAAAAACTAATTTTAAACCCATGACGAATGTTGTTTATGAATATTTGTGAAATATCAGAAGACTTACTAATAGAAGAATGCAGCATGTTTAGCAAATTCAAAAAAAAAAAAAAAAAAAAAAAATTATCCCCTGATTTATCGGATATTAATCAAAGAATATATTATTAGTTCCTAAAGAATTTTTTTTTAATCTCATGTGATTTTGTTCAATTTTAAAAAATCTGTGTTTAGATACTGGGTATTCTGTAAACTTTACAATATATATTTCCTCGCATTTAGATATTAAATAATTGTGGCCATCATCAGTTGTTTTTTTAATACTGCTTTTTTCCCGCTTTTCTATTATTAGAGGGAAATCGACTCAGGTCGTTTAATACTTCCGTTAATTCTTTTCTCTTAGTTTCAATACTCATTCTGTGTGTCGTCTTTTATAGTCTGTTTACATTTGCAAACAAACCGCATGAGTGGGTAAGACAGATCTCTACCCCAAAATAAATAATGCATATATTTGTAAACATGGTAATGTAACAGATCGAAGTGATAGTTTATTTATAGTGCTGACTCTACCGAAGAGAGAACTTATTGCGAATGACTAATGGTGTATATAGCCTTTATGAATCGCTCCTATGACACTCGATATTTTCATCAATTCCAACTTCTGGCGTTGGTAGCGAGAATACAAAACAAACAACACTGGTATTGCACAATGTTTCCCAAACTCTTGGCTTTCAATCAGAATTAAGTTGAATAGTAAAATTAATTTCTATATATTGTGTAAATGTAAATACTATTCGCCATACGCATAAATGTGTTGGGAAATTTTATTCGCAACTGAGACAAAGGATCGATGTCTAAGAATAACCATTCTAGAAAATCCTTTCCATCTGACAAGACTAAAATATAAGAAACATCATGTATGCAGGCACATATACATACTTGGTCGTCCGTCGGGACTCATACATATATAAACATATGTGGGCAGTTTCGGATATGACATATGTATGTATACGGGTGGTGTTGTGTCTATACATACGCATTTGTATGTTGAAATTTAAAGATTGGAAGAGTGGCGAAAATGTCTCGTGAATGTCTCGTGAATGTATACATGTCATATTTTTATTTTTCCGCTGAATAATATTTCCTCGCATGTATGTATATAGGTGTGGTGGGGTTTGTGTAAAATTATGATAGGTAAAAATTATTATTATTTATATTTATTTTTAAATTTTTGAAAAAAAATGGGGGTTCATTTGTTATATTTAAAGCTGGTTATTTGTTTGTTTTTGATGACTGTGTATATGTAACAGGTAGAAATTTGTAATCCTTATTGGTTATTTTATATGGTGATGTTTAATATTTAATATGCTGGGTGAGAAGGTAGTTTAATTTAATAATTATAGCGGGTCTATATGATATGATGTGATAGTAATGTTGCAAGGGATTGGAGACAATAATAATATAATTAGCTAATAGTTATTGTAAATTGGTAGAAATTGTAAATTGGTAGAAATGATTAGTAACGATAGTGGGAGAATGATAAAACCATGAATGTAGTTATAGTGGTGGTAGCTTGAACTAAAAAGTGATTGTTGGTGTTTTATATTTTGTTATATGTATTAATTTATTTTGGTATAAATCCTGTTAATAGGTATTCTGTGTAAAATTATGGTAGTTGAAGATTGCTATAATTTTTAGTTTACAAAAATATTATTGTTATATTAAATCTGGTTATTTCCTTGTTTTTTTTTTTATTTTATTACTGTGTATATGTGACTGGTAGAAATTTCAGTTTGAAATCCTTATTGATTATTTTTATGGTGGTATTAAATATGCTGGGAGAGGGGGTAGTTTACGTTAATAAATATGGCAGGATTATATGGTAATGGTAGATGTGGTGTGATAGTAATATGTAAGGGGGTTGGTGGCAATAATAATATAAGTGGTTAATATTTATTGTAAATTGTTAGTAGTGATTAGTAATGTTGGTGGGAGAATAATAAAAACCTATAAATGTAATTATTGTGATGCTAGCTTGAACTAAAGTGTGGTTGTTGGTGTTTTATTTTATTTTATTTTCTATATCTATTCGTTTATTTTTAGTTATTATGAATCCTGGTAATGGGTGTTTATTCTCATGGTTACATATGGAAATTATATCTGATCTTATTGTTTTAAGGTATTAAATATGCTGTGGGGAGTAATATGCGTTAATGATGAAACAACGGACGATCTGTTGGTTCGCATGGTGAAGGAGACCATCGCAAGGGTAAAGCAGGATGACCCTGCCAAAGGAGACTGATGCATGCAGGGAGACGAACTGAACGTGTGGATGGATGCGAGCTCTCTGGCGATTGGTGTACTGTTGGAGAAGAATGGGGCTGCGATTGAGGACGCCTACTGGTTGCGACCGGCGAACGACGCTGCTCATATCAACCTGGCAGAGCTCGATGCCGTGATAAAAGGCATCAACCTGGAAATTACGCATACACACTCATTCGCTATGCGTGTACCACTGGATATCGGACACACTGACAGACAAGGCCAGGGTGCGTACCAAGGCGGCCAGCGAGATGCTGATCAGACGGAGGTTGGAGACCGTAAGAAAGCTGGTAACAGAGTACAACCTATCTGTGGATGCAGTGCTTGTCACCTCAAATTGCAACCTTGCTGATAGGCTCACTCGGGTGCCACAGAGATGGTATGACGCCATGAAGAAAGAAGCTGAGCCAGTACCGTTACTATGTGATGCCTCTGTTGAGGCGGCGGACAAAATCAGGGAGATACACCACAACAGTGGGCACCCCGGAGTGAGACGGACATGCTATTTTGTGCAGTTGACCAATCCGTCAGTGTCCAAAAGTGCAGTGAGAGCGGTGGTCAAGGAATGCCAAACATGCCAGTCAATCGACCCCTCCCCAGCTAGATGGCGGAATGGTCGGCTGGGAGTAGACACGACTTGGAGCCGACTGGGTATGGACATAACCCATTACGGCAGCCATTACTGATAGATTGCGGACCGACGAGGTTCGCGATCTGGCGCCCATTAGTAAGACAGGACTCCTCCAGTGTCATCCGTGAATTGGAGTCCATATTTTACGAAAGGGGGCCGCCTGAAGAGATCCTCACGGACAACGACACGGC
This sequence comes from Acanthosepion lycidas, assembly GCA_963932145.1. Lineage (NCBI taxonomy): Eukaryota > Metazoa > Mollusca > Cephalopoda > Sepiida > Sepiidae > Acanthosepion > Acanthosepion lycidas. Next base: position 32,465,444 of record OZ010594.1, on the reverse strand, counting down.
CTTCTGCAGCGGGGAGTTTAGGCGTTTCGTAGACGAGTGGGGGATCCGGCTCAGACACCGATGTGCGTATGTGCCGAGTGGCAACGGCATAGCAGAGCGGTGCCACAGAAGCGTGAATAGGGTCGCGGCCAGGAAGCAGTGCACAATCGCGGAGGCGGTCTATAGATATAATGCAACACCAAAGGATGCCGTGACTGCTGCGAGCGGTGCGCTCGCAGCAGTCACGGCATCGAAGAGGACGAATCACCGGCATCGTCAGTGAGCAGGCCGGGCTGGTCGATGGTACTCCACGCCATGTGAGGGATGTCCGGCCCGCCTTAAATACGAACCAGTTGGCGAATAGCAGCAGTGGTGAATCATCCAACAATGAACTGTGGATCCGACCTATGCCCCGCGGGCCCGATACTGATGCCGATAGTTCCGACGCCCCTTCTGAGAGCTCCGATGAAGAAGTCCAGACAATCCCCCTTCGTAGGAGTGCCCGTAACAAACGACCACGTCCGCAATGCCACATGTGTGATCTTGAGACCAGGGGGAGTGTGGACATGAAAGTGAGACTAACCTTAGCTCTCGACATAAGAGGGTTCGTTTGTGTCTGGCGTGCAGGGCAGTAATTGATCCGAAGGAAGAAACACCGCCATTACGGTGAGTCGGTCTTATGGGAAACGCGATCTCGTAGCTGCGAGGATTGGCGAGAGGTGAACTTGGCCGTATTCAAATTGGTTGGTGTTCGCTGGCATAAAGGTGACGTCGGAAGACCACTTGGGGGATCGTGTGTAGCGAACTACGAGGTGGTGTTGTTATTGAGTGCGAAGATCAGTGGAGTTTTGAGGCGATTGTTTTTTTTGTGACGAATTAACGAATTTGTGAGGAGTGGGTTTTTCTCCTTCCTTCTTAACGGAAGCCCGAACTTTGAGGTTCTGTTGTATTTTTTGGATAACTACGTTGTGTGTTTCGAACTGAGGTGTTGTTGTCTTCACCGGAAACTGTGTCCTTCTTAACGAGAACTGAGACTGTTTGTATTTTTAATTCCATTGAACTGTTCAGCACTCAATGTGCTGAAGCTAATGTTTTTTGAGCAACCTGTCTTGAAGTTGAGGAGTTTCTTTCTTCCGGAAGTAGGCGGTGCCGGGTCAACCCGTTCCCTTCCTATTGTTTGTTCCTGATTTTATGTACATGATTGTAGTGGATCTATATGTTAATAGTAGGTGTCATGTGTAAGTGATGGTGCTGGGTGTTGGTGGTAATGATAATATTATTAGTTAATAGTTATTGTAAAGTGGTAAAAGTGATTACTAATGGTGGTGCAATGATAATAATGATAGATACAATTATTTTGATGGTATCTTGAAATTAAATTGTGATTGTTGGTGGTTTGTCTATTTTATCCGTTTGGTATGAATTCGGATAATAGGTACTTGTTCTCATGCCTATATTTGGAGATTATCTCTGATTTTTTGTTTAGTAAGTTCTTTTGCGGTTTGTGTGATATTATTGCTACTTTTTCGTGTAGGCAAAGTAGGCATTATTTTGTAATGTTGCTGTAGGCAGGGGCTTTTTTCAATATTTCCCAACTTATTGTTGGTGTGATATTTTTGTCTTTTTTCTGCCATATGTATGTAGAAAGTGTAGTGCTGTTCGAATATTTCCTGTTGGTGAATGAAAGGTTGTGATTGTTATTCCCCATCTTGAATGGACCTTCGGTGGCACCGATGTAGTGCATTATGTTGTTGTTTGCACTTACCTTGGCCTTGTATATTGTGTTCGTAAGTTGGCAATTTCCCTGGAGTGGACATGTTGTTCTGTTTCTGCAGTTGCATATTGGATCCTTGATTTCATTTTTATAGGTTGTCATTTTTTTGTTGTGGCTTTTGATTATTTCTGCTATGTTTTTTGTGCAGTTTTAACTGATCTTTACGTTATTTTTGTTAAATTTACGTTATTTTTGTTAAATTATTTTTGTTAAAACACTTCACTGAAGCAAACAAATTATCATAAATGATAATTTGTTTGCTTCAGTGAAGTGTTTTTCTATTAAGTTTAAGAATATTTTGCCTATGTTCGTTTTAACGGTTTTGTTAATTGGTGGATTAAACCAGATAATCTTTCTCTTTCTGTTTTTCATCTCGGGTGCTACCTGAATTTTACCAAAAAGAAAATAGTTTCCATGCCTGATGATGACCGGAGAACACGTCGAAAGTATTTGCATATTTAAGGAAGACCTAATACAGTTTATATTTTTTTTAAAACAAGCATCATAACATTCATCGAGTGGTTAGTGGGTTAATGCATTTTTAAAATTTAGTTAGTGAAGTGAATTCGCCATTTTATCCCATTATGTTTTTTAATTTACTTTTTGTATGAATGATTCATTGTAATATCAATTCAACTGCACCAGATATTTGATATATATATATATATATATATATATATATATATATATATATATATATATATATATGAATGATTCATTGTAATATCAATTCAACTGCACCAGATATTTGATATATATATATATATATATATATATATATATATATATATATATATATATATATATATATATATATATATGAATGATTCATTGTAATATCAATTCAACTGCACCAGATATTTGATATAAAAATAAAGCGTCTATTTTAAATACAACGTATCCCCTATAATAATGTCTAAATTAATAAAAATGAATCAATTAATTCCTTAGAAATATATACAAGTATATATTCCGATTTTTCTCTTCTTATATACTTACATTTTGTTGTTTTCATTAACTACATAATAGATCCTTACGGCAACGTCAATCCAATTTTCAAAAAGTCTCTATATAACGCAGATGTATTGTGATTGACATAATTCTACCGTTTTAAACACACTAATTCTGAGGTAAAAGAAGGAGTGGACGTCTGTTTAAAAAAATAATGAGAGCTAAAATGAAACTTAATCTATTTGTGTGACAGGAATTAACTACATTTGAGAGTGACCAAAATTTCCCCGGTATACTTAATGGAAGACTAAATCTTGTAGAATACGCAGAGAAGCGTGGGGTTTGCAGCCATTTATAAACTTGGATCGATTCACATTGCATTTTTCTTTTGAAAGACATTTCAATGAATTTTTAATTCGTTCTGTAAAAGTAAAATTATCTACTTTTCTTAATCTAATCTCTTGATATATAATATCTTCATTACAAGGATGTGAGACCGGGTACGAAATTGTGTCTACTTTGACTTTTAAAGAAAGAAATATATTTACCCTACTTTTGTCTCCCACTTATAAGTACGAGTTAAAACTTTCAAGCATTTCAGTGATAAATTTGTTTTATTCCCCAAAACAAAAAAATATAAAATAATTCGTTTTCACAAGGGAAAACAATTCTTATGAACTTAGAATAGTGAATGAACCTGAATAAACATGTTAAACATTGTAAGAAATATAATACTTATGAGTAACAGTAAAAGTGTCCAGAAAAGATTTTGTGTTTGCATGAAGGGTGTACTTAAAGGAAAATTAATGTTTAAATTGTGAAAAATCCTTTTTGAAAAACAAATAAATTGTACCTTCTTAGAGACAAAAATTGAAATAGATTTTATTCAGTAGGTATTTGTATTCTCTACTTTATCTTCTATTTTATCATACATTTTATTTGTCCTTGAAAGTTCACTTTACTTAGTGACTTTAGTGTCTGTAGAAACATAACGAACACAATTTACCTTAGCATCTGTTAGTCTATTAAACTTTTTAAGAGGATATAACTGATCAAATTATTTAGAACTTTTTATTAATGTTTGAACTGAAATTATGAAAATTTAAATCTGGCAAAATTATTTAATCAGGAACAACTAGGAAAATCTTTACGTTTCGCTATTTATTTACGTTTATTATAATTGGAGCAGCGCTAGAGATATTTCGACTTTTTAATTCTATGTTGTTTGTTTTCATTGGTCAGGTAGATGTCACGCGTTTATATCTGTGGTGCTAGTATGTATGTGTGTATTAAATCTAGTAGGCGTTCTTTGTAATAATGTGGTATCTGAGTGTGAATCTAATTCTTGAAATTTGCAGACGAGTTTACATTCAAGTTCCAACATAACTAGCAAGGAGAAATAATCTTCAAATTACCTACAGTATAAAAATCATCATTTTAACATCTATTGATGTCTAAAAAAATATAATTCACTTGTAGCAACAGCACTCAATCAGATCAGTGTCATTCCTGGAAATGAATGAAATCAATTTGTTCTTGAGCCTCTTTCCACCACGTGGCTCTAGAAGTATTTAGATGAATGATAAAACGCATTTTATTGATGAGCATGTGTGGAAGTAATAAAACAACTCTTTTGCCTGTAAAAACACCACCACAAAGAGTCCTCTGGCATCAAAATAAGAAAAAAGAAGTATTTCTCTCACGTCCTCAACGGTCTGTAGAATGAACCTACTCGATACGAAGCCCAGAGTATGGAACCCATTCCAAATATTACTCCACATCTTTTATTATCCATCTCACTTTCTTTATTTACCCCAAAGGAAAGATAGAATCAACAGCTGCTGCCTTATCTTGGCGTGAAGCCGAGTTATGAGTGTGACGTCAGTTTGGCAAGAAGGTGGAGGTATGGTATCATGGTTTTCCTACCCACTAACCTAAATTAGTGTGATGTCTGAGCTCTAACGCATTAAATTATATATAAACACTTTTTTTAGCTAGTGATTTTTCAATGGTAAAAACAACTTGGCAATGAAGTTAATAAACAATAAACATAAGTGACTAAACAAGTTTTAAATGCAAAAAATCACGAGACGGAAATGAGAAAGCGAAATAAAGTACGAAATGCTGCATAATCAGTTTCCTCACGAGTCATTTATTTAGGATGATTTATTAGTCTCGTTTGAAAGAAATTTCCCCTAATTCTTCAATAAATCTTTGCAAATTTATTTCACGATAGCGCCCGAAGCATTTTCGACTTGTTTTCTTTTCTTTTCTTTTTTTTTTTGTTTTATCTGTCTATATTTCTGAGATGAGACATTCTAATTATTTACACTATTTACATTATTCGGACTGTTGTCCTCACCTTTGTTGCCATATTCACGATGTTTCCTCCGTCCTACCCTCCGCTCCTCTTCAGGTAATTGGAATTTCGTCCATTTGGGCAGATTGTTCTAGTTCCACGTGTCATGCCTCTCCTTTTAACTCAACTCTCCAAGTTTTTGTTCACCACTGCAGTAGCCAGGTATTGAACACGCAACTCTTTGGATGCAATCAACACTTTTAGCCACTGGTGACATCAGCGTATGAATTTTTGGGACTTATAAACTTAATTTCTCAGTAACCATTTTCTACCAGAATTTATTGCAATTTTTGTTGTTGTTATGAGTTTTCTCTCGCACTCCGTATTACTGGTTCCCATATTGTATTCATTTTTATATTTGGCTGGCTTTGGAGATTCTTGTGGTCTAGTATCTGTGCTGATTCCTTAAGTTTTCGTATTTGCCATTGATGTTCTCTGTCTATGATTTCAACTTCATCCCACAGAGGGCGGTGATCTCTCTTTCCTCTTATGTGGTCAGCTATGTCTGATTTTTCTATTTCCCCTCGTAATTACGGCTTTACGATGTTCTTGCAGTCTTGCCTTAAGAGGGCAACCTATTTCTCCTTTATATTTCTTACCACAGCTGCACGGGATGGCGTACACACAGTCCTTAGTCATGTTCTCCACTATGGGTTGGGGTAATACTCGAAAGAGGTTCAACACTTTGCAGACACCTCTTCCGAGTAATCACTTTCGCGCCCCCACCAGGTAAGAACATATTTCTGTTATCAACACACTGATTGATTTCTTTCGCGCTGTCTCTTGGAAAGATAATTTTCATCATCTTGCTGAGAAATGTGTAACTGACGTCTGTTCCTGGGTGAAAGCCGCCACCGAAGCTCTCCTGACAGCACAGAAATATCAAGAGACACTTCAATCTTCTCCTTTTTTTTCTATCTGTTTAGTCGCTATAGCCCACCGGAATCACTTTTTCCTGGTATACCAAAGCCATAGGTTTCACTGTAACAGATGTCCCTTTATTGCCCCTCGTAATGAGTGTAAGCTGGTCCACAAAGTGGCAAAGTCACTATTTGTTGATAGAATGAGACACCGTATACCTTCTCACAAGTTTGGTTCTAGAGATTACAAGTGACTCTGCAAGAGTCTACTGAATAAAAGTAAATCCTTAATCACTCCTCTCTTCAATCAATTTTTATTCAATGCGTTACTGCATGAATTTAAGCGTGCTACTATATTGGCAACTAGGTCTCACCATCTTATTGTTGAACTATCTAGATGCAACCGCTTTGAGCAGTTAATTTCTTCGCACTTCTAGACTCTGGAACTTTTTCCTGATTTCTTTCTTCCCTACCATTTAGAATCTTCAAAAATTTAACTGCAACGTTTTCTCTCTTCCACAAATTTGTTCCTTTTTTGTCCTCGTCCTCTTTTTTTCCTTACTAATAGCTTCCTATTCCCTGTAACCCGATGCGTCCTAGTGGCATTATCGCCTCACTTGGGGTAAAATGATTTAAAAAATGCAAAGATATTGGGCCAGCAGCGAAAATGTATTCTTTAAGTTCTTAAGTTAAAACTTTCTCTTTTTGCAAAAAGTGATGTTTATTATAGCAGAAATTACAAAACATCAAAATATGGAGTTAGCAATTAGTGCAGTAGCCTTTGACACGAAAAATTGCTTCAATTAAATATGGCATTGAATGGAACATGGTCCAGATTTTCTCACTCTCTGAATTTTGTCCTATTTTTCTTGACTGTAATTCCAAAGCTCTTGAAGATTGCATTGTTTTCGTTGAAGTACTTGTTTCTTCAGTTCCCGCTACATAGAGATCATTGATGTATTGAGATCAGGACTTTAGGCTGGACAGTATTCCAAAAGTTGAACATATTCAAATGCAAGAAATGAAATCCGGCAATAATACACACGCAAAAAAGAATTTATATTTCTAATGATAAAATGATTGCCTACGTCCTGTAAAAAATCAGATCAAGTTATCTATGTATATAAATTGTAATTTCTGTCTATCTGAATCAAGTGAATAAATTTTGCATACATATTAAACTAACATTCAGCTTTTTACTAGGTTAATTGTTTTTTATAAATATCTATAATGGGACCACTAGTTCCCTAGATCGTAGCTCGGCGCCGGGTCTGGCGCGAAACAATGTTTATCATTGTGTTTAAGCAAGGGAGATAATTGGTATCATAAACATTTTAGAAATTAAGATGCACGTGTTAAGAAACAATAACTTTTATGAAGTTTAAAATTCCAGACCGATATAGATCTTTGTTCGATTTTTAAAATATTCTATCTCTTTGTCTGATCAAATCTGAGTTCTCGACCTGTACGAGCACGCAAACTGCAGCAAAGGCGTTCACAGGCATGTAGCGGCCAACTGAGAGGTCACTGTTGTTTTATCAGGAATTCTTAATAAAGAATATACAGAAAAATATTGGCACCAAACCTGAGTTACAACAAAGACTTTCTCAATGAAAAGGCCAAAGTTTTATTATTGACTAACAACCAACAATTTAATTACAGTTATGTACATTTGCTGATTTATAAGAACTGGTAAGGCGTGAAATATTAAAAACACGTAAAAATGTTCCAAAGTATGAGTATGTAAATATGCAAATGTGGTTATATTAGTAGTCCAGAAAAAGAAGCATAGTAACCACGTGCAAGTGGTAAGTCTTTGGAATGTTCGTGTGCATTGATCCTTGATGAAAGGAAGATTTAAACTCACATAAAATCACTTGAATGAATTTGCTAAGTAAAATCCAAAAATGGCGGTATGCTGAAAAAGATGCCACACGTGGCATGTCGTGACGTAAATTCAGAAATTTGGTGGGAAACCAAATGAAGATGCCGTGATGCTAGGCTGAATACAAAATGGCGATATACCGATGAAAGAGGCACCAAACTGGTGTGGTTGCTAGGTAACTAAACAAGCTAGCATAGGCCATCATGATGGTGTTTCTGCGATTGAACGTTAAGGGATTTAAAATGCAAAAACAATATATAAAGAAACAAGAATAAAAAAAAAAACAAGGTCCGGGGTTGCTCAACAGAAATGAAACTGGATAATTGAACCGTCCAAATCCGGAACAGAAAGCAAAGAAAAAACAGATTGAGAGAGAGAGAGAGAGAGAGAGAGAGAGAGAGAGAGAGAGAGAGAGAGAGAGAGAGAGAGAGAGAGAGGTGGGGGGCGAGACAAGCAGAGAAAAGAAAGAAAGGCAATATCTGGATCTTTCCAAGAAGTAAAGAGGTGAAAAGGGGAAAGAATAATATATATATATATATATATATATATATATATATATATATATATATATATATATATATATATACAAAGATGATTATCATGTCCATTTATTTCTGGTTCACTAATCTGTTTCTTGATGTTAAGATGAAATTAACCAATTTTCGACCCAAGTCGGAGTTCTTTCTTGCAGTGCCATCTCGCGCATGGAAGTGTGTCTCTGCAGCACCTCCAGTGGGCAACCCCGAGGCCACACTATATTGCAGTGTGCGCCTGTTGCCATGTTACATTAAATGACAGATCACTACTACTACCCTAGGTCTTTCCTTTACTAATATAACACATCATAACTATAAACAACCAAAGATATAAACCTAAAGCAGTTCAACAAAAAACACCTAAACCCCTTAACCTTTCTTTCACCAACATTCGTGGTATTCGTACTAACTTCTGCAGTTTGAATGGTTCTTCTTCGAAAAGTTTCCGGACATCTTGGCTCTCTGCGAATCTTAACCCTCCAATCCTCTCCGATGATTTTTCGATTCCTGACTACCTTCCTTTCCTTAGAAAGAACTCTAAAATCCACATGCATAGCCTGGGAGTTTATCTCCGCGAACATCTCCCGCTGAATGCGTGCATGTGTCTGTGTCTCTCTTTACTTAACTCAGTCAGCTCTCTCTTCTATCTCTACCGTTTCTTCCCCTTATGACTGTTACATGCTAGATCGTGTATTTCCAATAATATCGATGAGGTCACCCTACCTACACTCGTTTGCAAACATATCCGTGTTCGGTGATTTTAATGCCCACCATACCAGGTCGCTTAAACACTCTGTCACTTATCTCGCTGGCATTCAAACCCTTAACATCTTAATTACTCAATCTTTCACACAAGTGGCTAATTTTCCCACGTGTTTCCCTAGTAACCATGACAGACACACTTCTCTTCTTGATCTCTTTTTTTACCTCTATCCCTGACTTTTGTCGTACTACGCTGCTCTTCCCTTTTGGCAACAGTGATCATGCGGTAGAGCCTGTAAACAACTCCTTCCTCTCCTCCAGCAAAGGACCTCCTACTAACAGAATATCCTCCTGTTATCAACGAGCAGATTGGGACTCGTTTCGTGATTTACTTCGTGACGTCACACGGAAAGAAGTTTTTAGTCATCCTTTTCTAAAATGCGCGTCTGAGGTCTCCTCCTGGGGAAAAACCGGCATCGATGATTTCATTCCAGCAAGGAAATACCAAGTTTAACTGCGTTCATCTTCTTGCTTCTCACCTACATACTCCGCCATTATAGTTCACAGGAATCACTTTTCCCATCTGTACCAGAGAGACATGTCTGATTGCAACAAACGTCTATTTGGTTCTGCTCGTAATGAGTGCAAGCGTGTTCTTAATGAAGCGAAGTTACCGTTTGCTGATAGAATAAAACAGCGTAAAGCATCACCCAAGAGATTATTGGCGGCAAGTGTGTTCTGGACAACAGCAAATCCTCAACCCCTCCCCTATTCAATCAGTTCGAAATCTTAATATCTGGAGCAGATAAGTGGGGAATGTTTTGCTCGGCAATTCTCTTCCAACTCAACACTCGACTCGTCTGGAGTACCCATATACGATTTCCCTCTAGAACTAAGGCTATAAGGAGTGATATGCGCATAAGGTCGTCACTGGTCTCGGGCATCATTTCTAATAAGGCAAGTAGGGGTGACAGGATCCCAGCCGTCGCCCTAAATGCTTCTACCCCCCTGAACAGATCATCTTCAATCGAATTAATCTTTTCATCTGAAAATGAAATACAAATACAAAATTATAACCCTTCGTTTTATTTTCGAGTATACAATCTAGTCTGTGAACTTGCGGGAATGAATCATCTGTATCTACTATAAAAATGCAAAATTTCACGAATCTTACTTCTCTTATCCAACTAATTTATAGACTCCTAAAAACCTTACGCAACAATTAAGAAAACATTGTTTAAATGTGCTTGTAATATTTACAATTTCATTGTAACTTATATTCATGTAATGACTACACACCAATACTTCCCAGTGTCTTGTGGATACGAGAATCCTTCTTAGCATTTGTTTAAAATGTACATTTTTTACCCTTTTCGTTTTTTCTCATTTATAGTTAACTTTTGTTTACTGTCTACGAGTACTGATAGGATCATTTTAACTATGGACAGAACAAATTAACTTCAGTTTGTGTAAAACAGACAGAGCCTAAAATATGAAGTTAGTGTTTGCGGTAAATTATACAAGAATGATTCTAAAAATACAGAATCCCAATTTAAAATTTTGAAATACACTTTAAAATAAAATGTCGAATCCTTCTCACAATCTGTACAGAAACCATTATTCGTTATTCTAGATTGATTTATTCTTGAATGTTGTCCATGTTTTTGCAAATAAGTTAATAAGTATCAAGCTGCTTCAATAAATTGTATTATATATTGCCGAAGGTAAATCTCAAAATGATTGCCTACATTTAAAAAAACGCAATATTTACTCATTGAAATATTAAATCTTTGTAGTTATTGATTATCAAATCGATTTAGGAAATTTCTATGAATTTTTCCGGTGGGTAATACTTCAAACGCACGCACGCACGCACATACTCACATCTCACGTATGCAATTGCGCATAATTATGTATATACGTAGTTACATCAATAAGTTTGTAGCCTGATGATAAAAAATATTTATTTTATACAAAAAATTTTTATTTTTCAAAATAATTTCTTTCCTTGTCAAGGCAAGTGGTAAATCTAGTGATGAATATTAATCACATAATTCGAATAATATACAATGTAAATTTCAACTAAAAAAGACGTCAGGCCACGGATCTATTGTCCTACTCTCATATATGAAATAGATTTGGAAAAAAATGAACTGATGTCCTACGAGATTCAAATTAGCAGCTTATTTCGACAAACACTATTTTTAAAAGAAACGCTTTTGTGTGTGATCATATACAAGTGTAAAAATCGACTTCAAGCATTTGCAATTTTAGACGATTTCTATGAATTTTCATAAGCTTTTCTCTACGTTTGGAGATTTCCGGTGTCTTATCCTGTTGTTTGCATGTTAATTTCTCAAATAACCTTTTAGTTCTATCCTATTTGAAGGAACACAAAATGAGATACGGGTTTATACTTTTATGTCTATAACTGACCTTAAAAGAGGCTGATTTTAGTAAAGTCAATATATCATTGATTCAAGTTCAAAAAACGAAAATTTAACTATCCCTTTCAAGCAGGTACACGATCATACGTAATTATGAACACACAGACACAAGAACACACACACACACACACACACACACACACACACATATATATATATATATATATATATATATATATATATAAACACAAACATTTATATATATATATATATATATATATATATATATATTTTATTACCGTAAACATTACTATAGACGAAATATATATTTAAGTTAACCGATTAAATAGGTCAAGGTCTGGTCCCTCCTCCTCCAATACTAAGTATGATTGAAAGAAATATTAAATAAACCCTCTCTAAACTCGACCATGTCTCTCAATCCACCCGTCATTACCCACTCTGTTAAATTACAAAAACTTACACTTACATTGCGCAGATCAGGTCGAAAATTTCAGTGATTGCGCAGGTCAGTGTTGCCAACATGTGTGAAAATTTTGTGTGAATTGATTGGACGGTTTTTGAAATATTAAAAAAAAAGATTATCTCGATAATAATTTGGCACGCTGTGCGTATATATATATATATATATATATATATATAGATAGATAGATAGATAGATAGATAGATAGATAGATAGATAGATAGATATAGATATATAGATATATATATAGAGAGAGAGAGAGAGAGAAAGATATATATAGATAGATACATAAAGAAAGAAAGAAAGAGAAAGAGAGAAAGAAAGTGATATATATTCTGTGTGTATTTAGACAGCATTTTTTCATTCATGTATGTTCCATTAGATAATATAGACAAATGTTGTATAGACAACATTTGTCTATATTATCTAATAGCATAATGTTATTAAGCTTATCAGACGTTATGAAAAGAATTTACATAAAATAAATAGTTATTTTATGTAAATTCTTTTCATAACGTCTGATAAGCTTAATAACATTATCATTAAACGAAGAAAGAAAATCACAATATTGATACATATTCTTTAATCCAATCTAAGCTTTCCCTACCTTCCTAGTAAATATAGTATTAAGTCAACATTAGAAGTAATCCAAATCCTAAAAAGTGAAAAACCCGACAATGAAATCATGTCTTCACTTGATGTTGAAAACTTATTAACCAATGTCCCGGTTAGTGAAACTATTGACATAATTATAAGAAATATATACAGTAACTCATCTTTACACCCACTTAAAATTAATCCTAATATATTACGGAAACTACTATTAGCTTGTACTACTGAAGTCCCTTTCTTCATTCATAATACATATATATCTACAACGTGATGGTGTCTCCATGGGTTCAGTACTGGGTCCGACATTTATCAATTTCTACATGTCGAACCTCGAAAATAAGATATTTACAGATTTAAAAAAAACATCTATCTACCTAAGATACGTTGATGATATTCTTATGTTAGTTAAAAATACAGATGAAATACTTCAACTTCAAAAACGTTTCCAAAATAATTTTGTCTTTAAATTCAGGTATGAACTCAATACTGATAATAAAATCCCCTTCCTTGACATATTGCTAAACACAAATAATAACAAATTTACTATTTCGCCATACAAAAAACCTACAAGCATAAATTCATGTACACTTAACTACAAGAGCGAATACCCATATTACTGCAAAATAGCAATTATAAAGAATCTAATACACCATGCAGAAACTAATTCCTCCACAAAACAGATTTTTTACAGTGAACTAAAGAATATAAAACAGACACTTATTAATAATAGCTTTCCAAACTATATAGTTGATGAACGAATAAGATGCTTTCTTAGAAATCTCAATACTAAGAAAATTGTACATAATACTGCTTCTACTAATCTCAAACATATTAATCTCCTATATCGTAATCAAATGCATACTAATTATAAACAAGATGAAAATATACTAAAAGATTTAGTAAATACTAATATATCAACAACGGATCCTAGCAAAAAAATTAAATTAATCATATACTACACTAAATCTAGTATATCCAACTTAATTCTTCGCAATGATTCTTCTCCCCCGGTTAGCGATTTACAAAAAACCAACATAGTTTATAAATTCAAGTGCCCTTTGGGAGAGTGTATCTCCAATGAATTAAATAATATTTATGTTGGTCACACCACAAACTCACTTTCACGATGCTTGACACTACATTTGAATGAAAACTCTAACATTTTTAGGCATTTAAAACAACATGCCTGGCTAAATACACAATTCCGGAAAATCCTTGTTGAAAACACAATTATACTTAAACATGAAAACAATAAACAAAAACTAAAAATTCTTGAAGCTATATACATAAAACAGTTGAAACCTAATCTGAACAAAATAAACTATGAAATCGCCACAAATATTCTTAAATGTCTATAATTGGTAACAGAAGCCATTGGTTTATACCAACAGCTTCACATACTTAATACTTCTTGAATTCACTCTCGTGTGGTTATGTGTGACGTCATGCGCTACAGTGCGATTTTCGCTTCTAGCATCTTATATGCACGTGTTTATTGTTGCTTGGAAGTCATCCATGTAAACAGAAACAGACTATGATCACATTCTTGTCCATGTATTGCTTAATATATTGTACTGTAATTGGCATTTTTGATAATGGCTTATGTAAGCCGAAAGCTTAGATTGGATTAAAAAATATAGATCAATATTGTGATTTTCTTTCTTCGTTTAATGATAATGTTATTAAGCTTATCAGACGTTATGAAAAGAATTTACATATAATAAATAGACAACACTTGTCTATATTATTTAATGAAACATGTATGAATATATATATATATATATATATATATATATATATATATATATATATATATATATATATATGAAAATATATAGAAAATAGGAAAGAACTGGTTAGGTAAATAATCCAAAGTACTTTAGTATTTTTGTTATTATTTTTAAAAAATAGTGCTCGATACAAAAGTAGAGCATAAATATAATTATTTATTTAAAAATATGATTCCAACACGCTACATAAGAGTTCTCATGTTTCAAAACAAGAGCCGAAAACTTCAATATAACTATTTGAATTAAATTGAATTAAAATAAGCTCTGTTCCATCTTCAAGCGAATTTTTTTTGGAATAACTTATTTCTGAAATTTACGTTTTTTAATAGCATAATCACCCTTTTCTATTTAAACAATCGCGCTAGCTGTTACCATGGAAATTTTGATTTCAATAATGAATATGCTATTAAAACACGTGAATTTCAGAAATAAGTTATTCCAAAAAAAAATTTCGTAAATAGATGTTTTTATAGCATTTTAATATTGTATCTGACACGTGAGGAGTCTTCACAAAGAGTTGGTAGTATGTTCGATATAGGTATCTGATTTATGACAAAAAGCACTGTCTTGTATTGGGCAGTAAAATTCATGCACTATATTGGTTATCGCTAGTTTAGATTTGATGTGTAATTTTTATTAGTGACAACAAGGTTTGCGGTTATCCATTTTCTGTAATATATTATATTGAGCCAGTGCACAAGAGTGGTTCTCACTAAGACCTACAGGTTTCATTCGCTCGAATGTATTTTAATCACTGACATGAAAAAACAGTTGTATACCTATTTTTCAGAACAAGTTTGGCGTTATGCGTGACAACTATATGAAATTCTTGATCTGGCGAGGCTATTTAAAAGCATGACTGGAGATTTAGATTAATGTTGTAGTTTTTTTTTACAATTTGCGCTGCTATTCGACGTTTAATTTCTTTTTCTCCTATACTAAATTTTTTATAAATGATCCATACAGAAAAATATTTGCGGTACCTCGACGTGATGTAATGGTTAGCAAGCTTGTCTCGTTAGAACCATTTCAATTGAGTAGTGAGTTTGATCATCACTGAGTTCCCCTTAATTTCGAGCCTTGTGCCTATAAAATCACCATACAGAGAGGCATATGTTAAATGTTTAATATTTGATAATTACTCATCTTGAATTTTTATGATGCATTCCGAGTAGGTGCCATCACAGGCCATAGTTTCTGTTTTGTAAATGCTTATCATGATCACTATTTCTTGAAATACTTGATAGAGTGTGTTTATTTTTTTGTTTATGATCATTCTTATCTCAACTATGAATAGCTAAACCATCAGGCATAGTCCGACATCTCATCATTCTACATTGGCATCGATGCAAAAGCAGCGTAGCTGTTTTCTCATTGTAGATTCGTCTGGGATGTGGTGTGGAATGTTTAAATGATCAGTAATCCTTTCACATCTGTTCTTGTATATTCACATGGTATAGTCTAGGAAAACATTACATAGACTGGGACTCTCATTTTCTTATTGTCGTACACTAGATGAGGTTCGGAATATTTCCGTATTGGGATCCTCGCCAGACATGTATAATTTTGTAGACCGATACAGTTCCTCTACTAGATCGGGGCATTCAGTGTTTGCAAAGTTTGGAAGAGGATGTCTCAGCTGCCGTGAGATTGACATACCAGCTATATCATTTTCTAGAGGTATACAATCTCCTGGTGTTGTTTGATAACGTATATGCCATCATTGCATATCTTAGCAGAAAGTAAATTAAACTGAGTTGTGAACAGTTGACTTTCATAATACAATGAGTGCCTCGTTAATACAATGTTCATTAGTATTTTCACCATAATTAATACAAAGGAGATATCTTTGTATGTGTGTGCTGATCTTGAGGATTACCACATTGTTTACATAATGAATTAATGCACAATGAACTCCAAATTTTGGGAAGCATTTTCCATTTGAAGAATTTTTGAAATTGACTAGACCATTCCTTATCAGTAGCATATTTTAGAATCGCGGCTTGGTATGTCTCCGAGTAACCCACATATAAAAATACACGCGCATAAAGCGATATGTGACTATATGTTGACATGCATAAAATTGGATGTACATAAAGTTTTAACCCAATGTAAGGTTTGTACAGCTCTATCTAAACAAAGAAAATGGAACGCCCAAACTACTTTAAAAGTAAAAAATAGTTCAGTGAATGTAACATCACTGAACTATTTCATAGAAAGAAATCTCTTACCTCGACTGTACACGAGGAGATAATAATGATATTAAAGCAATTAAAATTACAATTATATATATATTAATATATATATATATATATATATATATATATATATATATATATATATATATATACACGTCTGTGTACGGACTCGCACACACACATACGAAGTAGAAAATGGATCAGAAGTCTAGTTGACAAACCTTTAATATAAAATATTATTCCGCACAGAAATCAGCGGAAATGAAAAATACTTTAAATATCGATTTCCATAAGTTAACAAGTAATTTTTTGGCTAACTGGGTATGTGAAGATGATTGACTCAAAAATGTTAGCATTCACTTCAATGACTTTTCATGCTTCTTATAGAAAATACGTTTTTTGAAAATAGTTTACTTATTATTATATCTTTGTTTATTCTGACTGAAAAAAATCAATTTTGACAATAAGGAAAAGATAATCAACATTTTGCACGATATTATTTTTTCAATGCTCATACCATATGTAGTATCCATATTTTTGGCTTATTCGGTCTAAAGTCTTTGATGGGGATTTAATATAATATTTATGCACACACGCGGGCGGGCGCACTCATGCATATATACAAGTACACGTGGGCGTACACACATATATGTATGATTAAGTTTTACTTTGTTGTATGTATAGATTAATATGTATAATGAAACTAGTCCTTCTTTCTACTAGCTTATTTTGATGAATGATTGTGTGTCAATTTTTCTGTAATAGCAAACCGATACACCAGCTTCAATGTAAATAGACGCCTTCTCATTCTTAATAATTGTCAAAACTAAAAAAAAAAAAGAAAAAAAAGTCTTCTCATTCTTAATAAGCTAAAAGAAACTGGTTCTACATTTTTCTCTTTGGCATTTCCAGACTGTAACATTAAATAATTTCATCTTAGATTTAGCAGGCAACAGCACGCAATATTTGAACATAATTAAAAGACAATTTTCAAGAGTCTTTCATCCAAGTAATGTAATCAGTAACAAGGAAAACATTAGAAATCTTATGCCCATAGACATTTGTACTTATTCATTAATCTCAAAATTAGTAAGTGCATTTTTCAACGAAAACACAATCATTGAAAAATAATAAATGAAACAATAACGTATGAAACATCGCTGAGTTTGGAAAACAAGAGAAAAAGATACTGTGATATATTCAACAGCGTAACTCGACCGTAGAAGATCATGATCAACCGACACCTCAATGTTAGACGTGGTCAACTGGAAATAGAGCACGTAATAAGATCAGTTTATTTAAGTATGCCGGGATTACATAGATTTAACCATCAAAATGTATTTTTGAAGAAACCATCTATTTACAGTGGTCAGTAAACAGGAAGTATGTAACAGGGATAACGAGGGAAATGCTGTATAAATGCAACTGAGCGAAATTTAGCATCAAATTCAATTCAGAAAGAGAAAATGTTGCATTTATTTTACACTTGATTCGTGTGAAAATTCTTAATCGTCAAGAGACATACAAATCAACATCCGCTTTATTGACAGCTTTATCGTCACCAAGAATTGCTATAGAATATTCTATGACAAAAAACAGCCTACGAAAAAATAGTTCGAACAATTGTTTGAGGTAACAATAAGTTAAAGGCATGGGCACACAACAAATACAGGAGCTGAGTTTAAAAACATACAGAAATTTTATTTTCTTGCTACACAAAAAATGAATTAAACAAATTAAGTGCTTTAGGTACCAAATATAAATATGCCTTTTTACAATTATTAGGTTGGTGCAAAAATAATGACGTAATAATGTCGTTTTTGACGTTAAAAATACGTCAAAAAACGACATTATTACGTCATTATTTTTGCACCAACCGAATAAAATCTATGATGCTGCATAAAAGTTCCTCAGAAAATACAACTACATAAAGCGAAGAAGAAAAATACTTCTCTGAATTGTTTTCAAAGAATAATTTGGTACAATTTTCGAAGTAAAGTTCGTGATAACAGCGAAGAATAGACCAAGCACACCAGCCGACCTTGATTCTTGCAGCAGCTGTTCTGCGACTCCAAAAATCAAATCCAAGGCCCCCTTAAATGACCTACAGGTAGGCTTCAAATACACTTCTTGGAATTTGAAGGGGAACACTTTTATTGGTTTTGAATCAAAACAAACGCTGTTGTTTTCCCACAGATCAAAATGTACCAAAAATATTTTCGAAATTTAAAATTAAGATCTCATCACAATGTCTGCTTTCTCTCTGAAAGCCCGATGCACGCTCAATCAGCTTAAATTTCTTATACTGTTTTCAAGCTACGGTAATTTCAAACTTTGGTTTAAAGTAAGCAGCAAATATAATATTTTAATGATGTCCTGTTTAAGCATTTTTACTTGTTGAGTCAATGATATTCCTCAAAGAAAGCGATGTTGTTTTAAAAAAGTAGTCTTTAATTATTCATTTTTTTACTTTATATTTTTCTTTGTTTATTATAATTTTGTTATATTACAATAAAATATCTAATTATTAAAATACTTATTTTTAAGTCGATGTATATATCAATTAATTTTTGTTTTATTTTTTAAATAAGTATTTTAATAAATTTACTTTATTAAGAATGTCTGTTCTCATTAGAAATTGTAATATTAGAAATATTTAATGCATTGTATTTGTTAAATTACTTATAAACTGGTAAGAATAATTCCATATTTATATTTAAGCGTAACTTTTTTCTTTTTTATGAAAGAGGAGGTAATTTTCTAAATTGCAGGAAATGCATTTCGAGTTGTAATGTTTATTTTGTTTATCATTGACTATTGGTTCAGTATCATCGATTTCTCTATCATTTTTCATTCAAACATTTTTAGCAACATTTGCCAATAATTTTATTCTGTTATCATTTTCTTATTTATCGATTGTAGTAACATAACATTATGAACGAGGGCGTATTTTCAACTTTGTGGGAAATGCGTTTTTTCTTTCTTTATTATATATATATATATCTGTGAAATATTTTTTATTTAGCAACAAATGACAATTTTATACTTTTATTAGTTTTATTTTTTTAATTTATTGATTCTTTCTGTTACTGTTATTAAAATAATAAAAAGTCAAAATGGTACATTTGATAACGAACTGTTCACTTCGACATCCAGTGTAAAATATATATGGCCGTTCCTTGTCATGGTAGAGCGTTTACTTGTTTCACTGATCCCAAGAACGAAGCCGTCTGGAGTTCCATGGCGGTAAGGTTGAAGAGGAAGGACCTGACTAAATGCGACACATCTCCGCAGGCCACCACGGCGGAATGGGCAAAGATCTACACGGTCTTAATTGCCAGTCAGGCAGTCGTAACCAAGGAGGACCTTGACTGACCAAGCATCCAACAGCCCGATGCAACCGGGTTTGCTAGATCTCGCCTGTCTTCAATCTCTTTGTGCCGCGAGGGAGGCGCTTCTGTGGGCTTCTCCGTTTCGCACAGTTGTCCACCAAAATCAAATTCACACGAATAACCTCATCCCACTTTCTTTGATTCAAAGTCATCTCCGCCACCGCCACCAGAGGGAAGAAAGGGAATAGGGAGAGAGGATAGCGATCCAGATGGTCGGATGCGAGCGGTTACCGACAACAACATTAAAAAAATTATGTCAACGATCTCTTTTTCTCTCTTTTTTCTCGCCTTCTCTTATTTCTCTATTTCTTTATCTCTCTCTCTCTCTCCATTTGTCTTATCCTTTCTAAAACATGTACACATTTCTCTCTCAGTCTGTATCTCTCCTTCCTTCATCTTAAATTATTCTTTCTTTCTTATTATCTCTCCTCCTCAATCATCTACATCTAAATCCCATCCACGTACACCTCTAGATATTTCTCATCAAGGATTTAACTGACGTTATGTCTTCCTTTATCGGACATTAGCCGATCACGGCAACAAAACACAGCATAAAATCTCCAACTCTATCTCAGTCAGTAAGAAATATATTAGTTCAGAGTAAATCTGATTAATTTATACGGCTTCACTTTTAAGTTTACTAAATAAAACTGTAAGTAAATTCCATTTTTTATTTCGATTCAAACTTCCAAATAACAGATAAAATCTTTTAAGCAGACGATATTTAATACTTATTCTATTTTTGACTTTGCAGAATGTTTTCTTTGCAAACGAAATTAATCTATGCATATTTAAAAATTTCAAGGGAATCGTTGCACACAGCTTAATAAAAAATACATTTCAGCAGTTATAGGTGAAAATTCGACTGGCAGACGGGTCTCGCGTTTAAATTAAGAGTTAATTCAATATGTTTGACTGAAAAAATAATTAGTGTTGCTTTGGGTGAAAGTAATCTTCTATGCATCAAGGTTGACTGCTATTATTAGATAAATTAATGGATGAAATAGAATCTATATCTGAAGTAAATCAGTCTAGAACTCTTTGCTCGTGCAATAATTTTGCATCTATTTGCTCTTTTGTCGGGTTAAATGTTGCATATATTAGGTTGGTGCAAAAATAATGACGTAATAATGTCGTTTTTGACGTTAAAAAATACGTCAAAAAACGACATTATTACGTCATTATTTTTTGCACCAACCTAATATTTGCCTTTTTGCCGGGTTAAAGAAATGAAAGGCATTTTTATTTTGAATCATAACTGATTTGTGCGAGTCAGAGAGACAAAAATCCGGTAGACTGCTTCTGTGACAGTAGATGTACATTTTGTCTTAAGATACAACTCTAATCTCAAGCGTTTCAAATATCCAAATCAAAAATTGCAATATGAGCTCAGGTAAAAACATGATTTGATAACAGCAAAAATTGAATATGAGCAAAGGTAAAAAAATGATGCTGAAAACATTAGGTTTACAATACCCAGAAATTCATACACAGATGTCCTCAAGTACACATGACACAGTGGATAAAAGCGTTGGATCTATTGACAGGACTCAAAGAGTGTGAGTTCAATACCCGGTTAAGGCAGTGGAGAACTTATAGAGCGGAATTAACAGGAGATAACTGATAACTGACATCCATTAAACATGGCACGTGGAACTAGAATAATCTACTCCACTGAGCGAAACAAAGGGTTCAGTTCGACATTCCAACCACCTGAAGAAGGCCGGAGCGTACATAGGCCGAAACGTTATAATAAAAATGGCGACAAAGATGAGGACAATAGTCCGAATAATGTAAATAGTGTACATAATACCTCATCTAAGAAATATAGACAGATACATCCATGTTTTTTAGACCGCAGATGAGTCAGAAGATATGTGTTCTAGACAACAGAAAATTGCAATTGTTTTCCGATCAGTATTCTAGTCCGTTTCCTGAATCCTTTGACTGTGCCCGCAGAAGCTGATTATATATATATATATATATATATATATATATATATATATATATATATATATATATATATAGTTGCATTTAAGTTCAATGCATTGAATAGTCAAGGAAGGTTAAAATAATAGGAAATACTATTTATAATATGACATCAAACAATACTAACGAAAGATTCTCAAAAATTCTTCCACATAAAATTGTAAACAACAATCTCAAACTATAAAACAAAATGCAGAAAAATATAATTTAAATTTCAAAACAAAGAAATTAGAAGATTGCAACAAACCATTCTCTCAGACAGAACTAGAAGATTCTATTACTATTTCATTTAATTTAGCCGTAGGACCGGAGGAAGATCACTATGTGTCCCGAAAACAACTTCCAAAAGAGTCATTAAGATTGTTATTAAAATATATATAATGATATCTGGACAAAGGTCAAGTTCCATGAACAATGGCGACAAACAACTAGCCCACCGATTCCGAAACCAAGGAAAGACAATTCAGACGCTGAAAATTATAGATTGATTTTTCTCACAAGCTTTTTATATAAAACCTTGGAGAAAATGGTGAATTATCACTTAGTTTGGTACTTAGGATGTAACAAATTAATGACCGACCTACAATGTAGCTTTCGCAAAAACAGGAGTACAATGGACCACCTGGTTCGCTTATAAAGCTTTATTAGGGAAGCATTTCTAAAAGAAAATAGCACATAGCTACTCTATTTTTGACTTGGAAGATGCGTACAAAATTAGGACAAAATCATGCAAGATCTACATAACCTCAGACTGAAAAATTCATTAAGAACTTTTTTTCGAACAGAACTTTAAAAGTCCGCATTCGATCTATTCTGTCCTATCAAAAATCCCCAAAAGAATGAGTGACACTCTATTCAGTATTAGAACAGTGATAAAGAACTGTAAGCTGCCGATCCTAAAATACGTAGCAATACATAAATAAGATAAACAGATTGACAATAAATAACAGTTTTAAATTTTCTAAAATAAAATGTGTGCATTTTTGTAATAAAAACAAAATGCACAATTATCTAAAATTGCAACTACAAGGGGTAGAAATTTCAAAGGTAGACGAATACAAGTTCTTGGGAATAATTCTGGAAAAGAAACTAACGTTCATGCCACCCCTAAAAATATAAAAACAAAATGGATTAAAACTAAGTATGTCCACTGTTTTCGCGGAAAAAACAGCATAGCGTAGATGAAAAATACCACAAACTTAAAGAAAATAAAGTATTATCGTCAAAATGCTTATGTTATTATTAAGATGAAAGAAAAAAGTATTTTTTAATTATTTTTTGATATTTTTTATTATTTTCTAACACGTTCGAAATTTTGGTTAAAGTCTTCTTTTGTTTACGTCATCGCGGTGACGTAAAAATAACAGTTTTTTTTTGCGCTTTTTTCCCGTTGAAAACACATTGATTTGGAAATTCTTGTAAAAATCAAATAATTGTCCGATCTTAATGAAATTTTTAGGACTTACTCACAAATGAATGAAATTATTTTTGCAATATTTTGTTTTTAGAAAATTTTGGTAAAATTTTTTTTTTTTTAAATATTTTACCCCCCACTTATTTAATTTCATGAAATTTCGCCCAAAACCTTTTTGGCTCCTCAATTTTTTTTTTTTGTTAAAAGAAGGAGTCTTTGGAGATGGTAAATAACCTACTTTTTTTTTTCAAATTTGAGCTATTTAACTGAAAATCTTGTCTGAATTGAAAAATAATGAATCCAATAAAACTATGATATCACTTAATTAGAAAAGCTTTTAATTGCTTTTGTAAATAAGTAATATTAAGGACATTATTGTCTGAAGAAATAATTTTTTTCTGATGAATAATTAATTTTTACAAGAATTTTTTCGTTTTTTAAGAAATTTTAATTATAATAATGTATAATAGTTTAACATCGTGTAAAGCTCTGTATTAGGAGGGCTCCTCGATATTATGTAGTAATTAAGTAGAAAAAAAATTGACGAATCCAAAATTGCTAAGTTTAATAAATTTAGTTGAGCTACTTTTTTTAAAAATAATTTTTTATGTTGTATTTTTTTACTTAATACATTCCTTATTTCCATGTATGATAGATATACTGAAATTGTCAGTATTATTACAAGGTCACGTGATTTAAGGGTTTTGTCCCTTTACGCCGCCTTTTCAACATTTCTTATTTTCCGTTCAATTTTAAAAGTGTGTAAACTTTAAAATTTAAAGTAATTTTTCTTTTTTTCATTTACTATTTCACTAAATAATTTTATTTTATGTATTGTATTTCGATTAGTGTGGGTCATACTCAAATAGAATAATTTTTTTAAAACTCAGACTTTTAAAAATTATGTCATTTATGGTAATCCGTACTAGCTGTCATCGCTTCGTCAGTCAACAATACATCAATAGTTGGGTCAGATTAACAGGATCGATCGTTAATAATTGGTTGTATATTATTTTTTTATGCTATAAGTAAGAAAAATTTCTTTCAAATCAGATTACTTTAACTTTAAATTTTTTAATTTTACTAAAATAACGTGTCAGAAATTTTTTTAAATATTTTCAAAATCGATAAATTTGTGTTTGTTTACAAATTTCTTAAAATTAAGAAAATGGCCGTTTTTAAGAAAATTTAAAAATTTAAAATTAAATTTGACAATCAAATGTATATAGTTTCTATCTGAAATACATCAGAATTGTTTAATTAATAGAAATCGTAAATTTAATTATTAAACTTTCAATTAAAGCTAAAATGAAATCTTCAAGAATGTTTTTTCGTTGTAAAAAATTCATTTTAAACTTTAATATAGAAAATTTATGCCGAAATAGTGGACATACCTAATTAAAACATTACAATTCTTGAGAGTGGTGGCACACAAAAATTGGGGAGCAAACCGACAAACGCTGCTCAAATCATACAAAACATTAATTCAATCTAAACTGAACTATGGAAACTTTATATACCAATCCGCAATGAAATGTCTCAAAATTTTTAACACAACCTATCATGAAGGTTTAAGATTGGCGCCTCGAGCATTTACAACATCTGTGGAAAGTTTGTATGTAGAAACAAACGAACATCAACCAAAACTTAGACAAGATAAACTAAACCAACATAACTATATAAAACTAAAAACAGGCCTCTCTACTCCTGCATAGAATATCACATTCGATCAAAAATACAGAAACCACTTCCAACAAAAAGAGAAATCTATAAAAACCTTTGGACTCCTGATAAAATCCATCATTCAAGAAGCAGAAATATCTCTACCTAGACTCCAAAATACACTAGTATTAAATATACGATACTGAACCATAAGAATATAAATAAACTCCAACCCCAGGCCACTTCCTCCGTAATAAGATACCTCACGCCCTGCCACAGTCACCAACACAAGCTCCTTATCATAAACTCTCAAAGGAGGACTTATACGGAAAATAAATTCAAACCTCCACTTCCAGACAAACACTTAAGAGCTGAAGACAGCTGGGTTCAGACCAGCTTAAAATTGACTATACTTATGTTGAGGTAATTTATGGTTTTGCTGTAAAAATATGTATGCTCTATTATAATAAATACATTGAACTCTCTGTGGATCAGTTTTAATATTTGTTATTACTAAGATTCATCTAGATTATATACCAACGGATATATAACCTGTACAACACACACACACACGCACACACGCACACACACACACACACACACACACACATATATATATATATATATATATATATATATGTATGTATGTATGTATGTATGTATGTATGTATGTATGTATGTATGTATACATTCCTAGGTTCCGCCAGGCCTAATTTTCAGGGCTAGGTCCCGCCATGCCACTTACATAGTAGCAAACCACCCACATTCCCTCCGTATTCCGTAAGGTTCACTTAAACAGCTTCTTCTTCTGAACCACTCCCCTGTGGAACAGACACGCAAGAGGATGTTCCTCGGTCACTATAACCTTAACCTGTTCAGGTCTTAGTTATGTTATGCATTTGTGTGTACATTTGTATTTATAACACCTGAGATAGAAATATATATGTACGTGTAAGTATATGTGAGTATGTATATATATTTTTGTTGCCTCTGGGTGTTGACTATCCACTTTTCAAAATGTACACAAACGCAATAACGAAAATGACGTATTATCCCCCCCTATTTTAATGACGTATTATCCCCCCCCTGTTTTAAAGACGACGTCATTAATCGGAGTGCTTGAAAAATGTCATTACTGGGACTCTTATGACTCTGATGAGATTTCATTGAATGTTCTCATCTTTGTCAATTAGTTATTTTCTACAATTATTCCTTTTTCATAAGAGAATGTCGGATATAAAATTAGCATTAATTATCTGCTTTCTTTAAAACAATAAGGTAACAACCTGAAACTCCCGTAAATAACATTTCTAGAATTTTAATTAAATTCAATAGTACAGTCAAATATTTAACTTAGTTACCAACTGTCCTTTTGTCTACCACTGAGCTCATTTTGCATAAAATGTAGACGCGCACATCGATCTGTTTTCCTGGCTTCCATTGGTCAATTCCGTCTTTGTTCAAGGTACTGTGTGGGCGAATGTCTAGAAATATGAACATTAATATATTAAATTTACCCGTATATGAAAATAGTACACTAAATATATGTGTGTGTATGTTTGCGTATAGAATTGTTGCAAATTGATTTAAACACGTAGGATTATTATTTATGCCCGAAGTAAAAATCGTTACGATATCGAAATAATATTTTGCGAGCAAGACTTGAAATGTGTAATGGTCAGGTATGAATGCTTCTGCATATACAAACATTTATACAACATAATTTCATCTTTGTTGCTTTCAGTACAGCCTCTTGATCGATATGTTCTTCAGTTTTCTTCAAACATATGTTGCATCCATTCTTTAAAATTCAATCAGCAATTTCTTTTTTGTGATCCTTTTCATACATTTAACTAAAACAAACCAAGACATTAAAATTACAGCACTAGAAGTTTATTGTTTTATTACCAATGCGAGAAAAGACAAAATGGGAATATGCCTTCTGTAGATAAAGCTGATGACTTCACAGTGTCACAAGTTACAGATATTTTAGTACCAATAAATAAATGTGACAGCTGATAAGAAGACTGTTTTCTTCTGATTGATTCCTTAAAAATCAATGATGTAAACTATAATTTGAAAAATATAATAATGAAAACAAATCAATGTTAGAGTCAAACATTTTATTGTCGGGGTGTTTCCTATATTCACTTATTAATAGCTAACACTTTATAGGTTAGGAGAAAAACATCAATGTCATGTCTTTTTATAATGGTTAAATAAACACCCGAAAGAGCTGTATCAGAATTTTTTGGGCAGTTTTTACATGCACTAGACAATGACCTACGTTCAAACTTACAGAGACAGGAAAGCTTAAGTGAAACGAAAAGATTTGTAAAGGAGTACTGGCTAAGCATGCTCCTCCCTACGTACACAGATATGTATAAGGGAGCTGGTCGGAAATTGGTAGAAATGCAAAATGACATTAAATGTTTGTTAGCTGCACCTCAATGTATTGCTGCTACACTCGTCGATTTTGTTGAGTGTTGGTTGGTTGATTTTTAAAAATCACCATCACAGCATAAACAGATTTTATCGCAGGTACAATAAGTTTTGTCTTTGTAATTTACACCTGAGGATGATCTTAGAGGGGATCGAAAGTACTTGGGCAGGAAAAAAACTACAGCGCCTTCCTTGATGAATTTCGCCTTAACATGAAGAAAGTGATTAGAGAATTTGAAAGGATATAAAAATAGACATGTATCTATATTATTCAATAAAACGTGTTTGAATCAAGATATATATATATATATATATATGTGTGTGTGTGTGCGCGTATACATATATATATATATATATATATATATATATATATATATATGCGTATATATATATATATATATATATAAATAAAATTATTTATTCGAAAATTATAGCATAAATATGTTATAAAATAGCCATTTTGTTTCAACACTTCTGGTGTCTTATCAAGTGATGACGTTGAATGAAGAATAAAGAGTTTTAAAAGGTTCAAATCAATCAAACACTCGTCGCTAGGGGAAACGCTGTTACATAAGCTGGAATGACCAATCAAAATACAAGTATACGAGAATTAAAAAAAACTTGACAACGAACTAAGGTTATAATAATTATTTAATGCTTTAATGTTGGGGTTAGACTAAAATAGAACTTTTTCTCTAATAAATATTAAATTCTACGATAAAATTTTAAATTAAAAATTAAAAATTACCCATTTTAAAATTTAAATTTAATCTATATTGTTTGAAATTATAAAATTACTGAGGAAAAAAGAAAAAATACATATGTTATTCTATTTATTTTGTTTTTATTGAGATTAAGTTGGATTAAAAGTTAAGATCAAATGTCTGGCAACATAGATACATTTGAATCATAAACATTTTGGGATGATGACATCTTGGAAAAGACAATATATACCCAATCAGATTATAATACCTAAACACGCAGACGGATTTAGATATATACACACACAAAAAAGTGACTAATGAAGCTTATGTTTTGTTAAAAGACCATAAACCCGATTTCAGAAGTAATCCATCAACTAGGCTTATTAAACCTATTAGACCAGAAATCGGTAAAGCCATCTTGGAAAGAACCAACCACTCCATAAAAACACCCTTGTATTCTTACAGTGGTTTAACACAGCTGATGTTATCAACTGGTTTACTAACACCCAAAATAAGGACAATTGCACCTTCATACAGTTCGACATTATTGACTATTATCCCTCCATATCGAAAGATCTGTTCACTGTTCTGCCTTGGATTTCGTTCGGGAATACTCCAATATTTCTGAGAGTAAATTGGATATAATCATGAAATGCCGAAATTCTGTTCTGGTCTACAATGAAGAACAGTGGCCCAAAAGGTCTTGCAGCGATAATTTTGACATTTCAGTGGGTTCTTTGGATTCTGCAGAAGCCTCTGACTTGGTTGGATTATTTCTTTTATACAATTTAAGTGTCTTTGAATGTGTAGATTCTGATAGTGTAGGATTATATAGAGATGATGATTTATTAGTTGTTAAAAACTCTACTAAAATTAAGGTAGACCGTATTAGGAAAACGATCCATAGGGAATTTAAGAATTTAGGTGTTAGGCTAAAGTTACAACTAACATTAAACAAGTAGATTTTCTGGACATCACCCTAGACCTTACTAGCAACACTTTCCAACCTTATATGAAGGTTAATTCTAACCGAGTATATGTGCATCCCAATTCCAACCATCCACCTTCAGTTATCAAGCACATACCTTCCTCCATTGGATTTAGGATTAGTACTAACTCTTCTAACAAAGAGGTTTTTAATAAACATCGTGATTTTTACAATTCTGCCCTTAAAAATAGTGGATATTCAATATAAAAACCCTGTTAATTACAACCATAATAAGAAAAGAAGATCTAGAAAGATCATTTGGTTTACTCCCCCTTTCAATATAATGGTTAAAACTAAATTAAGACGTATATTTCTGAACCTCATCAAAACAATTTCCCCGATCCCAAAACTAACCCACTTAGTAAATTATTTAATCCTAATAACCTTAAATTAACATATAGTTGTGCGGCTAACCTAGAAAAAATAATTAAGAAGCATAACAACAGAGTCTTTAACAAGTATAAGGACTCAAAAATCTTGACTACTCACCAGGTTGCAAGCAGGAATCCAGATAATTGTCCACTACAGAATAATTGTATGACTAGGTCTGTAGTTTATCTTAGTACAATCTCTACACGAGAAAACCCAAATATGAAAATATTTTACATTGGTAGCGCCATGAATTCATTCAAGAAACGTTGGTGGGTATATATGCAATCTTTTAATAGCAGTAATTATAAGTACAAGACTTCATTATCCAAGTATTTTTGAAATCTAATAGAATAAAACACCTACTGTTAAATGGAAATTAATCAAGAGAGCTTGAACATGTAACTCCCTATATGCCTCTGATTATCTATGCCTTAACGAAAAATTTAAAATAATTAGATTTAAAAATAAGAATCATCTCTTAAATCAAAGATATGAAATAACCTGTAACTGTAAAAACCACTATAAATTTAACTTACGATAGGATTCGTAATGCTTTCTACGATAATGATATGTCACTAAGTTTAATAGGTTATTACTTTTATAACTTATTACTTTTTTATTACCTGATGGTCCTCCTGTTGATGTGGGTGTGTGTTGGTGTACGTGTACTGTATCGTTCGTGTCTGCATGTGTGTGTATGTGTGTGTGTGTGTGTGATTTTACTGATATATATATATATATATATATATATATAAAGAAAGAACAGTAAGATATATAATCCGGTGTTCTTATAGATATTTTTATTTTTACAAAATAGTGCTCAATGTAAATTTACAGGGCATTAGAATTATAAATTAATTGATTTAAAATATGTTTTTTCGCTACACAGTTCTAACCATGTTTCAAAAATGGAAGCTGAAAGCGTCGAATTTAATTTTGTAATTAAATTAAAGACATTAGTTCCATTTCATCCTCAAGCGAATTTTTGAGTAACTTTTAAAATTACTGGGTTTTAAAGACACAGCAAAAATCATAATTTCCGTTTCCAAGGATACAGAGAAATCCATTTAATCAGACAAGTGGTGTTTGCATGTTCATTATCGCTGTATTTTGATGTATCAGTTATTAGTTTTGGTAGGGGTAGGGATGTATTTTTCAATGAAATCTGACATCCGTTAAATTCATGTCGTCTGGATTTTTAAAAATTTTATTGTTAATATATATATATATATATATATATATATATATATATTTAGTTTGTTTACTTTTTTTATGCTAATATACATACATATATATATATATATATATACATATATATATATATATGTGTGTGTGTGTGTGTATATATTTGTCTGTAGGTAAGCTTTTCTTTGTTTCTCTCTGTAGTGAAGAATGTGTGTACACATATGTCTGTATGTAGTTTTATTTTCTTTCACCTACTGTTATATTTTTGTACTCGTGTATGTTCACTAGTGCGTATATAGGTATATATGAAATATATTTATATATATGTGTGTGTTTGAAGTTTTCGTTTTTATATATTAGATGGTGTTATTTTTATGCCTATATATCTATTTTTCTAACCATGTCTATCGGTTTTAATATCCTTTCTTTCTGTAATGTTTGGTTTTCTCTTCTGCTCATGGTGATTTTTCTATTCTACCATTTTTTCTATGTATATTTGCCCGTATAAGTTATATTTTAATAAGTGGTTAGAATTCGTTCAATAACACTTTCAAACTTTAATATTTATTGGTTGATGTCTTTGTCAATGTATGTGTGCGTATGTACGTGTCTTTATCAGTGTCTGTGTGTATTGTCACTTGTATGTACCTTTCATTTTGTATGTATGTGTTTTTTTTTTTTTTTTTTAAGGTTCGTGGAGATATTTTGTCACGTCGCTTTTTTGTGTGTGAATATATAAAACTTAATACAGATTAAATTTAAATTTTAAAATGGGTTATTTTTAATTTTTAATTTCAAATTTTATCGTATAATTTAATATTTATTAGAGAAAAAGTTCTATTTTAGTCTAACCGCAATATTAAAAGCATTAAACAATTATTATAACCTTAGTTCGTTGTCAATTTTTTTGAATTCTCATATACTTCTATTTTGATTGGTCATTCCAGCCTATGTAACAGCGTTTCCCCTTAGCGAGGTGTGTTTGATTGATTTGAACCTTTTAAAACCCTTTATTCTTCATTCAACATCATCACTTGATAAGATACCAGAAGTGTTGAAACAAAATGGCTATTTTTGTAGTGATTTTATAACATATTTATGTTATAATTTTCGAATAAATAATTGTATTTGCTCTACTCTGTATTGAAGACTCTTTTAAGAATATTATTTGTTGGTTATTGGAATTTATTCCGTATACACCAATCTTATACTTGTATATATATATATATATATATATATATATATATATATATATATATATATATATATATATACTAATGTTTACGTATTTCTTGCCGTTATGTTCGTATAACTGTATTTCTGTTGAACAAATATATACATCAGTGTGCACGAGAGTAAGTTTTAATGAAGAGATAAACAATTAAAGTGGTGTTTTTATGTTTCGATTTGATTCGTGTGGCTGTGTGGTCAGTCTAATCCCATTGGCTGATCTGCTTATTGTAGGTTTGTGTCACACTAAGGTCAATGAGTAAATTTACTGTTGTCACATGTGATAACGCGATAGCTAAACAACTATTCTCACATGTCATCATTAGCCTTTGAATATAATGAAATATAGTGTAATGAATTCCAAAAGTATTCTGAAACTAAAATATTTTTCAATGAACAGGGGAACTTTGCAATTATACGAATATAATTGTTTGAAGTTAAATAAATCTGCCTTAATTTTTAATTCATTGGGGGCATTTCAGATCGTGCGAAAAAGACATTCTGTTTGTAATGCATATACCTTAACGCTTATATCATGGAAAATAAATCAATAAAAGAGCAAGCAGTTAGTTTACCTAGAAAGGCTTTATATAAATCCTGTAAATATTTTTTAACTTGAAAATCTATCAAATTTGTTGTGCATTTGCTTCAACCGTTATGGCAAAATCTGTTCATTAGTCCTTCCAAATAATATGAAAAAAAATAAAAAAAAAATATCCAAGGATTAAAATGAATTTTTAAAAATGAAGAAGAAAGCTTTTATTTTCGTTTTAATTTCAAGTTAAATTTAATATTTCCAGTAAGCAAAATACTTTGCTGTATTTCAAAACTAATTTAAAACTAAATTAAATTGACTGGAAGAATTTTTATGCTCCTTTTGATAAAATAGCTGATTAGCGGCCTTTTTAATCGTC
The DNA here is from genome assembly GCA_963932145.1 of Acanthosepion lycidas. Taxonomy (NCBI): domain Eukaryota; kingdom Metazoa; phylum Mollusca; class Cephalopoda; order Sepiida; family Sepiidae; genus Acanthosepion; species Acanthosepion lycidas. The sequence goes on along the minus strand of OZ010594.1, from coordinate 32,432,638 downwards.
TTTAATCGCAATGTAATTCTGTTTATTAAAAAAATCTTCCGAACATAACATATACTTTTCTGAAAATTTAGTTGCGGAATATTAGCTGATTACTAATTATATAATTAATTATATAATTATTATAATTAATCTAATTTGAAACAAATATTATTTACTTTAAATTTAAAATATCGCAAAAATTAATTTTTTACCCAACACTAGCCGTTTATTTAAAGTATTCGCGGGTTTGACAGATTGATATTTGTTAAATTTTGTCTTATGGTGTCTTCAGGCCTTAAAAAAGTAACTGAATTAATTTGGCCGCCTTTTATATATAATTTTAAGTACTCTTAAAAATTTAAGAAAATATTCTCCATAATCTAATGTTTTATTGAATTTTAAATATTTTGGCTGTAAATTTACTATAGTTACCGATTTAATTTTCTGTTAGTGTCCGGTATTGTCTACAGTATAATTAAAAATCAGCACGTTTATACATGTAAAAAATTCAAAATTCTTTTAAAATATTGGTGCGTGATGATTTGCACTAAGCTTTTCAATTCATGATTAGTAAATATAGTTTTTACTTAATAACAGTATCACCTAACTTGTACAAATTAATACAGAAATTTAAAAGATTTAAAACTTTATAAATTATTCTAATTAAAATTTTCAAAAAGGAAAGAAAATAATTCTTGTAAAAATTCATTATTCATCGAAATTTTTTTCTTAAGAAAATATTGTCCATAATAATATCATATTCACAAAAACAATTAAAGAATTTTCTAATTAAATAATATCTTTGATTAAATTTTTTATTGTATGATTCAGCGCAGAAAAATAAAATTGATGATTGACATTCTCCAAGGAGTCCTGCTTTTAAATAATATAAATATGAAGCTGAACAAAATTTAATTTCTTAAAATTTCATTAAGTAACGTGGGAGTAAAAAAAAGTATTTCTACTAAGATTTTCTAAAATAATTTCATTCATTTGTGAAAAAGTCCTGAAAGTTTCATTAAAATCTGACAATTTGCACGAATTTCCAAATCAGTATGCATTTACTGAAAAAAAAAGTCGCTAAATTTTCCAATACTAATCATTGCTGACCTCGCTAACACAAGAAAAACGAGATTTTAACCAAAATTTCGAACGTGCTAGACTGGATTAAAACATTTAATAAAATAATAAAAATACTATGGTCTTCAATTTTAATACTCACACTTTTTGGCCCAGGACAATTGGATTATCCACTTGAAGACCTTTATTTGTAACGCAGAAAATATGGCTCCACCAAAACGTTAATAACTTACAATCTTGAGAGCTTCAACATCGGTATTTGCAATTTAACATCATCCATTGGCCAATTTATGTTATTCCCAAGTACTCACGTTGTTTTATAAGATGCAGAAAGTCATCCAGATTCCAGTTGTTTGAATAGCATAACATTTTTAATCCTTTGCGAAGTATATATTAGGGCGTCAATAATATTTTCATTTTTTTCTAATTATCACAAGTGGTTGAAAAGTATAAGTACACTGAACATTTGATAATAAGAAGATAGCAATAGTTTGTCCCATCTAGAAAAGAGTCTGAAAAATATATTAAAACGTTCAAGATTAACGCTAGAACCTTCAATAATGATTAGAGTTTGTAAAAGAAGCCAACACCAATAAATCTTCTGAGCTACATTAAAAAAAGAAAACTGCTTAAATTTTATCAGTACTTTGACAGCGACATATTAACCGCTTTTTAGCAATCTTCTTCGAGCATGTAAAGGGGGGCATTGTAGTTTGGGGAGTTAGGTGGCCAGATGTAAGGGGTGATTTGGTCGCAGAAATTGTCTGACTGGGTTCTCCTGCTTGTGTGGCATGGTGCAGAGTCCTGTTGCCAGACTTAGGGTCTTCCAGCAGCCACCCTTTTGACTCAGGGTATCACTACCTCCTCAAGACACTTAAATGATCCATGTTTTTTGTGTCTACATGAAAAGCTGCATATTATTAAGTTTCCTTAATACAATGATCTTTTAAATCAGCGTAATGAATTAACAGTATTTTATAGGCATTGTATAATGTTTACATTAAAATATTGTTTATAGAATCTTTCATAAAAAAATCGATGTATTACGTTTAGATACTGATTATTTTATTAATATATAATGGTATGTATAATAGTTATTTAATTCCTTGTAATAATGCCATGAGTTATGGTTCATTCAGCATAATAAGTATTGTATTTTGAGTTCAAAATAATATTTATGTAAAAATAAAAATGATTTAATTATACTAAAGACAGGTCTCAAGTATAGAAAAAAATTAATAAAAAAATATTGAAATTCTTTAAAATTTACCTTTTATTAAGTATATCTCTTTGTATGATTCAATGTATCTTAATTGTATTATTAACCGGATGTTAGCAAATAGTGTCACTTTCTAAATAAATGCCAATTCATCCAGACATGATTGAATCTACCCATCACCTATAGTCTATATTTCTAACTTTTCTGCTTCAGAAATGACTGTTTTGTGATTGGTTAATCTAGACATACCCATAAAACTGTGAAATATTATACCCCTCCTATTTAAAACCGTAAATAAACTACCGTATTGTTTTCTGCTTCCAAAAATAAATCATTTTCATCATAAGTTACCAAACATTCCCTGATGAACTGGAACAATTTTCAGTTCCGGAACATGATAGCTTTTGTGTAGTGATGTAAAATATTTTTCAAATAGAAATATTATTAAAATATATTTTGCTTTACTTTGTACTGAGGACTTTTTTACAAGAAATAGTAAATGGTAAAGAACGGCAGATATTTAATCTGTCTGTTTTCCCTTTATTTGTACACACACACACACACACACACATATATATATATATATATATATATATATATATATATATATATATATATATATATATATATATGTGCGTGTGTACGTGTGTGTAATTGTTTAGAAAACCCAAAACATGTAGAGAGAGGTTATCTCTTAGGGAACCCAGAACGTGTGGAATGAAGAAATCATTATTTTTTAAAATACCATTCTGAATAAGAAGACCAGTTTAGATAACATAATACCAAAAATAATAAATCTATCTGTATATGTACTTACAAAGGACGAAATTAACCTATTATTAAAGGCAGCGGTATAGTCAACAAAATATACTACAAAACATAAATTCTAAAGGTACTAGAGATAAGGACAACTATAAATTAATCGATACCAACATAGACAATAATTATTATATCAAAAATTACAAAACTGAACAAAATATAATAAGATATTGACAAAAAAGAAAAGGACTAATAAACTTCATCCATAATTTTTAAAGAACTGTCATTCGTAGATATACTCATCAGAAATAGAAATAACCACATTATCACAAATATCTACACAAACCCAACAATATCTTCATTTCAAGAGCCATCACACAAAAAGCTATCTAAAATCCACCCCTATTACCTAGCACGTAGTATTTGCACTATAGTGGCCGACAAAAACCTTCGAAACCTGTCTAGCAAAATTACATAAAACTCTCAAAAAATGAGGTTACCCCAAATCACTCATAAACAAAGGTTTTGAACTAGTAGAAACTTACGAAACCCAAAGAAACGCAACAACGAACAAATTCTAGCATACATCTCAGCATACATAAAAAATAATCCAGAACTATTTATAGAAATAACAAAAAAATTAGACCTACTGTTAAGTAGGTCTAAATTAAGAAGAATGATAAAATGAAAGCTGTAGTAAAACATCGAAAATAATTAAAAGTAAACGCCAATCAAAAACTTAAAACGCATATTAACCTCAATCCAATTATCATCAACACACAATTCAAGAGGTCCCAAAATGTCACAAGAAAAGATCTGGGTTTTGTTATATCATTATAGAAGGAAACTCGTACTCCACAACAACATTCACAATAAAGAAAAAAGAAAAACTTAAACTGCAACTAAAAAATGTGATTTATGCGTACAAGTGCACAAAATGCAATAAATCCTATATAGGCATCAACCAAACACTAAACAACAGAGTTCCGCTTCACAAAAGCAACATTAAGTTACAAAACAACAGGAAACTCTTTGTGTCACAACACATCCACAAATACAACAAAGGTAAATTTATAATTATACTAATATACCAAACAGACGATTACTGTTACCTACAAATGCAAGAAAGAAAAAAAAATTTAAACCAGAAACAAATCATTACCACATACAAATATTAGGTTGGTGCAAAATTAATGTCGTTTTCTCACATATGTTACTATGTGAGAAAACCTAATATATGATAACAAATAAATGATAACAAATATGGCGTCAGTTTGTTTACATTGCGCAGATCAGTATGAAAATTGCAGTTATTACGCAGATCAGTGGTGCCAACATTGTGTGAATTGATTGGACGGTTTTTGAAATATTAGAAAAAAGTTATCTCGATAATAATTTGGCACGCAGTGTATATGTATGGCGATCGAATATATACGCACATACTGGCAAAAAAAAAAGAAAAAAAAAACACTAGACGGAAACCCTCAACAGAATATTCTTTTAAAATATAAAAAGATTGATTTTTTTTCCTCTGCAAAACCTTGTTACATATATATGAATATGAAGAATTTGTTTGTAACACTGTCTTAACACCGAATGTTATTGATGCTTCAAAGCATTTTTCGCAGATCGTCTTTAACATCATGTATCCAAATTGACTTTATTACGTTTTTCAGGTTATCTGTGAAATAATTATCATGTTTGCAAGTATTTTTTTCATAATATTCAACAAATTATCTACCGAGTTGGACGGAAATTCCAAAACTTAATATCATGACCCCGAAACCACCTTTCTACACTTGTAGCGATCTGACACAGTGTTCCTCCATGTATAAAAATGGTAATGTTTCCTGTCAGCGTGAATGTGTGACTTAATTCTTAGTCATTTTTAGTGCTAGAAAAAACAACTCTCCTTGACCATTTCGAAGTACTTCTAGATTAAGATATCAGGAAGATGTATGATTGTTCGTCGTGTTAACTACTGACTGGTTGAGCCTGTTCCTTATTGTCTTCATACATCCAAGCTAGATTGATCCAAAACATGAAATCTAAATTCATGAGACACGTTATCTTTGACGATTCCTACAATCCAGTCTTACGTTCTGCTAAGAAATTTCTTGTGCTTCAAAAAAATGGCCCTTTGTTATTAATGGTTTGTTCAAAATTCTTGAAGCCAATTTACTACATCAGAGGGAATATTTCGCAGGGAAGAAACCTGATCTGTGATTGAGGAATGGGTTCATAGATATTTCAGATTTCATTCGCATTTTAATATGCTTTTTTCTACTTTACGTTCGAATTATTTCCGTATTGGAAAATCTTCTTTGACTTGAGATCATTAAAACAACAGAGTTTGGTCATTTCAATTGCTTATATTCTTGCAGATTCTATTTCACTAATGGTCCCTATCTGAATGTCAGAGAGTTGTTTTAAACATCATTTTACTGACTGTTACTATTAGGTTGGTGCAAAAATAATGTCGGGTTTTGACGTTAAAAATACGTCAAAAATGACATTATTTTTGCACCAACCTAATAGATGTTAGCTGACTAGGTATTCAATTTGATTGAATAATAATAAATTACTTAACTACTAGGAACTTTTCAATTAATAGAACAGAATAATGGAATACTTTTGGAAATCTCCCCAAAATAAAATCGCAAACAATACCAATGATTTACAAAAGGTTTTACAAGGTACTGGAAATAAGTACAAAATAGATACTCAATAGACACAACAAAACCTAGTTTACTGCATCATTTACATACATATATAAGTATTTATCTCAAAATTACAACATACAAGATTCATGTTTACAATAGCAAATATAAGCAAAATTCTCAGCAAATACATTTATATAAAATTGTAACAGATAAAATACATTTTTTAAGTATACATTATTCCAAACAAAAGTAGAATCAAACAGATCCTAATGCTTTGTGGAATTTGTATACTGTAATCGGCCATTCGCTTCGAACACGCCTGTGTTTTTGATTACTCTTCATGGCAGGTCTTCTTCAGATCATTTAAATTAAGCTGACGAGTATACAGTATATTATCATGGAGTTTGAGTGGAACCTGATATCGATCTGTATATTTGATCGTTTAATGTAATCTAGTTATTTTACTTTTAGCAAATTTAAACATGCAAATTTATTTTCCGACGTTGTATTTAGAGAAGGATTTATGAAATATTCACAATTCAAACAGAACTAATTAGCGGCACGAAAATAAAATTCGAATATCTTTGACTTTCAATAGAACTTCATTGACATCTTTTGGTATTGTTAACCGCCAAATCAATTCGGAAAAAATAGACATTTGGAAGATGAATGTCAGTTTTATCACAAATGAACATAAAATTATGATCATTCTAAAGCGAAAAGATATATATATATATATATATATATATATATATATATATATATATATATATACACATATATATATATACACATATATATATATACACATATATATATACACATATATATACATATATATATACATATATATACACATATATATATACATATATATATACATGTATATATATATATATATATATATATATATACATATATAATATATATATATATATATATATATATATATATATATATATGTGTGTGTGTGTGTGTGTGTGTGTGTGTGTGTATGTATTGTATTTCTGGAGGTGAGAAAATTTTACATTTTTAATAAGATTTAATTACTCACAAAGAAAGGCGAAATATAAGATGTCAATTTCGAGGTGTAATGTTGGTTGCTTCAACCAACATTACACCTCGAAATTGACATGAAAGAGTGTTGTTAAATGAACGAATCACCAAATTGAGCTCGACAACCATCACACTACTACACGACTACTTTTTAATTTCTTATATAAATACGCGTTCTTGACTGATATAACAGATTTCAGACTTGTTATCAAATAAAAGACACAAATAGCAACTCAGACAAGCAAAAAGAAAAAAAGGTTGAATTGTTATTCTGAACCAAGTTGAATTATTTTTATAAACCTAAACCACCCAGCAAAAGAAAAATGATTTTCCATATAAAAATTTAGAACTATTAGGATGGTGCAAAAATAATGTCGTTTTCTCACATAGTAACATATGTGAGAAAACGACATTATTTTTGCACCAACCTAATATATAGACTTTTTAAATTCACAAGTTCCGAGTCGGACATTTTTCTTACGGTTCTAAAAACGAACACAGATTTTTACGATTTCTACTCAGTAATACAAATACATTAGCCGTAAGTCCTCGTTTCTACGATTGTTTTTCTCACATTCAATTTAACACGTGCACTTCTAAATAATGTTGCGTTTCATTCGGATAAATTATCAAAAACTAGTAAAAATCATTTTTCACGCATACAGTCTGTTATACAGGAATAAAATGTCGCTGCCGACACTGGAGTTTGAACACAAGCGATGCCATATTGAAAGGTTGTTCCCACACATACTACGAATAGTCTGCAGTACTGGGGAACTATCCTATTGAACTATAATTATAAAATGGAGTTTCTAGCATCCAAAAAATGAAGTCATTCTGACGGATTGTCTAGAGTCAAAACCAAAAATACTGCGAACCACTTGAAGACACGGTAATTGCAATGATAACGGCTGAAAAGAAAATAATAACGTATTATACAATACTGTAAGAGAACTGCCCATAACATTAGATGAAATAAGAAGTAAGTCGAAAAAATACGATTTTATAATGAAAATGAAGAAGCAATTAAAATTTAAAGGAAAAAATATCACTGGAGATAATGCATTTTCATTATGTATTAATGTACTTATGTACACAGAAAGAATTGTGATACCAGCATAGTTGCAAAAACGTATGCTAAAGGAATTTTACAAAGGACATCCAGGAAGTTCTAGAATGAAATGCTTAATGAAGTGTTATACTTACTGGCCAAAAATGAATCAAGATATCGAATATTTAGTGAAATAATGCAGAGGTCGTATTCTGGCAGTGAAGCCACCGCCTATCACAATTCAACCTTGGCCGAAAGCCGATATGCTATGGTTCAGAATATATATAGACTTTGCAGGACCGTTAAACGGAGCGTACTATCTAGTGTTAATCGATAGTTACATTAAATGGCCAGAGAAAATTAAAATGTAGAAGACCGACTTCCGCGGTAACGATAAATTGACTATACGGGATTTTTGCAAGGTTCGATGTTCCTGATTCTATCGTTTCATTTAACAGGACTCAATTCACGTCTAGTGAATTTAAGTTTTTTTACAAATCATTATCAATAGAACATATTACAACTCCCCCTAATCAACGAAGATTAAACGGACAACCAGAACGATACGTTTAAAAGGGCACTAAAAAGTCGGAGGGAAAGGAGTCAGATGAAGTAATGCTACAACAATTTTTGAGTGTTTACAGAATAACACCAAACCTGAACACCGTGTCTGGAATGTCACCTGCAGAGTTGATGTTCCAAAACGTAAGGCGAGAGCATCATGAAATGACAATATAAATAAATACTTCAAACTAGGAGATAAAGTATTTTTTTTTAATGTATCAACGTGGAAAGGAATTCTGGGAAGATGGCGTTATTAAAAAACGTATAGGCAACGACATACATGGTACAAGGATAAAGGTGGGAACATAAGCGACAACTTAATTAGTTAAAATGGAGATTCACTGATTTAGTAAGTCAACGAAAAGCGGTACTGATGGAAATATTGTATGACATGTTTGACGTACCCACGCCACTAGAAATTAGTGAATCAAAGAGGTACACTAAAGAAAAAGAACAGTATCAAAACATTTGAATATTGAACCGAAGCTTCCAGAGGAAGTCATCTCAAAGGGGATGTGTTCTATAGGAATAAAGTGTCGCTGCCAACACTGGAGTTTGAACATGTATCGTCAGTGAGTAAACACAGGCGATTCTATATTGAATTAAGCAGATTACGCGATGGCAAAGGAAATGCATGAGAATTAACGTGGCGTCTAATTGGTCACCATTTCTATTCCATTCTCTATTATTATACGGTTCGCTATTTTCTACTCTATTCACTACACTATTTTTCTATTCGGATCAGTATACGAATTACTAATTAAGCGAGTATTATCGAGTAAGTACTATTAGTGCGAGTGATATTCGAAAGCGTCTGACACCAGTATTGTTCAACGGCGTTACTATAAGTTGTATCTGCGGTTACAAAGTCTCTACTACAATGAGCAGTACGAAAGCGACAACGAGTATTCGTTGACATTACAAAAGTGGCAACGAGTGTTCGTTGACATCACAAATTCAGATAAATAACATGTGAAATGAATTGTTGATTTCGTTAAGTCAGAATATATTTCCATCTATAAATTCTATAAAGCCTAAATATCTATTTCAATTTATTAAAAATGAAAAAATGCAAATGTTGTCATGAAAAACATAAATAAATCATGAATGTATAACAACTTAATATATATATATATATATATATATATATATATATATATATATAAGAAGTTAATAGATCTTTTCAATTTGAAAATATTTTTATTATCAATGTTATTTTAGCGAGTACACGTGTTTGAGTATACATCCCATTATACTGACAAGCAGCAAGTAAACCTCTACTACTCTATATTATCAGTAGTCTTAGTAAAGAAAATATAACGTTCAAGAGAGACCGAACCGGCATATCTTGCTGAACTTTACTTATTCTTTAATAAGAGTTTCGATGATTTAGGCTGGAAGACGATTTGTAAATAAAAAGAGATTTCTACTCAGTCACGTGTGTCTCCTAAAATAGCATTTTTATTTATAAGCAATATATATATATATATATATATATATATATATATATATATATATATATATATATATATATAACCGAATGAGAAAATATAGGTAGATAGCGAGAGCGAGCGAGTGATCGTATACAAATACATATAAATACTCTATAGTGTAATAAAAGACAGTGCTAGTTATTTAATATATATATATATATATATATATTAGGTTGGTGCAAAAGTAATTTCGTTTTCTAACATATGTTACTATGTGAGAAAACGAAATTATTTTTGCACCAACCTAATATATATATATATATATATATATATATATATAAAGAAATATACATAATAGCTGGCATTAATTGCACAATTGCGAGTTTCATGGCGAACCAATTTTCAAGAGCTGCAATTATTTATTTTATTTTTATTTTATTTTTAAAATAAAAATAATTCCATATTATATATATATATATATATATATATATATATATATATATGAATAAAGTTAATTTATATATATATATATATATATATATTGAATAAAGACAATTTTCTAATTGTTTTTTTATCCTCTACCTCCTAGTCCTGGTTTCACTTTACACAGACTCATTAGGTAGATTACTTGCTGTTTTTCTCTGTCCCTCTTACCTTCAATACCCTGTGAATATCAAATTCTCCAATCCCTCTTTCCTCATTATGTGTCCTAGAAATTTTAAGTCTTTTTCTCATTTTATGTATAAGCGTCATTTTTGTTTCCATTTTCTTAAAACTTCCTCGTTAATCTTATTTTCAGTCCATAATATTCTAAGCATCCTTTTTTAGAAACACATTTTTGCTGTTTTCACTCCCTTCTTAATCTGTAAGGAGATTGTTCAGATTTCTCTGTCATACCGGAGGGCCGATACTATATAATAGCTGAACATTAGTGTGTTTGTATGGCTATTTTGGTTTAATGAAGAAAGCAATTTTCGTAACCCAGGCCTCATATACAGACCTAAATGTTGTTTTCGATAACTGAGGTATATTTTAAAATAGCCAAAAACTTATTCATTGGCACCAGGTTTCAAACGCAATAAAAGACCGCGGTGCAATTATTGAATAAAGTCTTATCTTTGAAACATACTTGCTGTTTTTTTATAATGACACACTTGATTATTCACGTGAATAACTATTATCTAAACTAAACACAAGGCCACAGATTTAGAACGCTCAATGAAGATCGAATTAATTCACAATGCATTCTGATTTTTTAATAATGCGATTTAATTATTTTAGGAAGATATTGCTCTTTTTACTTGATATTTTTTATGAAAATACAGATTCGATAACTTCTCACTAAAACTTATGTTGTCTATGCACAGAATAAAAGTTTTATTCTAAATCATTTGTGCTTCCCATTTGCGAATGAACATCGTCAAATTTATTGTCTTGTTTTCTGAGATTAAAATCTCCTGGGTTGTCTCAATTCAGTACGACTCACTCCAAGTAGGTCGTGCGACGTGAGAGTTCAGAAGTACCTTCACATATCGAAATCTTCGGTTAGTATAAGTAGCGAGCTTGTTCCCATCGTCAACTTGCTGTCACATAGCTTACAGCCCTTGGTGTTCCCCAGCGGTCACTAATCTGGGTACTGACCAGCTCAACTTTGGAGATCGAACGAGAACCAGTGTTTCAACGCAATATTCAGCAGCACATATGTATAAATTTTCCCTTTCCATGTGAGCAAGGTTTTAGCCACGATTGTCAAAACGAGACGAATGATGTCAATGACCATGATGTGTTAAGAAGAATAAAATAATGACGCCGATAAGAGAAAAATACTATTGATCATTAGCTGAAATAACAGAATAAAATCTGAACAAATCCATTATGACTATTTTACTTGATTTTTAAAAAATATTTAACCTGCTTTTCATGAGATGCTTCCTTCATTCTATTTTTTACATTTAAAATTTCTTTAAGTGCTTACGTGTGTATATGTGTGTGTGTGTGTGAGAGAGAAAAAGAGAGAGAGTGAGAAAGAAAAATGTTTAATATGTATATTAATAATCCCTTATCCTAGAAAGTATTAATTTTATACCATGAATAATTTTCCGTATAATCTGTTTCTTTGTACTTTATTCAGAATATTAATAACCCGAACTGATAATTTTACAGTGAAAATGTGTGTATATACATAATATACACACCCACACACACGATATCTCTCTCTCTCTACACACACACACACATATATATATATATTGTGAGATGAATATCTTTATTTATATTAAAAGTAATTAAATTGAATTAAATCAATCATTTAAGGTATTGATATTAAACATAAATTTCCACCCTAAAATTTAATAATTTATCTTTCATTATTTCTTTCTATTACTTCAAAATTGGATAATATTGAGAACTCGCAAACATCAGGTGATCGCAGAATTAGGTCACAACTAAACGGCCTTGACCGCTTTAGAATTGGTTCAGCGGTTGACTTTGATTTCAAATGTACTGTTCAACGTTAGGTGCGTCCCTGCACTAACTCGTCAGAAGAAACGTCAGAAGAACCGAGAAGACATGCAGATATTTCTTTCTTTCTCCGTGGGCTGGCTCTCACGTAAAATCGTCTTCTGTTCTTCCAGAAACGCTTCCGAGATGGACTGTATCCTCCATGAAGCGCTTTCAGGACGATAAGCAACACTAACGGAACGAAACATTTCTATATATAAAGGGAAACGATTCAACCAAGACAAACAAGATTAGTCTACCATGAACTGTTTATAAAAAGAATAGAAAAACAAATAGTGATAAAAAAAATCGTCGATAAGATTATTCGACGGATAAGTAAACCATTGTAAATTTCTCTTATGGCAATTTTCATATTTTCTTTCCTATCTCCTATTCTTTGTTTATCGTTTCCTTCTTCTCCAACACTATATCTGTATTATATTTAAATAAGTATAACTTTACATCTCGTGTTTGCTTTCTATACGTTATCGGTGCTTGTATTGATCCCTAAATGAGTAGAAAATCTCTTTTTTAAGCGAACCGTGCTCACAGTCATATGTTTGAATTTTGTCGGGAGATAAAATTCGTAACAATATATATATATATATATATATATATATATATATATATATATATATATATATATATATATATGCACTCACGCAAACGCGCGCGCACAGTAAAATGTGTATGCATATAAATATGTATATATATATTATATATGTGCGGTACTTATTGGAAAGCGCTTAATATCAGTGATAGAGCTAACATATTTAGTTGGATTGATGAGTTTCAGGGTTTCACGCTATTTGCTATCGTCAGTCAGACGATCGCAAATGGCGTTAAACCCAGTATTACAAACTCTCATCAATCCAGCTAAATATGTTAGCTCTATCACTGACTGAAAGTTATCGTTTTCAGATGATTTTCAAGAAACAATATTTGAAGACAAGAAACAATTTATGTTTATTATCGTAATTTGCAGTAAAACGCTTTTAGACAAGAATTCTCGGTATAATTCTCATAGACTAAGAACTTTCTGGCGAGAATAATCAATAGAATCCGTTAATGTATCAATGAATAAAACTGGTGGAATGATTCGTAATAATGCCGAAACATTTACAATAATTTACGGTGGTTTTTCTCACCCGATTTTGATCAAAAAGATTCTATTAGCAAATTTCTAAAACGGAAAACATTCACAGTTTCGTATCTGAGGTTTTCAAATTGTTTTTCTTATTTTGCGTATTTTCATCATTTTTACAAGAACATTTCGGTCGTTATATTATTCTTCCTTATTCTGTTGTGTGATGTATTCAATTATCTTCAAAAATCGGTTAGTACTTTTAATTTGTTCTTATTTCACCTTGCGTAAAGTTAGAAAACTAATTGCTTAACTGCTGTGAGTAGGCTAGATTGATCGTTTTTTTATCAAGTAATTCCATTTTCGTCTTCTGCTATAGGGAGCATTAACTAATTTCCAGTGATTTAAAACGGAAAAGTGATCAATTAGACTTGTATTGACACCTTTTACGGAAAATCTTGACAGCTAAAAGAATTTGAAACTGAATTAAAATAGGTTTTAGAGCACTGTTATTTATGCTAAATTTTCAGCATTCATTTCAGACGCACTCCTATGCGTGGTATCCTTTACGTTACGAACTTACATTCTTCTGAATGTATTATTTCACTTTTTGCCTCTCGTGACGAAAATACAGCTGCGTATGGATGAGGGGACAAACAGAATCATTGTTGAGAAATACATCAAATAAATAAATGCTAAAATATTATGGTACTTCTGTGGGACTTCACTGATGGGATATTATGTTTCGAAATAAAACATTTTTGTATCATGATTTAATCTGCCTAGGAACCGCATTACTAATTCTTTCTCATTTGAAACCCTACCATACTATAGCGGGATGTTCTTTGCTTTGTGTCTTTTAAAAAAACGAATTCAGTCGCTTCCAAAGAATATCGATCAAAGAAGATAAAATCACCTTTTCTTGAAGTAAACTCGACGAGGATAAGAAGTAAATGAATGCATCCAGTTAAATACAAATACAATCTCCTGAGCAACCATGACATGAAACAAGAAAACTGTGGGTAGAGTGGATAAGTTTCAATTGATGATTTAACCTAATAATGAAATTAGTACTTCTGCTATGGGGTCGTGTGTATCAACTGTATATCCTCCGTGTCTGAACAGTTTAAATAAAAAAATAAAAAAACTATTATTATTCTTCTATGAATATGATTATTTCTTATGGGAAATCAGAAAATAAATGAAAGATTTACACTTGTGTGAAATTGCTGTTCAGTAAAAGATTGTACGAGGAATAAAGAGAAAAGATCAGAGAGCATTAGGGGCTTTCTATTTTTCACATTCTTTTCTTACATACGTCAACAACGATATTAATATACACGTTACCACAAAGAAAGATAACTATATATCTATTTATTCACATTACACACACACGTATATATATATATATATATATATATATATATATATATATATATATATATATATATATATATATATATTGTAAATATTTACACTAAACTATTTACACTGTTCGGACTGTTGCCCCCATCTTTATTGTGATATTCACAGGCGTTTCTGACGTTGTACGATCCGGCCTTCTTCAAGTGATATACGTTGGAATTTCGAACAGAAAGAAATTTCGTTCACTGAAGTAGATTGTTCTAGTTCCATGTGCCATTCCTTTTCTGGATATCTTAGTTTCAGTTATTTCCCTTTCGTCACACAACTCTGCAAGTTTTTGTTCACCTCTGCTGTAGTCAGATACTGAACTCAAAGTTCTTTGGGTCAAGTCACTGGATTACTTCAACCAACGCTTTTATCCACTGGGACATGTGCCCCCGAAATTCATTCACTGATGTCCCCAAGGACACAGGAGTAGAGGGTATCTTTTCTTTTCTGTTTAGAACTGGGTTTCCGGTTCCTTCTAAAATCTTTTCATTTTCTTTCACCCACATAGCCCTTTGCGTCTTAATGACATTATCTCCTTGGGCGATTTAAATTAATTTAAATAAGTATCACTTCCAAGATTTAGTGAAGTGGGTTTTTATATTTCCCCTATATATTTGTTCTATTTTTTCATAGAGGCTTTCCTCCAGGTAAGCTAAGGTTAGGGAGGCACATGTCGGTGCCATTTGCGTTCCCATCGCGGTACCTTGGGTTTGGATATAGTTTTTGTTGTCAAATTCAAAAGTGTTGTTGTTCAGGATTAGGCCTATACTATCGATAATTAATTCTTTGATGAATCTGTGATGTAGTATTTCTGGGTGTTTTTCAATCCAAAATGGGATTGTCTGTTTACCTAATTCATGGGGTATGTTGCTATATAGGCTACTAATGTCAAACGTTTACCACGTGTGTTCCTGAATCTACTTTTTGTGGTATGTAGCTAAGAAAGTGGATATCGTCTCTGATGTAGCTCTTAATCTGTTTAGTAAATGGTTATACTATGGTGTCAATTAGGTTACTGAGTCTGCTAGTTAGACAGGCTGGTCCTGCTACTATGGGTGTAAATCTTGGAAGCGATACTTAGATGATTGCTCCATCTTCTGAAAATCCTCATGGGGTGATATTAACCAATTACACAATCTCCTTACACCAGAAGATCAAATTCAGCTGAGATGTTTAACGAACTAACATTCTTAGATATACTCATTAGAAACAGAAATAACCACATTATCACAGATACCTATCACAAACCTACAAACACCCAACACTATCTTTATTTTCAGAGCCATCACCCAAAAAGCTGAAATCCATTCCCTATTACCTAGCACGTGGCCGACAAACAGCTCCGTAAAACATGCTTAGCAGAATTACATAAAACTCTAAAAAGATGAGGTTACTCCACATCACTCATAAACAAAGGTTTTGAACTAACAGAAAAATTACTTTAGACCAACTATGAAACCCAAAGAAACGCAACAACGAACAAATTCTAGCATACATCTAAACATACAAGAACAATGCAGAACTATTTATAGAAATAACAAGAAATCTAGACCTACTTAACTAGAATAATAAAATGAAAGATATACTAAAAACAACCAAAATAATTAAAAGCAAACGCCAATCAAAAAATTAAAACACGTATTAACCTCATCCAAATTTAATCAACACACAATAAAAGGGGTTTCAAAATGCCACAAGAAAAGATGTGGGTTTTGTTATATCACTATAGAAGGAAACTCTTACCCCACAACAACATTCACAATAAATAAAAACTTAAACTGGAACTCAAAAAATTCATGCGTTCAAGTGCCACAAATCCTATATAGGCATCAACCAAACACTAAACAACAGAGTTTCCCTTCACAAAAGCAACATTAAATTACAAAACAACAGGAAACTCTTTGTGTCACAACACATCCACAAATGCAGTAAAGGTAAATTTAAAATTATTCCAATATATCAAACAGACGATTACTGTTACCTAAAAATACAAGACAAAAAATTTCATAAACAAATTTATACCACCACTAAACAAATCATAACCACGCATAAACATACACCATACACACATAGTGGCAAAACACACTAGCCGGACCACACACACACAGATACACATATACACATACTAGCAAAAACACACACACGCAATATACAAATCTGGAGAAAAGTTTTAAATGATAAAGAGGACATAAAAAGATAAAATCAAAGAGCTCATTCCCTTTCATTTCTCTGACTAATCTTAATTGTTTTATTAACCTTTAAGCAAAGGAAGATTATTTTTATCAGTCCAAGCAGAATTTGAATTGCTACCACAGTCAAAAGACAATGGTTAAAAATAAAAACACAAGAAAAAATTAATTCCTTTAAATATGTGGAAATAACCATTCTTCGCCTGGTGAAGATCACAAGACCCGAAACCCGTATATCAAAGAATATGGAAAATAAAGTATAATATATATTTTTTAAAAATCCGCATTATAACCAAAAACATTTGCATCTTCTCTTTTCTCTTTAATATATATATATATATATATATATATATATATATATATATATATATATATATATATATATATATATATATATATATATATATATATATATATATGTGTGTGTACGTATGTATGTATATATGTATAACTACTGGACACATAGAAATCAACACTGTTTATGACTAGTAGTAAAACTTTTAAAAGATTTTTAAATTTTATGTTCATAATTGTCACCAGAATTTATTTAATTCGTAGATTTCAACGTTTGTACGTCAAAACGTCAGCACTAGTATTTTTGAAATTGCTCACAGAAATCAGTAAAGCCAAACTTGAATTAAAAAAAGAACTTACCAACATATTTTATTAACCATAGAAAAGCCTTGTTAGTAAATTATAGTTTAAGTGATATTTGTTCTCAGTTCTTGAACCATTATAATAACCATATTCTGTATATGCATATGTTTTTATTGTTGGTATTCCATTCCTTTAAACGTCCTGGGTATGACGGTAAACTACATCCGCCTCCTTGGTATGACGGTAAACTACATCCGCGTCCTGGGTATGACGATAAACTACATCCACGTCCTGGGTATGACAATAAACTACATCCGCGTCCTGAGTACGGCGATAAACTACATCCAACAGCAAGGCCTCAGATAATGTTTTCGGAAAGGTGGTGTTGCCAGCTATACGTTTTTGAAACAATGATGTTGCCAGCGATACGTTTTTGAAGCAATAATGTTGCCAGCTATACTTTTTTGAAACAGCAATGTTGCCAGCTATACTTTTTTGAGACCACAATGTTGCCAGCTATACGTTTTTGAACGTCCTGGGTATGACGATAAACTACATCCGTGTCCTGGGTATGGCGATAAACTACATCCAACAGCAAGGCCTCAGATAATGTTTTCGGAAAAATAATGTTGCCAGCAGTGCGTTTTTGAAAGAATAATGTTGCCAGCTATACGTTTTTGAAACAATAATGTTGCCAGCTATACGTCTTTTGTTAAAAATTATGTTGCCAGCTATACGTTTTTTGAAACAATGTTGCCAGCTATCCGTTTTTGGAACCATAATGTTGCCAGCTATGCGTTTTTTAAAACAATAATGTTGCCGGCTATAAGTTTTTGAAACAATAATGTTGCCAGCTATACGTTTTTGTAAGAGATAATGTTGCCAGCTATACGTTTTTTGTAAGAGATAATGTTGCCAGCTATACATTTTTTGTAAAAGATAATGTTGCCAGCTATACGTTTTTGGAACCATAATGTTGCCAGCTATACGTTTTTTATTCCATACAAAATAGGTATTTAAAATTCATATAAACTGGATTTGGCATTAAATAACCCACAGTGGTTGATATGCCATAAAACCCAAACAAACAAACAACAAATCCATTCCTTTAAGTTTGTTCGAAAAGATAAATAATTACCGCTGTAGAAAAAAAAAAAGAATAATTCAGTGACGTGACACGGCGTGAGAAGAAAGAACGAAACTAAACATTTGAAATTCAAACTTTTTATGAGTATAACAGAAGAATGAGAAGAAAGGAAATATGTTTACAATAAAGGTGTTGCAAAAAATGGTATTCTGCGGATTTATCTTGTCATAGAAAACAAACGTACTGTTAACAGTTCTTTGAGATCTTGTGATTTCTTGTTGCGTTGGTGACAGTGATGTCACGGAATCTGGACTTCCTGAGGATTGAGAAGATATTTCTTCCCATGAAGTAGGCGCTACAATTCCGAATTTCTCAGTTATGTTGGTAAAGTAATTTTTTACCCCGAGAGAAGTTTTTTGTACCTGCTACTCTGTGATAGACAACGTGGGAAAGCGGAAGAAAGGATCAAACATGTCACGCAGATCAGAACGAAACAGCTTCAGTAATTGGTTCCTTTTCAGCCAGTCACAGGGATCGTTGTAATAATGCCAAGGAACCGGTTCAAAGTGGGTTACTACGAAAGACTCGTAATAATTTCAAAAATATTTTATATATTTTTATTCAAGCAAAACATTATATCCGAAATAAATATACCTAACTTCTTGAGACAGCAACATCTAACTAAACGTTGTGTAACCTAATCTCCAAACTGTTAGAGAATTTACAATAGATTACGATGTTGTCATATTTTAGTAAATTCAAAAGTACTTTCCATTCTTTAACTGGGCGACCAAAATAACTAAATGAGTGAGTTCTCTATGTTAAATATTGGTATCAGTAAATTTGATGTGATGGAAGTTCCAAGTTGGTTTTTAATAAATGTATTCAAAAGTAATACGCCATTCAAGTGCAAAGTAACGAATGCTGGAAGCAATTATTGAAACGTCGACCCTGTAAAGTTAAGTAAAACATTTCTATTAGGTTGGTGCAAAAATAATGACGTAATAATGTCGTTTTTTGACGTTAAAAATACGTCAAAAACGACATTATTACGTTATTATTTTTGCACCAACCTAATAGTATTCTTGAAGCATCAAATTTAGATGTGTATTCTTTCTAGATATTACATAGGCCTTATATACACTAAGCTTATGTTTGAATACTGTATTAATTCTATGAAGCAACGGCCAAAATAAATAAAAAACGATAAGCGAATGTAGAAATGACAAACAATCAAATATAAGAAGACAGAAAGTATGGCTGACACAGAAAGTCAACTACAGGTCATCATGGACAATGCAAATCAAATAGAAATGACTAACCATAAACTATAAGAAGCCAGGAAGCGTAGCTAACACAGAAATGAAACTAAAGAACCTCATATGCAATGCACTAAAGTAAATCGAATATAAATGGGTCTCCATAAAATATAAGAAGAAAGTATGGCTGACACAGAAAAAAAACTACAGGACCACGTAGGCAGTTTAATAAAGAAAAGCGATTAGAAATGACTAAACATAAACTATGAGAAGACAGAATTTATGGCTAACGCAGAAAGAAAACTAGCTGAGATCATAGACAATGTTATAAAGACAATCAGAAAATTCAATTCGAAAAGTCTAAACATAAAATGTAAGAAAACATAAAGAATGGCTGACACAGAAAAACAATTACAGGAACTCATAAGCAATGTAGTAAAGATAATCGATTAGAAATGACTAACCATAAACTATAATAAAACAGATAGTATAACTGACACATGAAGAAAACTACAGGTCATCATAGACAATGTTGTAAAGCAAATCGAATAGAAATGACTAATCATCAATTATATGGAGACAGAAAGTGTGGCTGAAATAGAAAGAAAACTAGAGCGATGTAGTAAAGTAAATCAAATAGAAATGACTAGTCATAATCAAAAAAATCAAAAAGAAAGTATGGCTGACACAGAAATGATACTACAGAAAATTACAGGGCCTCCTAGGCAATGTAGTAAATGAAATTGAGTTATTGAAAGTTTGTTGATCATTATTCCACAGTAGTAGTAGTAGTAGTAGTAGTAGTAGTAGTAATAGTAGTAATAATAGTATTAGTTTTTAGTAGTACTAGTAAAAGTAATCAACTTATGTTGGTTTCTAAGATTATTTTCAATATTCCAGTTATTTTTTTCAACTTAATTCCTTAGTTCAAAAGTACTATGTAGCACATATCTATTTGTTTAATATTTACAATTTCCAACTTCTAAATTACAAAATTTCATCTATGATGAAAATTTATTGATGTTTATCATAGAGAAAAGAACAGGAACAGCAATGGAGTTTAATGTGTTCATTTTGTAAACATTTTTTACTATGTTGTGAATGCTGAATAATGATTAGTAAAATACTCCATCATATTGCTTCTTGTTATTAACCCCCTTCATCACTCTTTCTCCTTCTCTCACATCAATCTACGCGTGTGTGTGCGTGCGAGTGTGTTTGTATGTGTGTGTGTCTGTGTGATGAAAAATAAAAAGCAGGGTAAACAATCGAAAAGCGATCCGATAAGAAATTAATTACGAAAAAGAAAATATCAAAGAAAATATGAAATATCATTTCATGAAGATATCAGTATTTACATTTGAAATGCGACTTTTTTTTTTAAATTTTGAAAAAAAAAAATAAACAAACGCCTGCAAAGATGGATATATACTTAACTGAAGAAGCTTATTTAATTTCTTTTTGTTTGCGTACAAAGTTCACATTGATAGCTGCTTTCAATTTTTGTAGTTAGAAAATATAAAGTATAAAATAAATAGGTTAAATATTAATATTTTAGATCTATGCGAAACAAGGTGAGCAAACAATACAGATTTCATCAGTGACAAACACGGGGTCATATATGCAGGCGGAGAGAAAAATGGGAAGGGGTAGGATTTGTATTAGACCTAGACATGAAAGAATGTGTTCTGCATTGCTATTAACTATCTGAAAAAATTCTTTTAGTTCAACTGAAAGGGGTGCTTTCATGATATTTATTATACTTCTACATGCACTGACGGCACAAAGAAAAGAATTAAAAATTGAAAAAATTTACTGTACAATGCTCAGGCTCAATGGAGATCGAAATAAATTAAAATCGTTATGGGAAATTAGAACACGAAAGTATGCAAGGATGGAGATGGTGAAATAGTTGTCGAATTGGGACTAGAAAAATGAAACCAATGGTGCACGGCGAGTGATCCAACACCTGATTTCAATAACACCCGAGACACATATTTAGAAGCGCAAGAGGAGAAAAACCCAAATCGACTATATCAATAAGAGATTCAAGAATGCAGTTTTACATTGCATAGCCAAGTGACAACTGAGAGAGCGACCACCTTCCAGTCATGTGTAAATGTGAAAATGATGAAAATTGAAGAGAGCCAAGGCAATGATGGCCAATACGACAGACTCCAAAATGGCTTGAACGTGAAGGAGAAATATATGGACAGTGTTAAAATCGGATACAAAGAACAAAATGAAAATGGAAGTTCGAGGTGGGACTCATTAAGAGAAACTTTTGTATCATCAACAATATCGGACATTGTAATAAGGAATTAGGAACAAATGTAGGCGGATTAAAAAGGAATGGTTCAACAATAATTGTGTTGAAATAGAAAGAAATAATATTACCAATAAAGAAGATATGTATAAAAGATAAAAGAACGGGACAAAAGACATGCGCTTCAAAAGAACGCCTAAAATCCAAGGAGGGGGACATTGATATTAAAGAAAGAAAAATACTTCAGAGTTAGAACAAATACATCGGAGAACTCTTTCACGACGGAAAAGGATGTATTACCCTAGGTTTTATAGATTATGCAAAAGCGTATATTAAAGCACGTCACAAAGAACTGTTATAACTGCTTAACATATCTGGGAAGGATATTAGAATAATCCAGAACCTAGACTTGAAGTACATAACCTACTAGAAAAGGAATTCATTAAATATTAAAAAATAGAAAGAGGTGTACAACAAGGATGTGTCATCTCACCGGAATTATTCGACTTATATAGTGAGACGATTCTCAGAGAATTAATCTACCAGGAGTCCTACCGGAATTCAATATTTGCATCACGTCAGTATATATATATATATATATATATATATATATATATATATATATATATATATATATATATGTGTGTGTGTGTGTGTCAAAAAACTGACGTCAAAATTTCAAGAGATAACAATCGTACATTGACATTATAGAAATGTTCAAACATATATCAATAATTGTATTCTGACATCTGAAGAATCAGTGTGAAAACCAACGGTATGATAGCGTTAGACGGATGGGACGAGCCACTTTTGAAATTTCGGTAATATTTGCCATCCTTCGATCAACGATGTCACATACATACGAGGAATTTCTGATGAAAAGCACTACTTTCTACAGCCAATGACTATCATCGTGACGAAAGGCATTTGACTGAATTCACATGTCTCCAAAACACTCACACTTAATGCAGGAGATAGAGTAAGCCAGTTCTTTACCTTCCATGGGATATGGAGGCGCTAGTTCCTAACGAGATAATGCCTTGTGTTATCCGTTGCTCAAGTTGGCCAGAATTGGTTTGCGGAGAATTCTGGTCACTGCTGAAGTATAATGTGGCCACCACCTTGATACAATCCTGCATTTATAGGATGTGTGGGAAAAATCTATTTATACATCCTCCCAAATATCAGGGAGTTCAGGATTCGAGATGAAATGGCTCAATATCTCTCTAGAGATCTTCAAACCACTTCTTGAATCAATGCCACATCGAGTTGCTACCATTCGGCAAGCTAGAAGTTTCCTATAAGATACTAAGCACCTATCCCATGACTTTTAGCACGCATATATATATATATATATATATATATATATATATATATATATATATATGTGTGTGTGCGTGTGTGTGTGTGTGTCCGTCCGTCCCCGAATACATGTACAAACCGAAACTTATCTTAGCCAGCATATATAACGTAATATTTGAAATTATGTATATGTATAATAAATTACTGCTGCTATTTGATATTTGTGCATTTACAAATAGCGTAGGGGTTTTTGTTGAAACCCAGTTAACACAAAAATTGTAGAATACTGATTTTTATGGATATTAGATTATGTGCATTTGGAAAATTAGTGCAAAATTATCTTGTTACCTCGTACCTCGCACCAAACGAAACGAAACTTTATAACTCTATGTTGTTTACATGCACATATACACATATTTATACTTTGATATGCGCCGTGGAATGTCTGTTAGAAGCCAGTCAATCTTTGAAAGAATTGTTGATATGCAAAGAGGTACGTGTAACTAACGCCATTTTATGAATATGATAGCCCGACAGATGGCGCCGCTCAAATCGTTAGTTCCTAAGAATATCGGATAGGCAGCAAGTTTTATTTTGCTTTCTTTTTTATACTGATGAATACGCGTACAGAAATCACGTGTTCATAAAAAGGAATATAATTGCTAATATGTTGTGTTTCTTATTTCTTATTTCCTTGCAAAGCAAAACACGATTAGTAAGATAGGGGTGGGGAAAAGCAGAGGGTTTTGAGACGAAAGGAATATTGAATACATCAGTGATCATTAAAGTATTATTACGCATCTAAAGTACCCCATCTACCTATCTATCTATCTATCTATCTATCTATCTATCTATCTATCTATCTATCTATCTATGATAAATGTGTAACAGTTTCCAGATTTTTTAAATTATGTATTCTGCTGTGTATTTAATTTCTACTTTTTGCAGTGAAAGCTTTTTCACACGCCTAATACATTCCTATCTATACATCTTCGTGATTAAAACGGTCGAAATATCACCTCTGATGCCAGTTAATGGTGTTGCATTCATGTAAAATGTGAATAACCAAAGTCAGCTGCTCTTACAAACAATACTAAGCCTAAAATATTTGTTTTATTTCATATAATTAACTAAAATCATGTATTTGTAAAATCTACATCAACGCCATATGTTGTCTTTTTTATTATGTACGCTTATTTTTCGGTTTCTAAGTGATTTTCTAAATGTTTGTATATTTCATATTTGACCAGTGTGTTTGTATAAGCGCATGTTATTGATGAAGAACCTACAATTATCCAGAAAGTGCAAGTCAGGACATCTCTCCAGTCAATTTTTGCAAGAAGAATGAATGTTCATATATATATATATATATATATATATATATATATATATATATATATATATATATATATATATATATATATATTTTGAACAATAAAAAAATAAAAATCTTTAGACACACTGGGTTGTAGATTAATATTCTTTCGTTTTTTTTATTATTATTCCATTTAGATTCCTCGACTAGTTTCGACCAAACTTTAAAGATTGGTAGCAATCATCGGGAGGAGAAATATTTCTGCTTGCTGCTAGCAGTGAACTACAGAAATATATATATATATATATATATATATATATATATATATATATATATATATATATATATATATATATATATATATATATACGAAAATAAATGAATAGATAAAAATAAAATATAAATAATGGTAAACGGAAAAATAATTTTAAAAATAATTTCTTTAATTCAATAAATTCAAGTTATTTATATTTTGTAGTATAGTAAGATCTTCCAAAAAGCAAAGATTACACCTATCACTCTTACCGTTTATGATTTAGTTCTCGTCACCACTTTCCGCAATACTTCTGGATTAACTCCTTTACTTTGCCAATAATATTTTGAGAGAGCTGTCTTGTTAGACTCAATTTATGGTTGCCAAACCTTTGTTTCCCTTCTGTTTCTGTCAAGCCAAAATAGTATTTCAGATGCTTTTCACGTTTTCCCTATAAACAATATTCTTAGTTAAACAGTCTCCGTTTGATGAACATTTAATATTGTTTCGGCAGTTTCATTTTCTATAGTTTTCTTCTCTTTTGTCATTGGAATTACTTTTGTAATTATGCAGTAATTTATTTTTATGATAGATTCCCTACTATAATCTTCATATTGCTTATGTATGTGTCTCTTACTTTTAGATTGTTTATGTTAAATGCCTTCCTTAGTGTTGGAGAACTTTCAAAATATTTATCGACTTCTTTTAGGAAAATCGTCCCGACACTTGTTTTAAATTTACGGATATAAAGGGGTTTAAACCATAAATCATTGTGGCTTCTTTTTTAATTTTTTTCACGTAGTATTCTATATTTACATTGTGTTTACTGTCATCCGGGACTTTAAATATTTAACTTTTGCTTCGTCAAATATTTCTTTATTGCAAATGCCAACCTGTATAAATAAATAAGTTCAATAAATATGCGAATGAATAATCTAAAGTGTTCGGCACGACCCACTTTCCACTGCAGTCGCATATTATTCTATATAGAGAGAAAATAGGATTTACTGATGTTTTTATTTATTTTTCTCATTTACATTTTTGTATATTTATGCATTTCGCGAGTAAAAGTTATTCTGAATTACTTTACAATTAATATCTGATGAATTGTGAGAAGGTGTGATTGACTGCATCGACATCTGAATGTCTTATATAGATTACTATGCGTAGCTTAATCTGGACACAAGTATAGTACATTAGATTAGTATCGAACTCAGTAATAATACATATTTTGATAGGCACACTATACAAATACACACAAATATAATATTTTGTATTTAGACAGCAGTATTTTGTTAACGGAAGTTTGATTAAAGACAAAGTACTTTTTATTTTTTTGGTTGACATATATAATTAGATGTTTTAGCTATGAGTTTCGCTAGTATATCCTGTTGTCTTCAGTTTTTGTTTGCATAGATGGTGTCTGTATGCTATGTCTATTTGCAATCACTGGCACACTACCCACAGGCACATGAAATAATGTGTCTGGTCCGATGTTAGAGGATGACCCTACAAGGAACGCTACGGTATATATTTAGTTTTATGGCTATTTAAGGGTTTCAGAAAAGTAGTAGCTCATTAAGTTGGTGAGTAGTGGATGAAAAGTTGACAAATTTAACATCTTATTCTAATTTTGAGACTATTTCTCCGCGTCAACTGCAGCTGAT
This sequence comes from Acanthosepion lycidas, assembly GCA_963932145.1. Classification (NCBI taxonomy): domain Eukaryota; kingdom Metazoa; phylum Mollusca; class Cephalopoda; order Sepiida; family Sepiidae; genus Acanthosepion; species Acanthosepion lycidas. Next base: position 32,405,903 of record OZ010594.1, on the reverse strand, counting down.
TAATTTGACCACTAAAAGGACAATTATAAGTTTTAATTTAGTTTAAGTCGAACTTTCTATTTTGATATGATCTGTGTGATAGGTCGGTGAGTTTTTTTTTATTTTTGCTCGGCATGGCAAGCAAGATAATAAAATATCAAAGCTAAACCTTCTAAGTAAAAACACACGCAATACGATAATCAATATTAAGACAATAAATGGCTAATTTCTAATCAAATGAATTGAAGAAAAATGATATATTCCGGGTATAAAAATACTAGATTCTATTCAATAAAAGGAACAGTGATGGCAAATAGGCATAACGAACGGACACCCTCTATGCAAAAAATTCTTACGGCGAGGTTCGTTCTTACTAGGTGATCTGTCTTGAATTATGAGTTAGGTGTGAACAAAGTGAAACAATATTTTTATATAAGACAGGGCTATTCTATAAAGAACTTTCTGACGAAACCTTAATTACAGCATCCATAGCAAGGGAGACCATTATTTGTCAGCTTATTTTTTTGATGTGGGAAAGCAAGATAGTACGTTATCCGAAAAAAGGTTAAGTAATAAAGAGAGAGCGATAGAGAGAGCAAGGGGGTAATTGTGTGTGCGATAGAGAGAGAGAAGAAGAATGGGTATGTGCGAAACCATATTATGCAATGCTTTTACCTTGCTTCTGAGAAGGACCTGCACCACCAATACACAGACAAAAGTCTAAATGATTAATATATATATATATATAGCAATTAATGCATTTTTTTTAAAATCTTACATTATTTATTATTACTATAGACGTATATGCACCCACTAAATGTGTGCATTCAGAGTAACACGACTATATCTTCTTTCCTGGCATGATAGTCAGGGATCCGAACTTTGGAGTAACTTCTGACGAGGCTATCCTATCATATATATACTGCCATTTTATGAATAGGTTCTGGACTGTGGAGTAGTCTTCGGTTAGACATCTCGATGTCATGATGGAAGTAGAATTACCGCTGTACATCCGGACACTTCAAGCCAGGTTGTTGATACACGCCTTATCTGTGGATATGACTGTTTCGCCGTCTCGTCTTCACCAGCACGAATATGTGTTATCCAATCATAAGTACGACAAAAGCGAACCAAAAAATCAAACGCAATCACACAAAAACACAAGTAAACATCACATTCACCATCTGTTACACCAATGTGAGAGGTCTGCGTTCCAATTTTCCAGAAGTGGAACTTCCTCTTATTGAGGTCAAACGTGACCTTTTGTTTGTGTCTGAAACCGGCATCAATCCATCTATCCCAGTGCACGAACTGGCCATCCCAGGATACTCACAGCTAATATTGAAACATGACACTCGAAATAACGGCCACGGCCACGGATTCAACACCTACAAAAATGACGAGTCCCTATGTCGCAGAGACAGCCAAAACAAGTACCCTGATTTCCCGTGTTTGTGCTTACGCGTGGCCCTTGTTCGCAATACCGTTGTTTTTATTATCTAGTTCGCTTCTTCACCAGAATTCTTCAAAATAAGATACTTCTCTATTGCCTACGAACTGACATGCAATTCTCCTAGACTCCTTCCTCACATCCTGCCTTGAAAGATGATCTGCTGAAGTGTTACTTCCCCAGGGCACTTCAGACCATTCACTGGTCAGTGTTAAAGTTAATGTCAAACCAAAGGCATTCTCTGATGTACTGTTTCATAGAACGATTTTTCGATACACCAAAGCAGACTGAGATAGCATCAGATCTTACATGTCTGAAGCTTCTCTCAGCTTTCTTCTTTCTGACTATAGCAATGAACGAGTGATCTCACTAAGATTCCTTGCCTTGAACGCCTATTGGGACTTAAGCTGACCCAGACCTAGTGGAACAATTCATCTCCAACGGTGCTAGAAAAGAAAATGGTCGATTTCTTGTATTGCTCCAGTAAGTACCTGACTCCTCCTACTATGACCCTACCTTTACAAGAGCCAGATCAAACCGGAAATTGAGTACTACTGCCATATATAGGACGGAGCTCTACAGTCTTCGCTTTTTAGTCATGATAGAGTCCAAAACCATCTATGCGGCCCTACGACCTCGTTTTCAACTTTGCAAACCATTTCCCAAAGATGAAATGATGAAATCCTCTCGATATCCTATCGTTATTTTCATAGAAAATGCTTCAGCTCTTAGCCTCCCAGCTAAGACCCACTATGTCGCCTATATTGAGTTGAAATACCCTCATTCCCTTCGTATTCCTTTAGTAAGGAGTAAGTTACACTCGGATAGCTTCTTCTCAAGAACTGTTGCTTTGTAGAACAGAATACCAAGAGGATGCCTTCACCACCACTACAATCTTTTCTTCAAGTCTTCAAGTCTAAGGTTAACCATTTTCATTACCACACATCAACATAAACTGCACCCATTACTCTTACCGATCGCACTACTCCTTCAGTAATCCTCTACCCTTGGGTATAGAGTGTAAATTAGTAAAAAAAAATTACACAAACAGGTGTGTATATTTTATTTTGATCCCCATCACCTCTCATCAACTGATAACACACAAATGCACGGAAACAAAGTTTTTATTCTTGATATTCCCTACTATATATTTATCGTATGAATAAATTTTTGACACGAAGCTATATACAAAAGCTAAACAACAAAAGACTTGCTTACATATTTGTTTATTCACTTTAAATTAACGACAAAATAAAAAAATAAGTGCTGTTTAGAAAAAGCGACAAAATAAAATTAGATCGTTGTCAAGGGGGTAGAGTTTTTACGTAAATAAATTGAAACGCTATTATAAACTATACAATATGCTATAATATGCCATATTTTGGGAGTATTCATGTACAAAGAAAATTTAATTTAACTTGTTTTTCAGCCTTATACCCGAAAAGATTTCAACCTTTTCCTGCTAATATGATGAAGAAATGAAAAAGTCTTCTGGAAAGATTTAGGAAATTATAGTTATTATTAGGTTGGTGCAAAAATAATGACGTAATAATGTCGTTTTTTGACCTATTTTTAACGTCAAAAAACGACATTATTACGTCATAATTTTTGCACCAACCTAATAATAACTATTTGCACAGCATCGAAAACTTGAAAGCCATCATCAATGTTAATCGCTAGCCAAAGAACGATAATAATGTAAATGAGAAAATTTTCAGGGAAACAGATTTGGTCGACAAACCATTCTTCGATTTTTCCCTTTATTTGGTTGTTCCTTTCTTCGGAATCTGACTAAGGTTATGATTTTATTATAATTATTATAATAGCTAATTATCTCTTCTAACATGAAAATTAAGTCCTGTTATACTAGGAAATATAAATCTCCAAATTATAGAGCATATCTGACTAGCTTAACTCTAGAGTATGAAGTCAAAAAAGTAAGATTTGTTTTAATGGGGGATAATTAAAGACTCTCATTTGAAATGTTGAAGTTCGGACTTGAACAGCTGACGTCGGTGAGGAATTTGTAACTATCTTAGCCACAAAGCCAAATCAACAGATATTGATTTAATATAGAAATAAATATCCTTTTCTGCATTTGTTGTAATATTTACACTGTTATTTTAATTTCTGTTTGCTCGAAGTGAGTCCTATGTAGAGAACTTAGCAGCTGAAACTCAATTTCAATTTGTCTCTCATGGGAACTATTGCTTTTTCATTGACTGACACAAGTTTTGACCTTTTGATATAAAATACTGGTTTCTCTTCATGTGTCATTACTTCATATCTGCAATATCTGTTTTTGACATGCAAAGTGGAATCGAGTTCAAATTTCATCCACATTTTATTTGGAGGAAAGCATGAATCCATTTCTTCCCCTCCCCAAACTACGGGTAAAATAGTATGGTAGTCTTGAGTGACAGCCAGTCCTGGAGAAGAGCAATTCAGAACTGTGGAGAAGGCAATGAGAAACTACTACATTATATTTGGCAATTCATAGACAATAAAGAAAATCAATTTGTGGATAAGTATGAAGGAAAATATTTTTCTTCTACATGGGCCATAGAATTTTCTCTCATGTGCGATGAAATAAGAAATAGTAAAAACTCTCCTTGTTACAAAATGGAACACGTAACAAAGCCTTCAAATCAACTCCTGAACATGAGTAAGCTATTTTCATCATAGAGGATATTTCTATAGAACCACCATTTAAAAAAATATTTAGTAATGAAATTAATTAGCACTAGTTCAATTTGACTGGTTTGGAAATTGCTTAGCGAATATTTGTTTTTTTAAAGTGCAGATTTTTATTAATTTTGGATGAGGAGAATGTTTAGCGACGTTCAATTCTTCAGGTGTGAGTGCGGTAAATCAATTCTAAAACTAATCTGCAAGAGGGATTTAATTCATTTTTAACTAATAGTTTTCCAATAAAAGCAGTACTCTTATCATTCAAGTCTTTCCAATCGAAATAGCCAAACTAAATTCGAGATTCGCACCCGCTGTTCAAGTTCATTGTTTTCTGCCATCTTGTGACATAGCAGTACACTCTTTGTCTAAGCTATGGATGGTGACAGATACTACGATAAATTATCTAAAGTATTTGTTATTTTGTTTATAAGTACATTGAAAGTTATTCTGGAAATACGCCCACAACCACATACCACACACACACACACACACACACACATATATATATATATATATATATATATATATATATATATATATATATATATATACATATTAAACTTTTATTTCTAGTACTAAAATTGTTACAAATGTATCTGATAATTTGAGTTGCTCATCAGAAAAAAACTTTTTTAATTTGGGAATTTATGATTGTCAGATATTACATCCCTACGGACAAAATCTATGATAATGTCAACCCACTCGCAATATCGCAATTTTCATTGAATATTTCTCTTGGCAGTGTTATCTCCTCTTATTTTACATCACTTCAGGTTATAATCGATTAATGATTTCTGCTCACAACGATCTCTCTCGATGCCCATTCTTGTGATCTGTCTATCATTAAATTTTGTTGTCTATCCCCTAATGTCTCTCTATACCAATCAAAGTTTGTATCCCTTATGTCATATTTTTTCTGTAGTTACTTCATATGCTGTGCCGCTGAATATTTATGTTGACTAATTAAGCTGTAGAAAGTTGGCAAATGCAATAAAACTATTAGATTTATGATTGGTTTGCTTAGAATAGTTTGGCTTTAAGCTGAGATTTGGTATGTTCTCAAAAGAGAACTTGTTCTGTTCATCAACAGTTTATCTTTAGTTCTGTGAAAGAGCGTCTAATATGAATAAAACAGGGTTGACGAAAACAAGGAGAAAGCGAACATTCTTCACTACAACACTTTGAAACCTGATTACTTGCACTCTCCTTAAGCATTCTTAAAAAATATTTCAAGGAATTATTCTTCTTTTATGTGAAATGCCCCTCAGGACTTGGGCAATAATGTCTCTCTAAAATTCTTCAATTGTTTTTAACTAACTTTTGACCCTTTACCACCCCTCTTTTTTTTCCTGTTCTGTTTACCATTCACACATATTCGTTAAGTAGGTTAATGACCTTTTTCTCCGGCTTCTCTTGTCTTCTGTATGTTCTCTGAGTGTTCATTTAAGGGATTAGGATTTTTAATTGAAGTGAGTTATAAGAGGTTAAAATTCTGATAAGATATGTGATCACTTCCGTCATTTTAGTTTGGAAGATCTTTGGCAAGTATACAAAGTTTGCGCCGGAAAATTCATTATGGTTTGGAGAGATTTTATAGTCTCTTATAGAATTCGCTTCAATATTTGAAATTTTCCTTTGGATTGATTGGATACTATTGATGTATCGTCTGAATACTCCCTAACAGAACATTCTTCAGGGAGATCAAACTTCAAAAATTACGAATAATTCTGAAATCTCTATTCAGCGGATTTTCTATTTTCTATTAAAATATCTATATTGAACTTAGATTCGAATTTCTCATATGATCATCAATTCTGTCAGGAAATAGTTAAATATCATTTCTATATTTGAAGAAAATTTATTTGAGATAATTTTATCTCTTTATTCATCAATGATTATCGAAAACTCGGTGCGTAAAAAGCAAGTTCAGATTTCTCAAACTTCAATTGTCTTTGATTAAAATTCACCTGGAATGTGTTGTTAGCAGCCAAGAAGGGCGGCCATTTTATTTTTCAGGTATTGCGATAAAAACCACTAGCTTCCCAACCTATTATTCTTATTCTTTTGTATAGAGTTTCACCTTTTTAACCTCTTTACACGCTTAACGTAATACTAGCTTTAAAATGAGCTTCTGTTTTGCAAATTTCCCTTATGCCCGTCATTTAAAATTCTACACAAATGAATATAGGCAAATTAACACGTTAGATTAACAAAAAGCAACTAGCTGTAAGAATGTCACAAAAAGAGATTTTAGAAAAGTTAAAAACTAATAAGCAAGAAAAGTCACTAGAAAAGCATGTAAATATTTAAAGAAACGGTTATCACGAATCTAAAAAAGAGAAAAATTGAAGAATATTAAGAATATTGCGTAAAGGCATGAAAGCAACAAAATGTATCATCTGAAAAGTGCAGGTAAGACAAAGGAGTACATCAAACCTGATTTCTCAGTAGTATAGTGATAAATATAGAGCAACACTGAATACATCTGATTGATGAATGGGCTAAAAGTCGGAATGCTTAATTACTTTAATATATATATATATATATATATATATATATATATATATATATATATATGATTTAATGTCACGAACATTTTGTGTTTCATCTAAAATGGAAGTAAAATATTCTATTTTCATAAAAATTTTGCTTTATTTAAAATTGCGTATTTATGTTTAGAGAGCTTTAACTCATTAACAGCTGTTCTAATTTTATCTTTTTCAGGTAAGTCAGAAAGTCAAAGATTTATTTAATCACCTTGACTGTTTCTGCCATTCAAAGTAAGAGAGATTTTTCTACTTGTTTTATTCTTTCCTCGTACAAACTGTTTTGTTTCGTTTGACTTACTGTTCCACCTACCCAGCAGTCAATATTGAAGAATTAATCTAATTAATTCAAGAAGGAATTATGTGTGTGGTTACTCTTCACTCAAACCTGGCTAATAATAGCAGCTGTGAGGAAGGAGATCGCTAACTTGAAACAAAAGAAGCATAATATTGAACTTACAAACACAGACGAAGATCGAAGCATCAGAGAATGACTAATTTCCTATCAACTTTCTTTGTTTATTCGCCTCCTACTTCAGAAACTATGAAGTAGTTACATACTCCTAAAATACTCGCATATATATATATATATATATATATATATATATATATATATATATATATATATATATGACAACAAAAATTTGTGACATCAAAGCACTATTTCTGAGCATTTTTTCATTATGACAATGATCAAGTTACCTTTGTAAGTGGCACAGGTACTTCACTTTTAGCTCCACTCTTAATAAATGCCTTTTATTTGAATTCATAATCTCAAAGATTATTTGATGAAACATATCGATGAAATGCTTTTGCAGATGTGGCGAAATTTGATGATTTTCAGTAGCGTTGTTCTCCTTGTAGACCAAGCTCTCATGCTGCGATATCTGCGTATGTTGGCTAATTTGCATTTTGCACGCAGCACCTTCGATTCGATTGATTGCTTAGTGTATGATACATAAAGAGGAAAAACTCTAAGTTAAAATGCCCTCAACAGTCAGTTTAATCTCGCCAATTAAACAGAAATGCGAAATTATATCGTCTACTACCAACAGCGCGTTGAATTAAATTCAGGTGACTCAAAGGAAACAATAATCCCAATTTGTATCTTGTCGGAAATTTTGTTTTCCCTAATTATTTTTAGAGACAGTCTTTTTAGAGATTAAGACCCTTGAAAATGTGGGGAATTTTTATTAGGTTGAAAAAAAAAATCTAGTGTGAGAAATGTGTTTTAAAGGGAAATGGATAGCGGCTTGGATCGAGGAATCAGAGAGACGAGTTCGAATTCCATTACGTGCTAAAACCCTTGGGAAAGGTGTGAATTCTCTTCTTCTCTCTCCAGCTATGGGTAAATAGCAGGACAAACTGGGTTCTATAGCCTTGGATGGCAACTGGTCTAGGAGAAGGAAACTCTGAACTCAAACCCGGAGAGGAGACCCTAAGGCTACTTTCCCGCAACTCCTGCAACCGTGCTGGTACCAAACTGTATTGGTTTATCCTCTCCTTTGGACTCTGCTAGAAGACCAAGACGGGGAACTACACGTCTCCATATATCCCGCACCGCGCTACTCCATCGTCTCTTGAGACGGACGGATGCTGACGACGGATATATATATATATATATATATATATATATATATATATATATATATATTCCTATATTTAAGGGATCTCTTTGTATATATATATATTATTCCTATATCATATATACGAGGAAAAGTTTTCGCCTTGATGAATGTCTAGATGCAAATATATTCTTTCCCCTTTTTTCAATTGTATGTGTTTCTTAAATAAAATAGAATCCTTATCGACACCTGTTATCCCCATGTAAATACTCCAATTGCTACTAGAATATTCTTCAATCAATATCATCCTATCTGAGACGTAGTCTCTTTCTATTCCTATATTTTTAGATTGTAAATTCCTTTAATGAGCAGGTTTTCAGCACAGTATCAAATACTATAAATTATATACTTGAAAATGATCACTCCATTTATACATTTTGCATATCTTGTATCATCTAAAATGCGAGTAGGCGAGGCATGATTATGGTGATACACTTTGTCCCCAAAAGTATAAAATGGACAATTTGATAGCCCTCATGTGCGCCGTTTGAGGAATTTTTACTAAAAATTTATTGAAATATCTTCGTAACTTTTAGAGCATTCTGTGCCTATGAAAAATGATTGACTTTTATTCATTCGATCAATTAGCCGAATAAGGTATTTAACAATTACTTTGGCAAATGTCTGCGTGTGCGGAACTTTCAATGATGTTCGATATCATAATGTTCGACATCATAATGATTTGCGAGACCAACTTGCTAGATTTTACCTCACGACACACAGCATTCATTTAAACTAGTCCGGTAAAAAGAAGAAGGTAGAATTTTAAACAAATCTTTCAAGTTAATCATGACTACCGTAAGATTCAACATTAGAAATCTTGCCTCTTCAATTAAAATGAGTGTTTTTATTCAAATATTGGAAGCAAAAAACACAGTATAATTCGATTCTTTATCTTCGCCGTAAAAATGACGCTTGATGAGCCCAGATGTATCATTCACGCCTTTTTACTTGTCTCGCCTTGAAGTTGACATTTTCTAGCAACAGATATTTTATGATTATTTTGCTTAATAAAGTTGTATTTGGTAAATTCGCAATGCTGTATTCAGAATTGACCAAATACAACTTTATTTATCTTCGTCATTATAAGCAAACGGTTACTTTCTTTTGGGCCGATTCAATCAAACATTACGTGCCTTGCATGAAATAAAGTACTTGTTTGATTCCAAAAAACGTAATGGACATCTTCTAGTCCAACACATATCACGCCTTTGACCTTTATTTAAAGCACAAGGCAACGATACCTTTTTCGCTATGATATTGTCTTTGTAAGTTACACTGAAAATTTAAATTCCAAAAATTCGAAGTCTATAATAATTATTCACCTGTTTAAAAGAATTTTTTTATTAAACACATTTTTGGGGATTTTCTTTTAAAGAACACAATGCCCGGAATTTATATGTGTCGATTTGTGGCGATGGGAAAGTGAGAACGATTTTATAAGTACTTTTAGAAAGTTCACCGAAAAAACGATAAAGACAATTTTTAAAATAATAACCAAGCAGTTACCAAATTTTAATCCTAAACCTTCTCCTATACACACACATGCACGACAGGGACATGTGTATAATCTTCTATCTTCTAGTAGTGTTAGTAACATTTTGTACGGATTTATTCGTATTTGGCTGGCATTTTAACATTTTGCATTGATTGGTTATTGTTATTAACATCTTATTTAAAAAACCTTTATTCAATAACGGTATATTAATTTACTAAGTAAGGTCTATACGTTTAAATTATTCACTGGTTCCTTAAAGAGGCTGTTTATTTATCAACTATAAAAAGGTCGTTTTCTTTCTGTTGTTGAAACCAGCAGGGCATGTAGTTGTCTAGTTTTTTGTTAAATTACCATTTATTTTCCTAGGAAATGACATTGTCTGGTGTACAATATTATAGCCGTTTACATCCTCCAGGGTTTGGTGTCTGGTTGATGTCTTTCATTTTAAATCTGCGGGTCATGACCTATTTAGGAAAGGCAGTTTCTTAATTTTCGTTTCTTCCCTTACTTAGCAGTCATTTACAATCGCCTGATGAGATGCGTTGATTCGCATCGAAACACGACTGCAACTGTGTAGAGTTTTTGGCATGTTTTCGATGTAATATCCCAAAATAAAGTGTTTATATATATATATATATATATATATATATATTAATAAAATAAAAGAAAGAACAAGAGGAAAAACGTTTATTTTAACACATTTCGTTCCTTGAGGAACTTTATCAAAGCAATTGTAGAAAGTTTAGTAATCATTATTTATACACTGAAGTAACTTGGAGTAACGTTAAGCCTTTAAATTTTGAATTAGAGAAAATTCAGAAATATTCTAAAATCTTATTGCGTAAATTATGGAAGATACTAAGTGAGCGTATTAAACAAAAATGGAATAATGATTTTACGAAATTATTAATTATTTATTTTTATGTGTTTTTATTTCATTTTATATTGTTTAATTATTTATTCAATTCATTTATTTATTCATTTATTTTATTTTAGTTTTAAGTTTTCATTTTTAAAAATTTCAGATTCATACATAAATATGTTGGACTGAGAAAGAAGCTTTTGTTTTAGGAAAGGAAAGAATGAGAATCCTGTGATAAGTTAATATCCTGGCAAGAATAAATTGTTGCACGTTTGAGATCGAAATTGTATTTCATGTTATTTCTAGGTATAAATAATGCATTGGGTTAATTATTATGTTTGGGAACCTAGACCTTTGTTATAATCATTAATACGTTTCTCTTTCTTTCGTTTTTGCTAGTTTCACCAAAATATACTGAAAGAAAAGGCCGTTACAGTTTATCTTATATATGCCAGATTTTACCTGAAGATCAATGATTCACAAAGACTCGACGAATGAACACTTATGCAGGTTTATCCACATTAACTGCCCTACAGGATGAGGCAGTAGCAACAAAAAGATGTCACTCTCCTCATAATCAAATTTGTCATTGTGTAATCAATATTCGTAAATACTCAATAGTTTAATAGAACTGTATATCATAACGTCTCTGACTCTAATCTTGATTCTTATTCAGTCAGGAAAGGTTGTAAGAATAAATTACGCAAGTTATACAAGTATAAAAGAAGGAATTATTTTAAGGTCAGCAATTTTTATATCTCACAAAAGAAAATATAGGTGTTTTGTTTTATTCTACTTTGACAAACTAATGTTAATTTAGGAGTCGTTGTCCCAGGAAAAAATTTCAAATATTTTTGTTAAAATTGATGTTTCACGAACGAATGCAAAAAGACCCAAACAGAAAGCTCTCAATATTTAGTTGGAAAAACTGTGATAAATTCATTATCTTTAAGTCTTCAATGAGAAAATAAAATCTTAAAAGAGAAAATAATCGTGAATTTGCTGCTGTCAATGAAATTATGTTTTTTTGGTTTAGGTATTCGACAGTTCTTAAATAGTGAATATTATTGTCACTCAGTCTTTACTTGATTATGGTAAAAAAAAAAAATAATACATGAATTCTCAAATTACGGCTTATGTCTAAGTATTGAGTCATATTGTGTTTCTATATTAGGATGTGGTAGTCATTCGTCATGTGGAACCCATTAAAAATATTCAGTTCACAATCGCTACTCTTTAAAATTCTTTTATTTACCGAAAAAAAAGAAAGTTTCGCTCAGTCACTTTTCTTTACCCAAGAGTTTGACAAGTGTTTCTTCATTTTATTTTTGCTGCTTTTCATCTTAAATCTCAGACCGTTAAATAAACAGTGTGGGTTTTATAGTATGTAATTCTACAATATAGAGTTAGGGCCGGCGTCTTGTGATAAAAACAAAAGAAAACAATAGAAGTCATATGAAAGACTAGTGAAAACTTAACTATAATAATAATACTTAATCTAAAAAAACTATTATCTAATATTAATTGTGTCAATGAATAAACATAATTATAATGTATCACGAATTAGTAAAGAATAAGGAATATAGCTCTTGGTTTATTTAATCGATGACTGTCAGTAAAACATTCTTAAATGAATGTACAGTAAAAGACAAATTCCAAAGATTTAGTGATCGACAGGATTACGGAAATAAATGAAAAATATAAATTGATGTGGCTACATACCTGAAAACCTTAGTCGATCCCTCTTCGAAGAAGAATCAGCAATATTACTGGTCATAAACTGGCGGTTCCATTAACTTTGCCATCGCCGTAAGATTGCCTCTCTATGTCTTTTTTATAAATACTGTAATGGTAATTGTTCGGATAAGCTCTTCGCTATGATACTTTGAGTTTTTGAATTTATGCGCAGCACTAGACTGACGTCGAAATCTCATCAATTTACAGTTAAGCTGATTAGATGTAGTCGTAAATTATATGCTAAACATTTCTTCTCTCACGCTTCTCGCCTGTGGAACTCTCTTCCGGCTCCATGCTTTCCAGCCAACTTTAAGCTGCAAAAAATTAAATGCAATGTCAATCGCAATCTACTGTCCTCCTGGTTACTCTCTTCTCGTTGTGTTCATAATTATTGTTTCTGTTGCTAATTCTTCTACACCCTGTAACCCCTTGTGCTTTAGTGGCATTATTACCTTGTTTGGAGTGATACCGGTTTAAAAGATTAGTCATTTTGTCTCACTATTCCCAATCCCACATAAAGGCTGGAATGTTCTAATATCCCTTTTTTCTTCTGCTTCTGATACTGTGATAAACTGGTCACTTTTTATGTTTAAAGCCATGTTATCTGACTAAAATTTTGTCACCTGATTGCAAATTTTCTCTTCAAACCACTGTTGAATATATTACAGTAACAATATATTGTAATGTCAACTCGCTGACTATCGCCCTGTTGAATAAATTCTTCATTACTTTTTTATGTGGGGAATTTAAGAAAGGAAAAGAAAATAGATATGCTTCTTCCAAAACAATTCTGGCCGTGTCAGTACAAGTGACAAAAACAAAAATAATTCACCCAACTTTCAATCCCAAATTTGAGGCTCCATTACGAATCTTAACAGAAGGTTATGTAAAACTTATAATGTAAGTAGAGCTTTCTTATTGACCAAACGAGAATTATTGTATTTTCCTCAAACGTTTAAAATCATTTCTTATTTGTGTCCGTTTCTTTCCTTTTATCGCTTCACAGACTTCTTTTTTGTTGAATTTCATCGTATTCCCCGACCTACACACGCTCTCTCTCTTTTCTTTCTCTGTCCCTCTCTCTCCACCTCTCTATTGATTGTTCGGTTGTTTTGAACATGTTACGACAGCCGTAAATGATTTCACCCACTTGACTTTACTTGTCACCTGAACGGGATGATTCGGATGAATGAATCATGTCAAATGACACGAGTGAGTAAATAGTTTTCTATTTGAGAGGCACACGTCAAAGAAATGTCAAAATTTTGTCTCTTTGGAAATTAAATATCAAATGCGTTTTGCTTTCTTTATAAGAAATGATTATTTCGTATAAAATCATTAAGAATTTCTAATAAAAGACCATAAAAAGGCAAATGTATAGTGCTTTATTAAGTATCTTTGCGGTTTTAAAATGTAAATTTTGGAGTTAAAATATTGTCATTTACATTTATTTATGATCCCAAAAGAGGTCACAGTGTAGCATTTTTATTAAGATTATTTATCTCTATTAAGCTTAAAATGGAGAACTAAAAATTCTTTTTTATGCATACATGCATATGGTGGTTGCCAACTCATGTCCGAGTACGGCCATTACTAAATAACTTTTTGGAGAATATCTACAGATGTGCTGAAAAAATGTGGATTTTTAGCCCAGCAAGGGACCTGCATACTCTGGCACAAACAGGGCATTGAAGAGGTGCAACAGCTGGTGTTACATTATCATGCAATTTAAAATGTCGCATGAAACCGCTTCTAGACCCGCATGTCTTATTGCAAATATCACATTTTAGTTGCTGGACGTCTACGGCTATATTGTCAATTTCCCCCCTCTGTCGGTGCGCTCTCAAGTGACTCCTCAGACCAGCCATCGACAAACACAATCTACCACAATCTGTACCCGTCAGATCAAGCTGCCTGCGGGTGTCTTCAGGAAGTTCAACGGGGACGCCTTTACACAAATCTCTTTTAAGCTTCGCATACCTGCTCTTCACCTCAAAGTGGCACCTTCCACTCCGAGCAACCTCATTCCAGTTATTGCGAACAGATGCACATTCTTCCCAGTGCTCACAAGAAATGTTGCATTTTTCAGTGTATCCTTAAAGCGCACCTTAGGTTTGACGACATTTCTCCTCCCTGTAGCTCACCATAAAACAATTGTTTTGGAAAATAGCTCTCATCCATTCTGACGAGGTGGCCTGCCCACCGAAGTTGATGTTTTAGTATCAACGACTCACTACTATCATAGCCGCTCCACTCAAGCACGTCTACATCACTAACAAACATTTGCCAAGGATACGACGTAAGCAGTACTGGTGGAATCTCTCAAGCCTTTTAATTTGTCTACAGTAAACAATCCACGACTCGCAAGCATAAAGAAGTGCTGTAAACACACATGCACGATATGCCTTTAGCTTTGTACTCACTGAAATTCCGTGATGAGACCACAGAAGTTTATTCAGTTTTCTAAATGCGTCGCTAGCTTTTTGTATGTGTTTTGAAATTTCCGTATCAAGATCACAGAACATGCTCAACGTGCTCCCAAGATACACAAACGCGCAAACAGCTTTTAACCTTTCACCATAGACAAAGATACTTGGTTCACGATATGGCTTCCCTGGAGCTGGTTGGTACATGGCTACTGTTTTTCAAACTAATAATCAATCCCAGTGCAGTGCGTGCATTAGAAAAAGCATCCATGAGATGCTGCATATCTCCTTCCGAGTGAGTCACAAGATCGCAGTCATCAGCATATAGCGAATCCCTGTTCAAAGACAAGTCAACTTTCGACTTTGCATCAAATCTCCTGAAGTTAAACAGCCTTCCTGTTGAACAATAACGAATGTAAATTTCAAGGTTGCAGTTCTTAAAGGCCTGTTCAAAAACGATAGTGAAGTACAGGCCAAATAGAGTTGGAGCCGCAATGTCGCCTTGCTTAACTCCATTTTCAACTGTCACTGACTCAGAGAGCTTTCCACTAACATTAACCTATGCCTTCATATCATGAAACAAGCGAAGAATGGAAACAAACTTTTCGGGACAACCCAACTTCCTTAAAATATTCCATAAGGCCTTTCTGTTTACAGTGTCAAATGCTTTTATCAAGTCAACAAATACCTGGTAAAGATTCATATTTTGAAAATCATCTATACCCTGCCACGTCTAACCCTATAGCCCGATTGTGACGCCGGAAGAGCTTCATTAGCAATGTGGTGAAACAAGCCATCCAGCAGAACTCCACAAAGAACCTTGCCGACAACAGACAACAGCGATATACCACGATAATTTCCACAGTCATCCCTGTCCTTGCCCTTGTACAAAACAACCATAACAGCATCTTTCCAGTCACCCGGGACACTGTTATTACTCCAGGCATCTAATAACAACGAATGAAGCCGATGCAAAAGACTTTCTCCTGTGTGCTTAAAAATCTCGGCATGCAGCCCATCCATCCCAGGTGACTTTCCACCATTAAGCTTTCTACAGCACTTTCAACCTCCTCAAATGTTGGAGGCTCTGCGAGAAATTCTTTAACAGGTTTTTCAGGTACAGATCTGATAAACTCTTCGTCAGCTTCTGAGTGCCTATTGAAAAGCTCGTCAAAATGTTCACATTATCTAAAGAGAATATCATCGGGATCGAAAAAGAAGTTTTTTTGCCATCCTTAGTTCTTAGAGGGGCAACAAGTGAAGCAGAAGGCCCGTAAACTTCACGAAGTAGATTGTACATGGCCTTACTATCCTTCACATCCGACGCAAGCTGTATTTATTCAGCTTTGTCACTCCATCATTTGTTCTATATCGCTCGCAGATTTCGCTGTATCAGCTTTCATTGTCTTTAACTTGGCGTCAGTTTCCTTCTTCTGATCACCAGGTAAATCATTATGAAGTAATGCAGAGTGGATTTTATTTTCTCTTCCAAAAGATTTTCTATGTTCTTGTCATTCTGATCAAACCAATCCTGATGCTTCTTATCAATAAATCCAACAAGATCAGCACATGACTTGTACACTACCTCTTTGAAAGAAGTCATCTTCACTTACTAAAGCATCCATCTTATTGACTATATTATGCCCAGCCTCAGACACTCGCAGACGGCTAACATTCAGCCTCTTTGGAAATGGTACCCCTCACCGACTTTCCTTTTTACGGACAATACACTTAACTCTTGCTCTGTCCTGGGTATGACAAAAAAGTACATCCGATAGCAAGGCCTCTGATCAGAAGGTTTTGAGGAGCGTGAAATCACATCTTAATTGCTGCTGTTCCCAGGTCCACCCTGACCAGGGGTGGTAGCACCTTTTTGGGCCCCAGCTTTGGGTAAATAGTTACCCCTCCCACAAAGTAGTGTCATGTGTCACATGGCGCTGGGACATAGAAATACTCAGGCTGGAGTTTGTGGGTCCGTTTAAACCACTGGGAGAGATGTTCTCCTTAGCCATAGCCAAGACAGACATCTACAAGAAGGAAAACATATATATATATATATATATATATATATATATGTGTGTGTGTGTGTGAGAGAGAGTATGTATGTATCTATGTATGTATGTGGTGTCATCTATAGCATATTTCTGGTATATTTTCAGCTGGCAGTAAGAAAAAGTTATGAAAATACTTCTGAATTTAATCATTACCCCATAAATAAATGAGGCTTTAAAGTAGCATATTCTTTGTTTTAGGGGATTTTGTTTTTTGTTTTCCCATTCAGACTAGCGGGAATAACATAAATGGTTGTTTTTGGTTGGAAAAAAAAATGTAAATTTTATCTTAAAATATAATAAGCATACACGCTTAAATTACTTAACTATCGATCAGTTGTTTAATATTTTACTAGTAGGTTATATGCAAATTACTTATGTTGGAAAAACTAATGTACATTATTATTTATGGGTCAGAAGTGAAGGCCATCCTCTGTACGACAATTCGATATAAAAATGAGATTCAAATAGTAATGCTTGCCATCCTGCTTGCGAAAATAGCTTTTCTACGTCAAAGTTAAAATAGCGTACTTCTATTTCTTCGATCAACAGACAAACACCAAATGTAAAAGCATTGCCAATTGTATTTTTATGTTGCCATCGCTACCGTCTGAGCTTATTACAGAAAGATATACAGAATTTAAAATAAATAAGAAACTGCTTAAAATAATCACCATACTTTCTCTCTCCGATTCGAACCAAGCAAAACTCTAATCAATAACACTCAGAAGAAGATTTCGACCTATTTCCATTAAATCTGAAACGAAATAGAAAACCTTTCTTTTACCAATACGCATACTGAATGGCGCTTGTAGAGAATCAAGTGTCAACAAGTCTCTTCATAAATTTTATTCTTACTGATGTAATGTTGGTGTTTGAATAGCCTTCATTCTTTCTCAGATTTTCAAATTCTTTACAAGGCTCTTATGTACTATTTCAAGCAGTAATGGTTGTTCCAACTTTTTCTTTTCAGGTTCCACAAACATTTTGCCTTTTCAAAAAAACGACTACCTATTTGCTTAGCCTTTCACCCACTTTTAGTCTCACACTGTAATATGTCGCAGCTGATATCTCCAAGATGACAAAATGTCTTGTTCACAATTTGATTCACCTTCCTAACTTGGTCTGCTTGGATAACAAAGTCGCCGAGTATTTTATTATTATAGAATAACCTTTGCTTTGCACTTAAACATTTGTCTGCGCAGTCAAACACTGTATTGTTCTCCTTAAACCGTTGTACGTAATTTTGTTTCGATATTTCAATGCCTTTTTTCATGTATTTCTTTATGATGTTTTTCTCCGTAAAGACGACACTTCTGTTTTATTGATTTTTAATTTGATGTAATTGTTTTTTATATATTCATTCATTCGAAGTGTTATTATTTCGTATCGGAATGATCCAGAGCACTATAGATATTACTCATATTTTATATCGGCCTAATATTTCCAACAATTCCATCTATTGCTTCGCGTATTTCAAAGTATTTGTAAAAGTTATTCCAAATTAATACCTTCATTTGTTATCCACAATTCAGTTACTTTTTTCAGACTAGTTTACTTTTAGGTTTTCATTTCCTTGACCAAATTCTATTATTTATTCGCTAAAACCTCTTTTTAACCGCAGCTTCTAGATTTTTTAGTCTTTTAAAATAATTTGGAAATCTCATTATACATTGGAAAGCCATTTCTTGCGTCATATATAATAAATCTATATCACTTTCAGAATGTGCTAATAATATATTTGGTGGTATCATTTCATGAGATAGAACTAGAGATAGTTTCTTGTTTTTATACTTTACTTACAAATTTTTCTTTTTCTTTTCTCTTTCTGCAGCTATTTTTAGATTTCTTCATCGAGTTAGATGTACACGTTAGCGTTGTTCCTTTAAAAGGCGCCGTTTTAGAAGAAATAGGCTTTTTATTATTAATCTATTCCACTGCTATGGTCCTGTTCCGTTTAAATCAACATATATATATATATATATATATATATATATATATATATATATATATATATATATATATATATAATTATTTTTTAAAAATATATCTCCATCGCAACACAGAAAGTACTATGTTTCGAAACTGGTACTTAAATCCCAAAAATTAACTTTGAAAGTTCAATTTAAAATTCGTAGTCCGGTTTCATTCTTAAGCGATGTTAAGAATAATTTACGAAAAAATTGATTTACACTATTTATGAGTTAACTTCATGCTGTTAAGAGAATTCTCATATTTTATTAAGAGGTTTTTGGGTAATTTTCGATTGAAGGAAGTGATTGTATCTATGTGTGGCAAAATTTAAAGTCGGTTAAAGTTGCGTAGGCCTTTAATATTTGTTTGGCTACACTGACATTATTTCAAATTGTGAAGTTATAACGTTATAATATTATACTCTACTTTGTATCGAGCACTATTTTTTAAAAATAAAAAATAAATTTAATACTAAAGAATTCTGGATTATAAATCTGACTGTTCTTTCCTATTATTTGAATATATATATATATATATATATATATATATATATATATATATATATATATATATATATATATATTTATATATATATATATATGTATATATATATATATATGTATGTATGTATGTGTGTGTGTGTGTGTGTTTGTGTGTGTGTTTTATTGAATAATATAAACATATTATGTCGATATATTTTTATGCTGATCTTTTACAGTTCTCTAATCAGTTTCTTGATGCTCAGATGAAATTCATTAACCGTAGTTTTTTCTACTCAAATGCTTTCCATCTCCTTCAAGAGGTAAATTACACAAACAAACTTAGTGTAACTGTGATAAAAATCTGTATTTCATTGTGATAGTTATTTTTTAAGAAACAAGCATGAACGAGCTCTGTTATAATTTTTTTTTTTTAAATTTAAATTTATCCGTTACATTAAATGTTTTTATATGCATTTCAAAACGTTGCTGCTGCACTCGTCATAAATTAAGTTGGTTGATTGTTTTTGATATAGAGGGCCCCGAGAATTTGAATTTGAAAAAATAAACTAATTTTATATTATACTAAATTTAACACAACCAACTTAATCATACGCAATACCTCTTCTCCGTCAACTAGTGTTTTGCAAAGCACCAACATTGTATGTCAGTTTAAATGTCCTTTGGAAGATTGTACATATGTTGGTTTTATGAGCACAGCGTTATCAAGACATCTTAACTTCATTTGTCGGATACAAGTTTTATTGTACAACATCTAAAAGCACATCCCTGTCCTTCTTCAGAATATAGGAAAATACTTGTTGACAACAGGAATATAGTACACCACGAAAATTAATAAATAAAATATTTAAATTCTCGAAGTGCATATAACAAACATTTAATGCCATTTTGCATTCAAGCAATTTCCGGTCATGTCTCTTATACTGGAATGCTTGATTTGTAAAAAAAACAAAAAACAAAAAAAAAACTACCACGGATAAATTTAAAATAATTATAACAGAGCGCATTCATACATTTTTTTAAAAAAATCACCATCACAATGAAATGTATTCATTCTGGCAATTTCTGCACTTGACAGAGTAAATTCCTCATTCAAGTTTTGGCTTGTTGTTTCGTTTGTTAATTAATTAAATCTTTGATTGTTTTAGATGCCCAGTCCGATGAAATCCTAACGGATGAAATGCGTTACAAAAACTTTTTCCAATTTATCATACTATTTTTCGAAATACAGTTTGTTGATATATAAAATAAAATATATATCGTTATATCATTCATATATATATATATATGTATATTGCGATTTTAGTTCTGGTTCTGACTGATTTTTCATCTGATAGATGTCTCCATCTCTCTGTCAAATAGGATATTTGTTCTTTTTCATATCGTAGATTGGCAGGTTGTCTGCAAATGTTTCTTATGAATTAGGCAGTGTTAGTTTTAACACTGTTTATCAGAACTGCTATTCTTCTATCCTTCAGTTTATATTTTGTTCAATATACAATACTGTCAACTTCTTAAATATACAATACTGTCAATACTTCTTAAACCATAAATTGCAGATGGTTCTAATATTTTCAGTTAACATTTAAGACACACCCTTTTATAGATTATTTGAAATAAGTTCTATTATACCCCCATTTCTATTTTACCCCCATTTTTATGCTTAATACGTTTTTGACAACGATTTTACCGCTTTGCTGCAACTTTACATTTGCCGTCAAAATTTTGATGCATGTGTTTTTCCTGTTTTGTTTATTTGTTTTTTGGTTTTTAAAATTGATCGTCATCATATTTTTCACATATTGTTCAATCGTTTTCACTTCTCTTTCTCCAGAAGTGCCTGACTTAGTTTCATTAGAATGGTTATTATTTTCCTTTAATTTTTATTTTTCTCTCGGTCCGATTCAATTTTACCATCTTCTCATCTCTGGTTAGGTTTGACATTTGTCCTTTTAGTTTTATATCCCATCCTGCTTTGTTAATGGCTGTGATGGTCTCTTGAGTCATCCTTCTTCAACTAACAATGCATTGCTAATTCAACTGACTTATGTCTGTAGTTTTGACAGTATCCCTTAAATAGTTATCTTCACCCTGTTTCGAAATAATTTTGCCAGTCTCTTATTCTGAAGGATTGTAAAGGTTTTGTTCACCCTTTTCAGTATTTTTCAGTCTGTTTCCGTGGTTTTGCTGTCTTTGAAATTTGAGAGCTTATTCTACAATTTTGGTTATTCTTTTTTACTATCTTGTAATTCAGTGTCTAATAATAGTGGCTTTGTAATTTTGTTTTCGTCTGGTCTGTAAATCTCTATGATGAAACGCGTATTCTTTCTAAACTTTCTTTTTTCTGTAGCCCAAAGAGAAGGCTTGCTTTTAAGTAGCAATACATAATTATTTTCCTCTTTGTTCCATTTCCGTTTGTCTGGCCCAACTGTCCATTTTGTTTGACCCAAAAGTCACTGAATGATGACTGAGCTTCTCCTGATGGCTATCCAAGGAGAACCAAATAGGAATGTTGCCAACAATTATTGGAAGACGAACAATTCTTTCATTTTGGCTATCAAGAGTACACCATAAACTAAACACTCGTGTATCTGATTTGTACGTAATGTACGAATCAGATACATGAGTGTTTAGTTTATGACGCTTATGATTCCTGTTTACTATGTGTAACACTGGTGTAGTATTGATGGCACCCGTATCTCATATACCTAGACTCACCAGTGGAGCAGTAAAAACATCACTGTTACATAATGGCAGAGCTATACCAGGTGGAAAAAACTTCCTGGTTATATATATTAAAATTTAAATCTTAATATAGATTACTTATTTGTTATTCATCTAATGTCCAAAGTTCAAAATGCCAATTTCTCTATTAAATGCAATACAGAAATAAGAAACTAAAACATTACTTTTTATTGTTTAACAAATATATTACACAAAATGTGTAATTACACATCTTAGAGTAGATATTTCTGTCAAGCTGTTTCAGTTACTCAAGGAATTAACATTCTCTTTTTTTGCTTTGAGTGAATAATTTGCATTGCAGCTGTCTCTTGGCAGACACCAATAGTAGTCAGCCATCTTGTTTGTGTTCCATCCACCTTGGTACCTAAAATTCATTGATATTTTGGTGGAATCTTTCTCCTAGCTTATCGCTCATTGTATCAAGACTTTCAGGGAAGTAGTGCACCTACTCATTTTGCAACCCAGTGCTAGAAAAATGATAAACAGAGTTTGCACGAATTCTTCATTATTCTCTTTCTCAGGAAAACAAATACAACCGCAAAAAAAGCATTCCCGACTTCTTTTTCAACGCCACACATGGTCTCCAAAAATTTCTCATCCTGCAATAGCCACCTAATATGTGACACATCAAACATACAAGCCATAATTTTCTCACAAGGCTAGGCTAAAAACATTCTGTATTTGAATTAGCTACCACCTGGTCGAAGGCTTTCACAAATTGCTTCATCAGTCGAAGCATGATATGCAATGAAAGAAGCAAAACTTTCCTGGAATTAACCAGCGGCCTGTTTAAAACATCTCCAATTTTAAACTCCTTTCTGCCTGGCCATGTTTTTTGTATCCAATGGCACTTTTTGCTGGAATGACCCAAAGATACAAAAAAAACAAAAAACAAAAAAAAAACAAAAACAAACAAAGGATGATTGGTACATACACTTTGTAGACGACTAAGGAGATATGAAATAACTTTAACGTCTCACATATAATCCAGTTGTGTTCCTTATACCGCATCTTTTCAAGCACGTTTTTTCATTCAGTCGTAGTTTCCTTTAGTGTAACAGAATGTCCGAGTGGTATAGAAGCAAACACATTGCCATTATACATCGGGATAAACTTAAGAATAGCTTTTGAGTTATGAAAACCTCCAGTATTCTTCAACACATGTTTCATACGCTATATGGAGTACATAAAATTTGTCTTGATTATTCAGTTTCATGCCAAAACTAGTAAGGTAATCTTTCTTCATAAAAAATATGATTTTGTTTCACTTCCTATTTAAAGTGTAACATCTACAAATATAGCAGAAGATATCAGGACTGTTTATGAATTTTGTTCAGTCACAACTATAGCCATATTTCTGAAATACTAAACATATATCCAAGCCAGTTGTTACCTGGGGAAAACATTCTCAGAATTCTTTATAAAATAATTATAAAATAAGTAAATGTAGGTTTGTGATGGCAAAGTTCCATAAAGAACATACATAACATGACGTTCTTTCTACAGTTCTTTGACCCTGCCTAACAAAAAGCGAACGTTGACCCATGCTACCTCACAAGTACAGCATTAAGAGGGCATTCAAAATACCAAACTCCATAAGAAAAAATTAAAGATTCAACAAAACATGTCTCACCAGGTTTGGAATGATAGGCACACTAAATCAAATACAGTGTGGGCATATCTGCAGAAAATACAGTAATTCCTCAAATATGCATGATATTAAGGATCACAAAAATGTGTTCTTTATTAAAATCTAATTGTATTATGAACATTTATGTCATCATCATGGCATTTAAAACTGGTTAGATTAAAATAGTGAAATTTGCTCAAGTTTAATGCTTTTTATTTACTGAAGATACTTAAATCTTAACTTTTGTTTTCATTCATGTATTTCCATTCTACTTTAAATGACATTGAAATAACTATGCTTTCAAAGTTACGTCAAGTTTCATATATGGATCTGAATTTGAAGAATCCAGATCTATCGTTATGAAATGGTGACCATAACGGAAATGTTGAA
This sequence comes from Acanthosepion lycidas, assembly GCA_963932145.1. NCBI lineage: Eukaryota > Metazoa > Mollusca > Cephalopoda > Sepiida > Sepiidae > Acanthosepion > Acanthosepion lycidas. The sequence goes on along the minus strand of OZ010594.1, from coordinate 32,381,799 downwards.
AAATGAACATTCGAGTTTATGAAGATATTTGACGTGATTGGGTAAAACGGATTTCCTTTTTGAAATTTGCACCCCCAAAATTACTAGTAAACATGTCTCCAGAACCAGACAGCAAAGGACAAGTTCCCCAGTGTAAATTTATATTAATTTTTTATGTCACCACTCCACAACTATTAAACTGAGGCTGGTTTATCAGTGACTTCTTTCGTTTAAAACATTTCTTTTTATTGCTTAAATAAAGATTTGATTAAAAACATTAATTTATTTTTGCTGAATAGTTGGGAAGCCAAACTTAGCGGTTCGTTGCTCAGAAACAACGCACCACGTGACTTTGATTAACTTATTTATTTCTAATAAACTGCATTTGTTTTTGTCAAACTTTGCCTAATCGATCACTAACACTTCACTATGTCATTCTATTTTAATATAAAAATAAAATGGGTAGTTTATTTGATTCTAGTTCAAACTTCTTTGATCTTGATATTTATTCACTAACAGAATTGGTTATATATTATCCGTCATGAATGTGCTATGGAAATCATATTTCAATTTAATTCACTTTTTCAAACAATTCTTAATCAACGAAGGACACAGATATTGTTTACCCAATAAATTCTGAACATTGAACGGCTGAATAAACAAAAATATTTTCCTTAAAAAAGGGCACTGAAAAATTCTGTAATGCTGGCACCCAGCATTTCAAAAACATCGATGTTTAACATCTCATTTTTCTGCATTATATATCAGTGGACGTATTGGAAGAATTATCAGCACAAAGTGGGGGAACCGTGTTCCAATTTCGGCAAAGGATATTTACTAACACTTCCTACATTTTATTCCATGGCCAAATATTGATGTAAAATATTTTCTGATGAGTATGATATTAGAGTTACTGGAGATTAGAGTAAATAAGTAAGAACTTGAATAAACCACTCTTCCGTTAATACCTTATTAGATGATAAAGCAGGCAAAATCTGTTGCTTCTCTTGTCAAACTTGACAGAATTTAGCCATATATTCAATTTTCCTCTGTGGATATCTGAGAAACTCAACTTGTTTTGTTTGCAAATCCAAACTCTCAGGAATTAAAGTTTGCGATTAAAATGTTTTTATTCCTTGCTCAATTTTCTCAGCTAAAATAACAGAATCGCAAGAGTGAGTGTCAGGATCTCGAGTTAGTTATGTTAACATAGTAGAGATGAGATTAAAAGAGTTTTGGACATTCTTTATTAATAAATTTGCCTTTTTTTACCCCTATCAAGGAAAGAATTCTAGAGTTCAGGTTGCTATAACCAAATTTATTTTAATGGAATTTTTTAGATGTCCCGTTTAAATCAATTCCCTTTATTCCACACAGACGTAAATATTGTCACTGATATATATTGAGTATTAAACGTAACAACTTATTCCCTTTCATTTTGTAGTTTTGATTTTTCCAACAAACTTAAATATCTTAATTTAATCGAATAATAATTTGCACTTTTTAGAATAACTAGAAATTATTTATACCAGTTTTTATCAGAATCTCATCTGAACATGTCATAAATAAACCATAATTACTTCCTTTCAATCTGTAAAATGGAAAAAAGTATTTGCATCACAAAGTTTTATCGATTTTTCAAACTTGTTTTTACTAACTGGTTCATTATTCCTTCGGAGGCTCAAAACTTTGCAAGTGAAAGACTTATTGATTCTTTCAATATTTTATGTCTAAATATAAATTGTATGTATTTACTTGGCAAATAATCGGCATTTTGTCGTCATAAATAGCTACGGTAAATTATGGTATGTTTTCAAACTCTTTACTGATCTTAAAGAAAATGGCCACATTTTAAAATCTGTAGACATATTTCTACTCATGTGCATTATAAATCACTTATTGAATCCTAAATCACTATCCCACTTTTCACAATGTTGATGCTACAGAGGTTGTCATTGTTACTAATGACACTTTGATGCCTCGTTTAATTTATTAATAACATCGACCATTTTTAAAATTGCTCTTCATAAATATTTAATGTCACTATCATTTATATGTGACTTAGCAGGTGCCCTAAGTCATGCGATTGAAATATTTAATAGATTTCATGGCGCACTTATTTCAATATTCAGTAAATTGTGTAAGGTCAAAAAACACTTTTATGCCTTGTCTCGAAAATAATAAATATCTACAAATCCTTGCAAACATTGCTTATATATATATATATATATATATATATATATATATATATATATATATATATATGGGTTGCTATTTTATATTTTTAATTTTGCGCATGTGAACTGCTTGTTTTTGATAGTAGGGTCAGTTGAGCGCCATCTGTGAGAAAAATAGTACCATGACGCAATTCACTCTGCCAGAAATTTAGGAACAACATGCTACACTGCTTGCCATAAGTTCCAATACGAACATTTCAGAGTGTTTGGGTGTCAATCAGATAGTGCGGAAGATTCGGAAAGAGTTGGATGAGTCTAATGGCGATTACGAAGATGTTTGAAGTGATCACTAATGATGCCGACGTTATGCCTCCATTCATCTTCCCACAGACTCAACTCGGTGGCCTACATCAAGTGCCTTGAGGAGGTAGTGTTGCCTTGGGTCAAGAGGGTGTCTGCTAGAAGACACTATGTCTGGCAACATGACTTTGCACCATGCCACACAAGCGGGAGAACCAAGTCAATGCTGTCGGACAATTTCTGCCACCACATTACTCCTTACATCTGGCCACCTAAATCCCCAGACTAAAACGCCTTGAGCGAGAGACGAACAAAACTCCGTGTAATATGAAGACAAGGATTATGGTCGCATTCGCCAATTTAAACAAGGAGACCGTACAGAAGACTTGCAGCAGACTCCGAAGTGACTGGAGGCCATGATTGAAGCCAATGGCAATTTTGTTAAATAAATTTACTCTTTAGTATGTCAAGTTATTTTTGTGTAATTTTGGTAAATATATCTGTTAAAATGAGATGTCAGTGTTATTTTAATTTTTGCGTTATTTAGCCGAAAATTTATTAATCTCATCCTGTATATAATGTGTGTGTGTGTACGAGGAATACACAAAAGTAAGGTACAGATAGACATAAATCGACCGTATTTACAACATTGTGAGCTCTGTAAACACAAAGCGATGGGGAAAGAGGTATGAAATACTTCTTTGAACAGCCAGAACAGCCTTAATATTCAACACATATATATGTGACGTCACAATAAGGCTGCCACCATGAAATAATGGACAAATATAAAAGTGCGAGGTTTCATAAGTTTTTACAGGGCATGGGCAAAATATTACTTTGGGTCCCAACGCAATTGACTGAAGAATACAAATTCAAATTTTTTACGGCTTTTCGAACAGTGGTTAGGGTTTATTCTGAAGCAGTTGTGTTCGTGCACAGACAAGCCCAAATTTGACACTCGCAACTATCACTATTTATCCTTTTGCCGAATTAATTTAATCTGAAAAAATCTATGTTGTAAAACATACTTCATCATCATATATTGATATGAGATCATCTGAAATCTAATCTATATGTTTTCCATGAGCATTTTTCTAAAATTAGAAATGTCGTCTCTTTGGGCCGAATTTAAAATTTAGTCGTCAACTTCTTTGTGCCCAGCTAACATTTTCCTGACAGACAAAAAGTAACATTAAGAATTAATAAATTACATAGTATTGTCACTTAATCTAAACTATTTATTGATACATGAATAATATAATATATATAATCTTTGGTGACGGACTATAAATACGTAGAAATTCAATTTTGATTTATTTATAACCAGGCGTTTTAATCGCAGATGAAATAATAGCACTTTTAAAAATCCAGACGATGGTAAGACAAATCACCCCAAGGTTTAAAGAAAATCTGTAGGTAAACAATTTGGTGGGGATTATATATAATTTCTGTCAAATGGACACTAATTCAAACTAAATATTTCCTCAGATAGAGCAACAGATATCCAATTGTATGTGGAAAATATGCTTTAGAGAGTTGAACATATCTATCTAAAAACATGTCTGTTAATTATTTCAAGTTTAACAAAAAATGCAGTCATTTCAAAATGTTTTCTCTAACAATGGGATTAGTAGATTTATAATAATAAGTCGATCGAAATAATTATATTACATTGTTACTGATCTCCTGTATGATCTACAGATGTTCTTCGATCTGAACCGAGATCTCAAAATGATCGAACGAGACGTGTTTGACATGTAATCAACCTATTTTCTGTTGAAACAATGCCATAGAGGCGTTGGTTACTGAATTTGGTAACATAATAATTGTGAGTTCCATCCCTGTGCTGGGTAGTACGGATATACACATATTCAGTGGAAATAGAACGAGCAATAACTGCCCAATTATCAAAGACTCGGTATCTCAAGACATGTACAATGGCATGAGTACATACTAAACCGCTGATTGAATAAAGGACTCAGTTCAAAAATTCATGAAGATTACCCGGGTCAATAAACACCTGAAAAATCCGGTGGGCACAAAAGCAGAAACGCTGTGATCTTAACAAGAACGTTAAAAATATTAGTCCAGATAAAAATAATTATTTATTATTAGTTTTGACTAGAGACTTCATATTTCATATATTAGCTGATTTATTTTTCAGTCGTTCAATTAGCAAAATTAAGTACAGAGGCGTAGCTAGTGATGGTCTATGAAAAATGAACTTCTGATATGCATGTTCCACTCAGCCGAAATTATTTCTTTGTTCTACAGTTTCGTTTAACGACCGGAGAGATCGGTTAATGTTAAAAGCAACAAAAAGGCGAAGAAATAAGTTACGCTCAATAAGTATCTTACGAAATGGTTAAGTATTGTTTGTTAAATTTCCTCTTCTAAAAAGGAAAAATGCACGTTTTTGCTCATTGTCATGAAATATCGTAATGACAATACATTTCTTTTCAGTTTTAGTTTCAAGTTGAGAATTAATCGATATTCAAGTAATTAAATCGTTTATAATTAAGTTTTATTATATTTCTGCAGAAGAATGTTAAAAAATTGCAATTCAGCGGGCGAGTTTTCTACAAATAATATCCTGAGAAGATTGGCGTATCGATGTGTTTTCCATTAATTTCAGAAATATATTTGACCTCAAAGACTTTTAGTGATTTGCTCACATCATAAAAACAACATATTCAAATAGATTTTGCACAACGCGCCTGCTGTTAGTAAAGTTTTATTATGTTTTATTCAATTTAAAAGTGATTTTATTTTATTTCGAGCATCAATTTCTTTTGCTGAAAGAATCAAAATAGACTTTTCAAAATAGACTTTTCAAAATAGACTTTTCAAAATAGACTTTTCAAAATAGACTTTTTGGTCACTGATTGAATGCAATGGTTAGACTATTTTAAAAAATCTTCTAATGCCTGAATAATGACTTGAATAAACCGTGATTATTTGTTCATTACTTTGTTACTTGAATTACTTTAAGGTGAGGTTAGGGTGAATTTTTCATGTATTAGGTTGGTGCAAAAATAATGACGCAATGATGTCGTTTTTTGACGTATTTTTCAACGTCAAAAAACGACATTATTGCGTCATTATTTTTGCACCAACTTAATATTTCTTCCTTTCGTGGACTTCCAAAAATACAATATTAATGGTTCAGCAGAAAGAGAAGAGTTAGGATTTATATTAGCGAAGCTTGTGTTAAGTCTAAAACAAAACTAAATGGTAGTTAAGCAGATCGGATTGTAATTATCTTCGAAATTGATATTCAAAACCATGGATTTTACCGAGTTTTGAAATCAATCTCTAACGATGGCGTGAAAAATGCAACTATCTTAGCCATGGAGCAGACGTAACTGTTAACTTCTATATTAAATGGTTTTGATTTTTAAAGACAAAGTATTTTATGGGGAAAAAGAAAAATAAGTCTTTGAAATTAAATTTTGTTTACTTGCATCATATTTTAAGAAATGATTTGTAATAATCTAAATAGGTTCCTCTGGCGAGTAGATAGGACGATGTACACTGCATTACTTTTGATATTCTATGGCGTCAAAGACTTTAAAAATGTCGTTATTTACCTAAACCATCATGATATCAAGGTGTACATTCTTGTATCTCTTCCGCATTAGCAATTTTCCTTTAACGTCAGTGGAAAGGGATTTTTACATCGCAAAAAGAATAAATAAATAAACCATTTAAATATGTTGTAAATCACTTCGTGAAAAAATAGAATTGTTACATGCACGGTGCTATTAGAGAAATAAACGAAACATCTTTATTTACAAATAAGTAAATTTAGAGACCAAGTGATCACGGTTCATTATTTTACCTGAATTACGACATTCCTCTTCTGTTAATGAAACCACTTTTCTATTGGTCAGTGACATTAATTCTTTTCTTTATTACTTAATTTAACTGATCTGATAAAATATTAATTATCACAATCTTTATTTTAGAAATAAATTAGAAAATTTGTTGGCGTCACATTTCTGTTTCTATACCAGGTAATTAAATTTTCATAAGGAATGAAAACCTCGATCAAATGGCCTACCAAAATTCCTGTATTGAATTGAACGTGCCGACATTACGAAAAGACAAAGCAATTAGTGGAAATAATCCAAGTTCCTAATCGTGAAGATGATTACTTGGATTCAGCCACTTAAGCTATAGACTATGTTGGAGTCAACAACAAATTAAGCGACGAATAACTTAGATTTATTAAAGCCCTACAGATTTGGGAAGAACACACACGAAAAATTTGTCTTTTCAAACATTGTTATAGCTCACTTTTTGCAAAATTCGATATCATCAAACTTAGTCGCTAAAACTAAGAGCTAGTTCTCTAACTTGAAGCATAGAAAAGTAAAATTCCCTGGGTAAGAAATATTTTAATTCTTTTAATTGTAAAATTTGTGATATAATCCATGATAAAATCAATAGCAAATATATTTACACTTATCACGTAACACAAAAATCTCCTGAAGTTATCCCATACGTAATGTCCTTACCTGATAATTTGAACGATGTTTTTGATCTTTTAAAATACCTAAATGCATTCTAGTAGGAGTTAGTACACTTTTAAACAAGTAAATAAGATAGTCGCATTATCCTAAATATAGACGTATACACTTATGATATTGATGTGGGCCCAAAGTCGGGACCTCGGAAGGAAAACACGGAACACGGATTAGAGATAAGAAAGATATATTAAACAAAAAGGTTACAAAGATAGTGTAAGTGTAAGCGGAGCTTACTATGTGCTAGTGTCCAATATTGGTAGTCGTACGCGGCTGATACTACGGTATTAGAATACTCTTTCTCTCTCTTTCCTCCTCTTCACCTAGAGTGTTATATCGCATACTTTATATAGTCCTGGAAGAGTCCATGTTGTAGGTATGTTACGGTCTCACAACACCCCCCTTCCAAGAGTTTTCTTCTTTTTTTTTCTTTTGAAAAGGAGAAAAAAAAAACTTTTTTCTCTTGGGATTTACGTCGAGCGGTTGAGTAAATTTCCTTTTCCTTCCTGAGCGTCGCATTTAAGGAGAGACTTGGGGCGTGTTGAGATCAAAGTGATCGTAAATTACGTCGATCGGCTCTTCACAGCTATTTTGTAGTGATTCATCCGATTCCTTCAAACGGCATTTTCTGAGCTGGTTCCAATGTCGTTTGTGAGTGTTTTTCGGTCCTTGGACAATATCGACCAGTTCGCCAATTCTTTGTTTTATGGTGCCTACTTCCCAGAATGTTATGTTGTTTTTGTAAGCCTTGAAAAAGACTTTATCGGCAGGATTGAAATATTTCTTATGAGGCGATACGTTTTTTTTTTAAATTTTGCTTGCCGTGGAATAAGTTTGTCGAAGACAGACTTGATTTTCCTTGCGAACATTGTTTCTGCAGGCGAGCTTCCCATAGGAGTGTTCGGATTAGTGGTTATCCGATACACCTGCAGGAACTGTTGCAATGTTCTATCTGTCGGTGTGCCTAGTGCCTTTTTTAAAGCCCTTTTTAGAGTGTCCACGAAACTTTCTACCTGGCCATTCAACCTAGGGTGGTACTGAGGCGTTGTAATGTGGTCCACCATGCAGAAGTCTCTAAATTCACTTGATGTGAATTGAGTGCCATTATCTGTAACTACACAATCTACCACGCCAAAACGCGCGAATAACTCGTGTAGAAATCCGATCGTGCAGTTTGTGGTTGGTCTTTTGCATTGTAGGACCTCAGGCCATTTTGAGTGGCTATCCACAACAATGAGGTAGTACATGTTGTCTATAGGCCCTGCAAAATCGACATAAATTCTTTGCCATGGATGGTCTGTGTTTGGCCATGGTTTGCACGTCGTGGTTGGAGCTTTTGCTGCAAGCGCGCATCCTTTGCATGATTCTATCATATCTGCTATGTCCTTGTCCATGTTTGGCCAATAAACATAGCAGCACATGAGGCTTTTCGTACGGTTCTTCCCCGGATGTCCCATGTGAAAATCCCTGAGGATTTTTCTTTGTAGGCTGTTTGGAATCACTACGCGGTTATTGTATAGTAGGACATCATCGCAGAGGGAGAAAACTTCAGGCACATTGGGGTCTTTGTTGCAAATTTTGCTTTTTATGGATTGAATGAATTCATCCTCTCGAGACTCCCTTTTTATGTCGGCCAAAGTAACTGGAAGCTCTCTTATGGTACTCGCGATCATGTTTTTGATTTCACAATTTGTCCTTAGAGTAGCAATGATGGAGTCTTCAAAGACTTCTGTATTTTTTGGAATGAGTCTATCTAATTCTTTGTTGATTTGCTCTAGAGCAGCGAAAGGGACATTCCGTTTCTTTTTGAATACCGGTTGTGCACCGTCCTTCACCTTGAACTTAGCTTTCATTTTAGCACATTTCCCAAGGCCGCCAGAAAAAACCTGGGGAAATTGTTGTTTGAGTTCCTTTTTGAGATTTACCAAATTGGACGTTGTACTTTGTATCTTGCGACAAAATGTACTCATTGGGCAATCCCAAAGATTGAATTTTTCTATCCAATCTGTTTCAAATAAGTTATCTGAAGTTTTCAATACGTAGACTTTGAGCTTTTTGGTAAATCCATTTAGTGTTACTGTAAGTATTACCTAGCCTAAAATGTTAATATTTTCGCCAGTTACGGACTTTGCTGTTTTATCCGTTTTTAATAAGGTCGGCTTGTTTAATTTTCGCCAAATACGCCAGTTAATGGTTGAAAGATCGAAATCCGAGTCAAGCTGGAATTTAATGGAATTATTGAAAATATCCACAGTTACATATTTCCTTAAATTCCTATCGACAATATTGTCAGATTGAGCTTGCCTAATTTTATTTTTGGGTTTTCTCGTTCTGTTGGCGTACCAGCACCGAGTTAAAGTATGCCACTTTTATTTCAATTTTTTGCAATATATTTTGTTCTTAACTGGACAGAATTTCATCCAATGCCATTTACCACAATGGTAACATGGTCCGGGCGGTTTCTTTAACCTATTTGGGTTTTGGTTACTGCGGAATTTAAGACATGAGATTTGCCTTTTATCTTTTTGAGGGGAATAGGAGGTAGACTTGCTTCTGATTTTATTAATCTGAGCCACACCTGATTCCTCGATAGTGTTTGAGTCACACTTTACAGATATTACTCTTTGACAGTCCTCAGCCAGTTTTTGGAGCGTCAATCCTTTTTCGTTCTCAAGCTTGGTCAGTACCCGTCGTCTGACTTCGGCGTCTTCTGCTGATACTAGACCTTGTGCGAAAATTGAGCACTTGAAATCATCGGCAGTCAGTTCGGCTAGTTTAAAATCATTGCAGAGCTTGTTTACTGATGCTGCAAACGTTAGAAAATCTTGCTGGTTGTCTTTGTCTGTGTTCAGGCATTTCCAACGTTTGTGGAACAAGGTTGTGTTAGGCCCGAATAGTTCCGATAGGAGCTTGATAGTCTCTGAAAAATCCAAGTCAGTGGTTTTCTTGGGTAGTATGAAGTCTACGAACCTACTATGTTCTGTAGTTTCCAGTTTTCTCAATAGTAGACGTACCTTTTTTTACTGGGCCATTGTTCACAGTCTACGTTGAAAATATCTTCGTAGCTCCTGTAAAAAGCCTCGAACGTTTTGTCGTTCTCTGGTACGTATTCAAAGGTTTCCATTGAATTGTAGATTGTACTCTGGGAGAATATTGTATCTTTTTCAGAGTTTGAGCCTTTTAATGCATTTACGAGTAATTCTTTAAGTTGTTTCTGTTGTAGTTCAGCATTCTGAAGCGTAATTTTTGGGAATTCCATTTGTTGTTTATGTAATTCCAAAAATAGTTGTTTTTGTCTTTCTTCTGATTTTTGTTGCTGATCCAAATGTACTTTTAGCATTTGGATGATTACTTTTTGAAAAATTTCCATATTTAGACAAACAAAAATGACAACGATTTTTTGTTGCTTTGAAACTCGTGTACCAAGGGGAGGTACACAAAAGAAATCTTGATAGATAAAAAAAAAAAAAAAATATGGACAGACAATTAGTTAAACTAAACTAATTATGTGTTTAGCTTCTTCTTTTTTGCGATTCCGTGGTTCCGTTAATTTTAACGTAATTGTATAAATTTTCACCACACTTATGTTTTTTTTTTTATAGAGGTACAAAAAAGAGAAAACTCGCCTCAGTGAATTTGAGAGGAGAATACTTTTTTGCATGAGATTCAACTCAGTTACATAAAAAAATGTTTTTTTTCGAAAACTTGAGTCGTAAGTAGTACTTCGACTCTTGTGTTGTCAGTTTGTTTTATGAACAAACTGTTTTTCTTTCTGTATGTGGGTGTGTAAGAAATCGTTCTCGTAATGTTATTTGGACAGACTTTAATATTCCGTAGATGTCGAATCGCTTGTTCGTCACTGCTGTTTGGTATCGGAATATTTTTTTATATGTAGACGCTGGGTGTTGCGTTTAAATCGCTAATGTAGTAATACCAGCTTAATTTCTCGTTCAACACTGCTGTAGGAACGCGTGGAGTTTCTGTGTATTTTTCGAGTATTTTTCGCTATTGATATGGTGAGAACAAAATTCTCGAATCTTTCTGTCGCCACTGATGTGGGACTGGTAAGGTATTGAGGTTTTCGACGTGAATGCTTTTCTCGAATTCTTCGTCTCCACTGATGTGGGCCCAAAGTCGTGACCACGGAAGGAAAACACGGAACACGGATTAGAGGTAAGAAAGATACACCAAACAAAAAGGTTACAAAGATAGTGTAAGTGTAAGCGGAGCTTACTATGTGCTAGTGTCCAATATTGGTAGTCGTACGCGGCTGATACTACGGTATTAGAATACTCTCTCTCTCTCTTTCCTCCTCTCCACCTAGAGTGTTATATCGCATACTTTATATAGTCCTGGAAGAGTCCATGTTGTAGGTATGTTACGGTCTCACAACAGATATGTAACGCTTCCTGAATTTAGAAGACATTAATTTTGTAGAAACAACGCAAAATATTCATGGTGGCTGTTGAATATATGATATCAATGAAATAAAATGCTGAGGGTAGTTTGTTATATATTGTTCTGTTGAGATTAATGCTCACCTGCTTTTGTCTGAAGTCAATTAAATGGTAATGATAATAGTAATATTCGGCGTTTCACTACAAGGGAAACACTTAGCATTCACTGACCGAGCAGCCAGTACTGCTTTCGTTTTAAATCAATTTTTTAGGAAAATAAGTTTCTCAAGTCAAGTAGCTGTTATCGCTTTTTTCAGTATTGATGGGGATTTCCTTTCTAACTTTTTATTTGAAGTACTGAGAAATGTCTTGATTATTTCATTATTTTCTTTTCGAGTTACATGTGCTATCCATTTTAGTTGTTACTGCTGTTGGCAGTCCTCCAGTGATATGGTTTCTACTATTTGGTACAGTTCTTCGTTTGTGATTCTGTAACGCCAGTTCATAATGTTCAAAAAATTGCCAAGTTTCTCAGGCTTCTCAAAGCCATTTTAACTATTGATCTTAGAAGGAGGTTGTATGCAGCTGACAGTTTAGATATTTCAGAACGGATTTAGCGGCATGCTTGTCATCCATATGAAAGTTTCGATCTGACGAATTCTGATATGATTAGATTTTTCAGGTTCTTGTAGCAGTTTGCGGTGTTGAACGAAACTAACCCTATTTTTCCATTTCGCCATAGTTTTCTTCATCGTTATATTTGTCTTTTTACTCTTTCCAATCATATAAGAACCTTCAGTTTATTTATTCCTGCTTTGCTTTGTCTAAAAATCTTTTACAGTATCGTAAGATTTAAACAAGACATTAAACAGTGTCATTAGATTTAAACAAGACATTAAAAAGAATCAAGATGCAATTAAAACAGGCATTAAATATATAAAAAAGGAAAAACCAAAGATTTCATGCGGATTCACAATCTTTCATTACAACGAGACATTGCCTGACTGTCGGATTAATAGTCTTGCCGTACACTACATGATATTGTCTAAGTGCGCCTTGAAAACAAACTATAACACTGCCTGTTGATTAAAATACTGTTTATACTATTTACCTTCTTCGGACTTTCTGAAGATAGGCTCGAAGCGCCAAAATACAGATTGAATATCACCTGAAGAAGACCGGAGGGTACAATGGCCGAAACGTTGTGAATATGGAAATAAAAATGAGGACAACAGTCAAAAAAATGTAAATAGTATAAATAGTTACAATACCTGATCTCAGAAATATAGACAGATGACTATTTACTTTTTGTCTGAATTTCTGGGATGAGGAGTTATCATTATTTACATAATTTATATTCGGACTACTGTCTTCATCTTTGTTGTTTTTATCTTTGTTGTATATCGATCTGGGTAACCTACAGGGAATTACGAACTGAACCCTTTAATTAATCTACGAAGGTAGACTGTTCTCATTCCACTGATCATGTCAGGAAGCTGGTGTGCAACTGAAGGGTGCTAAATAAAATAAATGCACTGAACGTGTAACTGAACAGTGCTAAATAAAATAAGAACTAGACGTTATCCCAAGACATGAGCATTGGAACGAGAACAGTGTACTCCCGCAGATTAAATAAAGTGTTAATTTCAGAATTCCCTGTAGATCGATATAAACCTGAGGAAGTCCGTAGAGTACAAAGGCTGAAACTTTGTGATAGAAACAACAGATTAGGACAAGATTTTGAATATAAATAGTGTAAATAATGGCTATTTACTATTTTCCATTTCTAGATAAATATTGAATTGCATAGTTAAATTGTTCAATCATTTTGTCTTCACGATTTCAGTTTCACATTCAATTTATTTAAATTTATCAAACAACAGAAAATTCCACAGTAAATCTCCTTTACAAATATTTTCCCGTGGAATGACGTGTTACCTTGCCAGTGTTGTGAAATTATTTAAGATAATATAAATTATTTAATATTTGACTCACATATTGAATTTTTGTTAGGAAATAAAAATAAACAAATCAATTTTATTATAAGAGGGAAACCATTCTCATATCTACTTGGTAATTGTGTGTAATATTCTTTATTTAGATTACGGATAACGACTAAATGCCGAACTCTTATACCTTTGTGACAACTTCAAGCTAAAGGTTGAACAGTTAGCAAAGAATATATTAACTATTTGCTGAAGTTTGCAAGAAAGATAACTAGTAGGTTATATAGGTCAAACAACACACACGAGGGTTGAGCAAAAGGCATGCCAGGATTTTGCTTCGAAAACACGCGGATATATGTACAAAAATAGAGTTCATAGGTTGGTCAATAATATACCTCTCGACAAGTTTCCTATTTGGTAATGTTGTTAAAAGATGAGATTTGTAAAATTGATGATTTCAGCGAAATTGTTAATTACCGTTGTTTTCAAGTGTTCGTTAAAGCCTATTCTCTGAACAAAAGCGTCAGAAGATGCAACGAGAACAAGAATAAAGCATGAAAATGATACCAAAATGCTGGTATCTCCCTGCATAAAACTCCTCCAAGCTTTAATGTTCACTCGTCTGTGCGTGCGCATGTGTAGCATTCTAGATAAAACATTATGACGTAGTATTAGCATTGACCACATAATGGATCTGCGCTATCATTTGATTCAACTTCTACTTTCGGTGTTTCTAGACCTGCATCTGTTATGAATGCATCTGTTATGAATGCATCTGTTAAAAGTCAACAAATATGTAAATATCAGACTTTTGAAGATTTTGTCGTTTATTGAAACAATAGGTACGATTGTAAAATGCATTGCAATTTTAACATTTTAACCTTTATCATCTACAGTAATAGGTTTTCTCTATATTCACTGATGACAGCATATATATGACTCGCTTGCACACTAACCATAATCCCTATATAAAAGATGCTACCCAAAGGTGCGGGGAATTTCAGTTGCGAAACATCTTCCTCGAAAACAATAAGGTTTTTTATTTCCTCGTGAATAGATTTAGAAATTGTATAATGTGTGTGCGGTTAACAATTACTACTGAATTAAGTGCATTAGAAAAGAAGGAGACTAGATTAAAAAATAAACATCTGTTGCATAAAATAAATATTTATTTCTGTTGAGATGTCTTCTTGTCTATGACGTATAAGTTCTACTTACCGAGTAATCAATGATTTATTAGTGGTCGCTCGATCACTACACGTCCCGGATACGAAGAGGTTTTATCCCCCTTCGTTGATGTGTGTGATTTCTCCGAAAAATAGTATGAGATCTTATCTCTGTCTCTTGAAGTGTGTATTATTGGGGTCTTCATTCTGATCTTCCAACTCCATGTCAGATTCGTATGAATTATCCCCATTAATTTCTTTAATACTAGTTTCTAGCTTTTAGTTTCTTTAGTTCACTTTCTTCTTCAGAAACACTCATGCTTTCAGGTTCTACCTCCTCTTCATTCTTGACTCCTTCGTCATCAATTCTAGGTCTTATTTGTTCAGAATGAGCCAATAATTTATGTCCACTTCTTGCTATTATAGCCATATTATGTTCCTTTTGTGCAATAAAGTTATTTTTTCAGGAGTTGATTCTGTCTTTTTTGTGCCACATATTTTCATTTATTGAATATGACATTGTCATAGGTGTTATCTAATTTATCTTCCCATCAATGCAGAGGGAGATATTACATTCTACTAGCATGTGGAATATTTATATAACTCAGTAATAGTCTCGGTAGGTAACTATCTATGGTGTCCCTGGAGGGGAAAATGCCTTCAATCCCATTTTCACCTTCTGAAATATTCTTTCTGTAATTCTATTCCATTGACAGTGATATGGTGGTGTTTTATAAGTTAGGCATCAATTTGTTTTAAATGCAAACATAAAGTTTCATCACAAAATTCGGTTGCATTATCAGAGATCAACGTTTTTGGAACCTCATTACTCATAATATTTGCTTTAACGTGGCCGCCTTCCTTTCCTGAAATCTAAAGCACTCCAGGCCATCCAGAGAATGAGTCAACCATAATTAAAAATAACCCTAGGCCTTTAACATGCGCGCATGATCCATATGAATGGCACTTTTTTCTTTAGGCTATGAATTTATCTTGGTTTGGAGTAAGATTTTTTTTATTTTCTTACATTTTGGTATTTTTGTACGTATACCCAGGCCACCACGCTTCCAAATTTAATCATCTCTGTGTTGAACATCATCGTGTAAGCTTTTTATTATGTCTTTTCTTAATCTGTCTCCATTGCATATAAGACACTTCTCTATACTCAGCCTGTGCCTTATCTTTTTATTGCATTTCTCTGCCTTAGAACAATCACCCCATTTGCTTCTTTTATTCTATATACAATCTGTTTCAATCCAGTGCTATATTTTATGTTTTGAATTGTCTGATCTTTGAAATGGTTCATTGTTGAACTTTAGTTTTACATATGGAAGAGTTTTCCTTTTCACATATTTAAAGTTACTTCCTTTTTAGTTTCAAAAAATTTCAATTTTCAGATGCTGTATGCTCCCATTGAGTTCATTTAAATTTTTTTCTTTTTTCGTAACTCCGCAAAATATTCTATCAATTCACTATACTTTGGCAAATATCTGCTGTAAAATTGGCTAGCCCTAAAAAGATTTCAATTTTTTTAATTTATAGATGTAGATACCTCTGCCATTTCCTTTATTAAATTTGTCTCCGGTGAATTTCCGTTTTTGGAAATCTGGTAGCCCAGATATGTTATTGTGTTGTATTTTAACACACAATTATCCCTGTTTATGGTCATCCCAGCATTTTTAATTTGTTTAATAATGTCCCATTTTTTTGTTAATTCTTCTGTGCTAATAGTATCAATACATATATCTTCTTGATAGATGATCATATTCTTAATATCACTAGTTAGTACATTTTCAATGGCTCTTTGAAAAATAGCACTTGCTGTTTTTACACCATAAGGTATACCCTTCCATCTGAGTAAGCTTATTTGAGAGTTAATTGTACTAACCTCTTTAAATTTTTCAACAGCCTGTATCTGGTTATAGGCAGATTTGAGGTCAATTTTAGCAAAGTATTTCATTCCCGACAACTCATGAATATCAATGTCAGGAATAAGGAACAAATCGGAGCATATTTTATCGTTTACTTTTATTTTGTAATACTGACTTATCCTTAAATCTCCATCCGGTTTTCATAAAACAACAATGGGTGAGGCCCAGTTACGACCACCAGGGGGAACAGTCTCTAAAATTCCTTGCTCCACCATTGTTTTATATTCGCAACTACTTAAATGTATCATGTGAATGGACAGTCTGCGAGAATTAAAAGAAAAATGGTGACTATTTTCTTTTTAATTGAATGCTCACTTTGTAGCCTTTTAACATCCCCGTATCATTACTTTCCAACTTCACACTGTTAATTAATTTGGTTGTATACACTTTCAATCTATTCTCACGGTTTCCATGACTATTTAACATTTCGCTACAGTGATTGGAATAATTTCGTAGCATGTATCGTTCTCAAAAGTTCCTTAAAAAAACTATCGTTTAGATGAAAAATCCATTGAACTGTTTTATCTTAAACCAACTTTTCTTTAATTTAGGTTTGCCTGTTCGTCCCCAGACATTTATTGAGATTAATGTGCTATCACTTGCATGATCTACTTACATAGGAAAATTATACCATACAATTTATTTTTGTCTTGTACTTTTCTCTTTCTCTATTTGTACATTGATGAGTTACATTTTCTACTCTTTCTATTTTCCTTTTATGCTTGCACGCAGATTGGAAATGTTGTTTTCTTTTTACAATTACAGCATTCTTGCCCGTTCTTGCTTTTTATCAAGGTGTCTGCACTGCACCATGTAATTCGATATGCTGTATGTTTCGGCATTACTCATGGATGTATTGAATTTCTCAATTAACTCAAATTGTTGCAAAATCACTATAAGTGCATCCAAGGACATTTTAGTCACTTGTACTCGTTCAATTCTTTCTGTTTTTACGAAGCATCACACATACGTTCAATTAATTTCAACTGTATTAACTCATCTTCGATAATCATTTTTCCACTGCCAAGTTTTTCAAACTCATATAATCTGAGTCGCTCATAGCCAGTGTGTATACTGTATTATTGTTTCGTTTGACTCTGGTTTGTTTGCGAGAAACTTTGTCCTCTCCGCAATATTTTATGGCCGCATGTTTTGTGAAAAAGTCAAATCCTCCAATTCTATGAGATGCGCCATGACAGAGATCTTTCTAATGACCTCATATCCTGTCGAAGCCGAAAAGAGATCTGTAAACTCGTTCCCCTTTCCTGAAACTTTTTGGCCTACGCCTAGGCTTAAAAACAAAAAATTCATGTTTCCACAAAACCTGGATGTTCCAACGGTGTTAGAGATCCTATCGGCGACGCCATAATCTTGCGATATCTTCGCGTCTATTTTTAGTAGTCGCTTGACTCTATGCAAAATAGGGCAAGTTTATTTTGCCTATGTCACTACAGTTTCATTATGCTTGTGGTATCCACTGATGACTGAATTCGTTACACTCGTGACGGTTTCTTAGACAATATTGCTAATCAGTTTTTCGAGTTAATTGTTACGAGAATGAAAACTTTAAAAAAAAGTTAAGACAATTTTCGTGTTACGTAAAATAATGTTTTAATGTTCATAAAGATAAATTTATGCTCTTCTGGGCATAATTTTATCCAAGTTGCTTTGCTATATCCGACAACATGGAATACAAACATCATTCTATTTTGATATTTGGAAAATAATTGTTTCTCAACGCAAAAAAAAGGTAGTTTCTTTATTTTTAATCAACCCCTGCGAAGAATACGAATTTGTGGTACACATGTTATTTCATCCTTCATTAATTTTTACTCGTTTTAAAGGAGTCATCTTCAGAAATTTTACCTATAATAAGATCTGTTACTTTTGCTTATTCGATAATTAGTTTCTTGTTCTTGGGGAGAACAATAAAAAGTTTCTATCACTGAAATAAGTTTTATGTTATCAACTGCATTGACATCATTTCTTATGTACGAGATCGACAAATGAAAATAATTATGATAAAAAAACTTGTCTGTATTTCTGAGATGGGGTTTTATGTACACTATTTACATGATTCGGGCTATTGTCCTCATCTTTGTTGCCATATTTATCACAACGTTTCGGCTGTTGTACACTCCGTCCTTCTTCAGATGGTTTGAATATCGAACTGAACCCTTTATTTCGCTCGCTGGGGTAGATTGTTCTAGTTCCACATGCCATGTTAATGGATGTCAGTTATCAGTTATCTCCTGTTAATTCCCCTCTCCAAGTTCTCCACCGTCTTAACCAGGTACTGAACTCGCACTCTTTGGGTCCTGTCACTGGATCTAACTAACGCCTTTATCCACTCTGCCATGTGTCCTTTTTTTATTTGTTCGATAACAACTTCAGTGCTAACACTCCTTTTTTTAATACTGAACAGTGGTGATTCTCTAGAAATTTAGCATCGAAAGTAGCATTGACATAAAGCATAAGCCCGAACAGTGTTCGAAGGGCAAAATGAAGTCAAAGCACGAATTTCAAAAGGAGGGATGTTACGTAATTAACGTTGTGTTCATTTGGTAAAATAGCGAAAATGTTTATTATTTATTGTGGCTGAATGTGTTAATCTTTTTCGATAGATTTTGCGATATATTCTCTGCCCACATTTACTTGTGAATATCTCTTTTATTTTTACTTGCCTCCATTAGGAATTTATTTCGTTCTCTCATTTCCTGATTCATTTAACCAGTTTTCTGTTATTTTTAAGAATTTTCTTTTGCCTCCGGAAAATATTTCGTTTTTAATTTTTCGAATTTTCCTCTTTTCACTTGTATCTGTTTCGTAAAAGCCCCAGATCATAACAACTTTTGTTTTCATAGAATATAACAAAGTCAATTGTATTTTGAAACACTGGATATTTACTTATAAACAAGCCGAGGCTAGAAAATCTGGCTTTCAAAATCACAAAGAATTTGTTGATATCGAATATGGCTATTTGTCGGTTTGAATTATTTTTATTTCGTGGAGCTTGGTAAGAGAAAACACATAGAAGATAAGACTTGGCAGAGTTAGAGGGATTAAAAATTGCTTGCAATTGTTCCACTGTCCATTTTTCTCTTTGGAGAAAGTTTCTTCCGTCATATTTTTTTTATTTAACTTTCTTTGGGTGATACTTGATAACCAGTATAAGCACCCAAATCTTAGTTTTGATCTCCCTCCTGTCAGGCCAAATTATTAACCATTGCTTAATTTTGACATGAAGCAATAAGTATGGGGCCAACCAGTGAACTCGTTACTCAGTAGCAATGATCTACTTGCTAACCATAACAGCACAATGAAATGCCTTTGTTAGTCAAATATTTCTTAACTAAGCGCAACTTAGTATAGAGCACCAAGTAAAAATTACTCGGTACTCTATACTAAGTAATAATTAAACTTACCATTTATTAGTAATTTCTCAGTAGTCTAGTTCTTTAAACTTTACCAAACGATGAGATGCACATAAATGCTCTCAGAGAAAAGTTTAGAGAAATGTCTTCATAATTTTATGGCAAATTCGATGAGACAACTTCAAACTAAGGAAAATAAAATTAACCATTGGTTAAAAACCAGTCATGAGTAATAGATATGAACATTTGAAATATGAATAAATTTAACTGGCTTGGTTGTTGAGATAGTATGCTTGATGTTTAATCACATCAAAAGCATGTTTGTAAATGCCAATATAAGATGCAGGCTTTTTAAATAGAATATTGATACAACACAATCTTACTATTTGTTCATATGAAACTAGTCTGTACAAAAGTAAATACTTTAAATATATGCTGAGACTGATTTGAATTTTGGTTGCGTCTATTTAGTATTTCGCAGTTTTGCTACTTGGAAGATTTGTGTAATAGAATCCATGTATTAGACTACATTCCGATGTCAACTAACTTTATTATATATATTTAAATCTAGTAAAAGCATCTATTTCTAATAGATTATTGTATGCTAAAAATATTTGCAACTGCTTATGTCAAAACATTTTCATGACAGACAATTAGAAAAAGAAAGGAACTACTCAAGCTGTTAGTCTTGGAGTGTTGGAAGCTGGGGGAATTAATACAATCACCAATTCCAGACAAGAATAACACATTTGAAGATAAACGGATGTTCGTACTCATTTTACCCTATTTTGAGAAGACATCAAAATATTTCGGTTTTTCTAATGGAAATTCCGTATGCTCTTAACGATGTGCGATGTAAAAACTACTGATTCAAGTGTCCATTACTAAAGTTCTAACTTTAAGGAAACAAAAATCAGCTTCCCTTATGTGAGAAAGGAAATGATATCGTGTCTTGATTTGTGGGCTCAGTAAATAAACAAATTCGTAATAGTGGATTCTAAATGTCAGCATATTAAATGTAAAGTGTGGGTATAGAGTCGTAAGTGTATAAACACTTGACAGGAATCGATTCATGCAGTAGAAAATTATTATGAAAGCCGTCATCTTTCAACATAACAATACACCCTACCACACTGGTCGAGTTGTACGGTATTGTTTTACCTCAACAAATACAAACTTATGAGAGACGATCAGTATATTTGCTCTCCTAGGTTCACTGAATAACTGTTATTATATATTACGTGGCCTTTTAGGTGAAGAATTATTCTCCACTCTGCAAAAACCCTTATTCCACAGACAAAAACTTGCTAGCCTCTGACTACTTTATTACTATGACAGATGTTCAGAGGTGTTACATTTCTTAGTTCCACCAGCTCAAACCTTCACAACTGGAACGCGTTATGTCATGTTTACGGTGAGAAATCATCCTCATTCTCCTTAGGGATATAGTTGCACTCAAATAGTTTCTTCCCCAGATCTGTTACTTTGTAAAACAAACTTCCGCGAAGATGCTTCACTGATAGCTACAATCTTGGTTTCCAAGGACAACCAATATCTATCCTACACGTCTTCATAACGTCCCTTCTTAATCCCCCTCCCCCTCTCTTGAAACAAATCTTGCTTAGTAATCCTCTACTGTGAGTGGCCCTTGAGCCGTGTATTGAGGGAATTAAAATAAACATGAAAAAGAGAGATGTTTTCTCTTTATCACTAAACTCCATACATCTCTTTCCAATGGAGTATTTATAGTCTACAGAAACACCACGACACAACTTTTTTTAAATTTCTGTTCACATTCTGACAAGAGGAAAACTTTAGAGGTTATGTAGAGTCCATGCCTGATCGAGTTTTGCGGACATATGGATGACCGACACCTTATAAGGCTAGTGGACATAATGTTTAAGCTCATCCGTGTATATATTCTAATATATATCTTGCATGCCTTCGCTTCGAGGGCCGTTACGAAAAATATATTGTATGTGGCTTCAACTGAAATGTTCTATATTGATGATAACACATAAAGTGAGTGATATGTTACAAGCAATGTTGAAAATCATATTGTCTGTGTTTGAGTAGACGGATCATCTACTGGGATAGGCATATTCACTCCACACACCATTACATACAAATGCATGTGGACGTATGTGCCTTTGGGTGTGTGTGTGTGGGAGTGTTTTATATGTGTAGAATTATCCAGCACTCTATTTTATTATATTATGTACGGAATACGCAATTGAAAACTGTGTTTTTAATAGAATATTTTGCATATATATGTGTATGTGTGATTATGAGTTTGCGTGGTTCTGAAAAGTTCTGTCCAACTAATAAGTCCTTCCTATAATAAAAGAGAAAGACAATAATATATTTTTCTTATACACCTCCTTATCTAACAAGTGGTAATTCGAAGATATTTATACGTTTTTTGTGTTTTTGAAAGAATAGATATTAAAACTGTATCTATCAGTTTTAATTTATGTCATTAGCCTTATGGAGCATTTTGACCAATGCACGTCAACCAATTAACTCTTAAATTTAAAATTGACAAACCATTTGTGTAATTCAGTTATTAGAACGTTCCCCTCGTACTCCACGAGGCTCCACTCACGAATGGTGTTTATTTTTAAACCGACTTTAACCAGACACACTGGTATGCAACTAAAGCAATCAGGAGGTCGAATAATGTGTTAATTTATTTCTTCAGTTAATTTATTTATTCATTTCACGTATATTTCGAACAAATTGGATTAAGCATCAAAACTCTGAATTTAACTGAAAAAATGTTGGTCTCGTGTGGGTTTTGTTTTGCTGTTTTGTTTCTTCACATTTATTTATCAAATATGTCAGTTCTAATATATATATATATATATATATATATATATATATATATATATATATATATATATATATATATATATATAAGATATTTTTGTAGGTACAAAATTTAATTACAGAAATAAAAGTGTGAAGCTTAATATTACTAGACATATTAAAAACGAAGCAACGGATTTCGCTCCCGCTCTTCAGACTTCCATGGGAGATTTAACTTAAATTAAAAACACTAGAAAATATGCAATGAAAAGGAAATGGGGAGGAAAAAAATAATGAACAGAAGGAGCTAGAGATAGATAACAGCGAGCCCCAACAAACACTCCCGCTGTTTACACAGGGAAGGCTTGCGGGACTCGATGTAAAGTGTCTCCAGTACCTTGAGGTGAAATAAATTATGCAATTATCTCGGTTACATGACGGGATCCAAATGAAAGTATTTTTGGCCCATCCGGTACAAGTCCATAGTAGCGATGCACCCAGTGAGACTCAATAAATATTATTGGTAATAATCTACTAGAAAGACGCTAACTATAATTACTAACCTTAGCTTCATATGGAATTGTAATAGTTGTGCCTTAGAGGTGTAAAATCGCATTAATTACACAAGCAATGGTTTGAAAGTCAAAATAATAGTAATGAAAACATTCTTTTTTAAAGAGGATTCAGGGTTTTGAACTATTAATCTCTTTTCCTGTCCTTTGACAGTGAAATCTTTATTTGCGACAGCAGTTACAAACTATACGGAAAATGAAAGACAACTTACTAGAGAACGATTGAATCGAATAGCAAATGAAATTGTATGGGTTTTGAAGTCACTTTCTTTTTTTCCATATGAATATCGTTTAAGATTTGCAATATTGATCGTACGAATAAAATATTATTCTCCTTTGTTTGACACCCAAGATTATTATTTATATTATAGCTCATGAATATTTTCAACATCTTACCATTTACATTTCTGTTCTTCAGTCAAAATATTGATATCGTTCATGGGAAAGTAGGCGATATTCTAACATGTCCTTGTTCATTTCATTCAGCAAACAAAAATATGCCAACCTTTTTTCTTATGTTTTGTTTTATTTTATTTATTAATTTTGGTTGAATTTTTTATTGACCCGAAGCATTGAATCACATAGTTTGAAAAGAAAGATCACTTTACTTGACTACACAAAAACTTACGATAGAAAATAAAACTGAAAAAGGAAGCGACACCTTCAGACAATAAATCACGATTTTTGACTTTGGTCGCAATAATGACATTTTAGCTTCACAAACAAATTTTATCTACAACAGAACTTTTGATTTTTGTTACATAAGATCCTTGGATATATTGTATGACATTAAGAAAATAGAAAATATCGAATTCTGTCATTATACCTGTCTTTTCTATTCTTGTATTTCTACTTTCTTGTACAACTCCTTCTCAGTTCAGTTATTTATCTAAACATCCATTTTGAGAACAGACGAAATCCCCCCAAATATTATATTTTAATCTCAAAATCCGCTGCATTTCGTTAAATAAATCTTGAGATTATTACTATTTCACAGTTTGCCGAAATTTACACTGCGATTTCGAAAAGCTGTGCAATTTTCTGAAATATTAGGTTGGTGCAAAAATAATATCGTTTTTTGACGTATTTTTAACGTCAAAAAACGATATTATTTTTGCACCAACCTAATATATATATGTGTGTGTGTGTGTGTGTGCTCTATACAGTGAATATTCATTTATACTATCAAAATTTTTATCCTGGTGTTAAAATACCCAGACATAAACATTCATTACTGATGAGTGATGGTTTACTCCATGATTCCGAGACAAATTTATGTCTGCTGAATGATGATTATTACCTTTAATGCAATTTAAATCAATATGTATGTCAATATAAAGCCCGATTCCTGTTCTATGTATACTTATCATATGTTAGTTATATATCCTTTTAATCTTCTTCGGTATAGTTCAATTCAGATCGATAACAATAAAAAATATCTTATCTGTATTGATCATGTAGAAGAGAACTTGCGCATGCACAATGCACGCTTTAAATAGATGATTCGCCAAAATGAACATACATTTATAAAAGTATCCAAATACAGGATTGGATTAATGTCTTCTTACTGAAATTTTCATTATTTCTATAAATGATACACGGACCATTGCGAAGTTTGCATGATATTTTACAGCACGTTCTTTAAAAACTCACTTTATTTTGTATATAAACTTTGGGAATGAAACCTTTAAACAGTCAAAAAATGTTAGATTGCAATGGATTCAGTAGAAGAAAAATCTATTTTGATTCATGCTGTTTAACAGTACATGAAGGCGAAGAATAGGGACAGTTAATGCTTTTGGCATTCTGTCAATATATACATATATATATATATATATATATATATATATATATATATATATATATATATATATATATATATAATATAAACAATTTTTGTTTAAGGATAAAGATTTACCAAGACCCTCTGTACGAGCAGATGATTAGTTTACTGGGCTTGACATCTATATATCAGGAGTATAGCGGATTTTGCCAATGTTTATCCAACGTTTTTATTGTCAAAAAGTACGAAAATTCAAGGAGGTAGCTCAAAGGATTTTTCAAAAGTTGATCCAATGTGGAGATCATATAACACTGGGATCCACAATCATGAGGAGTTTAAAATTAAAAAAAAAAAAAAATAGGAGACAAAGTATTATTTTAAAGTGGTTATATAAGCATTTCGCGCGTACAGAAAATGAGTCTCCCCAACACGCACTTCACAAAAATCATTTCTGCTATTTTCCTTCTCTACAATTTTTGCAAACACAGTAAAATAATTACAAAGATATGGCGAATCTGCGAGCTGCTCTGATCGGGAGTAACGAAGTAAAGGAATATATCCAAAATAATGAATGTGATGTACAGCTCAAGAAAGCTGTAGTTTTCACTAGTCCAAATTCATGAAATAATGCTAATACTTTATTTCAGAACCTCATGTAATATTATAAAAGATCAGTTAGGAAAAGTACCTTTAATAATTCTTTTTTCTTTTGTAAATGGAATTAAATCAGTAACATTTCATCGTAATATGAAAATATATCCGTTTAATCAATAAGCTCGTTGACCTTAAAATAATACTAGAAATTAAGTGATCCTACAAGATTTTAACCGTGAACTTATTTCTGACCTCTTTGATTGAGAGTGGCTATTATTTTTCAGGGTAAGCGGTAAAAGTCCATGGCTCTGCGATCGCACTGTCAGGCTACTGAAGCGGTAACACAACTTTAAGTATAATCTGCATATCATTTTCTAATCTTTTAACCTCGCTAGTAGAGGGTCATTATGCTTTATATATTATATTCTTACGTTTAATACACTTATTTTTTGTCTCAATTACTGGCGTCGTTTATTTATTTGTGCAGGATTCCACTCACGAAATCCACAACAACTTGGCGACGAGGATTTCGCACTTCACGGGGACTTAAAAAAAAATGCCGTTGCCAGCGTCCACAAAAACTTGGCGACGAAGACTTCGGATCCACACGAAAAAAAATTCTCTCTCGTCAACACAACAACTTGACGACGAAGAGTACGGACACGTACGGAAAAAAATTTTTTTTCGCTCGCCAACACAGTAACTCGGCGACGGAAATTCGGGAGTCACGTCTGCCACAACAACTTGGCGACAAGAATTGAAGGAACTCACACAGAGAACAACAAATTAACGACGAACATAAAAGAACGTACACAAGAGATAGAAGAAATTTTCGTCACTCCCTAAAAAATGGAAGATTTTCAAAAAGCAATGCTTGAGTTTATAAGAAGAAGTGAGGAAAGACAGCTAATAAATGAAGAAAGACAAATGCAACTCCAGGAATTAATATTAAAAGTAATGGTTAACGAACAACAGAAGAATATCGAAAAAGAGGCGACTTTGACAGAAGCTAAGAAGCTACGTTTATTACTCAGGAAATTGGGAACAGAGGAGTACACAAAATTTGTGGACTATATTCTACCGAAAAAGACAAACGATTTGATGTTTGACGAGGCTGTTACATGCCTTACGGAGCTCTTCAGTCCACTTTTTCACGAAAGGTGGAAATGTCTCAACCTCGTAAAAAGCGAAAATGAGGACTACTCCACGTTCGCCGCAATTGTGAACAAACATTGCGATGACTTTAAATTGGCAGAATTGACTCCGGACAATTTTAAGTGCCTTATTTTCGTACAGGGATTTGTCTCAGCCAAGGACAGTGAAATGTGAAAAAGAATGCTCACGAAGCTTCAAAACGAGCCTGGAATAACGCTAAAAAATTGTCAGAAAACTGCCAAAAATGCTTGACTATAAAAAAGACTCTAAGGATATCGAGGAATGGGGAGTAGCACATATACGTAAGTTGAACAAAAAGTTACGTTTTTCACCCCCCACCCACTAAAGAAAAACAAAAATTTTATGATAAAGGAAAAATTACAAGGTATAAGGCGATTAATGACAGATCAAAGCAAATATAACCACACCCCATCTGCATTTTAGAGATGTGGTGGATTCCACTGGAATAAAGACTGTCGATTTAAATACAAGAACTGTTTAGCTTGTGGAAAAATGGGACATAAAGCATCTCAATGCAGAAACAAAAAACACACAAGTAGGGTAAGAATTACTAGAATGGACAACGAAGACAAACTAAACACAACAAAATACGTGGAACTCGAGATGTTAAATAAGAAGGTAAAATTACAGTTAGACTCAGGATCGGATCTAACTATAATTAATTTACAGACATGGAGGAAGCTAAATAGACCGACCATGATGCATACACAGAAAATTGCCAAGTCTGTTACAGGGAGGTGTATCAATTTTGAAGGAGAAGTAATCCTAAACGTAAAATTCCATGGTAAAACGAAAAACTTGAAGATATTTGTAATGTAAGACACAGAAAATTTAGTGGGCACAGATTGGATGCAAAAATTTGACGTATGGGATTTACCCATGAGCTCATTTTGTAAGAAAATAGAGTGCGAACCGTCAGAAACTACAAAATTAAAAGAACTACACAGGCAATTTCCCGAAGTATTCTCGAGCGGTTTGTGACGATGTAATAAGTTTGCAGCTAAAATTGAACTAAAGGAAAATGTTCAGCCAGTATTCAAGAAAAAGCGAAACGTGCCTTTCGCAACCATAGAAAAAATGACAAGGAGTTAGATAGAGTGGTACAAACTGGAATCCTTTCAAAAATCGAATTCAGTAAATGGGCGGCACCAATGGTCTACGTAAAGAAAAAATCCGGAGAAACACATGTTTGCGCAGATTTCTCGACTGGGTTAAATAAGGCTATCAAGGATTATCACTACCCATTGCCAAGCCCGGAGCAAATATTTACCAAGCTTAACAGTGGTAAGGTATTTTCTAAGATTGATTTAAGTGAAACTTATCTTCAGATTCCAGTAGAAGAAGAAAGTACAAAAATCTTATGTATCAATACTCACAAAGGACTTTACAAATTTAACAGATTGCCATTTGGGATAAAAGTAGCACCGTCAATCTTTCAACAGATCATGCTAATGGGACAGAACTTTGGTACTGCTTACTTAGCGACATTTTAATCAAAAAGCGATAATGTAGAAGAACACGCAACGATATTAAAGAAGTCTTTAAAAGAATTCAGGATTTTGGTTTTAAAGTGAAGGAGAAAAAATGCGATTTTTTTCTAAAAGAAATCAAGTATCTAGGCCATATAATCAATGAAAGTGGCAAAAAACCAGATCCAGATAGGGAATCTGCAATAAAAAAAAATATGCCTGAGCCCAAAAATGTCGCAGAGTTGCAAAGCTTTCTTGGTCTAGCGAATTATTACGGTGAATTCATTGAAAACGTGCACAAATTGAGGGCTCCCCTCAATGAATTATTGAAAAAAGATAACAAATGGAACTGGACGGAAGATTGTCAGAAAGCTTTTAAGGAGATCATAAAAAAATTAACGTCTGATCTAGCACTGACGCATTTTGATCCCAAACTGGAAATTATCATTGCTAGTGACGCAGGCTCACACAGAGTGGGAGCTTGTATATTACACAAGATGCAGGATGGTACAAGGAAACCTATAGCTCATGCATCATCTAGATCGTGGTTACCAGCAGAGAGGAATTATTCGCAAATTGAGAAAGAAGCGTTAGACATAATATTCGCCATAACTCGCTTCCACAGATACATATATGGTAGAGAGTTTACTCTTCAAACTGACCATAAACCTCTTCTCACTATATTCGGATCGAAAAAAGGACTACCAATTTACACAGCCAACAGACTTCTGAGATGGGGAACTATATTATTGAATTATAATTTCAAACTAGAGTTCCTACCGTCGAAGAAAATTGGTCATGCGGATGGATTATCTAGATTGCTACCTGCGAAATGCGAACCTCTGGAACACTCGGTAATAGCGGCTTTGCGAGCCGAAGACGAAATTAGTAAAGTTCTAAACAATACATTAAGGGAGTTACCAGTGACCTTGTTAGAAATCAGAAGAGAAGCTGAAATGGATGAATTCATACAAAGTACAAAGTGAAAAATAGAAGAAAAAGAAAGAAATCTAGCGGAGTGTTTTTCAATTTGTAATCACGTATTACTTTATAATGAAAGAGTGGTCATACCAAAATCTTTACAAAGACGAATTCTGAATGACTTTCATCTAGGACACCCAGGGAAAAATCCTATGAAAGCGTTAATGAGAAGTTTCGTGTATTGACCTAATATAGATAACGACATTACTCAAATGGTAGAAAAATGTAGAGACTGTGCTGCGGCTGCAAAGGCACCACCTATTATACAAAAACTATGGTCTAAGGTGGACAGACCTTGGTCTAGAATCCATGCGGACTATGCAGGATCCATAGATGGATATTACTACTTGATAACGGTAAATAGCTTCAGCAAGTGGCCAGAGGTTTTCAGATACAAAACCCCTACGACGGAAAACGTTATTAATTGTCTACACGAGTTATTCGCAAGATTCGGCGTTGTAGATTGCCTTGTAACGGATAATGGTACCCAATTCATCTCGAGCGACTTTCAAGTATTCTGTGCGACTTATCAAGTCAAACATATTAAAATAGCACCATACCATCTACGATCTAACGAAAGGTTTGTGGACACGCTTAAGAGAGCCTTGAAAAAAAGCAGAGGACGTACCAACGGAAAGAGCCATGCAACAGTTCCTAGAAGTCTACAGAATCACCCAGAACGGAAACACACCATCTGGCCTTTCGCCAGCTGAAGTGATGTTTGCCCTCAAAATACGGTCCGTTTTTGATAAACTATTACACAGCAAAAGTAAAAACCGGCATACACCATATATGCCTAAAAGTTCCTTCAAACCAGGCGAACGGCTCTATTTCAGAATGTTCAAGAATAATATGGCATGCTGGGAAGCAGGGACGATAATAAATAGACTGGGGAATGTTCTATACACGATCCAAGGTCTTACAGGAGACATATAAATCAAACACAGAAATAGAGGACAGGTAGAGGAACCAAACTTGTGCCCTTCCGTAAATGAAGACGCGATGGAGGCTATTTTCGAAGCCTTCGAAATTCAAAAACCACAAGTAGCCACGGAGTTCAGAAGAACAAGCCAAAAAAGAAAATTCACGGAACCACGAATAATAGACCATAAGCGAAAAAAGAATTAACTCCCCCCAAAAAGAAGCTAAGGAGGGGGTGTTGTGGGACTCTCCCCTTATTACATAAGATGGACTCGTCCAAAGTATACTTATACTGACAGAGAGTATACCTGCGGTTGAGATACGTTGAGATACAATCTCTGACTGTGTGCGACGTCTGTCGAACTCTCTGCTTTGGCAGAAAGGAACCCGGACGAAGCTTTGCCGAAGGACAAAGTTTCGTCCGGGGAGGTAGACAGTTCCCGAACCCGCTTATGCGGGTTCAAAGGGGATATTTTTTGTCTGAGCCTACGGACTCGGAGAAACCCACGTTAAACTCGGCCACATACATTCCTCGTGGGTGGACTGTTAAATATCGAGATACGTTGAGATACGTGGAGATACGTTGAGATACGTTGAGATACGTTGAGACAGGTTGAGAGATACGGAGACAGACACAGGGTGTTCTCAGAGAGTTATACAAGAGTCCAGAGAGAGAAAGAGAGATGATTACGGCTTACTTACAGAGACTTGTACACATACTTTCTACTAACTCGCATTCCTGGACTACTAATCTTCACTTCAAGTCTGTATTCTTACGTTTAATACACTTATTTTTCTATCTCAATTACTGGCGTTGTTTATTTGTGCAGGATTCCATTCACGGAATCCACAACAGAAAGCATACTTAGATATGTGAAAACTCGTGGTCTTTGAAGCAATGGAAATTTGATTTAAATCTAAAAGTTTAACAAGTCTTGCGGATTCTAGATGATATAACTATTTAAGAGTGGAGGAGTTTCCTACTCGCTTTAAACTATTATCGTCAAAGATATTTTCTGTAAGCCACAACTTTCAAATATTCTGCAACAGCTAAACACAATCAAATAGTAAACAAATGAGAACGATGTAAGGTAAATTAAATTTGATATAATTAAATTCAATACTTGTAGTATTGCATTTGATTCTGATTTATGTTTTTACTGGTCAAATAATATTCAACATATATTTATATATTTTATGATCAATATCATTAACAATATCATAGAGTTATATATCATATCATGTTATCATTAACAATATCACAGAGAAAAATATTTAATTTACTTTATACGAAAAATAATAGTTTTTTAAAAAAATTCACAGTGTAAAAACAGAATCGATGAAAAAATTTTCGGAAGAAAAGTATCTGTTAAAAATTAAACATAAGGATCACAGTTAAACTTCCTTGGGAGAGAGTCTTTACCAACATTTTAAGCGGAGAGACCAGACAAAATCGAATTTAAAAATTATTTAATTAAATCGGGTATAATTAAAATGTTACATGAAGGAATAAGAAATATTGTAAAATTTCAATTTAACTGTTATAAATAGAAATCGAAATTTAGAAGTTTATCATTAGTGCATTTGCTTTTATAAATATAAATCTTATAGATAAGAATATTAAATTAACTTTAAATGAAAAATCTTAAATAAATTTCCTATTTTCATAAGCCGAGTATAGCAACCCCAAACCGAAACTCAAATGAGTCGCTACCAGTGGAACAATGAAATTTGAAATAAGACTTTAGTTATAGGCTTTATTTGCACCATGAGCTGTCTGCAACAACAAAATGCCATCTGTTACTGCAGTAATAAAATGTTCTGCCAATATTCTATTAACAAATATTTTAACAAAATTTTTATCTGAACGTTCGCATTTTTCTTAAGAAAAAACCTATGAACAGGACTTTGAAATTTCCTCGAAAGTCTAACTTCATAACTTTACTGAAAAATTATTCTAAAGTTATGTTGCTTAGCAGTTGGGTTCCTAAACTTGTTTTTATTTTAGGGAAGACTTTTATATTTCTTATAAGAGATTGCATTTGATGTATTAATGTTTTTCGTTCTTCGATCTTATTCCAAGAAACGAATACAAGTTGAATATACAAGTTTCAATACAAGCTGAAAATGATCATTCTAAGAAAAGAGCTTCTGGTCTTTGATAGTATGATTAGTTTATTTGCCTGCTGAAAATAATACATTATATAAATCTAATTTGCTTCACTTGTTCAGTTTGGTGCTATCAGCAAGTTCTCTCTAATTTTGTATGATCATGAGCGTTTCTGTTTCTAAGGTAGAAGCTGTTAATCCTGTCTTGACAAATATAAAAGGAAATTTGAAAATTAAGTTTATCTGGAGATAAAGATGAAATAGTAACTGCTTACTCAGATTTCGGGGGTTGTCCGCAAGCAAATGGAAACAAATATGTTAATAAAAATCATTATTATTGATATTTAAAACAGAAACATTTCTCGAAAATAGAATTGTTATCGAACAAGATAAGCAAATCAGCCATGAAAAACATACAGATTACAACAAATTAAAATCAAGGATAAGGATATTGAGTTTATAATACGAGAAAGAGAATTACAAAATACTCTAAGATTTTTAAAATAAATCACAACATTAAAAAGGAAGCCGAATGGATTTGATTTTCACGTATAAAACATTTTTCATCTATCATTAAATACTCGATGAATTCGCTTGTCTCTACTCTTCGTTCTATAACTGATTTTATAATTACCTTCTTATAGATCTTAACAGCATGAAGATGACACAGTGTTGATAGCAGACAGAAAAATGAAACTACAGGAATTCACACAGAAGATAGATAAAGGAAAGCAAGTAGAAAGGACTAAACATCAATTGTAAGAAGATAGAATATATGGTTGTCAGCAAATACACTAGCCCAAGATGCGAAGTACAAATTCCAATTCGTACTTCGCATCTGGGAGGTGGACGGAAAATAGTACACCGAAATCAGAAGGCGTATTGGAATAGGGAAATATCCTTCCAAATGAAAAACAAAGTATTAAAAAAACATGACAATTTCATTAGAAATAAAGAAAAGAGTACTGGACTATTATGCAATATTGGTCCTCCTGTAATGGCAATGAATGCCGGACAATCTCTTCACAGATTAAAAAGAGACTTAACGCAACAGAAATGTGATGCTATTGAAGGATGTTGAGAATACTATGGACTGAACATGTGAGCAATGTCAAAATGAGAACAAAAAGGAAACTCATACTTAGAATCAGAAAAAGACGTTTGAAGATGCTGGGATACATAATAAGGAAAGACTGCTTAGAAATTTTGATATTAACAGGATATATTAAAGGCAAAGGGGACAGAGGAGAACAGCACGTAACCTAATCATAACCTGGTTGGCAGAACAGGGATTAGGAAAGAGGAAAAAAGAAAAAAATTACTATATCTACAAAAGACAGGAAGTTGTGGAGAATCATAATCGCTCATGTCCTGAAGGGACACGGCAGATAGAAGAAGACACATAACCTTATATCGAAATTGTCAGTATAGGCAACCGTAACAAGGAATGTTGATTTTTGTCCGCCTCCACTCTGGTCTAATGGTGGCTGCTCCTGCTGATGCTGCTGTTGTGACGGCTGCTGCTATTCTTCCGCTTCCTCTTAATCTCTTCTCCAGACATGAGTAAAAAAGATTTGTGCCAGAAACATTTTCCAAGGTAACGTTTTCCAAATCTGCAAACATTGTTTTTCGTCTACTGTCTATTTTTACTTTTCCCCATTTATCAGCTTATTATTTCATTTTAAATATCTTCACGATTGCCTCACATATTATTATTATTATTATTATTATTCATCTGCTCGCTTTTAATGAAAGTCTTTAATGAAAAGCGATAATTTTAATCTGGCAATCAAAGTTCCGAGACACTGCATACCATTTAGAAAATATATGTAATTCGAAAAATTCTGAGCTTCTGACAAAGCAGTTAAGTTTATCATTTGACAAGATTCAAACACTGACGACAAGGGCAGTGTAAAATGTAGTAGATTTGAGCTGTTCATTCATCACTGAAACCTGAAGATCGATTAAAATTTGTTAGCAAGAATCAAACATTGTCAAAGGAAACTGAAAATTAGAAAATCATTCACAATGTAGCTTGCCATAGTTTTTATTTTTTGTTTGTTTCTTTATTTTGTAAGTCTCATATTTCATCTTTTATTCAAATAACACTCGTACAAAATGGATGCTTTGATAATGTGTGCACGATAATTAAATTATTTTGAATAAAGTTTCAGATATTAAAGTTTTTGCTGCTGGGTAAGAGTTGCTACTCGACAAAAAATAGATTGCTTAACTATGCAGCGATTTTATTTTTCGTGATATGAATCCCTGTTCCTGTATTTTTGGTCGTTATTTAGAAGTAAGAGACTGGAACTTGGAAATAGTTTAAGAGAAACTTATAAATGTTTCATGAAAGACCCAGTCTCTGATTCAATACAAATGTGCCGAGATTTGGATAATTGTCATTGATATATATATTTTTTTTAATCATCGGCTTATATTTGTATAAAATTGGAGATGAATCTCAGCAAATTTCCCTTAGTCTCCAGTCTCTACTAGTGCGTATCTTTTGTCAGCTTGCAGGCAACTTCATAATACTTAGGAAAATAAATTCACATATTCATTGATATCATCTGTTTATTAATTATTTTATTTTATTATTTATCTTATAAATAGTTATAGGCAAATGAACATGGTTGCTTATCATCAAATAAATAATATGCATCAGCAAGAATAATAGTTCGAAATCAAAGAAAAATTATGGGATATAAATAAAGAAAACATTTATAGACGCAAAATCATAATATACTAGATATTTATACAAGTTTGATAGAAACTCATTCGTTTATTTAATTTTCTGTTGTTGGTTCAACTCAATTCAAACCGTGAATGCTTAATAGATGGAAAATGAATCATTAAAATTTTTATATATACATTGCTGTAATTCTATTGTCATCATTTGTTTTAAATGTGTAAACGGTTGTAATGAACTGTTGTTGGTATGTTCTTCAGGGGAGACGGGTTAATTTCTTTTAAATTCAAACGGTATAAATTTTCGTATGATTAGCTTGAAACTTTAATCCTCAAACAGCAGCATAGTTCTAAAAGAGAAAAAAGACATTAGAGAAATACTGGAAAAGTTCTACGTGTTGGTTCTTTATTGGCAGCACATTGCTTTGTGACGAGTGACGGGAAAATTATTCCGTTTACAAATAAAAATACACACATATAACTTTTGTCCACGAAAAAGATCTTGTCAGCAATTACCTATATTAAGGAAAATGATAAAAACTTATTGACATTAGCTATAAAGAAATGTTTTCAGATTCCATAAAATCCGGTAATTTCTCTGTGTATCTTTCTTTCATATTCATGCTCTCAGCTTCTCTGAAGGTATTGAAAATGTTTCATTATATTAATTTTGTTGTCTGTCAGGTTCGAAAATAACATCTATGTGTAGGGATGAACTCGAAGGTGACTGTGGAGTCCAATGTGGGAAAGGCAAAGGCATCTGCAATGGGAACAAGGAAATTAAACGGGAAGCTTGCGCGCTTCTACTAATACCTCCCTTTTTACACGGGCCTCATTGATGCTGTCACGTCGGTTGTCCTCAAATGTCTCTTTTGCTTCGCGTGCAATTCTTCAATCTGCTTCGAGACTATTCCAATGTGGGCGATGTTGGTCTTGATGAAGTCTTTGAAACGTTTCAATGACCTACCATTGTTTCTCTTTCTCTTATCTCGCCATAGAGAGGTTGGTTTGAGATCGTCCATCTGGATGTCCATCCAGATGACATTATCCGTCTATCTGAGTTCGGCTTTCAGGATCATAGTTCCAATGTTAGTTGTTTCTGCGTGGTTCAGGATCTCAAAGTCTGTGATCCTGAGTTGCCATTTGATACCCAAGATAGAGCGCAAGCTTCGCATGTGAAACTGACCCAACGCTTTGATGCGCCTTCTATAGATGCCTCAGATCTCACATACAGGAAGTGAAGGCTAGTGACGACAACTATCTTGTATACCTTAAGTTTCTGAAGAACCGTCCCCATGGGCACTCTGATGAAAGAATCAAATGTCCTGGTCAGGTCGATAATGACTGCATACAGATCCAGATTTTATTCTCTGCACTTCTCTTGAAGAATAGTAAAGATCATGTCAATTGTGTTTCGGCCTGGACGGAAACCACACTGGGTTTATGGTAATTTCCCCTTAGAGATGCTGTAAATCAAGTGATTGAAGATGACGCGCACCAAGAGCAATATGGAGGAGACACTGTGGCAACTAAGTGGCATATCTCTCTCCTGTCAATATATTAAAGAGAACATAAACGCTGGTCATAAAGACTAGATATAGTCAAAAGTACTGGAACATAGAGATATACAAGGTTAAACAAGCGACTCCCATATATAAAAATTGATGAGATATTTAGAACAATCATATAAAAAGATAAGATAGTAAAAAACAAGTCAATTAAAAAGATGTGATTATAAAGAACAAGTCATAAAAATATGCTAACAAAAGATAAGACGTGTAAAAAGATGATATAGCAAAGAAAAAAAAAAGATGAATTAAGAAAGATTAAGTCACATAAAGATGAGATAATTATGCCCAAGTAATATCAAAAGTTGAAAGACAGATTGAAAATATACCGTCGACTAAAAACTGCTTAAAAAAATATTATCTAAACAAACCTTATTCGGTGGTCTGGAAATTTTACATGCGCACTAAGAACTTCTTCCAAGACCGGATTATATAGGAAATAAGGAAATGATAGCATCAGAACTGTAGACGGGGCGATGTCAAATGATTACGGGATTAAAATGAAAGAATGTAAATAATTAGAAAGTACGAAGAACTTGTTAGCAATCTGTGAAAAGAGGGGAACATGAAAGTTCAATTCGTGCCCATATCAGAAATGAAAAAACAAAACAAAAAACTAACAATATATCTGAAGAGATCAAAATGAATGCAAAGTAATAGAAGACGGTGACATTGCCAAAATAACCAATCATGGAAAAGATAAGCTAGACAAGAGTGGAAAGTGAAAAATATGTGAGGATAGAGATTTTTAAAAAAGTTAGTCCAGAAGAAACATTATTTTGGGGGTGGGTGATCCATCGGGAACTGTGAAAAAAAACTGGGGTCAGTGATCGGTTCATTAAAAGAACTCTGTTAAAAGAGAGATTTCTTGGATTTTAGGATTCAAACTGATTACCTAACAGTCAGTTGTATGCCATGAGAGATACACTCTTAGCCGATCATGTATCTTTCGATACATGACTGACGAGGCAGATTTTTCCAGCAGTAGGTCGACATTTCTTTCTGCAGTAGACCAGTTGCCATCCAAGGCTATAGAACCCGGTCTGTCCTGCTATTTACTCATAGCGGGGGTGGGGTAGAAGAAGAGCATTCATAGCTTTCTCAAAGGTATTAGCACGTAAGTGAATGTAATGGATTCGACTGGAATTCAAACTCGGCTCTCCGATTCTGCAATCCAAGCCACTATCCATTACTCTACCGTGCCTCCACGTAACACACGCCAGAAATCCAAATTTAATTATTGTAAACAAGGGGGCGAACATCTTTTTTTCTGATCATCGATTTAACTGTTCGAAAAGAAGA
Organism: Acanthosepion lycidas; assembly: GCA_963932145.1. Classification (NCBI taxonomy): domain Eukaryota; kingdom Metazoa; phylum Mollusca; class Cephalopoda; order Sepiida; family Sepiidae; genus Acanthosepion; species Acanthosepion lycidas. Next base: position 32,344,026 of record OZ010594.1, on the reverse strand, counting down.
TATTTTTTAAACTGAAATGTAGGACAAATATATTATTCAAGTAAGACAATTGAAATAATGACAACATTTAAAGGTGAAAGCTGTACTCATTTTCGTTGGAACGCTTGGAATAGTTCCAAAGCGCTCAAGAAAAAAAGATTCGAGGAAGAATTGGGATCATGCAAACAATATCATAGAAGCTATACTTAGAAAAGGACATGTAAGTTTATTTCTGTCACTCATCTACTAGAAACCTGGAGTGATCATAATAATGAACGACATAATCAGTGAATGTATTTTGGCAAGAATGTTCCAATAGACGAGAGAGTTGATCTGAATGATAGATAAGTAGAGTTGAGAAAGTTTTCAAGCATAAAGGGTTTTCGAACCAGTTATTATCAGAACACTAGGACGAATCCTGAAGAACCTAGAAAGGGAGCTGGTGTAACTGAAAATTAATGTATTAAAGGAACCAGTTTCATAATTTAATTATTCTAACTGAATTAGTAAGGAAAATTGGTACGGAGTGTATATCAGTTAAAATGAATGAACAAAATTCTTTTTATTCGTTGCAATTACAGGATCGATATTCAAAATTTCTATTACACTGATTTTTGCAAACACTATCCTACTGTTTATTAAGTTTGGTCCAGCGCAACATTTGCAAGACATCACAAAATTCTTTTCTGTGTAAGGAAAATTGTATTTTGTTACTGACGCTATTCACAACAAGAATACCGCCTGTTTGAATGCTAATAGTTACTAACTGCAAAGAAGTGGGCATAATGGATAACATAAGGACATTTCATTTGACAGTGAATATATGATATTTAAGATTCATACAAGTAACTAATACATTATCTTTCTCACCATTTAAAAATGCCATGCGCGAAATATGTGTTTCAGAATATTCCTAGAAGGAATCATATTATACGTGTTGTATATAATATTTGCACTAGACACACAAAACCTTTTTCTATATCTCCCTCTGTATTCTGCTTGATGAAATTATTTTTGTTTTTATTATCACTAGATATTCCAACTATTACCGTCATTTTTATTTTAGTTTAATTTTTAACCCACTGTTCTCGCTAACTTTAATTTTTGTCATGTTCATGTAGTGTCTAATTTTTAGAAGTTTGTATTATTTACATTCTGTTTTCTTCGTCTTTTATACTATTGCTAGGATGAGACTGTCCAAAAGAATTACATAACTTGGTGTTAATGTTTGATTCCAATATATTTAGAAATAGAAAACATGCAAGTGAGAAATTTGTCTTTTGTAGGAGATTTTAATGGTTTCACAGTATCATAATCTAAAATGCTCAGGCATATTAACAACCAGTCCTTGCATTCGTTACATTGTGATATTCTAGTTGAAAAAATGAAGAACACAAAAAGGACAACGAAAAAGTGAAGAAAAGTCCGATCCGACCTGTAAAAAAACACTGAAAAGCTGTTGGCTGAAATAAACAAAAACAACAACACCATTAGCCTGAAAATGGGTGCAATAATGCGAATCGTATTATATAGGGTATATATTGATATCGAATAGCAATATACATTAGTACATATATAAGTGTAATTGAGTTGTCTAGAAAGTTTGTGACGACTTTTAGTCGCTCATGTTCCAACGCGTTCGAACACGTCAAATTTATTGAGAGATATATTCTTGCATTTCCGATTGGAGCACACTTCAAACTATCTCTTGAGAAAGAAATTGACTTAATTCCTGTCAATTTTGCATCCCTATGAAAATAGAACATGATAAGGTGCATTTTAGACGTTTGATATCTTTTTTGCCGTAAAGACAAAAATGCCTAGCAAAGCTACAAAAAAGATATGTACTATGTACGGTGACGATGCATTAGCTGACAGAACTGTACACAAGTGGTTCACTAAGTTTACAGTGATTGTAGCCTTATTGATGAAAAACAGATTCTTCCCCACCACCACTACAGGTGACGATCAAATCAAGACACTGATCGAGAATAATCCTCAATACAGAACGCGGAAACTGGCAGAAGCACTAAATTTATCAAAATCCACCATTTATGAGCACTTAGTGAAACTTGGGTACTCACATCACTATGATGTTTGGATACCACAAGGTTCTGAGTGAAAAAAATCTTTTGAATCATATTTCATCTGTGATTGCTGCATAATCCCGTTGAAAATGCACTCTTTTGAAGAAAATTGTAATGGGTGATGAGAAATGGATAGGTTACAGCAATGTTCAGCGAAAAAGATCCTGGGGTAAGCGACATGAGTCAAAAGCAAATCTTCATCCTAAGAAAATCATGCTGTGCATCTGGTGGGATTGAAAAGAAATCCTGTACTATGAGTTTCAGACAACTGATTCTGAAAAGTACTGCTTGCAACTGGACAAATTAAAGGCAACAAATGAAGGAAAACTCTCAGAATTGGCGAACAGGAAAGGTGTTGTTTTCCATCTGAATAGTTCCAGACCTCACGTTTCTTTGGCGACTCGGCAAAAATTGTCGCAGTTTGACTGGGATGTGTTACCTCCAGCCGTCATATTCACCAGACATTGCTCCTTCGGATTTTCATTTATTCAGGACATTGCAAAATAATCTCAATGGTAAAATTTTTAATTCTTTGGAAGACATAAGACAAACACCTTAATGACTTCGTTGCTAAGAAACCACTGAAATTCTGGGTAAATGGAATCTTTAAGTTGAAGAAAAAATGGAGAAAGATTATGGAAAAATGGTTCATATTTAGTTGAATAAATATCTAATGGTAAAATTGTGTGTTGTATTTTAATTTCAAAATCGGTATGAACTTTCTGAACAACTTATATGATATATAATATATATTTAGGCTTTAGTTTTTTTATTGATACATGTTTAATTAGAAAAGATAGAGAATTTTTTGTAATTATTTAATTAAACATTGCTAACTTGTTTAAGAAGATAGTGTATGTTTGGATCTACCGATATTTTCTGAATGTTAATGAGTGCCTTCAACATTGATTCCGGTTATTTTCAGTATGCTTGGTTAAAAGTCGACGTGGTCGTTAGAATTTATGGTGACGTACAAGTAATATAATTGGCGATTCTTCTGTGGATAAATATATCGCCAGTTGTTGATTACATTTTAAAACTTTATTACAATGTTATAAGAGATTTTGTTTATGTTCGTTTTTTTTTAATTTTTATGATAAGGGCTTCTAATTTTTTATACTTTTAACCTCATGGTTGCATTTTTTTTTTGCGAAATTTGGTCATATGTGGTTGGAGATCTTATATATATCGTATATGGTTATTGATATGAGCACAGATAGCACTGTAATAAGTTAATCTGCGGTGTAGAGTAGTGTCTTACATGTCAATCACGTCACAGGAAAATTAATACTCTAGCGGATCAGCGATTTATAAATTAGAGAATCCAGAGTTTATGAGTTCTTGATGGAATTGTTTGTCGAATAGTGTATGGGAAAAGGATATAAGCCTTGCATTATTGATCAAATCTTATAACTGTACAGATATTCGCTAAAATAAATAATAGAAAAGAATTAAAAACACTGAAATTATTTAATTAGGAAAATCTTTAAGGACTGAAAATGTGTTACTCTGAAAGTGCAATATATGCTAAATTGTGACGAATTAAAGTTTCTTAATTAAGCCGTCAGCATCTTTTCCTGGTCACCAAAGAATATGTAACCTAAAGTTATCTGATTGGAATATATTAATTTCAGAAAGACACTTTCCATCGATAGCTACATTTTGATGGATTGATTGTGAGAAATATTTTGAATGAAACATTTACTCCTTTAAATGAGCCGACAGTAAAATATTCCTTTCTACTTGGACCATATAAACAGCATCAAGTTTTGTGGATAAACGATTGTGCTTGGTATTCTTGGTGTGTTCCTTGTTAAAATGTCTCCATTTTTCATCATCGCCTATCAAACTGTTTTGTAATGAAAACTTCAGTACAGTCAAAGAGACTGTTTTCATTTAACTCATGTGAAAGTCAGACATAAACGCTATTAACATAATGAAGCTAGTACAAATGATTTACAACTCTTGATTTGGATATTTTTAGCGTGTTGTCTATCGTTCGTGTTCATCATTATTATTGTTTGATCACTATCAAGTTATCTTCCCGACATAGCGAAATCTGTAGCACGAAACTTGAAACAATTTTTGTGCACTACGGCAGTATTTGAAGCTGTATCCTCCTTGGGGAAAGATCAGATGCAATTTAAACCATCTCGACCAAAAAGTGTGTCGATAATCAAGCAAAAGTGAATAATGCCATATAATAGTGCCATATAAGTTTCGGGAATTTGAAATAAATTTGCGTTTACAAGGAACTATACAATTTTGCTTGATCATCGACGCACTTCATAGTCGAGATGGTCTAAAGAACGTCGGATCTAACGATGGTTTTTCCTGTCATGGGGGACGCAGGTTCGACTCCTGCCAAAGAATAATAAGATTTCTTGAATATTCAGGTCGGTAGACGACAATAAATAAATATACTCCCTTAATAAATAAACGGAACGTCTACAGAAATATGGGTATCCACTAAAAATATGTGTATCCACTAAAAAATGGCGATTAATTAATAAATGGTATATATATATATATATATATATATATATATATATATATATATATATATTGAACTATTTCTAAATTATAATCATGTAATAATTAAATCTTGTGACGTTTATAACGAAACTTTACCGTGTTTATAATGTTAAATTTGAAAATTAGAATTAGTTTCATTTGTTACGAAAGAGTATAAACATGAGATCTATTAATAAGTTCAACATGATTTGACATTTGGCCCTGATGAGCTGACAAATCAGATGTCACTTAAACTTTTCTTAATTGTTTTGCGCCGGTGTCTGTATATACATACAGACAGCCGCGCAAAACACACTATGAAAAAACTTGATAAGTGAATATAAAAAGAAAAATCGAGAACTATAAGCAATAAGTTGCTGATAACTACCGAGGAGTGGACGGAGACAGGATGCTAAAGTCAGCATCAGTCAATTAAGAGGCAAACTTTTTAATTATATATATATATATATATATATATATATATATATATATATATATGCGTGTGTGTATGTCTGTGCCTGTGTGTATGTGTATATGTGTGTGTGGGTGGACACTGATATCAACACTAAGTGACGAGAGCATGTTTCATGCTTGAACGCAAGCCTGAATATATAGTGTTTAAAATGAAAATGGGACGACTATTCAATTCTTCAACAGTGCAGCAACTGTTAAAACATGTAGTAATCCGCAGGTATACTACCCTTAAGGATCCAAGTTCACTACAGAGAACTGTCCTACAGTAATCTAGTGAAGTAAAGCTTTGGTTCGCGAATTTGTTACATATTAAATGTAATCAATCGTTGGACCTGGCAGTATGTATTTTGATATTCCTCGACATGGACAATGAAACGAGTTCAATCTAACCCCGTAAATCAAATTAATTAGGATTCAGTTTAGAATTCTCTGTCGTTTGTCCAGATCGATATACACCTGCTGAAGGTAGGAGGGCACAACGTTTGAAACAACAAAGAAAAGGACAATAGCCCAAATATAAATACCGTAAATAACCCTACAAATTAATACATAATTTTAAGATTTTATAATTTATTCTAATTAAATTCTTTAAAAAAAAAAATTGATCGAAAAAAATGTTTTTCATCAGATAATTGGGTCCATAATATATTTTATTAAAAAATAATGACTTAGTTTTATTTCATTTTTTTATTTTTCAATACCAAGCAGATTTTCTGTAGTTGGGGGTCCTGTTTAATGTCCACTAAAATTAATGTTTAAATTCTCCAAGGACTTGTATAACTAATATAGACCTACAAAAATGAAGCCCTACAAAAATGAATTTCTCGAAATTTCATAAAATTAAATAAGTGGGACTGGGTAACAGATATTCAAAATTTTTGCAAAAATTTTCTATAAAAGAAACATTTCAAAAATATTTTCATTAATTTCCTGAAAGTTTCATTAAAATCCGACAAATATTTATTAAAATCCGACGATTTTTGCAAGAATTTCCAAATCAATTTATTTTTAACCGAAAAAAAAAAAAAAAGGTCGCCCAAATTTCCCATATAAATTTATACAAATTTTAATAAGCAGTGAAATGAATAACAACCAGCCTAAATTAAGACGTCATACTAAAGAAATCGAATCTGCAAATATTTTTTTTTTTTTTTACCTCAGGGAAACTGCTACATTCCTTTTTTTCTACCAGAAAAATGAAAAAATTCAGGGATAGCAACTCAAACAAATGCACCCACTAAAAATAACCTTTATAGTAATAAGAGATAGTCTGACAAAAATCCTTCTAAAAATGGCTAATGACATACTAATAGGGCAGAAGCGACTTAATCTATGTTTTGATAGAAAGTGATATATAAATAAGTTAAAATGTACACAACCATAGAGCAATAGGTAGCTCGCCTTTTTGACAGATAAACTATTACAAACGTAGCAAATTCGATATTCCCTCGTTTCTTACTTTTTCCCTAGAAATTACTCACTCGTTGATCGGATATTGGAAAACGAGACACATTATAAAGATTAAGATACGATATAAATTTAAAACCGTGGGTGGTTTCGTACGACTGTCTAATCGCTTCGAGCAGAGTTTTCAATTAGTTGCTAACATTTAATTGCCTATGCTTGTTCAAATTAAACATTTTTAGCGATGTATATTAAAGAAGACGACAATGAAGAGAGGAAAAGTTTTCCTGTTTGTCTGTTTATATCGCACTGGACAACGGAAAACAAGAGAATTTGTAACTATGTCATGAGGATTCCCCGAGTAGTATTGATCAATTGTCTCACGAAATTTCTATTCTTTTCTCTCTGTTGTGATGTCCAAGTTTAGCACTAGTCAGTCGCTAAGCTTGTATTCTTCTTTTTTATGTTATTCTCAGTGACCAGTTATATAGTTTTTCTCTTGCACTCTTGCAAATTAGGCATATTAATTTGCCAGTATCACTACATCTCCCTGAAACATATAGGTTTTATACCTTTAGTAGTTCTTGTACTTCTTGTGGTAGTTTCATTACTTTGCTCTACTTCTCTCTCTCCCGAATTTCTTTCTCTGGGAGACCTAGATCTCTCCCGCGCTACGCTGTAATCATAAGCATCTTCTTGCATTATTTGATCTTCGTCCGAACTTTCAAAATCATTCTGTTCCACTTGATCCTGCATTATTTCGTCTTCTGGTGTTTCATTCTGTAACGGTTGTTCTAATAAATCATTAACGGATGGAATCGTGGACATTTCCTCATCATTTTGCTCTTCATATTCACCCTGGGTCCTTATTTGATCTGCATGGGCTAATACACTGTTGCCATTTTCTCTATTTATTATAGCTGTATTGTGGCCTTTTTGCATGATAAATTCTTCCCTTTCCGGATTTGCTTCTTTGTTCTTTTTGTACCACATTTTTTCATTTGTGGAATATGACATCGTTAGCGGAGCTCTAATTTATCTTCCCATTAAAGCTGATGGGCTTTCTAGTCTTCCAGCATGTGGTATTGTGCGATAGTTTAAAAGCAGCATCGGTAGAAAAACTTCTACTTTTTCTTTTTGCTGAGAGCATGCTTTTAGTCCCGTTTTTACGGTCTGCACCATTCTTTCCCCTAACCCGTTCAACTGGGGGTGATGTAGGGGTGTCTTATACGGTTTACATCCTATTTTTTCAAACCATAAATGAAGATCTTCATCACAAAATTCTGGTGCGTTGTCAGATACCAGTGTTTTTGGTATGCCGTTTCTGGAAAATATGACCCTTAGAATCTGTTTTATTGTAGAACTTTTCTTGTCTGGCACCCGGATTATTTCAGGCAAGCCTGAAAAAGAGTCTACTAGAATTAATAAGAGTCCCACTCCAGTAATATAGGCATGATACATATGCACCCGACTCCATGGCTCCACTTCTCTAGGCCATGAATGTAAAGTAGTCTGTGTAAAGTTTCTTAATTCTTTACATTTTTTGCACCTTTTTATATATATTCTTCGACATCTCTTGAATATCCCGGCCACCATGCTTCTAATTTTATCCTTTTTTTGTGTGGCCGCTACTCCACAGTGTATATCATCATGTACACTTTTTATTACCAACTTTCTTTGTGTTTCTGGGGGAACTACCAGGTCCCCATTACAATTCTCTCCATGTTCTATCGTTAATTTCTGTCTTATTTCTTTGTAGGGTCTTTCCGCCCTAGAACAATTTCCCCATGAGTTTTTTCTTATTCTTGATATTATCCTACTTAGTATTGGATCATGTCTAGTTTCCGAAGCCATTCTATCTAAAGACAAAACATCAGTCTCTACCCAATGTAAGAATGCATCTTCAAATTCTTCTTCTGTTTTGTCTTTTGACTCCTTGTAAAATCGCAATCTTGATAGTGCGTCCACACGTGGAATTGAATTTCCTTTGACATATTCTATATCAAATTCAAATGCCATCAATCTTATTGCCCATCTTAGTATCCTCGATGTCGTAACTTTGGGTAATTCTTTCCTTGGGTTAAATATGAACTCTAATGGTCTATGATAACTTCTTAACAGAATTTTTTTTCCAATTAAAAATTGCCAGGCTCTTAGTAGTTGTCCACACAATAGACAATGCTTCTTTCTCTATATTTAAATAATTAAATTCGGTGTTCGTTAGTCTTCTTGATAAATACATTATTGGATGTACTTCTTGTGATAATATTCCCCATATCGATTGTTCGCTTGCATCTTGCGGAGTTGTCCTTTTTTGGATCAAACATTTTCACTAATGGTTTCTTTGCCATAATTACTTTTAATTTATCAAAAGCTTTTTGTTGTTCCTCTGACCACATAAATTCAACATTCTTCTTTCTTAAATTTGCAAACGGTTCAGTAAAGTCCGTGTATTTTGGTAAATATCGCCTGTAAAAATTCACCAATCCCCAAAAAGACTCCAGTTCTTTTTTATTTGTAGGTGTAGCTACTTTTAGTATTTTTCTATCAAGGCCTGGTCTGGTGATATACCTTCTTTTGAAATGGAATAACCTAAAAAAGATATTTTACTACAAATTCTTACGCATTTTCTCGTTTATTGTCATTCCAGCATTTCTTAATCTATTCAAGATTATGTCGGTTTTCTTTTTTAATTCATTTTCATTAGTAGCTCCTATGCATATATCGTCTTGGTAACACATCATATTTCTATATTTTCTAAAACCTGTTCGATGGCCTTTTGAAATATGGCGCTTGCGGTTTTTATTCCGTATGGCATTTTTTTCCATCTTAGTAACCCTATTGGCGTATTTATCGTGGTTATTTCTTTGAAGTTATCGTCTATTGGTACTTGGTGGTATGCCGTTTTTAAAATTATTTTTGTAAAAACGCTCATTCCTGCCAATGCGTGTAATGCAACTTCAACATTCGGTATTGGATATGAATCCGAACAAACTTAGTGATTTACGCCTATTTTGTAATCTCCACAAATACGTAAATCACCATCTGTCTTCCTCAAAACTACAATGGGTGATGACCACTTGCTACCCCCAGGGGGAACATGTTCATGAATGTCTTGTTCTATTAATTTTCGTAGTTTTGTTATTACTAATGGCAACAAATGCACTGGTAATTTGTGTGCCTCATAATAAGAGGGGGAAACATTTTCTTTTAATTTTAAACTCGCTTTATAGTTTTTTTTTTACTTTCCGGTTTTTTTCATTTTTATCTCATTAATTAATTTGGTATAATTTATGTTAAGCACGTCGTTTCCAAGAAGTCTGTGGTTCTTTTTACAACTTGTGACAATTATAGGTATTACTTCAAATTTATCTTTTAACTCCAAGGACCCTTCAAAGTATCCTAAGGTTTTTATGACCGACCCATCAAATTGGCGGAGTTGTAAACTGCTCTTTCGTAAATGTGGCTTTCCTATGCGATCCCCCAAATTTTTTGGTATCAGCGTTACTTCACTCCCAGTATCAATTTGCATATCTAAATTGCAGTTGTTGATTTTAACCTTTAGTATAATGTCTTTTTTCTTTTGTTCAATTTTTTCTATATTCTTATTTTTTAATGTGAAGACTTCCATATTGGTTTCATTTTCTTCAACTCTTTCAACGTTTTTCTTTTTGAATTTGCATACTGCTTGAAAGTGGTTCTTTTTTAAGCAATTTGTACAGGTTTTTCCAAATGCTGGGCATTTTTACCTTTTTATTTCATGTTCATGTCCACAATACGAACATTTCCTTATCTTTTTTAACATGTACGTATCAGCGAATATTTGTTCGCTGGGTTGACTTTTTGATGGTTGTATTTCTGTATTAATTCTTGTTGCTGTATAAAGTCAATGCATGTATTTAAAGGCATATTTTCTATTTGTAGTTGTTCCATTATTTTATATCGGTGTGATGCATTGCACATACCTTCAATTCACCCTAATTGAATCAAGTCCTCTTCAATAGTCTGTTCGTCTTGTCCGAGTTTTTCAAATTCGCAATATCTACTTGCATTTCGTAGAGGTGTAGATATTTTATAATTGGTTCGTCAATTTCTTGTTTCATCGACATGAATTTCGTTCTTTCTGCCACTACCAGCCTTTTCTTGGGTCTCATATTTCTCCTTATGATCTGACTTATTTTTTCGAAAGTCAGGTCTTCCAAGTTTGTGGGATATGATATGGTGGAGACTTTCATTATCGCCTCGCATCCAGCTGTAGCCAAAAATAAATTCGTGATTTCATTTTTGCCTCCCTTTTCCTTGTTGTCTTTTAACTTTTTTGTTCTCGCAGTTGCAGAGAAACAACGAATCTGTGTATCCACGAAATCTGGATCTTCCAGAGACAAATGCGATCCTATCTGCGACGCTATTGTTGTGATGTCCAAGTTTAGCACTAGTATATTTATTTCATACATTTGTACAAAACTGTGACACAAGGCCAAAAAAGGGCAGGGGTAAAGGCTGGTCCACACTAACTATCCTATACCCAGCTAATCTGATTCACGACCCAATTCAAACATTACAATTACACATTCACCATAAGAACTCATCCATCATCATTCAATCCTCCAACCACCATAATACCACATCCTCTCCAGGGTAACCTACAAAAACGCGCCCCATGCCGTAAAAATTTGATGATAATAAACAATATACATAAAATTCTAATAATGACAAAATGAGAAGGGAGGGAGATGGACCAAATAACAAACTAAAAATTAACAAAAACACAAACTAAACATACCTGATGTTAGTAGGGACCGTCCAACCCTCAAAACAGAGAGGCCGCTGTATTCTGCCCAGAGGACAGAATCAAGAGGCGCTCTCGCTAAGGGAGTGGGAAAAGGATAAAATATTATACGGGAATAGGAAAATATAAAGCTGACCCAGTCGAGATGAAAAGGGGCCAAAACAAACTGGGGAGGTTGGGAATCTCGACTTGGATCATAACCAAAGAGCAGCCGGGATACAGGCCAGGAACAACACTTACTCACATTAACTAGGTACACTGAAGCTTGCCTAACCTAACCACAGGAAACCACCCCGATGTGCCATAGGTTGACCTAGAAGAGAAAATTAAGGCTAGCCCCGTTCACACGAATCAAGCCTGCCTCTTTTACCCACCTTTCGCTAAAGACTGTCAAATGCAACCGTTTTCTATCAGTTCTAATCTTCATCTTGAGCTGATGCTCAAAGAATCGGATTAGATCCTGATGAGAAAGACGATTGCCTCGCAAGACTTCCTCCTTTCGCGTCGTCTAAATCACCATTCGAGCCGTGGCTAGCAGCGTCAGAAACACCATCCGTTTCACACCAGAACACGGGGGCGACACATTGTCACATGCGTATGCGCGATCAATGAGCACAAGCTTTTCGGGATCGAGACGAGCCGTCAGCTCGCTGACATGGTTCCATAAGGGGCGGACCAGGGTGCAATGGTAGAAGGCGTGCGAAGCCGTTTCTTCTAAACCAAGGCCACGCCGTTCTCTTTCTGGCAAATCCGCCAAGCCCCATATGTAAGCCTTGTCGTTGAGAGGCAGCCGATTCCGAGCCAATCGCCAGGTAAGCGAAAACTCAGGGTACTGAGGTAATCCGCCGCTGGCACCCAAGACCAGTAGGAGCGATACTCCTCCTCCGGCAAGCCGAGCGTATCTCGTAGGGGATCCTTCGCAGGCCCCTCCACTAAACCACGATAGAAGACCTTCCTAGGCCGTGAAAGGTCACTGGACCGGGGAACGGCCCTCAAGGCCGACCGACACTCGCGAAGGAAAACCGATTGATCCCGGGGTTCATGACGGTATTAAACCGGCGAGATGGGGGCACTGATAGTAAGGCCAGGGAACGCGTCCCTAACAATCTCCTCCAGAATCGGATCTCCTCCAGTCAATGCGCAGCGTAGGAAAGCCAACCTAGAGGCACGGATGTGACTCATCAGGTGTGGTATTCCCAGCCCCCCATGACACGGACGTTTAGTGCAGACTCGTCTTTCGACCCCATTCACGCGTCTCCTCCATAAAATGGAGGATAGCGATCGCTCGAGCGCCTTCCTGTGGGTCTAACAGAGAGGAAGTACGGATAATCGATAAAGAATCAGGGGGGGAAATGTATGTAGCACACACCTCCGCCCTGCCCTTCACGGACAACCTCCGTCGATTCCAAGTATGACCGGCAGAATCGACCTTTGCTCGTACTTCAGATCAATTCTTCTCCAGCTGGAGGTTGGGTCCAAACCACACCCTAAGAATGCGGACAGGACCGTCCGTCCAACCGAAGCGGCCCGGAAGAGCGACGCCCTTCCAGGCACCTAACGGCAAGCCGGACGACTTGTTGCGGATTATCTTGGCCCCTGTCACCTTCTCGTACCGATCAAGCTCCTTCTGTACCGCCTCAATGTCACTGCGGGACGACACGAAAGCAGATACGTCATCAGCGTACGCGGAAACCCTGGCTCGAGACCCTCCAGGAACGGCAATTCCAGGTAGGGTCGGACTGCACGTCTCGTCCTTCAGCCGGCGAAGGAGAGGCTTTAACGCCAAAGCATAAAGGAGAGGCGACAGCGGACAACCCTGACGAACCGACCTAGACAGTACAAAAGCGCCCCACAACTTTCCGTTCACCTGTACCACAGCACTGGGGGAGCGATACAGGAGGCTAATCCAACGGCAGAAGTTGGGTGCGAATCCAGCGGCCTGCTGGACAGTAGCAAGGTAGCGATGGTCAACCCTATCAAATGCCTTGGACTGATCCAAATTGATCAGCGCGGTTTCTTTGTCGTCTTTTACACCCTCTATGATCGTGTGGATCAGATGCAGGTTGCTCTGAATTGTTCGTCCCATCACAGAACGAGTCTGCTCATGACCCAACAGAGACTCGGCAACTGACTGCAAACGCTCCTACAGGATCTTGGCCAAAATCTTTAACTCTGTGTTTAGCAGAGATGGACCTGTAATCGTCTCGTTTCCCCTCAACACCCTTGCCCTTTTTCAACAGAGTGATCACAACCCTGGTGATCCGGTTGGTGATGGACCCCGACTGAAACTAGTTGTTGAACACTGCAGTCAAAATCGGAACAAAGATGTGCGACAGCCTCAAGTACAATTCATAGGGCAAACCATCCAGACCGGAGGACTTGCCTCTGCCGACCTTCTTCAATTCGCACTCCGTGATTTCTCCCTCGCAGCTAGCCGCTTCAGTCGGCGCAAGCCGAGGAAAGTCAGCTAAATAGCTACGAAACTTCTCCTCACGGAGACCAGGCTCCTTGGTAAACCGGCTCTCGAAATGCCGCCGAAACGCCTCGCACATGTCATCAGTGGCCCGAAGAGTATGCCCCTCCGGGGATTTGACTTCACGAATGTAACGATCGCCACCTCGACGGACCTCTTCTCTGCGCAGATATGCGCCCAAATTCACGGCTTCGGAAGACATCTTGCTTAACCTGCATCTAATTACCTGGCCCATGTACCGCTCGCTATTCGAACGATACAGGGCCTCCCTAGCTAAGATTATCTCTAGGGGATCCCCCCCAGCCACCGCCCGTGAATAACTAGCCTTAAGTGTCTTCACCTTTTCAGCTCTATCTAGGACGAGCCGCTTGCCGAAATCAGTGGTGAAAGACCTAATCCCACCCACTTATTCCTGATAACCGCCCCACTAGCTCCCGCTGCGCTAATCTAAGCTGCTCCTGGAAGTCCTGCCTGTCCAGTAAGGACAGATTGAACTTCCAGTACCCAGCCATTCTAGGCCTATTTGCTAACGCCACCCGGGTACAAACGAGTTTGTGATCCGCATAGCCTATCCAATGGAACGTGGGACAATCTAGTAGATCTATGTCGGCTCTTCTAACTAACGTTCTGTCATGGTAGCTAACTACCTTGTCAAAAGTCCAATTAAGAGCCCACGTCCACATTCCCCCCCGGGGTGATCGACCTGGTATCTATCGACGAGACCCTAATCGTCGATCAGATCAACCAGGCTACGATCGCCCCTTCTCCCACTAGCACCCCCCTGTTTAACTTGGGGTCCAGGATGGCATTCCAGTCCCCCATTAAAACTAGGCGCGTTGAATCCACTAGGAACAGCCCCAACCGCCAAAAAAACGAGACCGGCTCCTCCCGGTCACTGGGCGCATAAACCGCAACGACTCGGAAGGAACCATTTTTCACGTCAATATCGGCCACGATCAACCGGTCCTCGGCATCGGTATGCACAAGGTCCACCTTCGCATCAAGAGTATATCTGACAAGCAAAGAAACTCCTCTGGCAAACCGGTCACCATATGCTGAATAGACGACAAAGTCATCCTCCAGCACACACGCATCGGAACTGCAAACAAAGTGGGTCTCTTCGATCGGGGCAACATCCACACCAAAGGACAAGAGGTCCCGAAGCAGGCGGGCAGCCTTGCTACGATCCCTCAAGCCCCTTGCATTCAGCGTCGCTGTCTTAATTTTCATCTTCTAAGTCCTGTAAAATAGAAAAACAGAATTAACCTATTCGCATACGGGGCGAAAATCTGCAGCGGTAAGGACCCCAATGGATTGTCCCAGGTTCCCTGTACCCAACTCGGTCGTCATACGACCACCCAGGACAAGTTAATTTAATAGCTTTATACAAAGAGGGATGGAGCAGAACAGGGACCCTCCCAGAGCAAAAATGTCTCATTTTCTTTAAGTTCTCATTATTTTCTTCAACCTCCCTTATTTTAGGGTAGGCTTCTTGAGCCTCATAAAGATGACTTCACACTTTCAGGTACGCCCCAGTGTCTCTTACGACAGTGATGACTCCCGGGGCATTAGGGAAGTTTCGTGGATCTTCCACCGACTTCCCATCCACCACCTCAAGTTTAAACAGGAGTCCCAAAAGGGCCCTTTTTTGTTTAGACAGGCCTTTTTTGGCCTCCTCCTTGTCCACTTTACAAATCCCATCGGGACCCTGAAAGTATGACTCCACCATCGGCGGTGATTCCGCTGGTGGAGTCATGTTTACGTTTGTGTCGTCGGCCATTTTGACCGCGACCAAACGAATAAAACTGTATTCCTTTTAAATTTAATTTTTTTTTCTCAAAAAGCATAAACAGAAAATAAAACGGAAAATAAAACGGAAGAAAAAACGTGGACAACCAAAGATAATTCAAACAAATAAACACAAAACAAAGTAATGCAAACAAAAACGGTGAGGAGGGTAAAAATAGCAAGAAGGGAAATAAACAAAAGAAAAGAAACAAAATACACAAATAAACTAAAAATTGAAGAATTAATTTAGAAAATCAAATCAAAAAGTTAACAGTTCAATTTCCAAAAGTTTGTCCAATTCGTTAAAAATACCAATACTCCAACTTTTGGTATATGGGCTAGCGAGTCCAAGTTTAGCACTAGTCAGTCGCTAAGCTTGTATTCTTCTTTTTTGCGTTATTCTCAGTGACCAGTTATATAGTCTTTCTCTTGCACTTATGCAAATTAAGCATATTAATTTGCCAGTACCACTACACTCTCTCTTTTTTTATCTTCCTCTCAACTCTCACTCTCTCTCTCTATCCCTCTCTACCTATATAACAATCTATCTATCTCTATCTCCCGCTTATTCTCTCACTCTTCTTTTCCCTTTCTTCTATTTTCTCTTACACTTTATTTTTCCACCCTTCCATTCAATATATGCTCACACCTTCATTCTTTCTTCCTTTCATTCTTTCTTTCTTTTCTTTCTTTCTCACTTTGTTTTTTTCATTCTCAATAGAAAAATTGTAATTCAAGAATTATTTTGGAGCCTATATTTAACTCCAAATTTAGAATATATCTACTAGAATTTATAAATTAATTAGTTATTATTAGCTTAATTATCAACATATAAACAAGTGTATTTAATGCAAGGGTGTGCTGAAATGTTCTCGGCCTTTGGGTACTTCTCAAAATCTGAACAAAAACCAAATATCAAAAAAATTTCAGCACCTAATCATATTAATGAAAATATTCTACCCAAGGGAACTAAGCTTCTCTTCTACTTTTTCAAAAATTCTTTTTCAATGTCCTCTTTCTGGAACGCTAACATCTACTTAATCTCATCCACAACATTTCAACAGCAATTTTAAGGTTAAATGGTTGCATCTTCACTGTAGGAGGGTTGATGCGATTTTTTTCAAAGAACCATGCACGATGCGGGAAGACTAGTCATTGTGAATTCAACGGAATCTCACTAAATAAGAGTGTGTTTATTCATGCATATCTGATTCGTTATCGAAAGAGTCAAAATGACTGGAGATGTACCCTGCATTGCATGGGCTTTCGTTACTGTTTCTCACCTCGGCCACAAAATGTCGCCATTGAACCATGAAAAACTGGTGCAATATCACCTGGCCAGGTTATTCACATATGCAGTGAATTCAGTCAGTCGACAGAGTATTGCACAAGTTAATGTTGGCATAATAACGCTGTGTGATGAATTCTATAGGAATTGAGAAAAGGCCACTAGCGAAACTGGAGTCTGTCTCGACAACACTGACATCAATAGTTCTTGTTGCAAACCATTTGTTTTCCAAGTAGCACAAAATTGATTCCAGGAACAGACGATTGATTTGCATTCGCCATTGATCTTCCATTCATTAGATCTATATCAGATGAAGCATGGCTGGAAAATACAAAATACAACTTAGTTAAAACGAAATATACAGAACACGCTAGTTAGCATATTTTGTATATTTTGTACAATGCCAGTTTCATCATTTTGCATTTGGGGGAAAGTTGAACATACATTTCCAGTGTTTGCTGAGCGTTAGGGTTGTCATAAGCCATTATCAAAAAATGATAATGTTCTGTCTGTCTATGCATTGTATTTTCTTTGGTAGTTTTCGAGTGTCTCGTCTTCGCATGCGTCGATTTTTCAAGTAACGCGTCTTTACGCGTCACTCAGAATCTATCTTACACATTTATAAGTCTACCATTCGTCTATACTTCGAATATTGCTGACATATATCATTTGATGTTCCTGCTATATATATATTCTTGATAAAATCCAAAGAGTCTGAAATATTGAAATACCAGCTTCAGTCACTACTCCACCTCCGTAATGCCGTTTCCCAGTGCCTTTTCTACAATTACTTTCATGGTAATTGTCCTGACAAACTTTGCTTTATGGTAAGCTCTATGAATTTAAGCACAGTACTACATTGGTAACAAGGTTTCATTATTTTATAGTTTATCTTTTTCGATTTTTTCTCCTCTCTTCTTTTTTTTATTTCATTTCGCTTTCCATTCTTTCAGTGAATATCCAACTTAAATTCCAGTTTATTTTACCTTCTCTCTCTCTCTTTCTATCTATCTATCTATCTATCTATCTATCTATCTATCTATCTATCTATCTCTCTGTCATTATCCGTATATGTATCTCTCTCTCTCACTCTTGTATGTTCTTCCTTTTCTCATCTTTCCGTTTTATTTTTGTTTTATTTTTATTTAAAGTGTGATTTTTATTTAATCAAATCCAAATTTAGTTCGGTTTCGAAGGAAGAAACATCTTGAATTACCAAATCCATTGGCGGTGTCGCAATCATTTTGAGATATGAGATAATTAAGAAAAAAACCACTTATTCATCTCCCCTCACACCCTCCCAATTTCGATTTAATAAAAATGATTCGTTCTTGGATCGACTTCAAGAAGGCCTTTTTGTTTATACTTTTCTTTTTCACACGTATCCTGTGTTGCTCATTGGTCACTGGCTTTGCATCAAAAATTTTCCAGCCTCGTTTACAGTTTTACTGGCATAAAAATGGTGCGTTATTTTAGGAATATAATCTGTTATATTTTTGGAATTTAAATTCACTTCGCGTCACTATTCAATAATTATAAGAACTGAAGAAGTTTATTTTCATTACGTCTATTATTTTTACACGTCTCAACGTTATTGATTTTGTATAAATGGAAGAATGCAAAATACAACACATGATGATTTTCATATGGATTTTCAATGAACAATTACCTGAGTTTTGTGACAAATATCAAGGCATACCTATGCAATAGTTTCATTACTGCTTGTTACATGACAGATTTTAGTTGAATTTGTGCTGCACAAAAAAAAAAACAACAAAAAAAAAAAACAGCCACATACTCAAAATCAGAATTATCGTCATTATTATTATTATTATTATTATTATTATTATTATTATTATTAGTGTGTGCTGAATTACCAAGTCCCCCTCCAAGATCTATGTGCAAAAAGTTATTTATGTACGTTTTGGAACGTTTCGTTTAGATGGAGAGTGGTTGTGGATGATATATGCAATTCTGCACAAAGTAATCTTTTGTAGCTCTGAAATGCTGATATATCCAGGAATTTTACTCACAAGATTTTGTTATGATAATATCCAATGCCCCTATCACGACAGGGATAATCATAGTTTTAAGTTTCCGCATTTTTTGCTTCTTCGATTTGAAGGTCCTTATAATTTGACAGTTTTTGAAATTATTTTTTTAGGAAAATTGGATTTCTGGGGATAAATCATATTGATAATTTAGCAGGTTCCGTTTTTTAAATCTTTTATGATTACGTCTGGTTTATTTGCATCAATTTTCCTGCCTGTGAGGATTGTGAAATTCGACAGTATAGGAACTCCATCACTATTTGTGACACCATTTAGGCAGTGTTTGTATCATGTATCCGGGACTTCATTACCGTAGTTCGAACAAACATACCAATGAATATATTACACTGGGCAGTCATATCTAATAATGTATTCTTTATCAGCAGTGACTGGGCACTATGATGCTATGTGGTCAACAGTTTTATCAAATTTATGACATAAGCAACAGGTGGGATTTGTGCCATATTTGTTGATTTTAACCTTGTAGACATTATTTGGAAGACATAGATTTTGTGCTGCCATAATAAGGCCCTTAAGACCACTGCTTCTAAGCTATTCATATGTCTGGCGAACATCGATGCCTGGTTTATCCAGATACTTTGGTTAGTTTTCCTACAACGGTTTAGATTTTGCTCAAGAGTTTTTATATAAGCAGCTTTCGCAAGCAACTTAATTTTCTTTGCAATAGTCGTGGGAGGCTAATGGTCCTGCGGAGGTTTTGACGGCGCCAAAAATTGATTTAAGTCAATATTTAAATCGATATTATCGATTTTTCATTTTTGATCGGACGCACGCGTGTGTAATTATGTGCGTTCACTGCACACATGCAGATATGGACACTTTTCCTGTCAGAATTAATAGCGGTAGCATAATTAGAAAAAAGTCGGATTTAAGTGCTCATATGGGAATAAGAAAGGACAAGAATGGCCATATTTTGGGTTCGGATGCAAAAGTTATCACAATGAAGGCTTTCTGTCGCAGCCGAACTTTGCTTCGATCCCCTTTTGATACAGTTACATACATTTTTGGGATCCCTCTCACCTGCCTACGTTTAGACTACACGTGTTTTTTTGCACTCAAAAAATCTACATACCTTTTATTACATTTTGCCTTTTTGAAATTGATTAAAATGCCGCCTAATAGAAGAAAACTTTTTGGACGACGCACAGCTGCTGCAAGTTTCACTTGCCCTTGCTGCTACAAGAGCAGTAAGGGCAAGTGAAACCACAGAACAAACTTCGTTGCGCCTTTCTCAGATAACATTACGCTCTGCTGCCCGCATCTCCATGGAAAATACTGTTGAACGTACTGAACGCGCTAGACTTTCAAATGAAGAGCGTTTAGTACAGAATTCACAGGACGTAATACGCGTTTCTAGAGCCAGGGCTTCCGAGTCCCCAACACAGACAATCCTTTGGCGTTTAAGGAATTCCTGCGCTACAGCATGTTCTAAAGTTTTAGAAAGCCCTGAACAAACCACTTCGCATCGTCTTAGGAATGCTAGGGCTACAGCATCTTCCAGGGTTTCGAAACAACCTCAACAAACCGCTATTCGTCGTTTAAGAAATGCCAGCGCTATTACGTCTGTCAGAGCTTTAGAAAGTCCTATGCAAACCGCTAATCGTCGTTTGAGGAATTCCAGATCTACTGTGTCTGTCAGAGCTTCAAATAACCATGGGGTACGGCGAACACGGCTCAACAACAATGGCCAAATCACAAGGACACATGCTCAGTGTTTCGCCCATGGACAGCTTTATGTAGGCTGCTCCCGAGTCGGTAGTAAGGATAACGTTTACGTTTACTCTCCAACAAACAAAGCTAAAAATATTACCTATGCAGAAGTTCTATGGTCGGTCACGTTTAAACGCAATGTACACATCTTTATGTCAGCTGCATCGTAGGTTCCTTCATTTTTGAACCCGATTTATTTAAAGGTCGTCGTAGTATTCACTTGCCATTACTAAGACATTTCATTAAAGGTTGTCTTGCTCACCAGATGCTCCCTTATCACTTAAATCCCACTATAGCTGCATTCGCACTTACATGTCGACCACGTAACCATATTCAGTTGAAACACAAATCCAATACGTGGGAAGGTGCATTCGTTTAATTGTCAGAAGTCGAGTGCGTCCACGCAAACCAGGCCTCAGTAAAAAGAAATGGGATAATAAAAAAATAGCGGCATGCAGTGTTATAATATGCATTCTCTGCCGTACACCGTTGGTGTGTTTCTCCCATTACTACGAGGCCTGCTTTAAGCAACGCCTTCATGCTCAACTGACTATTAAAAACTACAAAAAAAATTGTGCTACTCGCCCCGGCACCTTGGCATACTTCTGTTATGTGGTTCTGTTTGCAGTAGTGGCAGCGCCGTGTTTTGGGCAAAAGACGCGTCTACCTTTCACGCTATTGCGTTTTACTACATTGCAACTGAAACAGGGCTTCATGTAATGTCTTGCACTCATGGATAATAAAACCATCCCATCGGAATACAAAGCCATTTGCTACAACTCACCAAAAACTTCCTACGGCCCGTGTTCGTATTTAACTTGACAACTTGTAGGTGTCTTAGTAATGGCAAACGGCTGATGCTACCATGGCTGTCCATTGCTTCCTTTTAAGCCTTACAATTTTTTCTTCTGGTGTGCTGATAAATACCGTCAACTTGTGTACATTACGTTTTTTTTTACGTTGGCGGCCATCAGTTCTACTAGACTTCAGCCTTATATGCGTGTACAAAATGACTATGGCGGTTATGACCTTCCAGTCAGAGGAAGTTTACTCCCGGGAAACGCCGGGCTTTACTGCTAGTATATTTCTAACTGAATGAGTCCTTATTCAGCATCTTACCTAGTGGGCTATATTCTGTCATCGTCAGCTTTAGAGTGGTAGTCAGTAGCTTAAGTATTTTGGAATCAATGCGTTCTATATCACTAAAGCTCTATTTCATAATGTCAAATCTGTAAGTAACAACGGGTATTATCAGTGAACTTATTGCGCCTATTCTATTCAGTGAAAAGTGTTTGGTACTTCTGTCTTCTGACTGAAATACCAAACGCACTCTCCGATAGCTATCTTTTCTTAAGTTTTCCTTCATTTTTGAGTTTTTTTATGCCATTTACTTCTTGAATCCCTGAATATTTGTAAACTTCTTGTAGGTTACTGATGGAGACATTGGTGTCTAGCACTATCTGACTATATTTGACAAATTCTTTTGCTTTAAACCTTGCCTTGGCACACTTGTCCAGACCAAAGTCCATTCCGATATCATCACTAAATCTCTTTACCAGTATGGATTTGAGATTGTTTTCATTTCTTGTATAAAGCTTGAGGTCATCCATGTAGAAGAGGTGGTTAATGCTATATTTGTAGATTTTGTAGCCGCTGTTTGAATCATCGAACAATTTATATAGAGAGGACAGAGCAAAACAGAAGAGGAGTGGTGAAAATCAATCTTCATCGTATATCCCGCGGTTGATGCTTATATTATTTATTTTAATATTGCCCTTTGGTTCAGTTTGATGGATGTCTTCCATATATACACACTAATCTTAATGAATTCAATGTTTTGGGGTGAAATCTTATAAATCTGTAGTGATTTAATGGTGCACTCATGTAGGACACTATCAACACCTTTTTGTAATCTATCTAAGCAACAGAATCTTGTTAATCAGGATATGGTCATTGCATCCATTTTTGCCTCCCTACTGTTCTTCAGGAAAAAGGTTATTTTCTTCCAGGATTAAGTAGATTCTGTTGGTGATTATTTATGTCAGGATTATGTGGTCAGGTAGTAGTTAGGCAAGCGAAAATCCTTTAATCACTTTCTGTAGTTTTGGGAAGCAGGTAAATTAAGCCTTCACTTAATCACACGGGTGGTGCCACAGCATTATTCTTTATTTCAGAGTTAGATATCGGCCAGTGCATCATGGATACTTGGCAGAGAATGTAGCCCAAAATTGGGAACATTATGTATCCCAGGAGATTTATTATTATTATTATTATTATTATTATTATTATTATTATTATTATTATTATTATTCTGTTGTATACTCATTTCCTTCCGAATCCCAACCAGAGACTTAAGGTTAGAAATGTCATCATAACATTTTCTACTGAACATTTTTGTAAAAAAATAAAAATAAAACAGCCTAAGATTACAGATATTTTACATAGATAAAGCCCTTCGTAAGATGTGAGCTGTACATGTCCGAATATTTTTTGTATTTCTTTAAGGCATGTGCTAAGGGTTAACTTCAATGAATCTCTGAGAGCCTTTTCCAATCAAACCTATGACCCAAACACAACTGGAATTATTGATGTCTTAATGCGCCGCATTTTTTAGATTTCCACTTCAACATTATTGTATTTTGATATTTATGAAATATCTTCAAATATACATTATATTCTGTAGGCACTGCTATATCTATAAGAAAGGACATTCTTTTTTTGCGGTATTTGATCACGATGTCTGGAGGATTAACTTTAATTGTTCTGTCTGTGTGTATTGTAAACTCCCATATGATCGTTATAGGTCCTGTAACCGCTTCTAGGTGGTGTTCGTTCCACATTCTTGTAGTTTCCTTCTCATAAAAGTTGCTGATTTTTCAGTGCATATATTGGCCCATCCAATCATGCCGAGTTTTACATTCGATGAATGTTAATTCTGTGAAATATAATACAAGATAGTCAATTGTTTCTGGATATTCATCACATAATTTGCATTTCGACACAATTTTTCAATAGGTTTGCTTGATAATTTTTAGCTTGCAAATATTGATCCTGCGTAGCAAGAATAAAACCTTCGGTTTCAGCTTTTACTCTGCAATATGCAACCACTGATGGTATAGGGTTTGTCTACATCACCTTGTTTGGTACGGGTAGAGTATAGACCATGAATAGGTTTATCTTGCCACCGTTTCTGCATTTGGTCCATTGCATCCGCTTTTGCCTTCTTTTTAGTTTATTTGTCGCTACAGTAGTGGTATTATGGTTTACTTGAGATTCCCTTTTGAATGTGATGGCTTCCTTTATTACTGAATAAAGTTTCTTATTTCTTTTATGTTCTTTGACACAGATCATCACCCAGTCTTCTGTAGTTTCTGGGCAGGGGACAGCAAAAGTGTTTCTGACTGATATTTAGTTTTGTGAATTTAAGTCGGTATTTAACATTAGATGCATACAGCTTTTCCTCCTTTCTCCATCATTTGCGTATACTGCATTTTATCTCCTTCGATGTCTCCTAAGTACTTAAAGGCGTATTCGCTTTCCAGTCCCCTAATCTATCGAGTGTCTTTTGGTAATTCTCCCCTTCTTGAATGTTAGTTTTGCACATTTATCCAATCCGAAATCCATACTGATGTAATCACTGGAACATTTTACAGTATTGAGGAAATCATTGTCGTTTTTGGCAAAAATGTCAGGTCATCCAGGTAGAGTCAGTGATTAAATAAGTTGTTGTTTATTTTGTAACCATAGTTATTACTGTTTAGTTCAAGCGAATGGGAGATTAGGGGCAAATAAAACAGGTGGTATGATAGGGAATTTCCTTGAAAAATTCCTCATCGGATATTCAAACGACGGGAAATGGCGATGTTAACTTTGCTGGGAGTTAAGTATAATGTGGTTTTCCACAGACCCATACTGAGACGAAATTAAACGAAAGAGACACGGCAATGAAACTGAAAAACCTTCTACAGAAAGTAGCCAAGGAGAACGAAAAGAAGGAACTAAGCATAAACTACAAGAAGAAAGAATGCATGGCCATCAGCAAAAAGGTGATCCCGAAATGTGATTTAAAGGTCGGTGACACTAAAATGATATTGTGGAAATTTAAATATCTGGGAAGTGTTCTGACAGAGGACGATGAGATCCGAAGAAGTATTGGGATGACCAAAGACACATTCCAAAATCTAGGCAGAGTATTACGAGACAGGAGGATTTCGTTGGTTACGAAGAAAAGACTTCTGAACTGCTCCTTTACGGCAATAGAGGTATGGTTATACAGAAGGATGTTAAGGATACTATGGACCGAAAATGTGAGCAACGATGAGTTTTTGGAGAGGACGCAAAGAAGAAACTTATACTTAACATCAGGAACAGGCAGCTGAAATTTTGGGGACACAATGAAAAAGGAGGACTTGAAAAATCTGATACTCACAAGGCGGATAGAGAGAAAGAAAGACAGGGGAAAGCAACGCGTGACATACTTAGCGGGCTTAAGCAAGTGGATGGCAGAACAGGGCCTGGGAGAAGCAACAAAAAGGCAAAACTTGAGAGCTACAGGGGATAGGAGGTAGTGGAGAGCCGTGATGGCGAACTAAGATGGCCTACGTGCTGAGAGGACATAAGTCATCATAGCTCTCCAGACACGGCACATAAAAGAAGAAGATGCTATATTTAAAGAAATTAACTTTCACCGAGAGCCTTTGTTTATTTCGAAACCCTTAAGGATCCAAGAGTGTGGAACGCAGTCAAAGGCTATACGATGGTCTATGAATGTTGTGCTGTTTTTTACTTTTTTCCTGCAATTTTATTTGTCGATAGTTGATCTTTGTAACCATATCAGCTTCTTCAGAATCCATTCTGTTCCAGAGGAAGAATGTTGTTTTCGTTGAGAAAAGAGTAAGTAAACAGACATGATTAATTTATACGTGGTGGATAAACCATATTTTTTGGATCATCTGTTTCATCCGTTTTGTTATGTAATACGTTCAGTGATCCATTCTGGAATTTTATTGGGATTATTCATTAGCATTAATAAAGTTTGCGCAAATGATATAACCAAAAGCTGGGTACCTTGTCTTTTCCTTGGGATTTCTATATTTGAGGATTTTGTTAACCTTGCTATATATTATTCTCAGTTATAATTTTCCATTGTTATGCATGTTTTAATCCACTCTGAATTGTAATTATACTTCTTTGAGTTATTCTAGATATTCTTCCAAATTTGCACTTCTTCAATAGATGGAGACTTTTAACGTTTATAACTGTTTACCCAATCTCCTTGTAGAACTTTTTGAGGTCTGTTTGAAATATCTTATTTTGTTGATAGAATCTACAATACCTTTATATCGTCTTGTTCGCTGTGCCTTTAATTACAGTTTCTGTTTAAGTATTGATGGAATTTCATTTACTACTTTAATTTTATAGTTCCGCCTATCTTCTAAGACCGATTTTTGCAGTTTTCCAAGAATGTTCTAGTTGCACTAATCTTCTCCCTCCTTTTCTTCGGATCTAGTCACGTATAGGCCTTAGGGTGATGCATGCGGTGACAAGTGAGATACTTTCTCGTTTTGCCATCTATTCGATTATTATTATTATTATTATTATTATTATTCCGTACGGTTTTTCATTTTCAACCGGAGATCTTGCATTATGGGTATTCTCCATCAAGTAGTACGACCTCAAATAGATTAATGTAGATTCGGTGGCCTAGATTCCAACGTCCCAATGAAAACTGAGACAATAGTGATCTGATATCTCCACTTTCTGGCAACTTCAATCAGGAGGTCGGTGTATTTTATAACCTTTTCAATTTCTTTAAATTCCATATTATCGTAACCAGTAACATCTATGAGGAAGTATTTACATATTTTATTTTTAGAGCAACGACAGTGGTATCTAGTTTGGTGGTCTCAAGGTTTCAGTCCGTTTGGATGTTGAAAACCCACAAGACCTTGACAGTCATTTTCGATAATGTTCTTTGGCTTCTGGCACTATCATTTCTTTTCGGCTATGCATTCTACATAGGCACAAATGCCTCTTCCTCTCATGGCGGCGATTGGATTCTTTGTGCTCAAGCATTCCACAGGTGTTAATAATGCGGGTGACTCTTTCCACTTACATTCCAATACAGAATAATATTTCGGCAAGAATCAAACTCGCATCCATTTTTCCTGATTGAAGCTTTGACTTAACGTGAAAGATGTTCTACTTTTTTGTGCAACGAAAGCTACCCAATGTACGTCAGGTCTAACTATATAATCTTATTCTTCATTTACTTCCAATAATTGGCACTAATATCTTTGTTTTTGTTTTTTTGTTTATTAGTTATTCTGTTAGTATTGGCTTGCACTTTATTATTAACTGAAAGACAAGGAGTGATCATCACATTTGCTATCAACTGAAACTGGGACGAAAGAACTAATAATTAAAAAAATAACTTACATTTCATTTACAAATTCTTGACAACTTAAGACTATGATATTTAAAATCAAGAGACATAAGATTAAATGCTGAAAAAAAAAACTTTAATTTTAACGGTTAATGTTTCATGGAAGCATGGAAATTCGAAATTTTGCTTTTATTTGATATTCTATCAATGACAGTTACTATTTAATAAATTTGACTGAAATTGCGTCATTATTATTGATAATATAGTTCTCAAATCAATAAGATCAATTAGGTATATACGTATATCTTGTCAGATGAATATATTTTAATTTGATTGACGCAAAAATTGAAACCTGATCGAATTCAAATATTCATAAGCCAATCAAATTTACTTACTGTTCATTGTGTTTAGGACATAAAATAAACCGAAAAAAGTCAGTAGTTGATCACATTCCCAATGTGAGGCAAATTAGGCCCTTTCGTAACCAAGCAGATTTCAGTTCCCTCTGCCAATCTTCCCTTACACCGTTTACACACGCACAAAGAAAGTGCATTACACACACTCTACATTCACTTTTTACATACGAAATCAACAGGTTCCTACAAGTGACAGAGATCTATTCGAGTATTCATCTTTCGCAGCTGAAACTTTAATATATATAACTGTTGAGCTATTCATATATTTGAAAAATAACTTTCTCAATTCGCCGAAACGAAACTTTATTTTCATTTTGACATAAAAAGACATTTTTCATTTAATCACTCTGACTCAAAACAAACTTACCTAATATTTTTGTTTCTTTTTTTATTGAGTGTTTAATCACCATTGTTTTTACCTTTCTCCCCTTCTTTCTACAAGTATATTGTATGGTAACGTACCTTTCAATTATTTGACCTCTAACCCTCAACTTGAACGAAATCTGTCATTGACCTTAGTAACTCATTACATTGATTTGTTAGTCTATATTTATGGTATGCAATTCTTTTGGAAAAGATGCAGTCGTTGGCTTACTGCTATAACATTGACCTAACAGCCATAAAATCTGCATGGAATTTTCGTATCATTGAGACATGTTAAATGACACACGGAAAAATATTCCGTTTTAAGGGAACAAAAAATAAAGAACACCGTCTTCTTTCCGCCAGTATTCAGTTTTTAAAAACATTATTTAATTTAGATCCTATTTTGTAATAACTATAGCCACTTTCTTACTCTTTAAAATATCTTTGCAAATAGAATATAGGTGGAATCCGAATTATATCCATTTAACTCTGCATATTGCATGTACAGTGTGCGATGGGTCAATTGTCCCCATTTTATATTTTTAATATCCCGCATGCGCGTTGTTTGTTTTTGATTTTGTCGACTGCACAGTATAGTAGGGTCAGTTGGGCACTGTCTATGAGAGAAAGAGGACCATGGCGCAATTCACTCCGCCAGAAATTTGGAAACGACATACTGTACCGTTTGGCATTTGCGCCGGAAGCTCCAATACGAACATTTCAGAGTGTTTGGGTGTCAATGTGAGGACAGTACCGATAATTCGGATAGAGCTGAATGAGTTGTTACGAAGGTATGGAAGAGCTGAAATGGTGGTTACGAATGTATGGAAACTCAAAAAACTCACTCTGATCGTTCTGATACAAGAATTCATGAATTTGTTGGTGAGGGCCTCAGATTCAACAAAGAGGCCTACATCAAGTACCTGAGTAGATAGTGCTGAACTGGGCCAAGATGGTGGCTGCTGGAAGACCTTATATCTGGCAAAAGGCTTCTGCACCATGCCACACAAGCAGAAGAAATGTCAGACAATTTCTGCGACCCCTTACAACTGGCCACGTAACTCCCCAGACTGAAACCCACTTGATTATTATGTGTGGGGCGCAGTTGAGTGAGAGACCAACAAAACTCCTTGTAACACCAAAGTTGAACTGAAGGCAAAGATTATGGCAGCATAAGAAAACCGTCCAGAAGAGTTGCAAGAGATTCCGAAGTCGTCTGTAAACCGTGATTGAAGCTAATGGCAATTTATTGAATAAATTTACTCTTTCGTATTTCAAAATATTTTTGTGTTATTTTGGTAAATATATCTGTTAAAATGAGATGTCAATATAATTTTTTATTTTTTTTGCGGAATTTAAACGACAATTTATCCATCGCACACTTTATTTATGAATAAGCAAGTATAAAACATTGACGAAATTATATATATATATATATATATATATATATATATGTACACACACACAGACGTAGACACACACACACACACATTATATATATATATATATATATATATATATATATATATATATATATTCTCATTATTTTCAAAACTATATTTAATGTGTATGAGTAGACATCTCTGTTTTTTTAAATAGTTTAAATCTATGTCTCCGGTCTATGCATTCGAAAGTATTAAATTTATTTTATTTACAAAAATGTATACGCGTCGTTGGTAGCATGAGATAAATTATCAATGGATCCATTGATAGTAAGGTAATATGTGATGTTATAATTTTTAATAGGAATATTTTTCTACTGATGTCGACTAATTTGATGTATTATTCCTGTGCTACTGATAATATGGTGCCGATTTACAGTTCATAATCAAGTTCCTTTAATTGAAACTTTGTCTAGAAATTATTTAATTCCTTCAAATGCTGATTCTAGCAATGTTTGGAAACTGCTGATTTTACTATTATGTCATGTCCCGCCTTGCACATGATATGTTTAAATAATGCGTAAACAACTCTAGCACTTAAAGAAGTGTTCTATTGACATTTATTTTACTTGCATTTGTTTACTACTTAGGTAGCAGCCACTATGCTCTTAAATTAGTTGTACAAGTTGTTTTCTACAGCGCAAACATGGCATCTGATCTTTAAGCGGAAAACAAAAGAATTCGATCAATATAGAATTGTTTAAAACAAAAACTGTAATTTTATCCACAAACGTTTAGCTTTATTTAATCCATTGTTTGTGTAATTTAGCCGAATAATGAGAGAGCACGAACAATGAAATAGCTGTCGGCTTTCTTTTTCCACAAAATTGCCATTGATTTTTTTTTTTAATGTTAATTGTTGAATTATGTATGGAGTCATTAATTGCTGAAAATCGGTGGTTCATTTTAGTGTTGATTGCTGTAATAAGTGAAATCATGAGAATGGTTTTGTAGGCGGCAGGGCAGAAAATATGAACTAACCTCTAAAGGTAATGAAACTATTGATTTTCATTTTCTTTAACCGAATCATATCTGGGCATTTCAGATTTATCTACATGGCGACAATTACAGATTCTTTTGTGTTGATGCGGAACCGACACCAACTAGCATTGTTACTATCTACTAAAGTGCACTTGTCCAAATATAAGGCAAAGAAAATTGTATTGCACTTACTAGTAAGAAAAATCTACTTATTCGAAAAATAATGTTCATTTTACATCAGAAGTAGGACTTTAACAAAGAGAATATAAAGAATGACCCCAGAACACATTTGGTGAAAACCTTCCGAAATTTAAAGAAAATAATATATGAACATAAATGTATGACGTAAAGTTTAATAATATATGAAAAACACCTGTGTGTAACCGAAAGATTCGTGATCACAATTTAAATATGGAATACACCATTTTCCTAAAAGACGAAAATGCATAGAAAATGTCAGTCTGTGCGCTCCTTATTGTTAATGTTACGACCGGCCTATTTTAATATATGTCCACTTATCAAAGAGGTTGGAATGGTTTATTAAAATTAGACAGTGTTGCAGAATTTGCTTACTTTTGTCAGATCATGTCCATCGACAAAAATTTAGGGATCTAAAAATGAAAAAGAGAACCCGTTTCAAATTTCATAGACAAAAATTCGAGATGTAAAAGAAAGAATTCGTTTCTTAAAATAATGTGAATACCACCATTTACCCTGCTCCGACTTTTTCTTACTAAGTTAATACTAAAACAATGTGAGATATGTAAGTTTTTTTTATAGCTTAGTTGAAAGTAGATAAAATATAATTTCTGTAACTATACAACCAAAGTAAAAAGCAAGAGTTCAGCCTATTACTGAGAATCAGGTTTAGTCTCGCTAATGTAAAATTTATTGCTTTCAAAGAAATATTCTTTTTCTTATGACGACGAAATATGTCAAAGTAAAAAATTTTCAAATTTCTTAAATATTAATTTCCGTCGGATTCTTAACTATGTATATATGTGTGTCTGTGTTTCTGTATGTGTGTGTGTGTGAAAGAGAGAGAGAGAGAATGTGGTAAAAAGTTCCCGGTACGACCAAGTATATCTTAGAAAAACAGAAAATAAATCTGATGTTTTGTCATTTGGTAGGAATTTGCGAAATGACTATGATTCATCTTCGTCTATACACTTACGTCTAATATTAGAAAATGAAAGTATGAAAAACAAATATTTACAATTGTAGAATTGTAAATATGTGTTTTTCATACTTTCGATCGCGTATAAATTGCACTAAATTTTCTTAACTTGTTCTACAGTACGGTAATTGTAAATATTATAGAAAATGTTTATTACAGAAAGGTTAAGGAAGAGGTCAGCTCTGTTAATTAAATGTTTTATAAATTAATATATTTTTCCTGGTTCATCAAGTCACATCTCTAGTTACAAAGGAATTTCGTTTCATTTATTTTTATTACAAGTTTTTGAGTGATAGTTTTAGATTGATATAAGGTGATAAAGGTGGTGGGAAGGGGAGGACAGAAGAATGATCTATATTGGAAATGTAAAGTGGGGATACAGTCGTTTTTAAACCATCTTTGATAATTTACGTAGGTATAAGTGTACTCAGTAAAGAGGCCAAACAATTTGACCTCTTAAATAATTTTTAGACAGGAAGAAAACATAGAAAAAAAAGGAAAACAATTTGTAAAGCAAAGGAGGGGGAAGAGGAAGAAGAAATTAGAAAGAAAAAGTTAAACAGAGGGGGGAGCAATTAGGAAGAATGAGTTATCATGTGTAAGCATATCACGGTGACACTCGAAAAACACACATCAATATAATTTATAGTTAATACATAAAGTATTAAAGATTACCAGCAAAGTAGGAATAAAATAAAATAAGATATATTAATAATATTATTAATAATCTTATTAATCCTGATTAATAAAATAGTAATTAATATAGGACAATATATTAAAGATTATTAAAAAAAAAACTTAAATTTTAAAAAGATTATTCTTAAATTAATATTATTAAAATAAATTTAAATTTAAACATTGAAATTAAAAAATTAAAAATTAAAATTAAAATTTGTAAATGGTAAATAAAAAATATATTTGATATTAATTAAATATTAAATATGTAATATTAATTTAATATCAATAATCAGATTACTTACTACTATTAATAATAATAATAATATTACTCATAATAATGATAAAAAGAATAACAATAATTACATAAAAATAGAGAGTAAAATCTAAAAAATGAAAAATAAAAAGTATAAAAATAATAATGTCGTTTGGTACATTTGATTAGTAACCTTATTTTGATGGAAAATTCTGCAAAGTAAATGAAAAAACTAAATATATACACGCATATTCATATATATATACCTAATCTTATACATATATTTACAAACATATAATGATATACAGCAAATCATACAATTATATAAAAACCGATATGTAAAATAATCATATATACATTTTAAATATGTACGTATATATCTAACACTTTCGCCCCAGCCCCATCAACCTCTGACGTCTTATTCTCTGCGTTGAGGTGTCTACTCGGTCCTAACCGAACTTAAGGGAGTGACCATAGGTCCCCTGAGCATCCGTAGATTATTCGACCGGTCCACTGGTTTAATCCTGCTTCTTGTCAACGTTGTGTTTGGTTTGATCCAGAAAGCAGAAGGGATGTTCATCCATTCACGGTTGACTGAAGATGTAGACACGGCTGGAGAGTCTGCCCTAAGAAATTTAGAATGCAACAAAAAAAAAAAAAAATTAATATCTGCAGAAAGCCGGACAAACAACTATACAATGATTGAATTTTTAATGTCTTTTATATAGCAGAAAAGAATAGTATAGGAAAGAAACGGGTTACAGAAAAGAAAAGTAATTGACAATAAAAAAATACACTGGATTCTGGACAGAGAGAGTGTGTGTTATGATTAACTTGTTGTTAAATCGTCTCAGAACGATATACGACTCTTGCGATGGGGAAATAAGATTTCTGTGGGCGGCTTAAAGTTTATAGTTGCGTTCCTACTTAGCAGTAGTAACAGTAGTAGTGATATTCGGGGTAGCAGAAGCAGCGGTACATATCAATATCAACAGCACATGTTAGCGGACGCTTCGTTTCAACCTCTGACGTCACGTTCTCTCCTTCTTGAGTCTCCAACTCGACTCTACACTGTCTCTAGCTCAGCTCTTGCCCGGACTAATTCTCTTCTGTCTCTCTCTCCCATCTGCCTCTTCCGTCTGCATAACTTCAGCATAACTACGCGTTTATAGAAAAATCCGGCTGGTTACAACTGAACCTGTGGCCCTACTATTTCGCAGTGTGATTGTCACGGGGGTTTTGGCTGTTTCAAGGAAAGTCATGTGAATTCTAAAGGGCCTTCTTGCTTACTCAGCTCTATTCCAAGTTTTAATCGATAAACATTATTTTAACCATGTCCATTATCTTCTAATGACCCAGTTCCAATCGGTACAGCTCCTGCCCTAGATCAGATTTCCCATTAGTAAACGAAATGCTCTGATCAATTTCGCTCGTCCAAATCTACTCCAATTTCACTAAAAGAAGATATACGTGTGTGTTTCCCAGACTCTCTCTGTCATATTTCCTTCCTTACTCATCTGTCATTTACTACTAAATAACACACGAGAAAACCCAGTTCAACATGCTTTTTACTAGGGGGCTACTTAAACATACGTCTCTTCCAGCATGCAAAGGTAGAGTCCTTATTTCTTCTTAGGACACATTATTCCCATTTACATTTTCATTGTTCTTACGATACATATGTACATGCAACTTCCGGTTAAAGTTCACTGTTTTGGTGATCTCGTGCAATAGAACTTTTTCACATAGTTCACTAGTTCAAGGGTTCTTTCCTTTTGTTTTTCTTTTTTTTTTTTTGAAGTTCGCAACACTACTTACCAATTATTTCAGTCTCATTACTAAAAACAAAAAAAAAATCGATTTACTTTGTAAATCTGTCCCTCCGATTTCGACTCGCCTTCACAACAGCCTTTGTCGAATCTTTTGTTGGTTCAGGTCCTTCCACGACAATCGTGGATTCTTCTTCAATATCAGTTAGGGGTCGCAATGCACTCGGGTTGGACTTACCTTGGTAAAGTGCCCTAACTGGAATCTCTCCTTCACTCATGTACTCCCGTGCCAGTTTATTCTGCCCGGTCGACAACACGTCAACCAGGGCCGTGCACTTTTTTCCGTCTACTGCCACCTCAATGATAGGTAGCTCCGTGTTTTTTAGTTGCTTCAACCACCACCAAACCAGCAAGGCCATGACTATCCTTAGTATAATTCCCACAACTTTCGACCAGATTATTATAGCAACCCAATTCACTCTCCAGCCCGAATTCGGCGTACCTATCTTATCTAACTCCGACTTCAACCGTCCAACATCAATCTTATCGATTGGCCTTAACAACGCCGGCATCTTTTTTAGCGACATCTTAGGAATCTCTCTTACATTGGGTTCCCACAATACCGTCCATCCACTGGCATTCGTTCCTACCAGCTCTAACAAAGCCTCATTCTCTTCAAACTTCTCTTCTGCTTGGTAGTTGGGAGGTAAAGAGATAGATGGACCATGAGCTCCACAACCAATGGGTAGCTCTATTTGTAGAAAGGGAATAAACGAAGGGGGAATAACTCTTATCGTAGTGGTGGGTTTCCTTTCACACAGCTTAGATAATTCGATCTTTTCTTGTGTGACCACCACCCAAATTCCGTCAGAGACACTGGTTGCTTTAGATAACACTAGCCAACACCTCTACCTGACAATGATCTCTAATTCCCTTATTTTTCTTAAATAAATCTAGTACACACATATTATGATTACCTGTCATGTAAATTGGACTTACAGACCCACAGGTACCTAAGGCATCATTCTTGCATTTTTCTGCTTCTCCCTTTGTTAATAGCATAAACTCTGTCCTGGCTAGGTTTAGGGCAACAAATCCTGTCTCTACCTTGTACCTAGGCACCGCTCCCATCTTCGGCCTTATTTTTGGATAGGGAAGGAAAAGATTCATCACCTGATAAATTTCAAAGGTACTATCTCTGTCCAGTGATGGAAACGGCACTAGCACTAGCAATTTATCATCTTCCAACAAGGTAGTACATCCCAAGGTACCTGCATAACTGCTGGGTGGGGTCTACAGGTAATCTAAGATGATGGGGTAGTTTGGCTTGTATTTCCAGTGGTACTTCCCTTAATCGTTCTGGGGTTATTATACTCGGAGACAGGTGTCCCAGTGACAGCATGTCTAATCTCACATTCTCTAACAACACCGTTAATGAGTGACTTGTTTGACGTACCTTACTTATTATAGCTAATAATTGAAAATACCTTTGCAAAAAACCCTCTAATTTCTGTAATTTGATTGTTACAGATGTGGTTACATTTATAACTTCTTTTCTAAAGACCTGTAGGTGAGAAATCAGCCAATTAATACTCCCTCTATTCTTAGCCAATTCCAGCCCAGTAACATTGAGTATAGATACGCTCTCTTTAACCGACTGAGCCATTGCTTGTTGTCTCTGTTTTACCATCTTTAATTTCCTCTTAATTACTTTCACTTCGTCTTCGGAGACTGTACCAAACAACACGCTTAATGCCTTTCCCATTATAGGTATATGGCGAACAGCCCCGTAGAAGCAAGCGAGCCAGAGTGAATTGCATCCGGTGTATAGGAAAATAAGGGTCTTACATTAACGTGCGGCACGTAACATCAGCAAGTTTGCTTCGTGAAAATGGCATTACTCTCCCGTCCAGTCATTCTAACAGTATGTGCAGTGATGAGGGTTTTTTGGACAGTTTGGCATGCTTCCACCATTAGCAAGTCGTGTGCTGATTGGTCGAACTGGAGTAGCCAATTTGCCTTTGTAACCGAGAATAACAGCGAAGAATGCTGGTTGGCTGGTGAACCGCAGTGTTGGCCTGATAAAAGAGTGCTTGAGCAGTGAAGACGAGGATAGAAACGACGGCTATACGTAGTGACGTGTTCAGAAAGCGAGGACGGTGAATTGAACCAGCGATATTTTGATTTATACAAGTGACGTTGCAGCAATACAGACTTATTTAATCTACAAGCTATTTCGGCCTTTTCTCTAATCATGGCGGGCAGTAGTTTCGATATTAGGCTGAATACCCGAATTCAGTGGAGCTACCAATTGTAGAATGGATTGAAAATGTGGAGTTGGTTTGTGAACTTTGCGAAAGTTGAGCGAGTACTGCTACTCCGCTTGCGGGCCGGGGCTCTCTGTATATCGGCAGCTGACAAAGGAGCAGAGGTCAGATCCAGAGCACATTAAGCAGGCCCTTATAACTGCATATGCGGTGGATTCATTTACTGTCTATGATCAGTTTGTGTCACGACGATTTCGGCCAGGAAAAACGTTAGACGAATTTTTAGCAGAGTTGAAACGGCTAGCTTTGTTGGTTGGCGGTCAACTGCCTGAACGATGGACTTCGTTTCTGGACTGCCGCAACAAGTCAAGCAACTTCTCCGCGCATCATCCAGAATGGACACTATGACGTTGGACTAGATCCTGACTCGCGCTCGGGCCGTTATGACCTATAGCAAAGAGCCGGATGAGTCAGTAGCCGCAGCAGCTCAACAGACGAATATAGCAGCTCAACGGACGGGCGGCATTGTGTGCTTTAAGTGTTTTGGTCCCAACCACCTGGCAAAGGATTGCAGGCAAGGCTATTCAGCGAAGACATCTTCCCGAACCCAAAGATCCTGCCGCGAGATACGGTGTTTCGGTGCAACACGGTTGGGCATATTTCCTCAGAGTGCCAGGGAAACGGATCCGGGAAACAGACGTCAGCGCCGGTCATTTCTCCAAGCAACTAAAAAACACGGCGCTACCTATGATTGAGGTGGCAGTAAACGGAAAAAAATGCACGGTCCTGGTTGATTCTGGTTGCTCACGGACGTTGGTGAGCAAATGCTCATGTTGCAATTGGCGACCAATGAAGACGCAAGTTCTAACTGCCGGCGGTAAGGCACTGAAATGTCGTGTACAGGGCAATATTGCGTTGAATGTTAGTCGTGCTCAAACGGTGTACATAGATACCCTAATTGTGGACGGAGCACTACTTGGGTTCGATCTTCTTGGGATTGACGCAATTAAAGAATTAGGAGGAGTGCACATCAATTCCTCAGAAGTTCAATTTTCTGAAGAAAGTAAGCTGCTATTTCCATCACTGAACCCAACTTTAGTGTAGAGTTCGACCGTCATAACAAAGTATGGACAGCCTGATAGAAGTGGACCAATGGACAACCGCCTATAACCCTGAAGAATAGAGGGGCAGAATATTCAGTACCTGACTATGCACGGGACGAATATGAAAGGGAACTGCAGTTATGGCTGGATAATGGATGGCTGCGACCATACCCCAAAGACGAACTTGGTCCACCTAAGTGTCTAATCCCTTTAATGGCAGTGATACAAGAGAGCAAGAAGAAGGTCCATCCAGTACTGGATTACCGCGAGTTGAATGGTTTTGTAGAACCCTATACTGCTAACTCAGAGTTTTGTGCACAGAAGTTGTGAGAATGGCGACGATTAGGGGCCGATGTTTGACTTGCGGGCGGGGGGCGTATCTGCAGATACATGTGGGGAAGGCGCTGTGGCCCTGTCAAACTGTCATAGTGAAGGGGGAAAGATACTGCCTCACCCGACTGGGTTTCGGTTTAAATGTGGCACCTCTCATTATGAAAGCCGTAATTGACGCAGTATTATCGCAAGACAAAACCATTGCGAATGCCACATCAGTATATGCTGACGACATTTATGTCAACGAGAGTGTAATTCCTGTCGCACGTGTGAGAGAACTCCTGTCCAAGTACGGGCTAATGTGCAAGGGACCAACGAGATTAGAAGACGGAGCTAAGGTGCTGGGCTTACAGGTTTGAAGAGATAATGGTACTCTACGATGGAGGCGAGGTGGAGAGATCCCCGATATCCCTAAGAGGATAACTCGCCGGCGCGTATTCTCGTTATGTGGAAAACTTGTGGGTCACTTTCCCGTTTGCGGCTGGCTACGAATGGCCACTGCGTTTGTGAAATGACAAGCGCTCTAACCACATGATGGGATGACAAAGTTAAGAATGCCTCTATTAATTGCATGTTAGCCGACATAATAGCCAGAATACGCGAGGCTGATCCAGTAGGAGGAGACTGGTGTGTGAGTGGCCACGAAATGAACATGTGGGTGGATGCGAGTTCTGTAGCCACAGGTGTCGTGTTAGAGGTAGATGGGAACGTCATTGAGGATGCGTCGTGACTGCGCCCGGCTGGATATGCTAAGCATATCAATTTGGCCGAGCTAGACGCAACAATAAAGGGCGTAAATTTGGTTCTTCAATGGCAGGTGTCGACAATACATCTTTTTTCTGATTCAGCATGTGTTTATCAGTGGATTTCGAACACCTTAACTGGCAAGGCTCGAATAAATACGAAGGCGTCTGGGGAAATGCTAGTGCGGAGACGGCTGAACACACTTCGCGAGCTTGTAGCTGAATATGGCTTGACGGTGGACATAATACTGCACTAGCTGATGCACTTTATAGGTACCATACCCGTGTATGGGACATCGAGGCTACGTCCCACGTTGAATCTCAGAATATTCAAGGAGTATATGAAGTGGGAGATGTTGTTTGGGTGAAAACTCACCACGGGAAATGCACGACTAAATTTAGAATGGGTCACGTGACTCAGGTTAATAGCCCGCAGTCAGTGCACGTCGATGGAGTTCCGCGTCATATGAAGGACTTGCGTCCCTTCAGCTACGCAGGACAGCTATTCTGAAGAGAGTGAGCGGTTAGTAAATTTGAGATCAACCTCATTAGGAGAAACTGATCACTCTCTTGATACTGAATCTGTTACAGACGACACAAATGGGAAAGACGACTCCCCAACTGTTAGCGTCCAAAATGCTAATGTGGTAAATCCTGCTAGCTCCCCTGGTGACAGTTCATCTGAAGATGAAGATTGTAGTGCTCCACTCTCTCGGCGAAGTACCCGGCAAAAGTTACCTGCTCGCGACTGTATATTTTGTGATCATGAGATCAGGTGGGGGGGAGTGTAGCAAACAGCCCCTTAGAAGCAAGCGATCTAGAGTGAATTGAAAATACACGGCACGTAACATCGGCAAGTTTGGTTCGGGAAAATGGCATTACTCTCCTGCTCAGCCATTCTAGCAGTAGGTGCAGTTTTGAGGGTTTTTTGTACAGTTTGGCATGTTTCCACCAATAGCAAGATTGGTTGAACTGGAGTAGGCAATTTGCCTGTGTAACCGAGAATAACAGCGAAGTATGCTGATTGGCTGGTTAAGCGCTGTGTTGGCCTGATAAAAGAGTGCTGGAGCAGTTAAAACGAGGATAGAAACGATGGCTATACGTAGTGACGTGTTCAGAAAGCGAGGACGGTGAATTGAACCAGCGATATTTTGATTTGTACAAGTGACGTTGCAGCAATACAGACTTATTTAATCTACAAGGTAATACTGCCCTCTTTTTCCTGATCCGTAACAACTTTATTCCTTTCAAATAGTAACTCATATACTTTCATTGTCTCTCAAGTATTAGGGATTCTTGAAGTAAGGTGTATAATATACGGTGGTATTCCGGGGCTTGTAAATAGTCACCGGCGACTTGTGTCCTGGCTGTATCTACTTTGTCCACTTCGGTCTTCAACTGACCCAGTAACTTCTCATACGTCTGCAGGTCTATCACCAAAGTTATCAACCACTTTCATCTAGTTATAATCACTTCGCTAGTCTTCTTAAATACAGTATTCTCACCGTGTTCCCAGGTATTAGCTACCACAACTAGCATCGTCAGTACCACAAGCCTCCTCTCGTCCATTTCTGCAAGGAGATGGAGAGAATAATTCGTCTTACTCAATCACTCTCTTATTGTTTTTAGTGGGTGGTTACATTTTAAAGCGATACCTCAAGCACCGACCCATACCACCACCAGCGCCGTGCATGCATGGGGCCCGTTCACACAATTCACCAGCACCGATGATAAATGCACAGTTAGTCCCAGACCGTCACTCATTCACCACAGCCACTGTACTGGTTTCACTTAATCCTTGGGCTCGGGCTTCATCGCCCACCTCAATCGCCGTTTTAGTGGTAATTCCTTATTAACACTAGGTGCTTTTTTAGCCCGCAATTTACTCTGCAATTGAGCTAACTGAATTTCATACTCCTCTTTCCATTCACTCAGTTCTTTTTCCTTAAGGTTAGGCTCAATCCCTGCTTCCTCAGAATGTCCCGCTGGGGTTCGATTTACCTCACTCAGCCTTCGAAGGGTAGCTGGGCTAATTTCAATCTCCTCACTCTCTTCACTTTCACTCTCAGTCCTTCAGGTTCTACCAACGTAGATTTCCTCAGCCTTTTCTGTTGAATTTTTGTTTCGGCTCCTTTCCATTCTCCTATTTCAGCTAGCTTTATATCATTCGCATGTACTCTCTTTACCTGTCCAGTCAATTGCTCCCAGATCACAAAGGAAACCGGACCCGTCTGCTCCACGATCCTAGAGTATGGACTCCATCTCTGGTCCAATTTACCTTCTCTCATGGGAATTTTATAATACACTGGATCTGGAAGGAAACTTATTCTCTATTATTATTTACCCTATCGTTTCGCCTTTTCTGGGCTCTTTGACTCCTCCTCCTCACCTGCGTAAAAGTTTTATGCTGTTGTTCTAAAACTATTTGGTGATAATCCTCTCTTAAATACTTCCTCCTAGGTCGTAACAGATTGTCTATAGGTAAGACTACATCCCTGTCATATATCAAGTAATAAGGGGAAAATTTTGTTGTCTGGTTCGCAGCTGCTAACGCTTGGGTTACGAATAAATCCCAATTTTCCCTATTATCCTCTGTTAGTTTAGCTAACACATCAGCGAGGGTCTTATGAAATCTTTCTACCTTACCGTTACTTTGGGGATGATATGGAGATGTGGTTATGTTCTGCACGTTTAATTCTCCCAACGTCTCTCTCATAATCTGATTCACATTCTCCGATCCATTATCGGTAACCAACTGTTCGGGGCCCCATACCTAGGGAATATTTCGTTCGTGCCTTCTTATCCGGTATGGCAAATGCCTCAGGCCAATTCGTCAGCCAGCCCACAAAACTCACTATGTAAAGATTACCTCTATGTGTTTCTCCATAGGGCCCGGAAATATCCATGCTTACTTTCTGAAATGGATAAATCGGAACATCCGTTTCTGATACTGGGCATATCACTCTGTACTCTGTACTCTGTACTTGGCATGTTACATTTTTTCACATGGTTCACATCATTTAACAACTTAGGCCAGTAGTAATTTCTCATTAATCCATATGTCTTATCAATTCCTAGGTGTCCTAACCTCCTATGGCATTGGTCTAGAATTTCAGCTCTCAACTTCTCAGGTATCACCATTTTTAAACTTACTTCCTCACCTCTTCCTGAAAGGTAATACAACACTCCATCGTGCACCATATATTTGGAGGTTCGCCCTGCCTCTATCCTGGACCTGATAATTGCTATCTCGCTATCCTCCTGAATTTGCCTAATTATATCTCTCCAGTGGGTGTCGGAAACAATATCCGTTTCACTTGTTTCCTGATCTTCCCAACCAAGTCTCTCCTTCAACGCCTGTGAATTGATCAAATTAATTTGAAATGCTTTATCATCCACACCCGATTCGGTCTCTAATTGCCTCGGAATCCTCGATAACAGGTCAACACAGGTATTATCATTCCCTGCCAAATATTCTATTCTGCAGTTATATCCACTTAACTTCAATGCCCACTGTTGTATCTTCTGATCCGTCCACTCCGCCTCAAAATATTTGTGGGGTTTGTGGTC
This sequence comes from Acanthosepion lycidas, assembly GCA_963932145.1. Classification (NCBI taxonomy): domain Eukaryota; kingdom Metazoa; phylum Mollusca; class Cephalopoda; order Sepiida; family Sepiidae; genus Acanthosepion; species Acanthosepion lycidas. The sequence continues at coordinate 32,301,965 of OZ010594.1, read as the reverse complement.
TGTTTTAATGGTAAACACAGCCCCACTCAAATAATCATCTAATTTCTACAGATTGGCGAACGCCTCTTTTTCTATTACTGTTCACCTTTCCTGAGTCTCGGAGAGCCGATGAGACAGAAAATAGATCGGCACTTCCTCAAGCACACCCGGTACTGGTCCATCCTTATCGGGACATGGTTGTGTAAGAACCGCCCCGATGCTAGCATCGGTGTACAGCACCATGGACTTACTCAGGTCCGGGTAGGCAAACAGGGGTATTGCTGTCAGCTGGTCTTTTAGAGCCTAGAATGCACGCTGACAATCCTCGTTTCACATAAACCTAGCATGCTTCTCAGAGCTATTAGAGGGCCTACTAGCCGACTAAATACTGGTATGAATCTCCAATAATATCCGATGGCTCCAATAAATCCTCTAATCTCTCTTACGGTCTTCGGTGCGGGCATGGCTCTTATAACATCTACTTTGTCTAAATCCATTTTTATTCCTTCTTTGTTTATGATAAACCCTAAGTACTTTGTCTCTTCTTTCATAAACTGACACTTTGATAATTTTAACTTTAATCCATGTCTTCTTAACCTATCGAACATCTTCTGCAGATGTTCAAAATGCTCCGCCGGTGATTTTGAAAACACTGTGAAGTCATCTAGATACACCATGGCAAATGCCTCAGTGCCATTTAATACGATGGACATTAACTGATTAAATACACTCGGTGCATTTGCTAACCCAAACGGCATAACTCTAAAATTGAAGAGACCCATATGGCAGGTAAAACATCCTTTTTTGCTAAGTGCTACCTGCCAATATCCAGACCTCAAATCCAAGGTGGAAAGACATTTAGACTTTCCTAAAAGAGCTAGAATATCATCAATCAAGAGGAGGGGCACTGCCAGCGGTTTCGCAATGGCGTTTAATTGACGAAAATCCACACAAAACCTATGCCCTCCATCCTTCTTTTCAACAATCACTATTGGAAAACTCCAGGGAGATTTGGATCTTTCGATTATGCCTGATTCCATCGTTTCATTCACTGCGTTCTCTATTAATTTTCTTTTGTGGATTGGGGTCCTATACGGTCTTAACTTAATAGGTGGGAGATTACCCGTGTCTATCTTCATTTAAACTGAAGTTCCTTATCCGTAATGGCTAACCCCGATTACCGTTCAGCACCCCCTCAATTTCCTCCTATAATGTTCAGGAGTTGTTATATCTTCATCCTTTATTTCATCGCTACCTGTCTTATTCCCAGGCCTATTCTCATTTCTTGCTCTCACCTGTTCGACTTCTCTCACTAGGCACGCCCGTGCCAGCTCCTGTCCCTGCTTTATTTTAATAGTTTTATTGTCAGCATTGGTTAACAGTAAGGGAACGGTCCCCGACCTCTTCACCAACGCATCACACACGGTTATTTCCCCTTCACTATCAGTAGGGACCACTTGGTACAGGTCACTGTTCAGCATTCCTGTTATAATCTTGCCCTTCCCAGATACAGTAGTCCTAGGGGGAAGCTTTATATCTGGGCCACCACTGACAATTGTTCATAATTATCCTCTCCTAACAATATCCCTACCAGTCCAATATTAGGTCGAAATGGATCTGTGCCTTATTCTGCCTAAGCCAGTCACTCCCCAAAATTAGCTCACCATACAAGTCAGGTGCCACATAAACCTTAAGTTTACCTCTGGTTCTTGCCAACTGGAAAGGTAGCCACGTCATACCCTCTATCCTCGTCCTGCTAGTATCAGCCCGCCTTATTAGTAGATCAACGGGACTAAGCTTCGTTTTCAGTCCCAACTGTCTAAAAACCTTGGAGCTAACCAGTGACACTGAAGATCCTGTATCGACAAGGGCCTTCACCTTCTTGTCTCCCAGCAACACATTACAAGTGAAGTCTGGCCCTTCCTTCAGCAAACGATATACCTGTGCCTTTCTCCTTCCCGTATGTTCTCTCCCTTCCTCTCGCTTTCTCGACAACTGAGACGTGGGAGTCAGTGACAGGAGTTCAACTTTTTCTAGGGGCTCCCATTTCTGTCTAGGGGCTCTCCTGGGTTGGGTAGAGCTAGGATGACTCTCTTTTCTCTGACTAGCAACCCATTTCTCCCCTCCGTTCAAGTTAGGGTTGTTCCGTTCGGTGTGGTCCATCTTTCTCCTGCAGCGACAAGTTCGTCTCAGGCGACCCGCTCCTCCACAGCGCCAACACCTTCGCTCCTTACAACTTGACGAAAAGTGCCCGACCACACCACATGTCCAGCATCTCAGACGTTTTAATTGCAATGGGGCCACCCTGCCTCTTACTTTTTCACGGGTGACCCATCGGCGTTTCTCGGACCCTTTTCCTTCTCGGTAGGGGGCACTAGCGTATTAACTCGCTTTATCCCCGTTTACGGTCTCTCTCTGCCGTACACCACCGAGCCTTGTGCTCGAACTCGCCACAAGTCCTGCAGTTCGGCCCCAAAGACCTTGGGTCGCCTACATAGTTTGTCGGACAGTCGCGTGCCCGATACCCACCATACTTGCAAGTCCAGTACACCACCCCATATCGGTGGGATTGTGAAACCCATAACGCAGATCGCAGGCTCTCCTATTAGGAACCGCTTCAGCCTTCCAGTCCTCTTCCACCTCTTCTTTCGGGTCCCGTATCTGGATCCGCTCCCGGTCCTTCTTTTTCATCCCTACTTTAGCCCCGCCGGGATTCTTACCTACACCGCATCTTCCATAGTCGTTCGCTAGTCCGAGCTGCCTCTATGGCTGTGGCCATAGGTCCCTCAGGTCCCTGTCACTCAGCGCGTCCACATACACATCGGCCAAAAAGGCCTGAATAGGACCATTGTCCTGAGTCGCCAACTCCGGAAAAGCTAACGCGCTTAGCCCCGCGATTCTTTCCCCCAATTTCTCAGTAGTCTTTCATTCTTGTTGCTGCAGCCGGAATAATTTCCTGAGTGTCTCAATGGCCGTACGCTCACTTGCGTATTGCCGCACCAGAGCAGATTTAAGCTCGGTCCATGTCAGGGCCGGGTTTTCTTTGTACTCCACCCCGCCCCCGCCTATGAACTTGGACACCTGCCCCGCTGCGGCGTCGTAAGATAGGAGCACCATTTCTTGGTCCGAGAGGCCATAGATCACCTGCTTCTTCTGACTGGATAAAATCCATTCGTGCAGGTCCGCATGGTTTCCTTTATTAGTAGGTAACTTCATGCTACCTATCAACCTCCTGAAATCCATCGATATTTCAGGGACTACCACGTCATCGGTGACATCTGATCCTGCTACACTCATCCTAGCGTCTTGTCAACTACCACTTTCCTACGGGAAGAAAGACCGATGACAGAACGAAAAATACCTAACACGGTGGTGGCGCTTCAACTGCGTACAAAGATCAACAATATTACTGGCAGATCTAAGTGCAATAAGCGAACAAAAGAAACCAAATAGTGACTTACCTGAGGCACGCCATTCCGTGTTTTGTTTCTTTTTCCTCCTTCTTTTGCTTCCTTCTCTTTTCCTCTTTATGTCTCTTTCGGACCAATATAGTCCTTACTGGTCTTACTCGGTCCCGACTGGACAAAACAAATGCAACTTTCACTCCTCTTTCAGACGGCCGTATTAATTCCCACGGGTCTATCCTGGTCACAAGCACCAGTCTAACACTTTCGCCCCTGTCCCTCAACCTCCGGCGTCTTACTCTCTGGGTTGAGGTGTCTACTCAGTCCTAACCGAACTTAAGGGAGTGGCCGTAGGTCACCTGAGCATCCGTAGATTATTCGACCGGTCCACTGGTTTAATCCTGCTTCCTGCCTACGTTGTGTTTTGTTTGATCCAGAAAGCTGAAGGGATGTTCATCCATTCACCGTCAACTGAAGATGTAGACATGGCTGGAGAGCTTGCGCTAAGAAATTTAGAATGCAACAAATAAAAAATTAATATTTGCAGAAAGCCGGATAACCAACTATTCAATGATGGAATTGTTAATGTCTTTTATATAGCAGAAAAGAATAGTATAGAAAAGAAACGGGTTACAGAAAAGAAAAGTAATTGATGTGAAAATGCATACACTGGATTCTGGACAGAGAGAGAGAGAGTTATGATTAACTTTTTGTTAAATCGTCTATACAACTCTTACGATGGGGGAATAAAATTTCTGTGCGCGGCTTAAAGTTTATAGTGGCGTTCCTACTTAACAGTAGTAACAGTAGTAGTAATATTCGTGGTAGCAGAAGCAGCGGTACTTATATCAACAGCACATGTTAGCGGATGCTTCGTTCCAGTATCTGACGTCACGTTCTCTCCTTCTTGAGTCTCCAACTCGACTTTCCACTGTCTCTAGCCGAACTCTTGCGCTGGCTAATTCTATTCTGTCTTTCTCTCTTTTGTCTGCATCTTCCGTCTGCCTATTTCTCAGTATAACTACGCGTTTATATAGAAAAATCCGGCTGGTTATAACTGAACCTTGGCCCTACTAATGCGCACGTTATTGTCACGGGGTTTTGGCTGTTTCAATCAAAAGGTAGAAATAAATCATATTTATGGAACCTTAAGATTGTCTCATTCTTTATTATTTAATTAATGTTTGCTCTTCATTAACTTATATATATATATATATATATATATATATATATATATATATATATATATATATATATGTTATTAGAATATATATATATATATATATATATATATATATATATATATATATATTCTAACAACATTAAAGCAATGTACATATTTGCATTTAAATTTACAGATTATCTATCTACACTTACGTGATATGGGCTGAGTATAAAGTTATTCCTGCGATGCGAACACATGCAAACATATTTCCTATTTTATTTTGCTGGATTGTGACAGCAAAGGCTAATGTTGGTGCTATGGTCATAGAGGGAGAATATTCACATCATATCATTTTTTTAAAATTTGATATAGATAGCGGTTGAACAGTAGTCTGAAAAATGGCGTCTGACATGAAAATGCGAATGAAGCGTCGGCACTTACTGAAATTTGACGATAGTAAGCAATGAATATGACCCCATTCCATGGAAATAAATGAGAGATTCCATTGTACGTGTGTTTGTGTGTATTATACAAATCTGATACGATGACAGTCCTATTGGGACTTAAGCTAACTCCAGAACTCAAGTGGATCTTTTTATCTTGGATCCATCACTAAAGATTCTGAAAAAATGGTCAGTTCCCTGATTGACTTTCAATTGAATATGTGAAGGAAAATAGCGAAACAAAAATTGCTGTCTAATTGACCGGTAACAAAATAATTTTAACCTCATGCAACCAAGAAAGATGTTGACTGATTTTTTTATAAGGAAATGATGCCTTGGTTTTGATGGTATTAAGATTTCTTTTGTTTCTATGGAACCCTTTTTTTTTTCTTGAGTCATTTTTAATCTGCATAAATTTTAGTCGCCAAATGTAAACTTTTTCACATCGACCAGAATTTATTGATACCATTCATTCTGCTCCAATGCCTAAAATTTTGATGATTATACATTATATACTCTCCGTTTCAGTTCTCATGTTTACAATCAAGTTCTAATCAAGTTTTTTTTTTAAATCTCAGCAGTTACAAAAGTGATATGCTTAGGAGTTTACTGAATGATGACAAGTTTCTACAACTTATAGCGTTTTGAATTTCTAACCACAAATTCTACTTCTAAAAACAATACCTTCTACTGTCAACCTTTTAAGCATGTTTAAGGTTTATGTCTTTTAGTACTGACTTTTTAAAAACTATTTTGGCTTTTAAACTAATATTTCAACGCATACTTTAACGCATACTTCAACTTCATCCGCAAAATTACAGAGAGAAAAGAAACAACGCCTCAAACAAGCTTTGTTTTAATCCTGTCCATGAATTTACTTGGACGCCCATATCTTAACAGAGAAAGTATTGTATGGTGATATTGTATATTGAGAATAGTTATTATATTAATCCAGAATTTTTAACTTTTTATTGCCGTTTTTTCTCATTGAGTTTTTTAATCATCTTGATTCCGAATTAATAGAGAGATTTTTTTTATTTTCTCAGTTTTATCACCAAAAGTACACGGTTGTTTTAATAGCCAGACACATACACTGAAAACCTGTGACAAGGAGAATACGTTTTCAGACTAGTCAAAATATATATTTGACAACTATTTACACAAATGTAGCAACATTTAAAAAAGAGACCAAATTTCCTCTTTGAAATATAAATGACTTAACTGTTATGAAGTGCTAACAAAATGTTCGAGGAATTTTCTATGCGAATTTCTTAACTTAATTATACACCATTTACTCTCGTTGAGCTTGTTATGTGTGATTGTGGTAGACTTTTGATTTCTGTGCTAATGACCACCAGTAGCTTGCGAGAATTGTAAATTAAACCCGCCGTAAACAGATTTTCGATCGATTTTGTTGTTGCATTTTCTTAGAATGAATCAAAGCGCAAAAGTTAACGAATTTCAATAAACAAATGCGAGTGCTGAACGGGTTCACTTGTCTGATTTACCTTTTCTTTTTCCAATTGTTAATAAGAGCAGAAATAGCTCTGGTATTTAATGATTCCGTGGATGTATTTAGAGTACTAATTCAGCCAGGAATAAAATCACGAGTTTTCTTCTCTTTGAAATCCTTTTTCCAAAAGACACTAGGAAAGCTTAGGGCGTTTAAAGCCATTTCGAAAAATAATCAGCAGGCACATTTATCTGCTCAAGTGAAAGTTTGCCAACAGGAAAAGAAATTAAATGAAGATGAATAAAACCGAAAGTGAAAGTCTATCAGCGCTAATTTCCTTCAAGATGAAAAGAAGCAAAAAAAAAAAAAAAAATAAAAGTTATCACAAATGAAAAAAAGAGAAATGTCCCTACAGACAGTGGTCAAAATTTTACTGAAGTTCAACCAGAATTGAACTAGTTGATTGGCTAATAAACATGTAATACTTAGTTAGTTAGTTAGTTAGTTCTTTCTTTCTTTCTTTCTTTCTTTCTTTCTTTCTTTCTTTCTTTCTTTTGTAATGAACGTTTTGCAAAATGTAATTTTAAAAGAGACTGAACAAAATTGTTCAAAGTAGAATGAAAACGTATTTCCGGTAAAATTGTTTTCGAAGAATTGTATCCGGACATGGAAAATGAAAAAGAAAAAACAAAATCCAAACGAATTGCTTTGAGCAGATTAATTCGAATCGGAATTAACACGGACCACCACCCTCACATTTTCGTTGTTATGGATGAAAATCCTATTCCTACGCATAGTGACTCGTTTTGTGGCCTGATAGTGTTGCTATTCTAAGCCTGAAATAGCTTAGAATTTGGAATATTGTTTTACGAATCAGAGAGCCTCCGCTGCCGCCACCCCTTGTATACCTGTATTGAAGAGAATTAAGTAAATTTCCACACTAGTAATTTTAACTGATAAATAAGTAAGTTTATTATTTATCGATAATGTATCAACGAGAGAATGACTTCATTATAACTGAGGCTGCCTATCCATAATTTGTCTCCAACCTCCAACTCTAGGCTTAACTCTAGACCTTAGGAGGATTAACGAAATAAACTAATTATGAAAACATCGCGGTCCTGTGTGAGTAGAAACAAAAAGAACAAAAGGAGAAAATCTCCCAATTTATATGCACAGGACTAATTTCCAGCTGATTTTCAACTTATTTAAAACTGATGAAGACATGATTCTCTTTTGGGACAAAGCTGCAACAGTAATAATATGGATGCCAAGTAAAAAAGACGCGACAGATCGTTCGGGAGAAAAGGTGAAATATGTTAATTATCCAAGATTACTTTTCAAAGTTAATCCAAAAATAAAATAATTTTCTATTCGTCGAGAAAAAAAAAATTTTTTTGTTTGTTTGTTTCTTTTTTTTCAGCTCCAGTACTTTGAACGTTAGATTTTGGTGGTGACGATCAAAATAATATCCACCTTTCTGTCTCCGAAGGCCAGGTTCATTTTACATTCTATAATATCGATAAAACATTCGAAGAGATATTTTGTAACGATGGAAGGGATCTGGAATTAAGTAAAACTGAACTTAACATATTGTCTTTAAATTTGCTCTTTATTTTCTGGTGATATTTTCTTATAATTGTTTCCACATTTCTTTGATCGATGAAATATTTCCCCTTTCTTATTTTTATCTTCAGAATGTACTTTTTCTTCACGTTTTATTTCAATTTTACCAAATCTCTCCATCTCTATTCCATCTTTCTTATATTTGTCGATTTCTTTCAACTTCCTTCATTTTTCTCGCTTCTTCTTATATCATTATTAACATTTTCCAATTATCTCTTTTCAACTTTTTCTCTTTCCTTTCACCTTTCCTCTATTTCTATTCTCTCGTCTCTCTCTTTCCCTCTCTCCTTAAATAACCATACCTACTGTAGATTCTCTCTCTGTCATTCCTGGTTTCATTTATGAGCATCAAACGATTAATATCCTTCATTTTAAATTGAGGATATATATATATATATATATATATATATATATATATATATGTGTGTGTATGTGTGTGTGTGTGTGTGTGTGTGTGTATGTATGTATGTATATATATAGATAGATAGATAATATTAGTGGTAAATATACACATACATATGCAAAATATATAATATATTATATATATATATATATATATATATATATATATATATATATATATATATATATTACTTTCTGTTTACCTCATTTGCTTTGGTCCTAGAGTGTAGCTTTATCGAATGTATATTAATCTCTTCTTGTCGGATTAAAAACGAAACTGTACGGCTCTCATTTTCATTTGCGCATAATGAACGACATTTTGTTGATGAATGTAAATCAGTGTAGGATTTGTACATGAGAAGTGTGTGAAATCACTTTACACAGGGAAAAACAGTTGATCACTTTAGAAAGGAAAATACTTCAAACCATATGAGAAAACAGCTTTCATTTAATGATCAGTTTATTAAAAATTAACGTGTGTAAAAAACAACAAAATTTCTAAACAATAAAGTCTCGTAGATATTAATTTATTCGAAATTTTGCTCTCATTTGTGCCTGTTTTAATATTCAGAACGCTATACCCACGAGCCTTCTTCAGGTGCTTGCCCTATTCAATATCATTCTCTGAATTTCGAACTGAATTCTTTATTCAATCCATGATGGGATAGATTGTTCCCATTCTAATATTCTTATTGTGCTTCTTTTAATGGAAAGCTAATTCTTAGCTGATTGACCAGTATGGCTGTCGGTGTCTGTAGCTGTCTGGTTAATGTGATTGGTGTTTATGGCCCGTTCATGTGTTTAGTATTAGTCGTGCGTTGATTATTGTGGAATGAATACCTAGCTTGCTGTTCTGGTTGGTCAATGACTTCAGCGTCCGTAGTGCGTTTGTCAGGCGCGTTTGTTGATAGTCATTATGGTAGGTGTTCTTTGTCGACTGTTTAGTGTGGTAGACGTCAATGTCTAGAACCACCTCCATTATAGAAATATCACAGTTCTTTCATTGTGTTTTATATTTAGTCTCGCAAGGTGGCATCTCGAAGATATCAGAATTCCGTTTTTTCATGTTCTGCAGAATATTATAACTGGCATTTTTTCTACCTAGCGGCAGAGATTGAACGTTTATCCTCGTTGTTTTTTCTCCCTCTTCCTTCCCTTTGACCATATCAGGAATTACAAAGCAATCATGTCAAAAAAGCAATTCTAGAACATCGACGAATTCTTTAATTAAAATATGCAAAATATATTTGTAGTTTTTTGCGTCTTATAAAATTCTTAAAAGCCATTGCAGTTCTTATCTGCTGACTGCAAGTAGTTTTGTCCAATTAAAATTACTCCTGGCAAAGAAATGCAAAATGCTAACATGATGTCCTGATAAGTGAGCTCGAAATAATTATGAAAACTTTGCTCCGAGACAAACGTGAAATGCAAAACCAGGAAAATTTATACTGCGAAGAATTTTTATCTTTTATAACAACCCAGCAACATCGAATCAATTCAGCTTGTTTGAATTCAAGTCAATTAATAACTTAGAAATTAATCATAAATAGTGAAAGTTTTAGAAAAATAGATAATTATATCGCACATTTAAAAAAAAAACGGGGAGCATTCATTAACAATATAAACAGTTGCTATGGCCCAAATATAGCAGTCAATGTTCTGAAGGGATTTTTATGCCAGTATCCAACAATTCAATCTTAATAAAAACACATTTAAGGTGGAAGGCTGATTGATGAAAGGTATAAATGCATATTTCCCATCGGTTTCAGTTAAAAGCCAAGAAAGTTAAAATTGATTATCGACGTTATCCAAATTGGTGCAGCACAACCTTTATACTTTCAATTCATTATATTTCACATTGTATTGCACTAAGCTTATTTTTTTTGTCTTTCACTCTTTATAATAAACACACACAGACACAGATATATATATACATATACAATAATCAGCGGGGGTTCAGGATTTACATAGCCATCAAGAAACCTGTGTTACGGAACATAAATAAATAGAAATGACTGTTATGGACAAAAAATAAAATAGAAGAATTGGACATTGAAAGAGTAATAAAAATGTGTATTGTGGACAGACTTTTTGGTAGAAGAATACATGTGACAAGAAAGCCAGGAGAAAGGCTGAATGATCAATGTGTGGTTCCAACACTTAAGTATGACCGTGGAAATCTTATGGTGTTTTTGGTAGAGAGGACTGGAGATTTTATTCAGGTAAATCATTCAGGGAATCATGAAAAAAGGACAATATCATTTGATTTTTCAACGACATTTTATATAATCTATATGCATAATTGTAAAAACATAAAAATTGAATAAAATTTTGGAAATTGTGACTTGGACCCCTCGATCTCCTGACCTCTCTCCCATTGAATTAGTGTGGGATAGAAGCGTTTCTATCAGTGTTTTTAGTGTGGGATAGAAGCTTTTCTATCAGTGTTTTTAGTGTGGGATAGAAGCGTTTCTATCAGTGTTTTTAGTGTGGGATAGAAGCGTTTCTATCAGTGTTTTTGCCAAAATGAAAGCAAATACACGGTAGTTAATGAAATTTTATCTCTTACATACTAAAATGTGTATTTTTAATGTTTTTTTTTAAGCTTTACCTATAGTGTATATATGCAGGTGCCTACAAAGAAATTTTTAAAATGAAAACTATTTCTTGAAGCTTTTATTTTAGTTTTAATTTCAAGTTAATAGATTTAAATTTAGTTTAAAAATGAGCAAAATACATTGCTGTATTTCAAATTGAATTTAAATTGATCGGAATTATTTTTAACTCGCTAAAAATGATTGAGATCTGCCACATAGATAACTCTATCATTACAACGTAATTCTTTTTATTAAAAAATCTTTAAAAAATAAAATACACTTTTCTGAAACTTTATTTGATGAAAATGAGCTGATTAAAAGTTTAATTAATCGGATTTGAAACAAATATTATTTACTTTTTGCTCAAAATATCCTATAGAAATTATTAAAGAGCGAGAATTAGAAAAGTGAAAATTTAATCGTGACAAGAAAATACTGCATTGGTTGGTTTTCTGATTAACAGTCGCTAACTTTACTAAGCAATATTCATTGAATCAATGTCATCTTTGTTGCTTTGTTGTCTCCACCAATCAGCTGACTCTTGTAGGTAGGAAGTTCATAATGGTATGAACGAACATTGTTGAACTTTCCTCAAGTTCTCCATCTTAATCTGCTGGCACCATACTGGGAACATTATGGATATTGTAACTTAATCTCATCAGATGGACACGAAAGCCTCTGTACACTGGCTGGTAGTTCACTAATATCTGTACTACCTAGTAGTAGTAGTAGTACAAGTGGTTTATGATCTGTGTTTCAGTTGTGAAGTTCAACCCTATGAGGTACTCTGAAAATCATTCGCATTTCGAAGTTATGCCTGCAGCTTCTTTCTCGATACGACGTTTTTCTGTTTCTGGCATGATCTTTGATGCAATATGGATGTAAGTTCATATCTTCCTGATATTGTAATAGTACTTCTCTAAAGCCAAAAGACGAAACATCTGCAGATATTACCGCTCTTTTTGTTGAGCTATACAATGACAATAATAATACAAGATATTTTTATGTAGTTGAAGGCCGTTTTTGTTTGCTATCCAACGCAAAAGTAAACTTCGTAGCGATTTCGTCATATCTGTTAAGTTTAAAATTAACTTTCCCAAGTGGTTCTCCATTGCCAAGAATCTCTGTGATATCGCTATATCTGTCGTAACTGTTAAATATACTCCGGTGGCTCTATCTGGACCAGACTGAAAATGTGTTCTAAAATCTTCAATGATATCCTGGATATTTCATATTTTTAGAGAAGAAAATTAAAATTACTTTACTCATTAATCTCTCATTCAGTGCTTTGTGTCTGTCCCTCTCTCTCTCTCCCTCTCTCTCTCGCTCTCTATCACTCCTTCTGCTTATCTCTCTTTCTCTTCCCTTTTTTTCTCACTTTCCATCATCATCTCTTTTCTCGTCTCTCCCTTTCTTTTCCTATCTTCGCTATCTCTATTTCCATATTTTTCTCTACTTTTCTCTTCTCACCTCTCTTCCATTTTCCATCCATTTGTTTCTTCCCATTCCTTCTCTCCTCCACAATTTCTTTCTTTGTTTCTTCTCTTTTCTCTCTCCTTTTCTCTCTTCTTCTCTTCCTGTCAATCAATCAATAACATGAAATACTGCATGCGATCACTTTCGACTTTGAAAGGGATTGCAATGTTAGTCTAGATGAGTTATCTGGGTGTGTTCTAAGTTTATCGCATGTTAATTTACTCGCATTCTATTTGTGTTCTGCTCAGTGGCTGAGGTGGCTGTGTAATTCCAAATGTCATCATTTATTGTTGTTCACAATTTATCCTACTGAGAGAATGGCTCAAAACTATATTCCTTCTGCGATGCACCACGCGGCTACATTAAACTAATTCCTGTTAGAATTTTAATCGAAGGAGAAACTCTTAAAAGCAGTGAAATCATCGACGTCAATGACACAAAGAAAATAATGTGGAAGCTTATTGGATAATTTAACGGCATAGACCCCTGGTGAAAAAGACAAGACCCCATCCAAATCTGGCTAATACCTTGGGAAGTGTATTTCGGAAATAAATTCGAAAAGTCATTAACATTTAGAACATTTGACCAAAAAAGGACTGGATTGATGATTAAAGAAATGCATTAAAGCTAACGTCAGACATTTCCAGAAAAAATCAAGTATCTTATACATAAATATACAACTATGCAAGTCATAGCAACGGAGCAACAGAAATAGCTGAATATTTATTTGTAATTTAATATGATTTAGTCAGTTTTGCTTCAACAAATTCATTGGTCTATTTTGACCACAGTTCTTCTCAGTACATGGAAAAATAAATACATATTCAACCTAATTTTATAAAGTACTAAAATAGAGAAGCGAAAATAAAATAAATGGTTTAATAATAGCATATTAATCAAAAACCAAAAGAAAGCCCTACTAACGCAATTTGATACTTTCCTCTAATACCTTTCATATTTACATATTGCGAGTGCTGAAAAGTTCTAGACACAACCAAGAAGTCTTTCTCAATAGAAGCTGATGCTTTGTCATATGAGTCAGGTCGGTTGAGTAGACATATCCGTTATTTCAAACAATTAAATTTATGTCAACCAGCTAAGGAATCAAAAGATTCTCTAGATCTCTAGGCCGGTTGACATTAATTTCACTGTTTAAAATAACAGAGGTTGGACGCACTACATAACGTTAGAATTAATAAGAAATAATGTCGGATTAAAAAATCCATTAATTGTATATTATATATAATTATTAGTAATAACCCTCATGAATCCTTTCTGATATTATCCAACAACGATGGGTATATATATATATATATATATATATATATATATATATATATATATATATATGTGTGTGTGTGTGTGTGTATATGTGTGTGTGTGTGTGTGTGTGTGAGTGCAGTGATTAGAGCAATATTGGAAATAAAGTCAAATATAATGTAATACCGAGAATTATAGGGATATGTTTCTATATATGTGATCACACGAGCACATGTGTGTGTGTGACTCCAAGGTGATGTTTCCCGCCCTGATTGGACTGAAGAAGCTTACAAAGCTTCTTCCGTCCAATCAGTGTTCGCAGATTATTAAAACTTTCCCCACTTTGTAAATAGTGTGTTAATCTATCTGAAACACCACGAAATCTCGCTTCCTTAAATTATTTTTTACAAGCAGCATCTTCCGCTTTTGATTTTAAGTAGAAGACTGCTGTGATTCGGCAACGTTTTACAATTTGCTTTATCATAAGCATTGGCTTATGACTAGCAGGTATGTTGACCTCTTTACTCAAGATGTCGACTATTATGAAGAACAGAGATCAAAGATTTTATTTCACATTACAATTTTCAGTCAAATCGCCCGTTGTCTTTTTTATTTTGCAAAGAATCAACTGAGTTGAACAGGAATAAATAAAAGCACCTCAAAAAAAGAACTTTTGACAATCTTTAATGGAACTTGTAGAAAGGAAAGATTACAGCATAAAAACACACATTATATATATATATATATATATATATATATATATATATATATATATATATGAAGATTAATCATTAAGTTCATAGCTTGATACGACGTTATTATATCTGAAATTTTACGGGAAATTTGCACTAATCTAAGTTATCAACATTCGCCTATGAATTAAGTATTGACTGGGGAAGTGTTTATGGTAAACAAATATGTGTTTTAATGCTACTGGGCTACTTACCCTACCTACATATATACGGCAAAGGTAATGGTGAGATTGGACCTTTTATATATATATATATATATATATATATATATATATATATATATATATATATATATATATATTTTTATAAGGAAACATTTGGTATTCATTGACCGGACATTTAACTTAACTGTCGATTAAAATGTATAAAATCTTTCTCTAAACACAGTTTTTCAGAAAGACATATTTCTCAAGTCCACTAACTTTTATCGCTCTTTCTAATACTGATGGAGATTTATTTCCTAACCTTTTATTTAATTTAGTGTGAAAAGTCAACCTGTTTATTATGTCATTATTTTCTCTTCGGGTTACCTTATCTATCTATATCTCTGTGATGAGGAATTATGATTATTTGCATTATTTACATTATTCGCACTGTTATCCTCATCTTCAATGTCATATTCAAAAAGTTTCGACCGTTGTACGCTCCGACCGTCTTCAGGTGATTGGAATTTCGAATCGAACCCTTTATTTGTTCGGTTCGAAATTCCAATCACCTGATGAAGGCTGGAGCCTATAACGGCCGAAACGTTGTGAATATGGCAACGAAGTCTAGTTACCTTATTATCCATTTTTAGGTGCCGCCATAGGAATTATTCCAAACATGTAGTTGCTGTTATTTTAATAAAGTTCTTTATTTGTGGTTCTATGGTGATGAAGGATGGCCATCTTTAAGATATATACGGTTCATACGCTAAAAGCCATTTTTAATCCTAAATCTTTGAAAACGGTTCTGTACAGTTGAAAGTTTTTATATTTCTGAATACGTTATACTACATACATGACATCTACATGGGAGTTTAGATGTGACGAGATTAAGAATATAATTTGAGTTCATAGATTAATGTTTGGGATTTGTCGCATCTTGCGCTGTTGGATAAAACTACCCCACACGCAGCCTGTTTTATGTTCAACTGATCCAAACACCAAACTATTTGAATTATTTTATCATTTATTAATTTTGAATTTCTACGATGGATTCTGGTTATGTGTCATCATTGATCTAATTCCAATTCCATATCATAGTTTCTGTTTAGGAAAGGTTTATCTTGAAAAACTAGGTATGGGATCTTGATTTTTAATTCAACATCATTCTTATCCTAACTATATCATCAGCATAGACCCTGTGTTATCAACACACGAACCCTGGAGACAGAAAACAGGAATGCTGTTTTCTATTAGTGGATTAAATTTCAATGGTGTATGGAATGCTTAAATGATCTAAGCCCATCTCTTTACATCAGTGAAGAGCAAAATCTAAGAAGAGTTTAAATATATTGGAGCTGTTGTTTCATCCATGTTATACTCTTGATGAGGTTTGAAATGATTCGGTAACAAAGTCGTCACCAGATATATACGATTTTGTGAACAGATATAATTCCTCTGTCAGACCTTGACATCCAGACCATGGAAGACGATTTTCTGTTGTGAGATCCGCATAACATGTATACAACTTTCTATTCAATAGTTATGCTATTTCCTGGAATAGCTTGATGAAATATATGCCATCATTACGCAGAACAAAAGTCAAATTGAGTCGTTAGAAGTTGATTTCATAGAATGCAAAGTGTGATTAATACGATGTTAGTACTTTCACCATAATGGATCCAATTGAAATACATCTGAATGTGTGAGGGTCTCGATGATTACATTTTTGCTTCCATACTGCATAAGATGCGCGATATACCGAGGATAAGCTTCTGATTCCAGACTTCCTTCATAAAAACGGGAAACTTGTTTTTGAATTGATCAATTGATAGCTTTCTTGACTTCCTCATCACTATCTCTCTCTCTCTCTCTCTCTCTATATATATATATATATATATATATATATATATATATATATATATATATTTATATATATTTCATTTTTATACCTATACTATAAACTGGCGGTGTAAAGAATACAGATGAAGCAATTTGTAAATAAAAAAAAATTAACAAACTGATATCTGAGAAAAATTCAAGAAAAAAAAAAAGAAAAGAATAAAAACATCCGTACTGCTTGCAAATAATCAATCAGCACCGCAATGTCTAGCCAAAAGAACAAACACCAACATAGTTACCTAAGTTGATATATAAAAGCGTAATTTAACGGTATTTTAGTTAAATATTCTGTTCGACGGGGTAAAATTCTTCTAAAGAATAATTTCAATAAATATCCCTGATGGCATTATGTTTAGATTATCTACTAATTCTTTTAACATCAATATTTTTACTCAAAGTAAGCACGATTATGAGCTGGTTAAAAAAAAAAATAAAACAGTGGTTACAAAAACAAACTTGTTTATAAAACCACAGATAAAACATCCAATGTACGTAATACAGTGAAGAATAGGGCAAGGAAAATTCTATTGTTCACACCGCCATTCGCTTGCCCACTTAGATAATGCTTCTCTAAAAAAATTACTACAATTTGTGAAACCGATATATGTATCGGTTTCACAACCATCATATTATTACCCTGTCGTTATCAGATTTATCTCAATTAAACTGCATATCATCTCTCAACACAACGGAAAAAGCACAGCAAGAAATCCTTCAAATGCTTACCAATAGCACAAAAGAGCGATATTACATAAACTAGAAACATTAAGCATAGAAAACAGACAACACACAACCAAGAAAATTATATCTAATTTAAGAAAAATACTAAATGTATTTCAATAAATAAGCACACGCACAAAGTACACATGTAAATGCACTTGAGACATAAAAATATATAATACAAAAAATGATGGCTAACGATAGCCGAAAGTACTTATTGGACAATTTACATTTAAATATGTACCTGAAATCAAAAATCTAATCAAAAATCCGGGAAAGAATAAATAAAAGTACCCCAAAAAAGAACTTTTGGCAATCTTTAACGGAACTTGTAGAAAGGAAAGATTACAGCCTAAAAACACACATTATATATATATATATATATATATATATATATATATATATATATATATATATATATATATATATATTTAAGTTATAAGGAACTTGGTAAACCGAATTGGTAAATCCAAAGAGGATGAAATCCTGAGAGCTCAATGTTAGGACAGAGCTAATATGTAATGAAAAACAAACCACTTTAATGTACCATTACGATAATTTATTTCACCTAAATCCTTTTTTAAGGATTCAGGATCATCAGGTAAATCTTCCAACAACGAATTGAGAAAAAAAATGGATTTACCTGATGATCCTGAATCCTTAAAAAAGGATTTAGGTGAAATAAATTATCGTAATGGTACATTAAAGTGGTTTGTTTTTCATTACATTATATATATATATATATATATATATATATATATATATATATATATATATATATATATATATATATATGTCTATATATATGTATATATATGTATATATATATATATATATATATATATATATATATATATATATATATATATGCTGGTGTGATTCTGTATACATAGGACGGACCAATCAAAGATTAAAAACCCTTATTGCGCAACTCGTGCCTGCCTATCTACGATCCAGCGGTCGGAGTTGTTCATTGAGGACTACCTAATCTGTGCACGACTCGTCCACTGGACAGCACTTATTGGACAAACCAGTTGTGCCCCCGAATATAATGACACATTTTTTTTTTTTTTTTTTTACTCAGAGCTCGCTCTGCCCACCACCTTACAGTTCTCGAAGTTATATATATCAAATTATATCAGCCCAGCCAATGTAAACAACAGGATTCATTCACTCCTTGTGTTTGTTCGGAGGACTAGGAGTAAACTTTTTCTATTTTATATTCTTTTGGAACATTTAATATGTTTTTAATCGTCAATTCTATTTTTGTGATTGTGACTGCAGTTTTATTTAATTGCGCTAACGTTGACCTTTTGAAAAAGTGTTGGTTGAAAGTGTATCAATGTGTATATAATGACGTCGTCTTTATTTGTTTTCTTTTGGGTGCTTTAAAGTTCGTATAGAGTATGAGTTTTGGCAGATTTCTGTATCTGTTTAAATATAGCTATGGTCAGAGAGATGTAACGTGAGTCTTCTTGATAAGCATAGAGTAGTAAGTCAAATATACTAATTCATAAATTTGGTTTCATCAGGAACGCAGTTCCTCAAGGGGCATGTGAATGCATAAATAATATTGGTTCTCTGAAATTTTGATCTTGCAGATGAGTTGTTGGTGGTGATAAAAAGGTAGGCTATTTGAATTTATTTTTATAGTAGATAAATTTATTTTCTTTTTCTGGTCGACTGGGGTTGTGTATTTCTTTAATTCTTCCTGCTTATATATATATATATATTACGAAATAGAGAAAGTCCGACAATTTATTTATCAAAGACATTTTTATGTTTAACGTTCTTTTTATAGATACAAGTATTTAAGTAAATGCTATGTTTATAATAAACAGTATTAAATAACATTTACCGGCCTGAATGTCCGAGAAATTTTCATAGAAAATATTCGTCCTTGGACAGGATTCGAACCTGCATCCTATACGGAACCGTCATTTACACTGACGTGCCTTGACCGCTCGGTAGGCAAGGTCTTTAATTAATATATATATATATATATATATATATATATATATATATATATATATATATATATATATATATATATATATATATATATATATATATATATATATATATATATATATATATATATATATATATATATATATATATATTGATTAGTAATTAAGAAATATAATTTTCATCATGTTTAGAAGCGGAATCCTCAACGCCCACACATAAAGAAAAACACCTTAAGTCCGTTTCGTCCCTTTTGTGATCCATCAGCAGTGTGTATCTTCTACCGACCCTGAGAGTCGAACCCGGACCGCTCCGATACGACGCAATCCTAATACCTTTGGGCCAACGGGCTTCGGTGGCAATGACGAAACTAAGTTACTAGATATAACACAGCACATTCCATAGTGGTGTCATTATACATGCATACAAAACACACAGGACACGTGGTTGACAGCTGTCCCGCGGAAAAAAAACGCTGATGAAGGTGATTTTCAATACGTTTGATCTAACAACGCCTGCAATAATTTTACCTGAGGAACGCCGATCCAGGAGAAAAAAGAAAGGCAACTGATCATTTAAAAGTGGATCAAAAAACGTAGGAGATACGCTACGATTTTGCTAAAGAAAAAAAAAGTATTTTTTTGTTTTTTCATATATTTCCTGTAAAAAATGAAAAATAAATAAAGAAAACTGTTTACTCATACGGAGTAAAGTTTTAGGGGAGGTGTTATAGTGGAACACACCTATTCTATAGTTAATAGACTCTCCCACCTATAATAAGTAGGAGTAGTAAGAGTAACGAGCAGTCGCTCAGGGGTTGGGGCAGTCAGTCGATGCCGGACGACCGTGAGTCGGATACTAAAGTATCAGCGACCACAACTAGATTTCTCTGCGCCATTACCTATTATATCAAGTTCCTAACGTTTTGTACGTCGAATCTATTTTAGGACCGACTTAGTACCAATACAAACCTCCACTGTGAAGCCACTACATAACGGATATGCAACGTGATCTGGCAATCCGTCTACAGTCGCTATCTCACAGATGTGCTGTAGCTTCCCTCTGTCTTTCCTACAAATATTTTCATGGTGACTGCTCCAACGGGATACATTCATTGGTTTCCAAACCCCATGAATTTAAGAGTTCTACTAGATTGTCATTTCGATCCCACCTTTTCACTGTCGAAACGGTTAAATGTAGCCATCTCTTTTACTCCAACAGCTTCTTATCTTTCACCTCCCGTCAGTAGAAGTCCCTTCCTATCTCTTGCTTCCCTGATAGCTATAATCTTCAAATATTCAAATGTAATGTCAATCGACGTCTTCTGATGCCTTGACCTTGATCCCTGTCCTTTTATCCTTTTCCCAACCACTCCTCTTTACTCTTACTCTCACTCTCTGTAACCCCTTGCGTACTAGTGGCATCCTCGCCTTGTTTGAGGTGATTTGCTTAAAAAATTACAAATCAATAATATAACGTATGATGGATCCAGCTTCTAACGGCCCAATGGTATAATGTGATATTTTTGTCCTATCGGAGCGGTCCAGTACTTTTCTGCATGTGTGTCTGTTGAGGATTCCGGTTCTAGACATGATTATATATATATATATATATATATATATACTGTTGACATTATTCGGACTATTGTCCTCATCTTTGTCTCCATATTTATTACATCGTTTCGGCCGTTGTAGGCTCCGGCCTTCTTCAGGTGGTTGCAATGTTTCTTTCGCTCACTGGGATAGACTGTCCTAGTTCCACGTAGCATGTTTTTAATGGATGTTAGTTATCAGTTATCGCCTGTTAATTCCACTATATATATATATATATATATATATATATATATATATATATATATATGGTTAATGTGAGTAAAAGATTGTCACTTAGCTGACTGATGTTACCTTAGCTGATTGATGTTTCGTAGGCGGACTTGTCCGTCCACTCTTCCTGAATTATCAGCAATATACTGATTGTATTTTTTCTGTTTTTTTTTCTTTTATGCATATTCATTTTTTTCACTGACTTTTTTAAGCCTTATCTCTTTTTTTCTTTTCTTTCTGACGCTTGTCTGGGTTAATTCTGACACCAGGCATGTGACCGGTTATAGATAGATAGATAGATAGATAGATAGATAGATAGATAGATAGATAGATAGATAGTGTTTCGTCTCTCTTAAACTACTACTGGTCTTTCTCGACCTTTACATTTTTCTCGATTCCTCCTCAGTTTTCTTTCCACCCTCGTCATGATTTAAATTTCTCTCTCTCTCTCTATATATATATATATATATATATATATATATATATATATGAGTCTGTGTATATATATATATATATATATATGTATATCGTAATATTCTTTATTTCTTTCAATTTTGCTAATCATCTTCTCTCTCTTTTTCTATCCCCATTATGCTTCCTGATTTCTCTCTCTCTCTCCCTTGCTTTTGCCATGCTAGTTATTCATGTGGTTCTACAAAATGATGCTGAGAATAGCATGTACTAAATACGACGAAATTTTAGACAAACTGCAAACAAAAAGGACACTTCTACGTAGCATCAGAAAGTGACAGTTGAAATTTCTAAGCCGAAAATGTCGACTAATTAGGAGATAGTAAAAAGACAATATTTACTAAGGTCTACAAAGGACAGGAAGTTGTGGAGAATCATAATCACCTACATCATGAAGGGTCACGGTACAGAAGAAGAAAAAGAAGTAGAAGAAGAAGTGAGATTTTCCGAACATTTCCCCATCGCTTTGTCTCTTTGTATAAAACATTTTCCACCCCTATTTTGTTAATCTAAATTAATCTTTATTCATTTCTTTCTCTCTCAGTTTTTCTCTCTCCCTCTCCTTGTTTCGTTCATTTTAATTATCATTATTTTTTGTACATATATTCATAAGTTCATTCTTTTATTCTCGTACATTTCATTCCTTTGTTCCCTTTTTCACCTTTTCTTTCATTCTTTCTTTCTTTTCTCGCTATTTCTCTTCCAGTCCCGTTTAAGACCCTGTCTGTCCATGTATTTTTATCAGCAATAAACGATGTCTTTCGAAAGGTCACCTTCATGTATCGATTCCGTCCTTTCTTTTAGCAAGTTAGAAAACGGGCTGAATTTTTCAATTTAATAAATAAGTAAAATCTTGCAAAATAATAAATTTATTCGATTCGTGAGTAAATGTTTAAACCCAGAGTATGTATGTACATATGTGTATGCACGGGTGTGTGCAAGTGTGTGGGCTACGTAAAATGTCTTGATGAGACATACATGCATATATATATATATATATATATATATATATATATATATATATATATATATATATATATATATATATATATATATATATATATATATATATATATATATATATATATATATATATACGCATGTGTACGTGTGCACGAATCTGAGTGTTTAGGTTTGTTTGAGTCTGCAGCATGTCTGTGTGTTCGTAGCATATATGTGTATCGTGCGCGTGTATGTGTGTGTGCGAAAGAGAGAGAGAGAGAGAGAGCGTACATATATATATATATATATATATATATATATATATATATATATATATATATATATGGGGGGAGGTCTGTACACATGAATGAATTTCTTTAATATATATGAAGTGTGTAGTGCGTATATATATATATATATATGCGAGAGTGTATATGTCTGTATTTATATATACATATTTAATGTACACACAACACACACACACACACACACACACACACATATATATATATATATATATATATATATATATATATATATATATATATATATATATACAATGATTTGATGTATCTGTTTACAGCAATGCAAACATTTCTATTATTTTATAAACATATATTAGCAAAACACAAGCCCTCTTCTTTCAATTGTGACTCGCGATTTATTTCTGCCCTTAGGAACAAAATAAAAATACATTTAGATTGTTATCAATACATTACACTTTAATGCAAAAATTAAGACAAAATTTAATGAAAATATAACAAATTATAAGTTTCAGTTGATCTATAGAAATGTTTTAAATTAGTTTTATACTAAAAAAAACTTGCCACTGTATTTTTAAAAGCATACACAAAACAATCATCTATATATATTGCATCATTTACATCCAATTTCTCTAACTTTTGTAACATCGGCTTTTTTCAATCAAAATGCCGTTTTTGTTTTTTTTTTCTTTGTTTGGAACGCGTCCAATATGAATTCTTCAGTAGTCGTCTCATCCCATTGTTACCTCTGGTAACCGTCTCTTTCCATTTCCTTTGTATTCAAGTGAAATCTTTCCACTGTTCTTGATTTATTGCTCCAAGAATTTAATTTTTCTTTTTGTTTCTTTGGGTTTTATGGCATATCAACCACTGTGGGTTATTTAATGCTAAATCCAGTTTATATATATAAACCAAATATATGAATTTTAAATGCCTATTTTGTATGGAACATTTTTAGCAAGCTAGAGCTCATTTGCTTGTACACTGCAAAATAATCCTAGGTATTTTTGTTTAAGTCAAGAATTTCCATTGCAAAATGGTAAAAGGTAGGATATGTTGTTTACACAGTCTACATCTTTGATAAGAGACCAATTCTTATTAGAAAATCCAATATCTTTTTTGGTTCAGTTTTTGCAAATAATTTCATGTTCTTGATTGATTAATTGTTTTGTTTGACGGCATCTCAAACTTAGTGGTCACTTTATGCCGAAAATGATTTTGAGTGACTTTAAAAGTCAAAAACGTATAGCTGGCAACATTATGGTTAAAAAAAAAAAAACAAACAGCTGGCAACATTGTTTCAAAAACGTACAGCTGGCAACATTTTTTACAAAAAACGTATAGCTGGCAACATTTTTTACAAAAAACGTATAGCTGGCAACATTATGGTTTCAAAAACGCATAGCTGACAACATTGTTTCAAAAACGTATAGTTGGCAACATTATTTTTCCGAAAACATTATCTGAGGCCTTACTGTTGGATGTAGTTTAACGTCATACCCAGGACATGGGTAAGATCTGGAAAAACTAGGAGTTCACTATTTGCCCATAGCTGGGACCCTAACAGGTGCTACCACCCCGGGTCAAGGTGGACCTGGGAACACCGGCAATTAAGAGGTGGTTCCACGCTCCTCAAAACCTCCTGATCAGAGGCCTTGCTGTTGGATGCATTTTAACGTCATACCCAGGACGTCCAGGAATTTAACAGAAACATTCTGGATTTGAATCCAGAATGGGAACTTTAAGCTCATGTTGCAACCTAAATCCTTAAACATGATTGACCTATTTCTGACAATTTGTAATTCATATCCTAAGAACTTAGAAATGACTTCTTTAAATATGCTCTCTTTTGACAGAGTTTTAAAAACCCTTTCATTAACCCAAAATTAATATGAAAAGCCGTACTAGAAGATAACTTTCTCGAATTACCATCTTAGATTCGAGGGTGTATTTTTGGCACCAACTTGTAGATGTTTTCTATTTGTACATTCTTTCTTAACCCAATGTAAATTCTTAATTCTGCTGATCCACTCACAAAAGGGAACTTTTTATATCCTAATCGTTGATCCAGAATCTCCCACATAACTTTTAGTTTTCCATATATGAGTCTATAGTATTCATTTCATTTGATTTTCTCAACAACATTTGTCAAATTCTGGTATGATTCTTTTAAATGCACAGAATGAACAAAAGGTACAGGTGTATATGTTTTTTCATTATAAAGTAGTAATCTTTTCAAACTTATTTTAGATGAATCTAGCGTTACCATTCTTCAATATTGCAATCAGTGTCAAATTTATGTATTATGTACTGCAATAAACCAAGTATCTATAGTTTTAAAATATAATACAAAATCCTTCTCCATGTCGGTACCAAGGAATAATTTCCCAAAGTCTCTCATTAAAATCAATTCATCAAGTCATTGCTTGAACATTATTTTTAATATATCTTCGGTATTTTCTTTCTCTGAGTGGATAGATCAGATCTATATAAGTTTTGTTACGAATAAAAAATTATTCAAAGCGATCTCTTTCTTATATATATATATATATATATATATATATATAGGCTGTGTGTATGATATCTATATTCAGTCAGATGGGTGCCATGCGTGATACACGCGTGAGCGACCATGTACCTTTCAATATATGACTGACGAGGCGGATTTTTTTCTCACAGTAGGTTGCTGTTTCTTTCTGCGGTAGACCAGTTGCCATCCAAGCCTATAAAACTCGATCTGTCCTGCTTCTGGGAGGAAAAGAAGATTCATACCTATCCCAAGAGTATTAGCACGTAACTGAATGAAATGGATTCGACTGGAATTCGAACTCGGCTCTCCGATTTCTCACTCCGGGCCGCTATCCATTACTCCACTGTGCCTCCTTATATCCATAGGTATATGTTGTGAATTCCGTGAATGGAATCCTGCACAAATAAATAAACAACGCCAGTAATTGAGATAGAAAAATAAGCCGATTAAACGTAAGAATACAGACTTGAAGTGAAGATTAGTAGTTCAGGAATGCGGGTTAGTAGAAAGTATATGTACAAGTCTCTGTAAGTAAAGCCGTAATCATCTCTCTCTCTCCCTCTCTCCCTCTCTCTCTCTGAACTCTTGTATAACTCTCTGAGAAAACCCTGTGTTTGTCTCCGTATCTCTCAACCTGTCTCAACGTATCTCGATATTTAACAGTCCACCCACAGACATCGCTTCGGCAAAGCTTCATCCGGGTATCTCTCTACCAAAGCAGAGAATTCGACAGACCTCGCACACAGTCAAAGACTGTATCTCGACGTAACTCGGTATTTAATATCCCACCAACGAGGAATATATGTGGCACAAGGCTGAGTTTAAAGTGGGTTTCTCCCAGCCCGTCTGCTCAGCCAAAAAATATCCCCTTTGAACCCGCATAAGCGGGTTCGGGAACTGTCTACCTCCCCAGACAAAACTTTGCCCTTCGGCAACGGCTTCGCCCGGTTTCCGCTCTGGCAAAGCAGAGAGCTCGACAGTCGTCGAGACTGTATCGCGACGTAACTTGGTATTTAATATTCCACGAACCAGGAATATATGTGGCACAAGGCCGAGTTTAAAGTGGGTTTCTCTGAGCCCGTAGGCTCGGCTAAATATATACCCTTTGAACCCGCCTAAACCAGTTCAGAGCCAATATATTTCCCCGGACGAAACTTTGCCCTACGTCAAAGTTTCGTCCGGGTTCCTCTCTAGCAAAGCAGAGAGTTCGACAGACGTCGAGACTGTATCTTGATGTAGCTGAGTATTCTCTCTATCAGTATAAGTATACTTTGGACGAGCCCATCTTGTATAAAAAGGGGAGAATCCCACAACAGTATATAATATGAAAATATGATATACGATATATTATATATATATATATATATATATATATATATATATATATATATATATATATATATACCATCCATTCATTTATATTTAATTTTGCTGCATGTATTTTCAATGCGTGCTTCTTCAGGTCTATAACTTATCTACATGTCTACAACTTATCTTCTGAAACACTTTTTTGTTCACATATTTATATATGTTATACACACACACACACACACATATATATATATATATATATATATATATATATATATATATATATATATATATATGTGCGTATGAACAGAAATGTGTCGATTCGATTATTCAATTAATCAACTTATTTTAGTTATATCTTGAGTTAACAAAAATGTCTTAAAGTTACCACTAATGATGATCAATTTAAGATGGAGTCATTTCTTTTAGCTTCCTTTCATTCTCTCTCTCTCTCTCTCTCTCTCTATCTATCTATCTATCTCTCTCTCTCGCGGTTTCTTTCTATCTTTCCCTCCTTTTCTATCTGATATAGATTACATCTTTTTTATTTTCTTTTTTTTTAGCTAAAAATAATAAAGATAGTTTCGTGTTACGTTAAACTTAATTATGCTTTCTTCCTTATCGGTGTGAACATATACGAGGTGATGGTATTTAGGAGTGGGGGGAACTTTACAACGTTAGCAGCATAAATAATACAGTTAAACGTCATAAGAAAAATCGCTCCCGATGTCTCCATTGAACTGCACCAAACAAAATTTTTGAGCCATTAAAAAAAGAAAACTGTAGAAAAAAATAACTAAAAATATGTGATAAAAGCAAAATTTCCCATCGATATTGTAAATGATTTATAATTGCAAACTTCCTGTCATGCGCAGTGATACGCCAATGTTATGGTCACATTTAATGACGATTGTATGACACCGTGGAGATGACAGAAGTAATAAGACATCAAGGGATTCGACAATATCAATACATTTTGTATTTTATGGTGGATTTATATGCTAGGTGCACAAGTCCTCAGCACTTACTTTTTTTTTTCATTTTTTGGGGGAACTAGAAACACAATAATAACACTAATAACAATAATTTTATATAAAATCCCTGGAAGCTTCTGCATAGATTTAATACGTAGGGTCCTGCTTCTTGTCCGGGATAATTATGTAAGCCTGTTTTCAATTTAGCCAAGCAAGAATATCCTTTCTACTAAGGAGACTGTCACGATAGAGTCTTTAAAATTCCATTTCACTCAATATGGCCATTCTACCCATAACCAGGGGATTAAAGACCTTTCTCAAATGAATAGATAGATAGATAGATAGATAGATAGATAGATAGATAGATAGATATATAGATAGATAGATTTCTATAATTTAAAATATTAGAAAAAAATCTATAATTCTGGAAAAACAAAAAAGCACAAATTCTTTCTAATCAATAAACTTTCCGAATCCTCTCGTATTTTTTAAAGAATGATGTACACATGTGTTATGTTCAGCCATTTGATATCTTTAAGGACTTCATTCAAGGAGAAAGGAAACAACTAGAAAAACGTGACTGACATTATTAACATCAGCGTTAGGAATGTTCTATTTTAAAAACTTATTTCAGAGGTCATCACCGCCATCCACACGTACACATTTTTCGGTGGCTGTTTCGCCGACCCACACATTAATTTGTGCTGCTTGCAAGAAATAGATTTTATTATTTGATATGCCTTATATATAACTAGCTGGTCAAATAAGTGGGGGTGTCCATCCAGAGTCATTTATGCAAATCGAGAGAAAATGAAAGATGAGTAGGATTAATGCAAGACAAAGTCATGAAGAAATGTGTTCTAGAATATAATCAACTGTCTGACAGAATTATTTTGGTTAAACTGAAAAAGAAATAAAAATAGATCAGTTATAGATCAGTTATAGGTGTATGTTCACCAGCAGTACAATGTACAGAGAAAGAAACTGATAAGCTTAACAGAACACTGGACAAAACTAAATGCAAATCAGGAAATTACCTTCCTCATGGGAGACCTGTCTGCCCAAGTCGGAAAGAAACAAGATGAAATAGCAAGTTTGGGC
The DNA here is from genome assembly GCA_963932145.1 of Acanthosepion lycidas. Lineage (NCBI taxonomy): Eukaryota > Metazoa > Mollusca > Cephalopoda > Sepiida > Sepiidae > Acanthosepion > Acanthosepion lycidas. Next base: position 32,273,260 of record OZ010594.1, on the reverse strand, counting down.
TAGGAACTCGTAATAAAAGCGATGAAAGATAGGATCAATGGTGCATAGCAAACGAGTAAATTTCAAGTAAACCCAATACCCTTATGAACATGGAGAAACGCGGAAGGGTAAACAAATAATCAGAGTGATTGCATAATATTCAGAAATACAGTTTTACACTGTAAAACCTATACAAGTGCCGACTACGAGAGCGACCCCTTTTGTCATATGCTACCTTTGAATAAAATTAAAGAAGACCAAAGCAACGCCTAAACTATAATAAGGTTGACTCATGAATCATCCACGTTACAAACAGATATAGAATATATATAATATATATATATATATAATAATTTAAATGAAACTGAGAGAAACACTATTGACATTGGCGAATGAGACCATCCCAATGAAACGAAACAGAAGAAAAAAGAATGAATGACATGAAATTATCGAGATGATGAAACGAGATAACAATCAATGCCAAGGAATGGTATTGATTATCGAACATTAAAAATAGAAATTAGAAACAATTGTAGGTAGGCTAAGGAAGAATGAATCATCGGAAAGTAGGCGAAAATAGAAAGAATGGAGGATAAGTCAAGTATGCACAAAAGAATAAAATAATATAAGACTAAAGATGTGTTCATCAACAGATTGTATACAATCAAAAGAGAATACATTCATAATAGAAAAATTACTTCATAGATGGAACAAATACATTTGATAACTATTTTACAAGCGAGAGAAACTTGCAATGCGCAGAAATGTGAACGGAATCGAAATATTAATATTGAAGAAAGATTAAAAGAAATGATCTCAGCCTTGCATGATTTCGGCATCGACAAGCTTACAGAAATAAAAAATTAAATATACATAGAGTCTTCCCACTGGATTTTTCAAGATCTAGAGTGAGGCTATCCTAAGGGAACTGGAGACCCTATCAAAATATATTATCAGTTTTTATAGCAGTCAGAGAAAGAAAACTACAGGGCTTTCTAAGAAAGGTAGTAAAGGAAAGTGAGAAGAAAGGACTATCAATTGTAACAAGACAGAATGTTTGATTGTTGTTGTGGTGTCCTCCCTCTAAAAAGTCTATGTTAGATTCTTCCGCCTACTATAAGATTAATAGGACAGAAGGCTTCGAGGAACAGTGAATGCTGGTTCATACGATACACAGTCACTAGTCATGCCATACTCTTCTGGTGTACTTACTGTTTAATAAACGATATATCTGCAAGCTTGGTTTTTGTTATTACTTAACTATTTACTTGGTCACAACAATTGTCAACGAGAGAAAAAGCTCAAGATGTGTATTATGAATTAGATATCTCAAAATCAAAACTTTAAATATCTAGGAAGTGTTTTAACAGAGGATATAAAATGCGACACCGAAATCCGAACACGGATTGGAATAGCAAAAAATGGCTTCCAAATACTAAGCAAAGTGTTAAAAACCAAAAAATAAATGTTAGAAACAAAGAGTGCTGAACTGCTATATAATATCAATCCTCCTCTATGACATTTAATGCTGGACAATTTCTTCACAGAAGAAGACGTGACTTGAGGCAACAGAAATTTTGTACTACTGAACGATGATGAGAATACCATACGCGTGTAAGCAACGATGGAGTGTTAAGGAAAATTGAAACAAAATGTCACTTAATCAAAAAAGACTCAGTTAAACTTAGGAAGGAATAGGTTGCATAGAAGAAGAATTTGAAAATGATAAAAATGAAGTGCCCATGGAGAGGGAGTGGTTTTATTTCTGACAATAAACATTGTTGACAACCTAAATTTGTGAGAAAATATGCCAACTAACATGCGACAGCACTGGTGTATATATTTAACATCTGGTTATATGCCTGAATATGCGTATTAGAGTGATTCAGCTTTATCTATATGTAATTTTCGTCTCCCTTTCAACTACTTGTTTCTATTCATTGAAGTGAAACAAAACGAATTATATTAAATAGTTATCCAATTCTATCATTTTTGTATGGCAAGTAACCAAATCATGTGGCGAAATAATTGCAGTACGATGTTTTCTTTCTAAAATAAATTAGTATTTTGAATTTTGATTTTAACATTTAAGTGGCATAACAGAAAGAAATCAATAACATTTTATACAGATATGGGAACCAGCTGTAGACATAATGTTTTGATCCCTCAATCATGAGAATCATTTAAGAACTTATTTCAGCCAGTTTCCTAATCTTGCCTATCTACATGTTACAGTAGATCTTCTACACATAAAGAAAAATGGTGTTCAGTCAAATCTGTGACGATGTGTCTGATGCCAATATTTTACATAAAATATTCTTTTATCACATGTGTTAAAGTAAATTCATATAATCAATGTTACCTAGCTATATTTTAAATCTCATGACTATTTTTATACATTGATTAGTTGATATATAATTCTGATTTATTGACTATTGTAACCTATTAGTCATTGTTTTTGGATACTGAAACAATTCCTGTTCATAGAACACTTACGGCTACATAGGTTTGAAAGAAACTAAATAGTTCATTCGTTGCAGATACTAAGACACTCTATTTGACACATGATTATATCTCCATCAAACGACAAACTGAAAACAAATGGCAAAAGAGATCAAAGAGTCTACATTCAATGACACCGACTTCTGATTTTATTTAAGATGTGGGATAGAAAATTAGTGCTGAAAACTGACTCTAGCAATGTCAAAATTCTGAAATACAGATTTATTATTCTTGTAACTTGGAAAGATTGAAATGCCTGTTGCCTAAGATGGAAAATGTTGCGAAAACAGAGAGGGGATATGATATGATATGGCCTGTGGCGCCTTAATAAAAATGAGTCACAGGAGGCCCACAAACAAATAAAAATAAATATGGTAAATCTGACAGGACAAAACTTAACGCACAAATTTATTTTCACAATATATACAATTTTAATACAAAAATTGAATAGGATAATAGTGTTTCGGTTGAAACGAATCGAAAATTGATGGCAACTCAACATGAACAATAAACAGAGAATTAAGTAAATGGAGGATACTGACCGATATAGATGAACCAAATAAGATAACTGTGAAATGGTTAATAATTCAAATGAGTTAGTTACCATGCACTAAGTAAAGTCCTGGCAAGTTAGGTTGGCAGAAAAAGCCAATGTTCAAAAAGTTAGTTTGATGTCGCTAAAATGTCCTGTGTGACGTTGAGCAGATGCTGAATAAAGTTAAAAAATAATCCTGTCTGTAGTAATTAACTGAATGTATAACGCAAAGGATGTTTGACGACAAGACGCTAAGATGGCCGTAGGATAAACCAATACACAACTAGAAATAAGTAATAAGCCGAACTGCTAGCGTTGAGAAGATGCTGGTAATAGGCCAAAGTAGCTTAAATGGCCGGTGCGGACGTTGAAGATAATGCACAATAAAACGGCGAGAAATAATAGACCGATGATGCGCTGATGTCGAGCGGAAGCTGAATGAATCGGCGAAAAATAGAAAACTAAGGCTATGTTGTGTTAATGCCCGGTGCTGGCATTGAAGAAATACACAATAAAACGGAGGGAAATAATAGATCGATGTTGCTGTAATGTCCGGTGTGGTGTTGAGCAGTTGCTGAGTGAAGTTAAGACGAAAATTTATTCGATGAAATTAACCAATTGGTTTACGGTCGTAGATATTTGACGTTAGCACAATAAGCGGGCAGCAACTTCCTATGAAACCAGATGAGTAATGTTGAAAAAGGAACGCCGGAAGTAAAAACCAATGTCCAGAAACACGGAAGTACAGGGCTGTTGTGTAACCATTGAATAGGCAAGTCCAGAAGAAAAGGTATGTATAGCCGTTGAAATGTACAGGTTATAAACGCCGGCAGTAAAGGGGTATATAAATTTGAATGCACCGGTGAAAAAACTCCAGAAGTAATGTGAGAAAGCCGGAAGAAAAGAGCAGTATAAACAAAGGAAGAAAAGTTTCCAACTAGCGTCCAATTGGCAGACAAAAATAAGGTGAGTTGTAACTTAATACAGAACCCGTCCAAGCGCTTTGGTTACAGGGACCAGTGGCATGCTCTCCTCCTCCTTCTCTTTGTTTTAAGGAGCAGCGAAAAGTCACAGGTTTATATGAGTTTATATGACGTGTGTAGTCTTATCACTGAGCTTGATACGAACTTAATACCTAAAAATTAAATACTGAGCTGGTAGAATGTATTAAAAAACTGTTATGAAATGTTCAAGAGGAGTATTTAGATTGTGCTAATGATAATCAATCAACTAAGAAAAATGTGGTTGATTATAAAATTAGTCTGTTATAGAAGAAAGTGGGGGGATGCAACGAAGAAAAAGCAAAGGCCCCGAAGTAATATCTCGTCTGCCATGATAACATGAATGGATTAGCGGAAGCGTTAGGATAAACAAAAATGACTGGAATTATCATTCAGGGGTTGAATTGATTCGATATATGCGATCTTATCATTGCTTTCTTTTTTGATGGGTTTTATATTTTTTTTTTTGCTAATGTTCACCCAATACAAGACCCAAGAGCCCCTCAAAGTAGAGGGTTATTCTGTGCTGTTGTATTAACGTAAGAAAGAGCAAGAAGTGAAGTTATTGCGTCTATTCAGAAAAGATAACGGCTTACTCTAGACTTGAAGAGGTCAAGATATAATTAGTGAAAAACACTTCACAGTTCAGTCGGAGACGTTACAATTATCGTATGGAAGTGGACTTTAGAAGAAACCCAATCCTAAATAAGAAACAATGGATAAACCTCTACTTCTATTCAAAACAATGACTGAGATGGAAGATGGATGAATATTGTTGTGGTTGCCTCCCAATTTGATCCTGAAAAGCATCTTCAAAGTTTTTCATGTTAAACTTTGGAATTTAATCAATAAGAACACATTTACAAGTATGCAAAACGAAGAAAAACCTATCCAAGTGCTTTTAAAGAACTAACACGCTAAAATACTTGATTATCACAAAGAAATCCTGAATAGAACATGCCATCCCATGGAAGATGAAGATTAAAAAGATGTTTTGCAACTCTTTCTTAGTGCTTAGCCTGAAATTAAATTCCAATTTATTAAGAATATAATATTTTCTCAGTCTTGTATATTTTGTAGGTGTGGATGTGTGTTTGCGTATGTGTGTACAAACACACGTACACTGTCAAATTTTATTAGGTTGGTGCAAAAATAATGACGTATTAATGTCGGTTTTTTGACGCATTTTTTCACGTCAAAAAACGACATTATTACGTCATTATTTTAACCATCATCAGGACATATTCATAAAACATAATTAACATTAGAACATATAAAATTCAACATGAAAAAGACGATGGACATAAGAGCACAAATAATCCAAACAGATAACTGAAATTTTTATATAAGATCAGCGTTCCGTTTAAAATATGATCACGTCGTCGTCACGTGGGCGATGTTGTAAAAACGTATTCGAAGATGATTTCGAAGGGATTTCTTGACGAACTGTTTATATGAGAAAATAGTTCAGTCGAGTTTGTTTAATATTTTCATAATTTGAAATGTTAATTATGTTTTATGAATATGTCCTGATGATTGTCTAAAATAGACCGAAACGTCCGACGTTGACTTTATATTAACATTAATACAGATTAATTACATATTAAGATTTTTGTCTGTTTTTTCTGTATATTTTTCTTCATATATATATATATATATATATATATATATATATATATATATATATATATATATATATATATATACACTGCGTGCCAAATTATTATCGAGATAACTTTTTTCTAATATTTCAAAAACCGTCCAATCAATTCACATAAAATGTTCACACAATATTGGCAACACTGATCTGCGTAATCACTGAAAATTTCGTACTGATCTGCGCAATGTAAACAAACTGGTACCATATTTGTTATCAGCACAGTGATTTGAGTGTGCCAAATTATTAGAAAGGTTTAGTAAAATTCCCAGAATTGAGCAAACGAAACGTTTATTAATGTTGAACGTAAATGTTTATGATCAGAAGAAGCTAATAAATAAGATAATCAAACAAATAATAACAGCTACAAACAAAGGCACAGTTTTAAACAAATTAATAGGGAATGTGCTTTCCCTGTTTTGAAATTACTTGAAAAAGTCGACGATTCATAGAATTTGTTAATTGTAGGATGTCATCTGCTGTAATGCCGCGAGATATGTCAAGAATTGCTTCCCACAACTCAGCGTTGCTCCTGAATTGTCGTCCGTTGGCGTTGTCTTCGCTTCATGATGCTCCAATCGTTTTTTATTGGGTTCAAATCCGGAGAATTTGCTGGCCATTTCATTTTTCGAGGTCCATCGAAGCCTAACTGTTTCAAATATTCAGTAGTCGTGTGAGCTGCGTGTGAGGAAGCATTATCTTGCATAATAAACAATGGCCCTTCTGAAGGCAACACTTTGCCTTTTCATCCACGGTTCAAGATGCTTCTTCATAAATGCTATGTATGCATCAGCAGTCATTTTGACGCCATCTGGTACTCTCCATGGGCCCACTAATATGTTTCCAATAATACCACCCCAGATCATTATGCCTCCACCGCCTTGTTGGCGTCTCAAACACTGATGGCGATTCTGTCCGTTCATTGCCCAGCCTTTGTACCATCTATCTGGCCCATCAAGTGTTGTTCGAGTTTCGACTGTGAACAAAACTTTAGCGAAGTCAATCTTCATATTGTCCTCGGCCCATTTCCATCGATTTTGAATGTGATTTCTCGTCAACGGAGGCTTCGATACAGGTTTGACTGTTGTTGCTATTTCCCTCAGATACTGACACCGAGTATTTTAGACACAGTAGGATCCACAATTCAACTGAAAAGCTCTTTACTGGTAAGTCCAGGGTTCTTCATGGCCTCTCGTTTAAGTCGTCACATGAGACGACGTGAAATAATCCTCGGCTTGCCTTTATATGCCCTTTTGAGTACTTGTGTAGGGTCGGCAGTGAATTTTTCACTGTTTGATGACACTTCCCTATCATTTTAAAAATTTCTAAGGTAGAGAGTTATTGAGAGTCATGAGGTAATAGTTTTCTTTTCAGCATCACTTAAACTGCTTTTACGGCCCATCTTTTCACTAAATTCTTATACTATTCTAATAATTTGGCACGCTCAAATCCCCGTGCTGATAACAAATATGGCGCCAGTTTGTTTACATTGCGCAGATGAGTACAAAAATTTCAACGATTGCGCAGTTCAGTGTGAACATTGTGTGAATTGATTGGACGGTTTTTGAAATATTAGAAAAAAGTTATCTCGATAATAATTTGGCACGGAGTGTATGTGTGTGTGTTCGTGTATGTATGTGTGTGTCTCTTAATATTTTACATTTTTATCTCTGTCTAATAAATTTCACACGATCAAATATGTTATGTAAATATTTGAAATATAAAAACAAATATTATAAGAGCTGAAATTCACATGATCATATATATATATATATATATATATATATATATATATATATATATATATATATGATAAACATACAAATACATTCACCTTCGATATTTAAATATAAAGTAATACCTATGGTAAAAAAGTGCAGGGAATAAGAACATGCAAATAATGATTTACCAAACTAAATAAAAATCGAATAACTCTAAATAACCTATAAAAAACAAGAAATGAACCCAGTTTACTGAAACAATTTAATTGGCTGATGGCAGAACGGTCGAAATTTTTTTAAAAACAACGCCAGAACAACAACAACAAAAAACGCCAAACGTTCGAAAAATTTGTAGCCCAAATCAATCAAGTTCAAGCATTAATTTCGGTGGTCACCACCGAAATTAATGCTTGAACTTGATTGACACATGCAAAATTAACTGACGGAAAAACACAAAACTTTAATGAAGCTAGGAAAACATCACTAATGATCCATCTCGGAGCATTCAAATAATGTATGTAACGAATTTCTGTGAAAGATGTGGATATATTTTCCGAGGTAGGCGATGTTTTTATTTCTTACATCACTGCTAACCAACACTAAATAAATGATTTTGCATGACTTTATCATGAATGGATGTTTCGTTGCCATCAATCCTCTTGTCTTTCGCATTACATTTTGGCTTCTACATATTAAAACTATACGATGAACATTGAAAAATGCTTAAACAATGCTTACTTTTGCTGAGCTTCTAAAATCAACTTTCTTTACGACTTGTTTCTTGTTTTAATGAGAATACTGCGAAATTGCAATAATTATGTTTCTCTCTCTTTACATATAATGCTGAAATTAGCTGAGAATAATTATTTAGCTACCGATTCAAACTACCACTGATTAATATTTATTTAGTTTGTTTTCAGTAACTTGGAACTTGCAGATAGGGTTTCATGTGTAAATCTTTTATTTTAAGCCCTGTTTATTGTTTTGTACTCATCATTGATGAGTACAAAAGCTAGCTACGCCCTGCTACAACTCCACGAGCAGTTAGAATTGTCAGATAATTTTTACGACTTCACCAGCCACAACATCTAATCTCCTAACTTCGTTGATTTTAATCCCATGGATTTTTATGTATGGGCGCAGTTGAGAAAGATACCAACCGCACTGTCTGTAACATCAAGTTTCAGCAGACCGACAGGATTAAAAAGGCGTTTGAGGCTCTCCTTAGGGACATCGTGAAGGATGCAAGTGCCAGATTCTGGAGTTGAATCGAGGCCGTGGTAGCTGCTAATGGTGGATTTGAGTTAATTTGAACGATATATGACTCTTGCGATGGAGGGATAAGATTTCTGTGAAGGGCTTAAAGTTATAGTGGCATTCTTCCTCCCAACGCTCGCCCGAGCCAAATCTCTCTTCTCTCTTCAAGAATTTCCTCCCATCTGCTTTTTCAGCATAACTACGCGTTTATATAGATAAATCCGGCTAGTTACAACTGACCCTCGGCTCTACTACTTCGCACGCGATTATCACGGTGTTCTGGCTGCTTCAACCAAAACCATGTGAATTCCAAAGTTCATTCTAGCTTACTCAGCTCTATTTCAATTTTTAATCGGTAAAAATTATTTCGACCATTTCCATTGTGTTTGATGACCCAGATTCAATGGGTACAACTTCTGCCCTAGATCAAATTTCGACATCAATAAACAAAATGCTCTGATTTAATTTGGCTATTTAAATCCACCCCAATATAATTAAAAACAAAATATACGTGTGTCTGTGTTTCCCAGACTCTCTCTCTCTCTCTCTGTCACATTTCCTCCCCTACTCATCTGTCATTTACTGGTAAATGACACACGAGCTTTCATATCAACAAAATATGAGAAAACCCAATCCAACATGCTTTTTACTAGGGGGCTACTTAAACATACGTCTCTTCCAGCATGCAAAGGTAGAGTCCTTATTTCTTCTTAGGGCACATTATGTCCATTTACATTTTCATTGTTCTTACGATACATATGTACATGCAACTTCCGGTTAAAGTTCACTGTTTTGGTGATCTCGTGCAATAGAACTTTTTCACATAGTTCACTAGTTCAAGGGTTCTTTCCTTTTTTTTCGCAACACTCCTTACCAATTATTTCAGTCTCATTACTAAAAATGAAAAAAAAAATCGATTTACTTTGTAAATCTGTCCCTCCGATTTTGTCTCGCCTTCACAACAGCCTTTATCGAATCTTTTGTTGGTTCAGGTCCTTACACGACAATCGTGGACTCTTCTTCACTATCAATTAGGGGTCCCAATACACTGGGTCGGACCTACCTTGGTAAAGTGCACTAACTTGAATCCCTCCTTCACTCATGCACTACCGTGCCAGTTTATTCTGTTCGGTCGACAACACCGCACGCCGCAACACCAGCAAGGCCATGACTATCTTTAGTATAATTCCCACAACGGTCGGCCAGGTTATTATAGCAACCAAATTCTCTCTCCAGCCCGAATTCAGCGTACCTATCCTATTTAACTCCGACTCAACCGTCCAACATCAATTTTATCGATTGGCTTTAACAACGCCAGCATCTTTTCCAGCGACATCTTAGGAATCTCTCTCACAATGGGTTCCCACAATCCCGTCCATCCACTGATATTCGTTCCTACCAGCTCTAACAAAGCCTCATTCTCTTCAAACTTCTCTTCTGCTTGGTAGTAGGGGGGGAGTAAAGAGATAGATGGACCATGAGCTCCTCAACCAATGGGTAGCTCTACAAAAAACAAAGGGGAAATAACTCTTATCGTAGTGGTGGGCTTTCCTTCACACACCTTAGACAATTCGATCTCTTCTTGTGTGGCCACCGCCCAAATTCCATCAGAGACACTGGTTGGCTTAGGTAACATTACACTAGCCAACACCTCTACCTGACAATGATCTCTAAATCCCTTCTTTGTCCTGGCTAGGTTTAGGGCTACCTTGAACCTAGCCACCGCTCCTATCATTGGCCTTAGTTTTGGATAGGGAAGGGGAAGATTCATCACCTGATAAATTTTAAAGTTACTATCTCTGTCCAGTAATGGAACCGACACTAGCACTAGCAAGTTGTCGTCTTCCAACAAGGTAGTACATCCCAAAGCACTATAGTACCTGCATAACTGCTGGGTGGGGTCTACAGGTAATCTAAGATGATGGGGTAGTTTGGCTTGTATCTCCAGTAGTACTTCCCTTAATCGTTCTGGGGTTATTATACTCGGAGACAGGTATCCCAGCGACAGCATGTCTAATTGTGCTCTCACATTCCCTAACAACTCCGTTAATGAGTGACTTGTTTGACGTACCTTACTCATTATAGCTAATAATTGAAAATACCTTTGCAAAACACCCTCTAATTTCTGTAATTCGGAAATCAACCAATTAATACTCCCTGTATTCTTAGCCAATTCCAGCATTGAGTATAGATACGCTCTCTCTAACCGACTGAGCCATGACTTGTCTCTGTTCTACCACTTTTAATTTCCTCTTAATTACTCTCAATTCTCATTCAGAGACTGTACCAAACAACACGCTTAATGCCTTTCCCATTATAGATAATGCTACCCTCCTTTGCCTGGTCCGTAACAACTTTATTCCTTTCAAATAGTAACTCATATCCTTTCATTGTCTCTCAAGTATTAGGGATTCCTGAAGTAAGGTGTATAATATACGGTGGTATTTCGGAGCATGTAAATAGTCTCCGGCGACTTGTGACCTGGCTGTATCTACTTTGTCCACTTCGGTCTTCAACTGACCCAGTAACTTCTCATACGTCTGCAGGTCTATCACCAAAGTTATCAACCACTTTGATCTAGTTATAATCACTTCGCTAGTCTTCTTAAATACAGTATTCTCACCGTGTTCCCAGGTATTAGCTACCACAACTAGCATCGTCAGTACCACAAGCCTCCTCTCGTCCATTTCTGCAAGGAGAGAATAATTCGTCTTACTCAATCATTCTCTTATTGTTTTTAGTGGGTGGTTACATTTTAAAGCGGTACCTCAAGCACCGACCAGCACCGTCCATGCATGGGGCCCGTCCAGACAGTTCACCAGCACTGATGATAAATGCACAGTTAGTCCCAGACTGTCACTCATTCACCACAGCCACTGTACTGGTTTCACTTAATCCTTGGGCTCGGGCTGCACAGCTCCCCTCAATCACCATTTTAGTGGTAATTCCTCATTAACACTAGGTGCTTTTTTAGCCCGCAATTTACTCTGCAATTGAGCTAACGGAATTTCATCCTCATCTTTTCATTCGCTCACTTCTTTTCCTTAAGGTTAGGCTCAATCCCTGCTTCCTCAGAATGTCCCTCTGGGGTCCGATTTACCTCCCTCAGCCTTCGAAGGGTAGCTGGGCTAATTTCAATCTCCTCACTCTCTTCACTTTCACTCTCAGTCCTTCAGGTTCTACCAACGTAGATTTCCTCAGCCTTTTCTGTTGAATTTTTGTTTCGGCTCCTTTCCATTCTCCTATTTCAGCTAGCTTTATATCATTCGCGTGCACTCTCTTTACCTGTCCGGTCAATTGCTCCCAGATCACAAAGGAAACCGGACCCGTCTGCTCCACGATCCTAGAGTATGGACTCCATCTCTGGTCCAATTTACCTTCTCTCATGGGAATTTTATAATACACTGGATCTGGAAGGAAACTTATTCTCTATTATTATTTACCCTATCGTTTCGGCTTTTCTGGGCTCTTTGACTCCTCCTCCTCACCTGCGTAAAAATTTTATGCTGTTGTTCTAAAACTATTTGGTGATGATCCTCTCCTAAATACTTCCTCCTAGGTCGTAACAGATTGTCTATAGGTAAGACTACATCCCTGTCATATATCAAGTAATAAGGGGAAAATTTTGTTGTCTCGTTCACAGCTGCTAATGCTTGGATTACGAATAAATCCCAATTTTCCCTATTATCCTCTGTCAGTTTAGCTAACACATCAGCGAGGGTCTTATGAAATCTTTCTACCTTAGCGTTACTTTGGGGGTGATATGGAGAGGTGGTTATGTGTTGCACGTTTAATTCTCCCAACGTCTCTCTCATAATCTGATTCACATTCTCCGATCCATTTTCGGTAACCAACTGTTCGGGTCACCATACATAGGGAATATTTCGTTCAGTATTATATCTGACACCGTTCGTGCCTTCTTATCCGGTATGGCAAATGCCTCAGGCCAATTCGTCAGCCAGTTCACAAAACTCACTATATAAAGATAACCTCTATGTGTTTCTCCATACTTACTTTCTGAAATGGATATTTCGGAACATCCGTTTTTGATACTGGGGCAAACCTACTCCTTCGACTCTGTACTTGGCATGTTACACATTTTTTTCCATGGTTCACAACATCATTAAACAACTTAGGCCAGTAGTAATTTCTCATTAATCCATATGTCTTATCAATTCCTAGGTGTCCTAACCTCCTATGGCATTGGTCTAGAATTTCAGCTCTCAACTTCTCAGGTATCACCATTTTTAAACTTACTTCCTCACCTCTTCCTGAAAGGTAATACAACACTCCATCGTGCACCATATATTTGGAGGTACGCCCTGCCTCTATCCTGGGCCTGATAATTGCTATCTCGCTATCCTCCTGAATTTGCCTAATTATATCTCTCCAGTGGGTGTCGGAAACAATATCTGTTTCACTTGTTTCCTGATCTTCCCAACCAAGTCTCTCCTTCAACGCCTGTGAATTGATCAAATTAATTTGAAATGCTTTATCATCCACACCCGATTCGGTCTCTAATTGCCTCGGAATCCTCGATAACAGGTCAACACAGGTATTATCATTCCCTGCCAAATATTCTATTCTGCAGTTATATCCACTTAACTTCAATGCCCACTGTTGTATCTTCTGATCCGTCCACTCCGCCTCTAAATATTTGTTGGGTTTGTGGTCTGTTTTAATGGTAAACACAGCCCCACTCAAATAATCATCTAATTTCTACAGATTGGCGAACGCCTCTTTTTCTATTACTGTTCACCTTTGCTGAGTCTCGGAGAGCCGATGAGACAGAAAATAGATTGGCACTTCCTCAAGCACACCCGGTACTGGTCCATCCTTATCGGGACATGGTTGTGTAAGAACCGCCCCGATGCTAGCATCGGTGTACAGCACCATGGACTTACTCAGGTCCGGGTAGGCAAACAGGAGTATTGCTGCCAGCTGGTCCTCTAGAGCCTAGAATGCACGCTGACAATCCTCGTTTCACTTAAACCTAGCATGCTTCTCAGAGCTATTAGAGGGCCTACTAGCCGACTAAATACTGGTATGAATCTCCAATAATATCCGATGGCTCCAATAAATCCTCTAATCTCTCTTACGGTCTTCGGTGCGGGCATGGCTCTTATAACATCTACTTTGTCTAAATCCATTTTTATTCCTTCTTTGTTTATGATAAACCCTAAGTACTTTGTCTCTTCTTTCATAAACTGACACTTTGATAATTTTAACTTTAATCCATGTCTTCTTAACCTATCGAACATCTTCTGCAGATGTTCAAAATGCTCCGCCGGTGATTTTGAAAACACCGTGAAGTCATCTAGATACACCATGGCAAATGCCTCAGTGCCATTTAATACGATGGACATTAACTGATTAAATACACTCGGTGCATTTGCTAACCCAAACGGCATAACTCTAAAACTGAAGAGACCCATATGGCAGGTAAAACATCCTTTTTGCTAAGTGCTACCTGCCAATATCCCGACCTCAAATCCAAGGTGGAAAGACATTTAGACTTTCCTAAAAGAGCTAGAATATCATCAATCAAGAGGAGGGGCACTGCCAGCGGTTTCGCAATGGCGTTTAATTGACGAAAATCCACACAAAACCTATGCCCTCCATCCTTCTTTTCAACAATCACTATTGGAAAACTCCAGCGAGATTTGGATCTTTCGATTATGCCTGATTCCATCGTTTAATTCACTGCGTTCTCTATTAATTTTCTTTTGTGGATTGGGGTCCTATACGGTCTTAACTTAATAGGTGGGAGATTACCCGTGTCTATCTTCATTTAAACTGAAGTTCCTTATCCGTAATGGCTAACCCCGATTACCGTTCAGCAACCCCTCAATTTCCTCCTATAATGTTCAGGAGTTGTTATATCTTCATCCCTTATTTCATCGCTACCTGTCTTATTCCCAGGTCTATTTTCATTCTATACTCTCACTTGTTCGACTTCTCTCACTGGGTACGCCCGTGTCAGCTCCTCTTCCTGCTTTATTTTAATAGTTTTATTGGCAGCATTGGTTAACAGTAAGGGAGCAGTCCCCGACCTCTTCACCAACGAATCATACACGGTCATTTCCCCTTCACTATTATCATACCTATCAGTAGGGACCACTTTATACAGGTCACTGTTTAGCAATCCTTCAGTTATAATCTTGCCCTTCCCAGATACAGTACTCCCAGGGGGAAGCTTTATATCTGTCTGGGCCACCACTGGCAATTGTTCATAATTATCCTTTCCCAAAAAGTATCCCTACCTCGTCAAATGTTAGGGTGGCGAGGTCGAAACGGATCTGTGCCTTATTCTGCCTAAGCCAGTCACTCCCCCAAAATTAGCTCACCATACAAGTCAGGTGCCACATAAACTTTAAGTTTACCTCTGGTTCTTGTCAACTGGAAAGGTAGCCACGTCATACCCTCTATCCTCGTCCTGCTAGTATCAGCCCGCCTTATTAGTAGATCAACGGGACTAAGCTTCGTTTTCAGTCCCAACTGTCTAAAAACCTTGGAGCTAACCAGTGACACTGAAGCTCCAGTATCGAGAAGGCCCTCCACCTTCTTGTCTCCCAGCAACACATTACAGGTGAAGTGTGGCCCTTCCTTCAGCAAACGGTATACCTGTGCCTTTCTCCTTCCCGTATGTTCTCTCCCTTTCTCTCGCTTTCTCGACAACCGAGACGTGGGAGTCGGTGACAGGAGTTCAGCTTTTTCTAGGGGCTCCCTTTTCTACCTAGTGGCCCTCCTGGGTGGGGTAGAGCTCGGAGGACACTCTTTTCTCGAACTAGCAACGCATTTCTACCCTCCATTCGAGTTAGGCTTGTTCTGTTCGGTGTGGTTCATCTTTCTCCTGCAAGGACGGGTTCGTCTCATGTGTCCCACTCCTCCACAGCGCCAACACATTCGCTCCTTAAAACTTGGCTAAAAGTGCCCGACCACACCACATATCTAGAATCTCAGAGGTCTTACTTGCACTGGGGCCACCCTGCCTCTTACTTTTTCACGGGTGACCCATTGGCGTTTCTTGGACCCTTTTCCTTCTCGGTAGGGGACACCAGCGTATTAACTCGATTTATCCCCAGTTTACTGTCTCCCTCTGCCATACACCATCAAGCGTTGTGCCCGAACTGGCCACAAGTCGTGCACTTCGCCCCTAAAAACATTGGGTCGCCTCCATGGTTTGTCGGACAGTCGCGGGCCCGATGCCCACCATACTTGCAAGTCCAGCACACCAGACCATATCAGCCTGGCGTGGGCTTGTGAAACCCATAACGCAGATCCCAGGCTCCCCTATTGGGAACATCCTCAGTCTTCCATTCCTCTTCTTTCGGCTCCTGTATCTAGATCCACTCCCGGTCCTTCTTTTTCATCACTACATTGATCCCTCCGAAGGTTCCTACCTACACCCCCTCTTATTCTATCCCAGAGTCGCTCGCTAGTCCGAGCCGCCTCTTCAGAACATCGCCCCTCAGGTCCGTCACTTAGCGCATCCACATACACATCGGCCAACAAGGAATCAATAGGACCACTGTCCCGAGTCGCCAACTCCGGAAAAGCTAACGCCGCTAGCTCCACGATTCTTTCCCACAATTCCTTATTAGTCACTCCTTCTTGTTGCTGTAGCGGGAATAATTTGCTGACTGCCTCAATGGCCGTACGCTCACTTGCGTATTGCCGCACCAGCGCGGATTTAGGCTCGGTCCACGTCAGGGCCGGGTTTTCTTTGTACTCCCCCTATGAACTTGGACACCTGCCCCGCTGCGGCGTCGTAAGCTAGGAGCACCATTTCTTGGTCCGAGAGGCCATAGATCACCTGCTTCTTCTGAATGGATAGAATCCATTCGTGCAGGTCCGCAGGGTTTCCTTTATAAGTAGGTAGCTTCATGCTACCTATCAACCTCCTGAAACCCATCGATATTTCAGGGACTCCCACGTCCCCAAGGTCATCGGTGACGTCTGATCTTGCTACACTTATCCTAACGTCCTGTCAACTACCACTTTCCTACGAGAAGAAAGACCGACGACAGAACGAAAGGAAAAATACTTAACACGGTGGTGGCGCTTCAACTGCGTACAAAGTCAAAACAAGATCAACAATATTATTGGCAGATCTAAGTGCAATAAGCGAACAAAAGAAACCAAATAGTGACTTACCTGAGGCACGCCGATCCGTGTTTTGTTTCTTTTTCCTCCTTCTTTTGCTTCCTTCTCTTTTCCTCTTTATGTCTCTTTCAGACCAATATAGTCCTTTCTGGTCTTACCCGGTCCCGACTGGACAAAACAAATGCAACTTTCACTCCTCTTTCAGACGGCCGTATTAATTCCCACGGGTCTATACTGGTCACAGGCACCAGTCTAACACATTCGCCCCTGTCCCTCAACCTCCAGCGTCTTACTCTCGTCTACTCGGTCCTAACCGAACTTAAGGGAGTGACCATAGGTCCTCTGAGCATCCGTCGATTATTCGACCGGTCCGCTGGTTTAACCCTGCTTCCTGGAGGGGCTTAAAGTTATAGTGGCGTTCCTCCTCCCAACGCTCGCCCTGGCCAATTCTCTCTTCTCTCTTCTAGAATTTTTCCAGTTTGTCTTTTTCAGCATTTCTACGCCTTTATATAGATAAACCAGGCTGAGTACAACTTCTGCCCGAGATCAAATTTCCCCATCAGCAAAAAAAAAAAAAAAAAAATACTCTGATTTAATTTCGCTATTCAAATCTACTACAATTTCACTAAAAAAAAATTCAAGATAGAAAACTGATCATGAATTGGTTTCTGAAAATCTTTAATCTGAAACAATATAACCATACCTGTCGACAAGTGTTATATAAACTTTTTACTAAACAGATATGGTCTGGCGTCAGATTAAGTTTAGTTAATGCCTACATATGTCAACACTGGCTTTATTATTCGCTAGCTAATAAGAATAATTAGTCATAAAATTATGTAAAATATTTCATGACACTAATGAGATAATAGAGTTGGGCCTCTGTTACTATCTATTCTATCAATATTATTATGAGAGCCTGACGGCACTAGATTGAGTAAATAAGTGTATAATTGTTCCAATTAAATTCAAACAAAATTGTAATCGTTAATTTCTCACTTATGGTCCAGTAATAGATTTGCTAAATATCAATATTTATATTGATCTGTTTCACTTTGTATATTATACTTGTATTTTCTAATGTTCATCTCGTGTAAATATGTGCAAAATGTCAACTTTGAAGGATTTTTAAGCCCTTTTAAGGAAATTATTTCATTTCGAAGACAATGACCGTACCTCATCTATTTTCTAAATAGACTTTGAGGGGTAAATAAAAAGGACACATTTCTTTCAACTGAAAAGTGAAATATTCTTTCATTTTAACCTCAAGAGATAACGGGGAAATTTTTCACCATCAGCTTTTAATATTTTTCGACTGATTAAAAACTCACTGAATTTTAGACAGAAGATATAATGCAAATGTAAACATATTCTAAGATAATTGTTGTTTTCATGTTAAGTTTCATATTGTTTGCTTTATGTGATCAACAGTTTGATGTACCAGTCTTCTGTATTCAACTACTCATTGTTTATAACATTAAAGTTTTAAAACTAATTCAAAACTGTCGTGGAAAATAACTTTAGATGATGAAGGTATAACAAATATTTACATTTAATTATTAGCTTATCTATTCATTAATCTTTTTCAAGGAAGATATTTGAAAAAATAACCGTAGTATACTCTGTCCTTCATTTCCTGGTTAAATCTTTTCAGAAGAAACTTATATAATGCATAATCATTTTAAATAAAATTTTAATCCATCATCTGAGTTTTTCAGAGAGGAAAAAATTCAAATGTTGATGAAGTACGAACCTCGAAATGACACCAATTACTGTTTATGACAACTCTGTGTGATTTTTTTTTGCGCGCGCGCGTGTGTGTGTGTGGTGGTGGGGTAAATGTGTAAAGGATGAGACGATCGAAAGAATCTGTGCACATGTTAAATACTGGAAACATCCAAGTAGACCTAGCACACAAATACATTTGGTAGCTTCAGATTAAGAAATTCTACCAACTACGTCGAAACACTCATACATGAGCACAACCTGACTATAGACATTAGGTTTAAGGACCCATAATTTCAACACTAGATTATACAAGAGACTCGTGGCCTAGTGGATTAAAACATTGCTTCTCTGTCATTCATGAGTTCAGTTACTTAGTTCTGTCAGTGCTGATAAGTTTCATCATTGAAAATTCTTTGAAAGAAACGGACAAGTGATAGTGCGGTAAATAAAACTGATGAGTATTAACGGATATGTAAAGCAAAATTATAATAATCTACGCTCGAGGATTGAGTTCAAAATTCCTAAAAGTTTCCCAAGTAGGGAGAAAAGATCGGAGATGTACAATGTTTGAAATGCTGTGAGTATAACAATCAAGGTGATTATGCTTGATCGAATAGTAAAGTATATGACCTTATTTATCATTGTAGAAACATTGTAGACATATAAAATATTATTTAGTGCTCATTATATATTCGGGGCCATCCTGAATATACATGGACAGTTAATGCTTCCTGAACTTGTTAACCACATACTTTACTAAATTTCACCCCCAGTCATGACAGGAACTTAACTAAAGCAAAAATACAAAAACGCAATATGTTCAGTTACTTATACAGGTGTTTTCTATAGCCTTATGAGGTAAAAACCATTTATTTTACATAATAAATCGTTATTTATCAATGTAATCTCGTCCTTGTTAATGTGCTTATGCTTTTCCCTTTCCACAAAGATTGAAATTATGCAGCGCATAATATTTTTATACTAAAATTCAGCTAACAGCTGTAACAGGATACGGACATCATACCACCATCATATGCCAATTAAAGTACATATCTATATAATACCCTTTCTTTTTATCTTTGTCTATATATATATATATATATATATATATATATATATATATATATATATATATATATATATATAATTAGAAAACAGACAACCTTAAAGGTCTACTAATTATATTTTCTTTCCCCAGGGAGGTGTTTTTTTCCTGATTCTTCAGATCACATTTCCAAGCATAAAAAGTGGTTCTAAATTTACGTATTATTTTTATACACTTTTGAGGGATAGTTTTAAGTTGATGTAAGGTGATAGAGAGAGGTGGAGGAGTAGGACGACAGATATGTTCGAAATTAGAGAAGGGAGAGATAGGAATAATTTTAAATATATTTTTATTAAAATACTTAAGAGTAAGGGAGGGGGTAAGGACCAGACTTTGATCTATTTAATAAGTCGTCTCACAGGAAACGAGACAAAGAAAAAAGAAGGAAATATATAAGAAAGCAAATGCAAAGATGGGAGGAAAAAAGTGAGGAAGGAAGAATAAATTAACATATATCGGCATATTGCAGTTAATTTAAAAAAAACACAGGTTGATATATTTTGCAGTTAACGTTTGACATTAATTTAAAAATTATCAATAAAATAAAATAGGATAAATGTGAAGAAAATATTATAATGTGAATATAAAATAAATAAAAAAATAAAAAATATTAATATTATTATTTACATTATTAATATTATTAAAATTAATATTAATAACAACTAAAGAATAAAAAATTAATAAATAAAATTTAAAATTTTAAATTTTAAGTCTTAAATTCATAATTTAAAATTTAAATATAAAAAAATCGAAAAATTTTAAATAGTATCGAAAAAATATATGATGTAATATTGAAAAACATAGAAATGAAAACAAAATTATATATGTGTGTGTTTGTGTGCTTGCGCACGTGTGTATATGTGTGTGTTTTGCAGCAATCCTTCAGTAATGCATTCTTGACGATTTAATGAACTGCATTATGTAAGGGAAAACATATCCTCTGACTTTACTCTAACACAGAGAGAATAATCAAATGTTCATGATATACGAGCTTTATGATTGATTAAAGGCAAGAAACAAGGAAATACTACGAAAGTTTATCAAAATATTAAAAATATTTGTTATACCAGCTAAAAATTACATAATACTTTCATTGCACATGTGCTGTTCAAATTCATTTAATTTGACCCTACACACACACATATATATATATATAAACCATAATATTGTAAATTATATATATAGTTCTATCGTTCTTGTAAATAATTTCCAGCGAATAAAATCCCATCTACCACTTCGACCCTAAGTAGTGTTCAACAGCTATTTCCTTTGTCCTCGATTATCTGGTTTTGATTATACGTTCTCTGTCCAAGTGGTTACAAGAGTTTTCAGAAATGCATTCCGACCAGCTTTACGTTCTTTCGTAGATTTTCAAAGAGGTTCAGTTCCTATCTCGCCTTCTTCATTCTTACAAGCTGCATCTCATTCTGTTTAGATATTCCCATTATTGCATTGTCTCAGCTGCTCGCTTTCCATTGTACTAACACTAGATCTGCGTTTTTATTGTGACGCAGTTGGACATTCACACCAAAGTTTACTACAGAATATTTTACAGCTGCTCGAGTGTAGATCTCGGCTAAACAAGATTTTCATTTTGTCAGCTGAGTGCCTACAAGTACCATGCAAGCTCATCTATATTGTGTGCTGTCAGTCTATTCAACACTGTCCTCATTTCAGAATGGACGTCACTCAACAATTACTTTGGTTTCAAATGTCTCGTGATTACAGGATTCATAAATGATGTGCCTTTCTGTTCAGAATAAATAAAATAAACGGTACTAAATGTAAAATTTATAAAACTAAAATAATACTGTTGTATACTGGGTAGGATTTGGTAAAAAGGACAAAGTAAATAAGAAACAACCAAACGACTTGGCGGCGGTCTGCTTTATTTCTTATGTAAAGGTAGCAGCATGTTTTAGACGGGGTTAGTTTCCTATGTTACCAGCTATATCTACATAGGCTAGTTTCGTATGTTGGTGTGTGTGTTGATATCTAACAAATACATCTAGAAATAAATAACTAAAATGAATAATAGCGGCATTGTTTCATCATCTAAGAAATTTGAACAGCTTAAGATACAATTAATACTACTAGTAGTAATAAGAATAGTAAAAAAAAATATGGCGTGACAGTAAAGTCGGATGAGGAAGAATATAAATCTGTAATTAAATTTAAATGCTACTCGTTGGTTAGGATTCGGATCTTAATCACTAGGAAATTGTTGTGTCCCGACATGTTCCCAACGATAGAGGTGTGAATTCAAATTATGTTGTAAAGGTTTATTCCTTATTTGGGTTCCATGTCGCTAACTTATCGGTCTTAGAATATAAAAACAACCTGATAAT
Organism: Acanthosepion lycidas; assembly: GCA_963932145.1. NCBI lineage: Eukaryota > Metazoa > Mollusca > Cephalopoda > Sepiida > Sepiidae > Acanthosepion > Acanthosepion lycidas. The sequence goes on along the minus strand of OZ010594.1, from coordinate 32,251,321 downwards.
TGCAACAAAAGTATAGAAAAAAACACTTGCCACTATATTTTTGTTACAATCCTCAGGTTGTTGAATATAATAGCAACATATCCTCTGATAAAATTACACAACTTCAGGCTATTTCGCCTAATACACAAGCTACTACTTGGGCTACACAAATATAATGAAAACAAAAACTAGTCAACAAGCAATATTAACAAATAAAAGCCCTAACAATTGTAACGGGAACAAATTCATATCCTATAAAACGATATATTTTAAGATTTCTGAAACTAATCCAATACAATTTATGCAAATAATGGAAGGGTCATTCCAGTAGTCGACGAAGATTGTATAATTGCATAATGTTTTAGGCCAGTTTTTTACAGTTTTTACGCTTGAATAGTTGTCTCGTAAATATTGATGGCCGACTTAAGCCACAAGAATAAATTGATTGTTTCTGTAAGCAAGATTTTGTTCCTGAAAAAGAAACTAACGCCAAAAATATCAAAGATATTGAAAACGGCTTCTATATACTTTTATAGCGGCAAAAATAAATTGCTTACAAATAGTTTTCTGTAATCTTCGTATATATCTATATCTATCTATCCATCTATATATATATATATATATATATATATATATATATATATATATATATATATATATATGAATGATAAAATAGGCTTTTAATGTATGTAATATTAATGGGCTAAAGTGCTCAATATCAGAGATAGAGCGTATGTAAATTTAAAAGTGGACATTCAAATCAATACCCAGTGGTGACAGTCCGTTTCATGCTAAACACAATCGACAGTCCATTACTGCGTGAAACAGACTGTCGCCTATAGGTGTTGACATAAAATTTAGTGTTAATCTCTATTGGACAATCGTATCCGCTGAAATCGATGCGTATTACACGTAATTTACTAACCACAAAATAGAAGATGTTATTCAATCAAAAATTTTATTTCTTTTTTGTAGTTATAATTTAAAGCATATTTTTGACTATTTCTGAAATACTAGAAATTTTCATTTTAAATAAAAGATGGTTATGTGGGATTCTTAAGTCATGTTGCCTGGTCATGACTGGAAGTTAAACTGGTCAATACAAGAATAAAATCAAACGACCAAAGTTTCGTACCTGAAATGTGAACAAAGCAATTTCTAAAGAATTTATAGATTTTACTTTTTAATCCGATATATTTTTTACATTAGACGTTATTATTAGTGGATACACGTATTTCAATAGACGTTCTGTTTATTTTAGACAGTATTTTATTTCATCTACCGACCAGCACATTCGAGAAAATGCGCCCTCCGGCAGGGTGTGCGTGTGTGTGTGTGTGTGTGTGTGTGTGCGCGCGTGTGTGTGTGTGTGTGTGTGTGTGTGCGCGCGTGTGTGCGCGTGTGTGTGTGAAATATGAAATTATCATTTGTAACTATCAGTAATTTATAATTATCAATTACAAAACAAAATTTATCGAAGACGAGATATAACTATATACATCAACAGCGAAATGAGAACAGTCTACTTCCGTAGATTAGATAGATGCTTCAGTCTGAGATTTCCTGAAAATTAGAAGAATCGACAGGCACGTAAAGTAGGCCAGAGAGCAAGACGACTGAAATAACAATGATGAGGACATTAGTCTGGCTGTAAATATCAATAATGAAATTATCATTGAATGTTTAGTATGCAATTATGTTATTAATTTAATATGGAATCAACCTTCAAAAAGCTTTTTTCACCAACATCAGGGATTGGACATTTCATGTCTTTGCTAATAATATTCTGAAATTTCACTAATTAAATTAACTAAAGGCATAATATTTGCTGTTTGAATCAGTATAAGTTACATGTGTTCAAATCGGCAACAATGAAGAGGTAACATTGCAATTCTCTACCACTTGTTTTCTGTTCTACAACCAAATTACCAGCAATCAAATCAAATTACTGGTAATGTATATAATTGATCGGAGGCAAATTAGATATGTCATATATAATAGCGTAATTCAAACAGCATGATTTGTTTGACATTATCTGAAACAGAAACAACAATACTGGGTTTGGCAGTAAAATAATTAACTATTTAGATCGGAAAATGAAAAGAAAATGAATATCTTTGGTAAAATAGAAAAGTCTGAACAACATAAATTAATATGGTATAATTATTTATAGAAGGAAATATTTTGTTAATGAAAAATAATTGGTATTTTTAGATCGAGACTTATTTTTTTAAATTTTATTTTCAAACGTTTCAAAAAATAAACGATAATTATATTAATGGCTGTCTTATCGCAATTCATCAGTAAATATAGAATGGCGTTAAATGGACATTTCAGATCTTTATTTGGGTAGAAATGTATATCAAAACTCCAAGAACAGACACAGAATGTTGAAAAATGTTAAATTTCCACTAAATAGGTGATTACAACATATATCAATAAAGAAACTAGTATTTGTTCATATTGGTTGTTTATTCTTTATGTTTCCATTTATTCAGCGTAGTTGTCACCTAAATATTTAGCCTATGTAACGAGATTACTATCAGACTATAATAGATGCTTCTCAACTTAGTCTAATACAAGGCTACAAGTGTAGGAAGCACACTGTATCGTTCTTCAACACAGTATTTGTAAGTTTCTCATGAATATTGTTTATAAATATGAGGAATGTACTTTCTTATTTCTATATTTGCTTCTTGTAAAATAGAAAATAATAAAAATTACTAAAAGTTTTCTCGTAATATGACATCCGTCAAGTAATAATCCAAACGGTATGCCTAAACTTCCAATTCTGCGAAGATTGCCAGATGACGATACCAGTCCTAAGAAATCGGTGTATAATGATGAAATACCATATACTGGAGATTTCATTAAAACAATTTTTACTTCAATAAAATTAATGAGAACATTGAAAAAGATTTGAGAAAGTTTGGCATTCATGGTTAATTTCAGCAGAATATTCCAAACTTGAAGTCAATGATGGAAAACAATTTCCAATTTTCCAGGAAGTTACCAATTTGATTTAAATTCTTTCGTGTTTTTCCGAATAAATATAATATTTTGAAAAACTGTTATTTACTCAAAATATTTTTGTAAGTAAAAATGATAAATGTGTATTCCTGTAAAAAATAACGAATTTGTAAATCCCCCAAATAAAATAAGTTGATATATATATATATATATATATATATATATATATATATATATATATATATATATATATATATATATATTTAAGTTATAAGGAACTTGGTAAACCGAATTGGTAAATCCAAAGAGGATGAAATCCTGAGATCTCAATGTGAGGACAGAGCTAATATGTAATGAAAAACAAACCACTTTAAGGTACCATTACGATAATTTATTTCCCTTAAATCCTTTTTTAAGGATTCAGGATCATCAGGTAAAACTTCCAACAGCAAATTGAGAGGAAAAAATCTTTTTTTCCTCTCAATTCGTTGTTGGAAGTTTTACCTGATGATCCTGATTAATGGTACCTTAAAGTGGTTTGTTTTTCATTACATATATATATATATATATATATATATATATATATATATATATATATATATATATATATATATATATATATATATAATATGCTTAAGGCCTTCTGCCAGACTAAACGCATATAATATGGGACGCCTACCGTAGCGCAATGGTTCATTTCGGAGATGCTAACGGAATGAGTTTGATTTCTACTGGATACTCAAATACGGTGGCTTCTGTGAGTAAATAATATTATAAATGGGAAGACAAAGTTCCACGTATTCTGACACCTGATCACATAACGTGGAAATCTAACATTGTTTGAGGCAGACAAACCATAGTTTTTTAACGTTTCCTAACCCAAGATGACTGTTGTGTGTTTCACTTTGAGCCACAGACAAAGAGACAACCTATACAATGAAAACATCCCATTTCACCTTCTTCTTTAGAGCAAGGTCGTTTTATCTGCAAGGAAGATGAGGGCGTCAGTTTTTTCGTTTATTGTCTTCAAAAGGTCACACCATCAACAGAGAGTACTATGTCAACTTGCTGAAGCAGTTATCAAAGACTACCAAGGCTAAACGGTCAGGAAAGCTGGGGTTTGTTTCATCAGCACACAAGTTCTTGGTTTCAATGGCTGCTGTGCATGGCTGTAACTCGTTGATCCCTCTCCTTATTCTCCTGATTTGACCATCATCTATGCCCCAACATGAAAAAACACTTGGCTGCGGACCAGTATCGCAGTGATGATGACGTCATATCTGTTGCTGACTTTTTGATCAACAAGATGAACAGTATTATTCGAACAGTCAGATGTCGGTTTACCTAGGAAAGAAACAATACAGTTATTAATAATAAGAGTTGAAATTAATGCAAGATTTCACAGCTTTAGCATCACTCTTTATAGTCAGCCTATGAACTTTTCACCCAATCCTCGCATTTATGTGTATATGTATATGTGCGTGCCTTTAAATGAACAATTGCTGTCCACTAGAGAGATTTTTGATTTTCGAAGAATCATTGTCAGTTGAAAATATTTACATAAAGAGGGAAACATTTTTTCTGCAAAACTCACAACCTCAAAGCAGTTTTAAAACTCAAAAACTGACATCAAATGAAAATATTAAATCATTTCTTTCAGTTTTTCATTTTATTTTATTTTGAAAAGAATCGATTCTGATGCTCTTGCGCTTAAAAGGATGTAAAATGAGACGGCGTGCCTGCACACACACATGTACAATTGTACCTATGTATGATGTGTGTTACGCTTGGTATCACAGATACTGACAAGGGAAATGAAAGAGAGAGTGAATTAGAGAGACGAAAACAGAAATAGAGAGAGAGATGTAGAGAGACAAAAAGAGAATCCGATAATTTCATCCCTGAACTTCAAGTGACCTTTTGAAATTAAAATCTTTCATTTTTGAATTCTTACCTTTGCGAATTTGTTACCTATTGTGATGAGCGTCCGAGTGGGAAGCAGAAAGGGAAAGCGTCATAGAGAAAAACAGAGAGAAAGAGAGACAGAAAGATGGTATGACACAGAGAGGGGTTGGATAATGATAGTTATGATAGGTAGTGAGTGATTAAATCATATCCCATGACCTAACGATCTGTTGAGGACATTTCAATATTTATATGAGACTATGTCACTCTTCGTATAACTAACTGCGAATGGTCATTGCTTAATAAAATGTATTAGTAAATTCGTGCAATTTACAGGTCCTGCTAGTATATATTATTTCTTAAACGTAACAAGAATTCGTACAGTCAACAGAAAGAACGCTAGAGATTTATTTCCATTATTCTATAAATAACAGAAAATAAAAACAATATTTTTTTAAAACAGACAAACGCGTACTTAATTACCATTTAAAGCAAACAAGTGTAGAATTCAGAAGGAAAGATAAATAAAAAGAAAATTTGTATTATCTAACATTTACAAAAAACAGCTAAAAGTTGTTTTTTATATAATTTATCAATTCCTTTTGGGATAAAGTATTTATCAATGATCAAATTTTATCAGAAGAAAAATCTTTATTTCTTCTAGCAAATCAGTACTGGAGAACGGACTAATGTATCCGGAGAGTTTTATATCACGCACATACCTAGGAGAGGATGCTGAAAAGATTCTTCATCTCACCAAGAAGGAATGCTTAAATGAATACTGTTGGGTCATTTCATCAGATTTTAGACAATGTGTCTGAGAAGTTTCACTACCCCCAAAACAGATAGATAGATAGATAGATAGATAGAATGCTATGGAAATATCTATTTTAAGAGGATAACTATGTCTTATAGATTATGCAAAACCGTTTGATGAAATACGTCACAAAAACTGTTTTGTAAGATTGATTTAATTGGGAAGGATATTAGAATTATTCAAAACTTCGGAAAGAGGTCTTAGAAAATTTGACACTCACAGGACATATTAAAATCAAAACAAAGGCAAACAGCGCATACCCCCTGTCTAACGAGACTGTGCACATGGTTGACAGGAGATTAGGAGAGATAGAAAATGACAAACTTTACTACGAGCTACAAAAGACAAGAGATTATGGAGAGCCATGATCACCCACGTCCTGAAAGGACATGGCACACAAAAGAAGTACTTTTAATAATGGTTCAAGATTCTCGATAATTTTCTCGGTATTAATCTTCAAAATATTTCAGGCACTTTATAAGTTTTCAGTCGAAATATTTGTTCTCCGTTTTAGTAGTTTTTAACATTCTGTTTTGGACTTGATGCTTTTATCATCGAATGCATAGTAATGTCATATTTATAGTTAGAATCTTGTGTCATGGGATTTTCGAATAGTTTCAAGAGAATATTAATTCTATTTTGTGTGCATTTGTGTTTGCTTGTTCGTACTGTTAAAAATGTTGAAGTTATATTACATTTTCTTTATTGTAGATTGCTTATTTTTATAATTAGTGTTCCTAATATCTCTAATGTTATGTAATATTTACAAGTAAAAGTGGCAGGTTATCTAATAGTAGCTCCATAAAGACCCATATTAATAACAAACACTACAGACCAAGCAAAGCATCCATTGATAAAATAGCACTCATTGATATTTGTTGATACAGAGATAAAAGTGGACGCTAGCAGAGTTAAGGGGTAGATAATACGTTTCACTAGTGGCGACAGGAATGTGTCTATCAACTCCGCTAGTGCAGATTTTTTGGCATGTTTATCGCTCTTTATTTACATTATTTGCATGCAAGACTATTGTCCTCATTTTTGTTATTAAAATAACGTTTTGACTGTTGTGCCCCCGAGCCTTCATCTAATCCACTAGATCTTCCTTAATCATTAATTGTAATTTCAATCCCTGGTTCGGTTAGTGCGTACATGGATTCCGTGGAAACAATCAACGCACAAGACTAAATAAGAACTAGCCGATATCCCTAGACATAACTTAATTGACTGCATTCGCTGATCATGCGATAGATAGTTTTCGACTATTTCAGCATGAGTGGAATTTATTGTTGTCTTTGATCCTGTCTATCTTGATATTAATATAGTTTATACTGATATACTTATGAACTACTATTAATAAGGATTCCTTTTCCTTTATCAGGTGTTCTTTGCTCAATGAAATCCATATAATTTCATCTTCAGTTATTTTCCTTTGTATATTCAGTTCAGAATTAATATTTTGAGTGTTGTTTTTTGGGTTGTCTGACTTTACAGTTATTCTTTTGTCAATTTTACTTCATTTTCAGTCTGGTATCATTATTGTCTCTTTTCTAACATTTGGAAACGTCAAATCTTCTTTTATATCCGAGGCGACACAATTTTCTTTATTTCTAATCTTGTCTTCTCTGAATTATATAACTTTATGTGTTTTTTGTTTCATTTTCCCATTCAAGATAAGCATTTCTTTTAGTCTTTCTAAGAATACACGCAATAATTTATACTTCTTACGAACTGCTGAAATTCATTTTCAAAAAGTTTTCTTTTGAGATATTCTTTTTCTTTTATGATGTTTAATTAAATTTGCCGCCGATTTCCAATGTATTTATAGCGGTCTTTTCCATTAAATATAAATTCAAAGAAGCTCATTCATCCCACATTAGTTTCTTTTTGTTGATTCCAGTTTTACCAAGTGTATCACTAACATTGCACATTTCATTTCAATGTAATGGCTAAATCTCATGTTTGGAACAACTGTTCGATTTTTGTTTTGTCCTGGGTAAAAATAACTTCAGGTTATCCACGTATTATTATTATTATTATTATTATTATTATTATTATTATTATTATTCTCTTCTTCCACGCAGCTTTTCATTTTTTTCAATCGGAGATCATGCATACGACGACGTCAAACAGCACCTTCCGTAGAATATGTGCAGATCAATAGCTTTGTCTCATAGACCATTTACCACTAATAGTAGCTCCGTGTCCCACTAAGCTTAATGACCATTATACATTTATGCTATATTTCTGATGAAATAATTATTATCTAATTTTCATTATTTCACTAAGTGATAATGTCTAAATAACGTTTTCTTCTTTTTTTTCAGCTGTTGGCAAATGGTTTGTTCTTTGCTTGCGTTAACGTTGCTGGGATATTTATACACAACCTTACCGATCGCGCTCAACGAAAGACGTTCTACGACACAAGGAACTGCATTGCAGCCCGCCTTGAAATTGAGGACGAGAATGAAAAATTGGTGAGTTTATATTCATTCAGCCACGAATAGAAAAATAAAACTATATTAAAGTTAATTTTAAACGTTGATTTGCCTTTCGCATACAAAACAAAGAGAAATAAAGCCATACCATGGTTCCTTTTAAACGTTGGTTCATTTTGCACACACAGAAAAAAGAGAAACCGTTATATTAGGGCTCATTTTAACAGTTGATTTGCCTTTCGCATACAAAGTGTCATATAGGAAGAAAATGAGTAACTACCAACACTGAGGTTCCAGCGTGACACTCTGGACTTATGAATATATATTTTCCGCCAGGTGTATAAATAGCGGTATAATGGTACTGACTAGAGTCATTATGGGCTGACTGTTAGATCGTAGGCCTTGAATGGCTGGCTTACTGGAAGTACCTAGTTAATGTGAGTGTTGTTCCAGGCTGGATCGTTGATTATGATCCAAGTTGAGATTCCTAACCCCCCAATTTGTTTTTGGTCCACCTTTTTCATCTCGACTTGGTCAGCTTTCTTCTCTCCTTATATTATCTTTTCCCTCTCCCTTATTGGGAGAGCCTCTTGATTTTGTCTAAAGACAGAATACAGTGTCCTCTCTTTTGAGGGTTTTGATATTTTAGTTTGTTTTTGAGTTCATCCCTCCCCACACATTGTAAATCATCCATAGATTTTTATATATAAAATGTTAATGATCATGAAAATTTTTATGTCATGGGGTGCGTTTTGTAGGTACCATGAGTGTATGAGGTATTATAGTAAATGGAGGATTGAATGAGGATGAATATGAATTTGTTTAAAATGTCCACAGTAAACAGAAAGTCGGTAGAGGACCTCCACAATTTCCCAAAGGTTCCAGGTGTTATCACTACCTTTTCGAAGTAAAGGACACGTTCCCAAAAATTCGTGTATTTGAGTTGGGTTCGTCCCAACTCAAAAGAAAACTTGCTGAATTCGTCTCATGGAGGGTCCCCGTATTGTTCTATCCTTCGTTATATAGGGTGGTAAAGTTAACCTATCCTATGGACGTTGGCAGTATTGTCCTAGATGAACGGGTCACGTCAGAGTTAAGCACAGGGAGGCTAGGAAAATCCCTCGAGGCCCTTAGCCCCGCAGATTTCTGCCCGGTATGTATTGTGGTATTTTCTCTTTTTCAGACTTAAAATATGTCTATCGGCTAGCAGCGTGAGGGAGATCACAGAGGGCGAATTCTACGCGACACTGAAGAAGGTCGGTAGAGGCAAGTCGCCGGGTCTGGGTGGTTTTCCCTATGAATTATCCTTGAGGGTGTCGCACATCTTTTTCTCGATTTTTACTGCAAGGGTGTAAGAGCGCTGTTGAAAAAGGACAAGGGTGTTGGTGGTATTTAGATGATTAGAGGCCCATAACTCTGCTAAACACAGAGTTAAAGATTTTGGCCATGATCCTGACGGAGCGTTTGCAATCAGTTGCCGAGATTCTGTTGGGCCGAACAATTCAGAATAACCTGCATTTGATCCGCACGATCTTAAAGTGTGTAAAAGACATCGAGCAAGCCGCGATGATCAATTTGGATCAGTCCAAGGCATTTGATACGGTTGACCATCGCTACCTGGCTGCTGTTCTGCTGTTCTGCTGGACGCCTGATTCGAACCCGACTTCTGCTAAGATTAACCGCGACAAGACATTCGGCTTGCGGTTAGATACCTGAAAGAAGGTCGGTCTTCTGGGGCCATTTGGTTGGACGCACGGTCCTGTCCGCATTCTAGGAATGTGGTTTGGACCCGACCTCCAGCTGGAGAAAAATTGCTCGGAAGTAGGTCGAGACAGTACCGAAGGAGGTTGTCCTTCAATGGTAAGGCTGAAGCATGTGCCACATACGTATTTCCTCTTATCCTTTACCGCTTGTCTGTATTACTCTCTGTAGAGAACGTAAGAAGGCGATCGAGTGTTTGCTCTCCTCCCTCTTGGGGAGGGACACTAGCATCACATCGACAGAGAAGTCTGTGTTCAACATCCGTCTCATGGTGTTCTGGGAATGCTGCACTTGGAGAGTCACAAACTCTCCTGGAGGTTGGCTTTCCTCTGCCGTGAGTTGACAGGGAACTCGATTTTGGCGGGGAGTTTAATAGCTGCCTTCCCTTTCCATACTATTACTCTTTCCATCTCGCAGGCTGAACGCCTTTGTAAAACCCAGGATCAATCGAGTTTCCTCCTCGAATGATGTCGGCCTTGAGGGTCATTCTTCGGTCCAGTGACATTTCTCGGTCTAGGAGAGTCTTCTATCTTGAACTAGTGGAGGGGGTCGCGATGTATCCACTACGCAGCCGTCTCGGCTTGTCGGCAGGCAAATTTTGCTCCTTTTGGTCTTGGATGCCAGCAACGTTAAGTTTTCGGTTAGCTGGCGATTGGTTCGGAATAGGCGATCTCTCAACGACATGACCTTCATATGGGGCTTGGCGGATGTGCCAGACTACTATCGTGACCTTGGTTTAGAAGAAAAGTCTTCGCACGCCTTCTATAATTGTCGATAATAATGGCCGATATGGGACTATGTCGTCGAGTTGATGGCTCGCGTCGCTCCCGAAATGCTCGTGCTCATTGATCACGCATACGCGTGTGACAATGTGTCGCCCCTGTATTCTGGGTTGAAACGGATTGTGTTTCTATCCCTGCTGGTCCGAGCCTGAATGGTGATTTGGACGACGTGATTGGAGGAAATCTTGTGATATGAACGATATTCTTATCAGGATTTAATCCGATTCTTTAGCATCAGCTCTAAATAATGATTAGAACCGATAGTAAGCGTTTCGTTTCGACAGATTTCAGCGAAAGATGGGTAACTGCGGCGAGCCTTGTTTGTGTGAACAGGGCTAGCCTTGATTTTTTTTTGTTCTCCCTAAGTCCCAAAGGGGAGGTTTCCCGTGAAACCCTGCCCTGATTATGTTAGACCACTTACCTAGTTAACGTAATTGTTGTTCCTGGCCTGTTCTCCGCTGCATCTTTGGTTATATCCATGTTAAGATTTGCAACTTCCCCAGTTTGTTTTTGCCCCCACTTTTTCTTCTCTCCTCATGGCCGTATTTATATTATCCTTCCTTCTCCCTTAGAGAGAGAGAGACTCTTGATTTTGTCTGAAGACAGAATACACCGGTCTCTCTTAATTATTTTGAAGGTTGGACAGGTCCAACTAACATCAGTTATCTTTAGTTTGTGTGTTTTTGTTATATTCTAGTTTGTTTTTTGTGGTCATTCCGTCACCCTATCATTGCATATCATCAACAAATTTTTATATAGAATTTTATACTCATTATTTTTATGTCATGGAGTGTTTTGTAGGTTCCTTGAGAGTGTGCACTATTGTGACATATGTAGGATTGAATGATGGTGGATGAGTTCTCGTGAGGGGTGTAAATTGTAATTAATGAATGTGTCATGAATCTGATTAGCTAGCTTATAAGATAGTGTCGACCAGCCACAACGCATTCCCCTCTTTTAGGCCTTGTGCCACAATTGTATTTCATACAATAAATCTCGATTATTGAGTGACTATTGAGAGGAACTATCCAGTCGAATTAGTGTGCATTATTGTGCGTCGATGATTTGAGTTTTGATTTAGGATTTACCAGACCAGCAGAGACCAGCTACTAACGAGGTATTCACTGAAATGGTTAATTATCTTTGGTTGACTTTTACCTCATTGTTCTTGTTAAGTATTTATTTGTGGTTGTAATTAAATAGTGTTTTATTTTAACATTGAAGTCTTGAGTTATACTTAATTATTAACGGCCACTGCACGTCACAAAAAGTCAATGGGAAAAGCCATGTTAGTGCACATTTGAAGTGTTCATTTGTCATTCACATACAAAACAAACGCAACAATCATACAAATAACATATTTGATTGTTACATTAATGATAAAGCTAAAGAGCATAAGACAATCATTTTATTCTATTTTTCTGCCATTTGCAGTGAAAATTAGTCAAGTCGACAGACAATAAAACTTTGTTCATCACATGAGAAATGACATCACTGCATTTTGTTCATCCAACTTTTAAGATTCAAGTGATTTATTTATTAAAGTTCATTAAACTAATGAATTGTTTGTTGAAATTCCACAAAATTAATATTCCTAGCGAACATTATTGACGCATGGAAGCTTTTTCTCAAAGTGGCCAAAACTTAAATGTAAATTACATGATTTCTGTTTTCCTCTTTTCAACGGTTGCCCAAATTGTTTAAAATTCAAATATTTCTAGCTCACCGAAATCATTTTAAGGATTAATTCATATTTACTACACTTTGTAAAAATTACCAGATGGATGTTATCAATCGTCGTTCACCTTTTATTATGTTTACCATTAATGTTTCTTCATCAAATGAATTGGTTTTATTGAATTCACTTCTTTGCAAACATTCACCCTAAGATTCGCTACCTTCGCTTATTTTTTTTGTTTGTCAGAAATCGTATTCTGTACGAAATTTGCAAAAAGACTTATAGTAAAAAAATGCCAATAAGTTAGCAATTATTTCTTTTTATGGTCGAGGATTTGCGCACTTCTTGTAGTGGTCGAGCCCAGATAAAGTATAAGATGTGAATCCTGATTTTTTTATTCAGGCAAGCACCCCCCCACACACACACACTTGTAAGGTTAGCGCAACACAATCTTCCTTCTCCATATGTAACACTGTGTTAAATTAACTTAATTAATATCTAAGATATCTCCGCACAAAATGAACTGAACATTAACAAACAATATTAATTCCGCTTGAATCTTTGAATTGTCAAATTCACACTAAATACCGAGGAATAAACTTCCAAATGCTATGCGCAAATTTTAAGGAATGAAGGGAAACTTACTAATTTGCCCATTCATTCCTCAGGGGCATTCCTCAAAACATTTCCTGATGGATGGTTTCATATTGCATATATAGATAAAATGATGGTTATATATTATAGCAGAAAACTGGGTTTAATCTAACATCTTATGATAATGCTTTGCCTGTTCATTGCTCGTTTATTTGATAGATAGATAGATAGATAGATAGATAGATAGATAGATAGATAGATAGATAGATAGATAGATAGAATGTAACAGACAAAAAATTATGTCGCTTCATTAAGCATAAATGAGAGGATGGACCAATAGGTTTGTATTCTGATACAGTTATTAACTCAATACTGATTTGAATTTTTCATTGAATAATGTTTGCTATATGAAAAAGATTTGTAACAAATGCATCAAAAAGAAAAGATTTATGTTGAAAAATACACTGATTACTGAGTAGAATATATTCTAATGGAAATTCAATTTAATTTTCTATAAATCATATTTCTTAGTAAATATATACTATATATATGACATACTATATATATATATATATATATATATGTGTGTGTGTGTGTGTGTGTGTGTGTGTGTGTGTGTAGACGAATAAACGTGCGGAAAACGAAATAAATTTATTACTGAGTAATTGTTTTCTTTCAAATTGAAAGTAACGAATTACAAATGCCTTCGCGAAACAAAGTCTGACAAAATATTTTGTTTTTGTTCTCTAAAACAACTAGAATAAATTGCGTTAGTATGATAGAAGCAACAGAATGTCTTTAAGGAGAGTGTCACGTGTTTATGAATGTGTCTAATTGGTTTTTGCAAGAAAGTTGCTCCATAAGATATGCCAAAGGTTGTGTAATTAATTATACGAAAGAAAATTCAGTTTGTACACAACTACGAACCCAGCTCAAATGTTTACTGAAAAACTGAAAACTGAATACTAACTAACGTGATCGTATTTATACAGAATATAGGCTCCAGAAAACTAAAAATTAGATCTACTAATCACAGAAGTTTATTGGTTAATAAGTATATTTCACAATTTTTAAATATGTATTGTTAGTCATTTTCTGGAGCGATCTGATTCTTCATAGCTGGCAACAACCATTGTCGTCTTAAATTCAAATCTGGAGCCTAGTTTTTTTACATGAAATGAGATTTTTAGTTATATTACATAAATCTATTGAATATTTCTACAATTATTAACTAGGTTGCACACAAACATATATACATATGTGTGTGTGTGTGTGTGTGTGTGTGTGTGTGTGTGTGTGCGCGCAACCGCGCGTGCATGTGTGTTTTACACTTCAGGCAATTTTTTGACTTAATAAAAAAAATTCAAATGCAATTTAAAAAATATTTTGTCTCTGGCTTATACAATTATCTAAATAATAAATTCTGCTAAATAACGACTTCATTGGTAATTAGCGTTTGTTCTGAAACTATTTTTGCCTTTCCCAATATTTTATATAGAACGAGACATAATGGGTCTCCTTTCAAAGTGCTTCTCTTCTCAAGTGTTTGATGTCAGAAAAGGAAGTAAACTTGCCCCGTAATTCTGTAGGTGGGGAACTTTTGATTTATGGAGCAATAAATATCAATGCCGAATTACAGGATAACATCTTAGGATGAGTTAATAAGCGTAGTTACTTCGAATAAAAATATGAAAGCAACAATCTGTAGAAGATGAAATTTTTCTATTCAGTTATTGTATTAAAGAACTGTGATAATAAAAAATATTAAGTGCATTTTAAGAAGCACATTGATTTTAAGTGGTGCTATTTTTGGGAGAGTTAAAACGCTGAAATTAGATCCATTTTTGATTCCACTCCAGAAAATTGTAGATTTTATCCTCAAGTAAAAATATATAAACTCAATTTCGTTATTTTCCAAATCCCTACATCATTTATCAACAACAACAAACCTAATGTAATCACCAAGTAAACCTAATAATGACATCCTTGCTTTGTTAAATTTCAAAAGTTTCTTTACTAATGTTGAAAAGAAATTACAAATGAATGCTGAAATGTTATCGGTCCGGCCAGAACTGATGTTATGTTTGATCATTTAGTTAAATTTTCAACAGCCTCTCATATACATATAATAATATAAGATGTGCAAACACATTATTCGGTCGTAACATTATACTAGATCTCCACAGATTGACTGAAAAATGAGTGTACCATCAGGAAAAATGTCCCAAACTTAATAAAAATAATGTTTTATTATTAACATCTTTGCTATTATTAAGAGGAAAGACAAGAGGGTTTTTTGATTATTAAATTATATTTTGATCCTTTTTAGAACGTTCGAAATTTTGTTTAAAAATTGTGTTTTTCTTGCACCGGTCGGGGGGGGTGAGGTCACCAAATATTAGTATAGAAAAATTTAACAACTTTTTGCAGTGAAAAACACATTGATTTGGAAATTCTTGCACAAATCAAATAATTTCCACTCCCACTTATTTTGGAGAAATTCATTTTTGTACCACTTAATGTTTATATTAGTTATACACAGAATTCCTTGGAGAATTTGAATCAGTTTTTTTTTTTTTTTTTTTTTTTTTTTTTTTTGTAAAACAGAACTACCAGTTACCGAAAATCTGCTCTGAAACGTAAAATAAAAAATAAAATAAAACAAAAACATTATTTAAATAGCTAAGCTTTTAATTGCTTTATATATTATGAAAAAATATATATATATAGAAAAAAAATTATCGTGGAATAATTAATTTTTACAAGAATTCTTTTCATTTTTTAAATTTTAATTATAATAATTTATAGTTTTAAATCTTTTAAATTTCTGTATTAATTTGTAACCGTTGTGATAAGTAAAAACTATATTTATTAATCATAAATAGAAAAGCTTACTACAATTCATTGAAACCCCAATATTTTAAAAATAATTTTGAATTATTTTTGTGCGTGTATAAACGTAGAGATTTTTGATCATTCGTATATCCATACACAACATTATCAAAAATAAGTGAGATCCAGCATCATTAACAAAATTAATTTGGACGTAGACCTCTAGAAGCCCCTCCAATCTGTAGTTGACTGGAGCAGGAAATGGCTTGTAAAATTTAATACCGCTAAAGCGACACTGCTCTCAGTTAACCACCATACAGAATTCTCCCTGCCTCCCATCAGGATGGCTGGTGCCAACATCCACAAGAGCGCCTGCTTAGTCTCGCGCTGTCCACTGATCTGAAGTGGAACAAATACATTGAATCTACAGCTTCATCTACCGCAAGGAAAGTTGATTTTGTGTCGCACCAAAAGGTTTTTCTCGCTTGAGTCCATCCTTCAAATCTACAAATCAACCATACGTCCTTGCACAAAATACTGCTACCATATATGGTCTGGTGCTCCCGCTATTCATCTCGGGGTCCTCGACAAAATCCAAAGACTGATATGCAACGTGGTTGGTCCTGAACTGGCATCCCGTCTGGAATTGCTATCTCGCAGTCGTGCTGTGGCTAACCTCTGTCTTTTCTACAAGTACTTTCATGGCAATTGCTCCGATGAGTTACTTTCACTGGTTCCCAAACTGTATGAATTTAAGCGTGCTACTAGGTTGGCATCTCAGTCCCACCCTTTCACTGTCAAAACGGCTAAATGTAGCCCTCTCTTCTATTCCAACAGCTTCTTACCTTGCACCTCCCGTCAGTGGAACTAAGTTCCTATCACGTTTCCCTGATAGCTATAATCTTCAAATATTCAAATGTAATGTCAATTAACATCTTCTGGTGCCTTTATCCTTTTCCCCAAACACTCCTCTTTAGCCTTACACTCACTCGCTGTAACCCCTTGTGTGCTAGTGGCACTCCTGACTTGCTTGGGGCGATTTGCTTGAAAAAAGATAAATGCAGTAAATTTAAAACTAAAGTACCTAAAATTCAATAAAACATTAGATTACGGAGAATATTTTCCTAAATTTGTAAGATTACTGGGCAGTGTTACAAAATTATATAAAAATGTGGTCACGTTATATTCCTCAGGTAATTTTATACATATGACCCCATTGAAAGAAACAGATAAAACTTCTCGCTGTTAGTGAAGCTTTCAACCAGTCAACACCTACCTCCATGTTAAAAATGCATTTTTACGATATTTTAAACTAAAAGTAAGTAATATTTGGTTCAAACCTAAATGCTTAAATACCAAATTTATTCTATTAGCTTGAAATTAAAACTAAAATAAAAGCATCAAGAAAGATTTTTCATTTTTTTGTTTAATTCATTTTAAACCTTAGGTATCGCGAATCTCTGGAGGTACCTATATTAAACTAACAATTGTACGTAAAATATCTCCATTCTGTACTACAGAAATACTTTTTCTATGACCATCATAGTAATATTTACCTAATTTCTATATTATTCTAAATGAAAACAACATTTTTAACAATATTACCAAATGTACGTTCGATATATTGATAATATATTCATATCAGAAAAAAACGGAACAGAAGGTTCTTCAACATCATCGTGCCTATATCTCTCACCGGAAAATGTTTGTATATTTGATTTCCGTAAAATCTCACTAGTATAAGTTCTAAAAGAATCTCAGTTGAAAAATGCCTTCTGATTTTGAGGTCTTTATTGACGTAGGATTAAGTGAGTAAAAATGCATGTTTAAGGAAAACGGGTGTATGCTAATTCAGGTTCGAATTTCTTTTTACTTCTCAGATAATTTTCAACTTTGTTAGAAAATGATGAGTTTACTCTCTTTGAGTGCCCAAAACGGCCAGAAAAAGCCAGAAAAAAAATATGCCATCAGAATGAATTAGAGAAAAAAGGAAAACATATTCAAAAATGAATTAAACGAGGAAGATAAAATGACGAAAGAAAATCGACAGCAAGCTGATACAAAGAATTAAATAAAAAAATGAAATACGAAAATATTTTTTTTTAAATTATAGGAACGAAATAGTTTTTTACTGATTAAATAACCAATAAAATATTTTATACCTAACTTTTTCCGTTTCATCCTTTTTAAGTTTTGTCTGCTTTTCAATTTTTTCTCAAGATTTTCAAATCTATTTTCCTTTTTATCTTCACTTTGGCCTCCAAATGTGATCCATATATTAAATTGATCCATATATTTCTGTATACTTATTTATAATTTATTTATGAACTTTGATGCTTGAATCTTAACTTTTCTCTTCCCAGGAAAAACTTTTACTTAGTGTGTTACCCCAGCATGTGGCTATGGAAATGAAAGATGATATCACAACTCCACATCAAGGCATGTTTCATAAAATCTATATTCAGAGACATGATAATGTCAGGTAAGAGAGTTAATTTATTGACCTTATATTTAATGTTTGAAATGTTAACATTCGTTTGGGATTTTGAAGTGTTCTATTGCTTTCGCTTCTTTCGGAGAAGAAATTGGACTTAGACTAGGGAACTTGACCCATACATGCAGGCATACATGAATTCTTGCGTCGTGAGTATTCCAACGCATGAATATTCCATCGACACATTACCGATAAATCCTTTTGAAGATTCATCTAGTGTCGTAGAATGACCTGAAAAGTGAGAAAGGTTTGTGCATTCCCAGTCCCACTTTCTTGTCCAATGCTCGCCATCTGCTTTTTGGTGCAAAGGCTGCCATGAGATAAGTGACGTGCAAAGATTCAGGTTATATTTCGGAGTGACATTCCTCTAGGTAGGCCTTCTTGCAAGGCTCCAGAGCCCCTATCTGTCCATCAAGTTTTGCCTCCAGACCGGTTTGAGAGTTTTCTTTTTCCTAGACCAATTG
Organism: Acanthosepion lycidas; assembly: GCA_963932145.1. Classification (NCBI taxonomy): domain Eukaryota; kingdom Metazoa; phylum Mollusca; class Cephalopoda; order Sepiida; family Sepiidae; genus Acanthosepion; species Acanthosepion lycidas. The sequence continues at coordinate 32,232,607 of OZ010594.1, read as the reverse complement.
CCAGACAAGACTATTTACCCATAGGATTCATACCTTTCCTATGGGTATTAGCACATAAGTGTATGTAATGGATCTGACTGGAATTCGAACTCGGCTCTGAGCCGCTATCCATTACTCCACCGTGCTTCCTGACCCAAACATACGTCGTACTACTTAACAAGAAAAGCAAAAAATAAAATAAGCGTTTAAATTTATATTTATTCTGGTTCGTCTACTTCTTTTTCTTACCAGCGTACTGATTGGGATTCGATTCATGGCTTTCTCCCAGAAGCCCTTTGGATTGTTAGTCCATTACCATTGAGAATTGTGCGATTGAGGTTTCTTCTTATATCGATACCTTTGTATCTCCTCGGAAATACCAGGTGAAACCACTATCTTCTCCTTGGTTCATACCTACCTGTTCAGTCACTATAGCCCACAGGAATCATTTTCCGATTGTACCAACGTGATAGTTCTGATCACAACAGACGCCTCTTTGTGTCCGCTCGTAAACCTGTTTTCAAAGAAATTTAGTATTTGTTTACTGATAGAATGAGATGCTAACAAGTCCTCGATACTACCGACGGCTGTGTAATATTATTTTAAATAAGAGTAAGTCTTCTATTCATCCTGTCTTCATTCCATTTGAGGTGTAAAATCTTCTGCTGATAAAGTAGACTGTTTTGCTAGTATATTCTTTCCAATGAATAATTTGTAGCATATTTGCCACTTAAGACTGAGTCCCTATTCTGCTGTCATCTCTAAAGCATGTGAACTTGATGGTATCCCTACAATAGTCCATAAGAAATGTGCTTCCGAACTCTAAACTCTCCAATAAATACCTTGCTGCTTCTTGCTTTCCTGCTTGTGGAAAATTCTCTTCTATCGTTCTAGGCTTTAACAACTCAAGCGAACGGTTTGATCAATCTATCTATCGGTCTATTAGCCTTCTACTTCATTTTGGTACTAGTGACTCTAATCAACACTGAACTGGTTAAGTATCTCATATCGCAAGGTCTTCTTTTGCTTTTTAGGTCAACGGCTGATTTAACGATTATTGCTGAAATAATCTATCAAGCTTTGACAAAAATGGTGAAGCTCGGGCTGTTGCTTTGGATAGAACGAAGGGATTTAACAGGGTTTAACATACTGATCTTCTTCACAAGTTGAACGGTTATGGTATTTCTGGGAGAATCTTTCATCTGATTCAATCTCACTTATCAAAATCGTAAAATGAAGGTTATCTCGAACTAGATCTTTTTGCATTAATACAGGAGTCGCCCAGGACTCTATTCTTGGATCTACATTGTGCCTAATTTTCATCAATAACCTACCTGATATCATCAGTTCTCAATTCAGTATCTATGCTGATGACATAGTTATTTACTCTTGTCTTAACAGTAAGTCTGATCGGTTCGATAAAGTCAGATTGCCAGCTGGTCTCAAAAATGATCCGGAGTCTGTCGTTAAGTGGGGTAAGAAATGCTTTCTTAATTGTAACACCGCAAACACGAAATTGCTCTCTTTTAATCGTCTGTTATAACTTTTGTTTGCCTTTCATCAACATGGAAGACTCTAACCTCCAGTAGAATGATTCCCTGTGCTTTTTCGGGCTAACGTTTTCCGCTGACATAAAGTGGAAAGATTATGTTGAATCTGTTGCTAGGTCTGCTGCAAGGAAGGTTGTTTCAATGTGTCGTGCTCAACAATCTGCACTGTCTTGCACTTTTATAAGTATACCATTCGTCTGAGCATTGAATATAGCCATCAAATTTGGTATGGTCCTTTGCTATGTATTTAGAAATTCTTGGTAAAATCTAAAGGATAATATGCAATGTTGAAATGGTTATATGTCGGTACCTCCTTTTTTCGATAAACCATAAGAAAAATTTGTACCGTGTCGCGCCAGGTCTTTCTTGTCTGAGTATGTCCTTCAAATCTACAAATCTGCCATTCGACCTTGCATTGGATACTGTTTCCATATATGGTCGAGTGCCCTCGCTGTTCATCTCGAGGTTCTCGACAAAATCCAAAGATGGATATGCAATGTGATAGGTCATGACCCGGCATCTCAACTGCATTCACTTTCTCACAGATGTGATGTGGCTTCCTTCTGTGTTTTTCACCCTTTCACTGTCGAAACAGTTAAATGTAAACACCTCTTCTACTCCAACAGCTTTTTTCTCTCGCGCTTCCCGACAGTAGAACTCCCTTCCGCTTACTTGCTTCCCTGATAGCTATAATCTTCAAATGTAACATTACATTTGAAGATTATAGCTATCGACATCTGATGTCTTGATCTTGATCCCCGTCCTTCTCTTTATCCTTTCCTCATACACCCCTCTTTACTCTTACTCTCACTCTCTGTAACCACTTGCATGCTAGTGGCACTCCTGCCTTGCATGGCGTGAAATGTTTAAAAATAGCATGATGAAAAAGGCCCCAAACTTGATGAAGACAAAGTTTTATTTTCAAAATGTTTATTATTAAGGGGAAAACCAAAGTATTCTTTCAAATATTTTATTAAATTTTTAATCCTTTCTAGTACGTCCGAAATTTTTGATAAAAAATTTGTTTTTCTTTCGTTTAGCGTCTTTTTGCGGTAAAAAACAAATTGTTTTGGAAATTCTTGCAAAAATCAAATCATTGTCGGATTTTAAGGAAAATTTCAGGGCTTATTCATAAATGAATGACATTATTTTTTTTTAATTTTTATTAGAAAATCTTGGTAATTTTTCTTTTTTACATCTGTAACCCCTGACCCCTACCCACATTAAAATTTCAGCCTTGAATAATTTAAATCATAAATTTGTTTTATCAAAGAGAAAATCTGTCTCCGAAAATCTGCTCCGAATCATAAAATAAAAAATATCAATAAAACTATGTCAGTCGAAGAATAATTCATTTTATAAGAAATTGTTTTCGTTTTCTTTTAATTTTAATTAGGAAAATTTATATAGTTTTAAATCTTAAAACACGTCAAAATAGCTACTGTCAGACTAAAAAATCCGTTTCTGCGATATTTATAACTTAAAGTAATTAATATTCTTTTCAAATTAAATTATTTATATATTAAATCCGCTAATATTCCTCAAATAAAGTTTCAGGAAAGCATATTTTAATTTCGGAAGACTTTTTATAAAGAGAGTTACATTGTGATAAAAGACAACTAAAAAAGGGTGGTAATCAGCTATTTTAGCAAAAAACAAAAATCCTTCCAGTCAATTTAAATTAATTTTTGGAATACAGCAAAGTATTTTGCTTATTGGAAATATTAAATTTAATCAATAGATTAAATTTAATATTTCCAATAAGCTTGAAATTAAAACTAAAATAAAAACTTCAAGAAAGATTTTTCATTTTTAGAAATTCATTTTAAACCTTAGGTATCGTTTTTTTGTGGAAGTATCTAGCTATATTTAATAGTAATTTCTATACTAACAGTTTCTTTTCTTGCACTTCTCTTTGTCTGGTTTCTTGCTTTCCAGTCCTTTTTAAGCTTCAAAAATTTAAATGCAATATCAATCGTTATCATCTGTCTTAATACATGTTCTTTTAGTGATTTCTCTTTTTAATAATGTTTTCTATTCCTAATATTCACTCACTCTCAGTATCCTCTTATTGTCTTTATTGTATTGTTTGGGGTGAAATGATTTTAAAAAAAAAATTTATTTTAATAAATCTTCTTTTTGCAATAAGATCAATAATAAATCCACTTTCCACTATCTTAAATTTGCTTTGACTGCTCATATCGAAGGCACTGAGTGTGAAATGGTAGTTTATTGCTATTGTGAGACCGGAACTACCTACACAACAGACTCTTCCAGGTCTATATTAAGTATGCGACACAACACTCTAGAGAGAGAGAGAGACAGACAGACAGACAGAGAGAGCCGCGTACGGTTACCAGTATTGGACACTAACATATAGTAAGCTACGCTTACACTATCTTTGTAACCTGTTGTTAATATATCTTTCTTACATCTAATCAGTGTTCCGTGTTTTCCTTCTGTGGTCCCGACTTTGGCCCCCACATCAATGGCGACGAGGATTCGAGAAACGCACTCACGGCGAAACCTCAATACCTTAACAGTTCAACATCTGTGTCGACGAAGAATTCGAGAAACGCATTCACGTCGAAAACCTCAAACACTTGCCAGTCCCACATCAGTGGCGACAGAAAGATTCGAGAATTTCGTTCTCAGCATATCAATAGCGACAGAGTACTCGAAAAATACACAGAAACTCCAGGCATTCCCACAGCAGTGTTGAACGAGAAATTAAGCTGGTATTACTACATTAGCGATTTAAACGCAACACCCAGCGTCTACATATAAAAAAAAAATAATATATAATTCCAATACTAAACATCAGTGACGAACTAGCGATTCGACATCTACGGAATATTAAAGTCTGTCCAAATAACATTACGAGAACGATTTATTACACAGCCACACACAGGAAAAAAAAACTGATAATACAAGAGCCGAAGTATTGCCATTGTACTCAAGTTTTCGAAAAAAAACTAAAAAAATTTTTATGTAACTGAGTTGAACTCGTGCATAAAATTATTCTCACCTCAAATTCACTAAGGTGAGTTTTCTCTTTTTTTGCACCTCTATAAAAAAAATACATAAGTGTGGTGAAAATTTATACAATTACGTTAAAATTAACGGAACCACAGAATTACAAAAAACCTAAACACATAATTAGTTTAGTTTAACTAATTGTCTGTCCAGATTTTTTTGTGTCCATCCCCATGGTACACGGTTTTCAAAGCAACAAAAAATCGCTGTCATTTTTGTCCGTCTAAATAAGGAAGATTTTCAAAAAGTAATTGCCCAAATGCTAAAAGTAAATTTGGATCAGCAACAAAAATCAGAAGAAAGACAACAACTATTTTTGGAATTACATAATGGAATTCCAAAAAATTACGCTTCAGAATGCTGAACTACAACAGAAACAACTTAAAGAATTACTCGTAAATGCATTAAAAGGCTCAAACTCTGAAAAAGATACAATATTCTCCCAGAGTACAATCTACAATTCAATGGAAACCTTTGAATACGTACCAGAGAACGACAAAACGTTCGATGCTTTTTACAGGCCCTACGAAGATATTTTCAACGTAGACTGTAAACAATGGTCCAGTAAAAAAAAGGTACGTCTAGTATTGAGAAAACTGGGAACTACAGAACATAGTAGGTTCGTAGACTTCATACTACCCAAGAAAACCACTGACTTGGATTTTTCAGAGACTATTAAGCTCCTTTCGGAACTATTCGGGCCCAACACAACCTTGTTCCGCAAACGTTGGAAATGCCTGAACACAGTCAAAGACAACCAGCAAGATTTTCTAACGTTTGTAGCATCGGTAAACAAGCTATGTAATGATTTTAAACTAGCTGAACTGACTGCCGATGATTTTAAGTGCTTAATTTTCGCACAAGGTCTAGTATCAGCAGAAGACGCCGGAGTCAGACGACGGGTACTGACCAAGCTTGAGAACGAACAAGGATTGACTCTCCAAAAACTGGCAGAGGACTGTCAAAGAGTAATATCTGTAAAGCGTGACTCAAACACTATCGAGGAATCAGGTATGACTCACATTAATAAAATCAGAAGTAAGTCTACCTCCTCTTCCCCTCAAAAAGACAAAAGGCAAATCTCATGTCCTAAATTACGCAGTAACCAAAACCCAAATAGGTTACAGAAACCGCCCGGACCATGTTACCATTATGGTAAATGGCATTGGATGAAATTCTGTCCAGTTAAGAACAAAAAATATTGCAAAAAATTGCAATAAAAGTGGACATACTTTAACTTCGTACTGGTACGCCAACAGAACGAGAAAACCCAAAAATAAAATTAGGCAAGCTCAATCTGACAATATTGTCGATAGGAATTTGAGAAAATGTGTAACTGTGGATATTTTCAATAGGTCCATTAAATTCCAGCTTGACTCGGGTTCTGCTCTTTCAACCATTAACTGGCGTACTTGGCGAAAATTAAACAAGCCGACCTTATTAAAAACGGATAAAACAGCAAAATCCGTAACTGGCGAAAAGATTAACATTTTAGGCGAGGTAATACTTACAGTAACACTAAATGGAGTTCCAAAAAGCTCAAAGCTTACGTATTGAAAACTTCAGACAACTTATTTGGAACTGATTGGATAGAAAAATTCAATCTTTGGGATTGCCCAATGAGTACATTTTGTCGCAAGATACAAAGTACAACGTCCAATTTGGTAAATCTAAAAAAGGAACTCAAACAACAATTTCCCCAGGTATTTTCTGGCGGCCTTGGGAAATGTACTAAAATGAAAGCTAAGTTCAAGGTGAAGGACGGTGCACAACCGGTATTCAAAAAGAAACGGAATGTCCTTTTCGCTGCTCTAGAGCAAATCAATAAAGAGTTAGATAGACTCGAATAAGCAGGTATTTCGTCAAAAACAGATTTCAGCGAGTGGACAGCACCTACGGTCTATGTAAAAAAGAAGTCCAATCAAAACGAGTATGCGCAGATTTTTCCACAGGGTTAAACGATGCCTTGCAAGATCCCCACTATCCTCTCCCAAGACCTGAGGAAATTTTCAATAAACTCAATGGTGGAAATTTTTTTTTCTAAAATCGACCTCTCGGATGCATACCTTCAGATAGAGGTGGAAGAAGAAAGTTCCAAATTGCTCTGCATAAACACCAACAGAGGGTTGTACATATGCAACAGGCTGGCTTTTGGAGTAAAGGTTGCGCCTGCAATTTTACAGCAGGTCATGGATGCCATGCTGGGCGACCTTGACTACGCAACAGCCTATTTGGATGATATACTGGTTACTAGTATAACTACAGCAGAGCACCGGGACCATATAATAAACGTATTCGAAAAGATACAAGAATACGGATTTAAGGTTAAGGAGGCAAAGTGTGACTTTTTCTTACCAGAGATTAAATACTTAGGGCACATCATAAATAAAGACGGTCGTCGGCCGGATGCAGTCCCCAGATAACGTTCAAGCGTTACAAAGCTTCCTCGGCCCAGCTAACTTTTACCAAGGGTTCATTAAGAACATACAAAATTTCAGAGGTCTTCTCAACCAACTTTTAAAAAAGGACAAACCATGGTCATGGACCCCGGAATGCCAAGACGCATTCGAGAAGATCAAGAAAACTCTTACTTCGGACCTCTCCCTCATCCATTACGACCCTAGTCTCGACATCATAGCGCAAGTGATGCAAGCTCTTACGGCATTGGTGCTTGCATTTTGCATAAACTGCCAGATGGTTCGCGAAAAGCTGTGGCTCACGCATCAAGATCTCTACTTCCAGCTGAGAAACAATATTCTCAAATAGAGAAAGAGGCTCTAGGGTTAATATTCGCTGTGACAAAGTTTCACAGATATCTACATGGTAGACGGTTCATACTGCAGACAGACCATAATCCTCTAATTACAATTTTTGGTTCTAAAAAAGGTCTGCCAGTCTATACTACAAAATAGCTGTGAAGAGCCGATCGACGTAATTTTCGATCACTTCGATATCGACATGCCCCAAATATCTCCTGAAGTGCGACGCTCAGGAAGGAAAAGGAAATTTACTCAACCGCTCAACGTAAATCCCAAGAGGAAAAAGTATTAACAGTTTTATTTTTTCTCTCCTTTTCAAAAAGAAAACTCTTGGAAGGGGGTATTGTGAGACCGGAATTACCTACACAATAGACTCTTCCAGGTCTATATTAAGTATGCGACACAACACTCTAGAGAGAGAGACAGAGAGAGCCATATACGACTACCAGTATTGGACACTAACATATAGTAATCTACGCTTACACTATCTTTGTAACCTGTTGTTAATATATCTTTCTTACTTCTAATCCATGTTCCGTGTTTTCCTTCTGTGGTCCCGAATTTGGCCCCACGTCAATTACGTAGTTAATTAGATCCTTACGGTACCTCACTACTTTCCTTCATAATGATCATGTCTCTTATCTATTTATTATTGATATTCCTGAAGTTGGCTTCTGTTGCTTCTCTGAAGTAGATTAGTTGCCAATCAAGACTTCAGGATCCAGTCTGTCCTGCTTTTTAAACCATAACTGAGAGCAGATATGGATTCATATCTTTCCCAGTGGTATTTGTGAGTAAATGAATGCAACGAACTAGAATTCGAACTCGGCTCTCCGATTTTTCATTCCGAGCCGTTATCTATAACACCCCGCACATACAAGTTCCTGGTATTCTCAAGCAGTCACCCATCTAGGTATTGAACAGGCTCGATGTTGCTTAACTATTATGTAACACGACATGCATCATGCAATAAAGAAAATTTCAAATATGAACTGATTACACATTCTAGGCTAGAAAATCAGATTTTGTTATCAAGAAGAGGAAAAAGGCATTTTATATGTAGAGGATATATCACTGTTTTACAAGATCATAAAGTAAAATTGAAAAAAGTTGAAAAGTTGGAACTCGCGAGACAAGTATACAACTATCATTATTGAAGAGATTAAAAAAGTTAAGAAGAAATTAAAATTATTAAATGAAGTATTATTGACACTTGCTGTCACTTGATATCTAGTGAAAATCACCTTTTAATAGTTGTGTAAAATATCAATGAAATACTCGGATATATTGACAATTACTATGTTTAGTCTGGCATTAGGCCAAATGAAAAAGTATGTTGCCCTAATCCTGCAGCTTGAAAATCAGCATTATAAATGCTAGCTTTTATTTTAAGTTGAAAGTCGACCACCGTCAGAACGAAATACTTCAGACATAAGCCCTATATTTCTAACCTTTGGTCTACAGTGGAAGACACATTTATAAGAATGCCATTTCAAATAGGAATATATTCAAAATGAACATCACACAAAAATCTTTTTAAAAATAGTCTTCATCGTTTCTGAATTCTACCAGTAAAATCGCTTACCCATAAAATATCTGTATCACGATCGATAAATTGATCTGTCGCTCTTGGTGGAAAATAAAATGTTTGTAAAACTATTTTTATAAAAGAAATCACTGGACTTAATCGATATTTGAATATATATGTGTGTGTCCGCTCGTTTGTGTATGAAGTCTATCATTGATTGTATTCAATCAATTTCATAAATGTGTTTGACCTGCACCCAGCAACAGGACTTAAAACAAACGTAGATGCAATTCTCTTTGATCAATTTCCATATGTGCAACACGCATTTTGGTCATCGTTTGGGAGTGAGATGAAAAATGTTCGGCCCAAAAAATATGTTTTGTCATTTGGACACATTTGAGTTTAAAATGATAACTTCTAGTTCCTCCTTGAATTGTTTTCTACTGTATCATCTGATATAACCGCCTCAATGGAACAAAAATGCTCTCAATAATCAGGCAAAGCCAACGGTTGAAACTTCAAAATGTACTTACTGTCACTGAATATACAATTATGCAAGTCTATTTAAATCAGAAATTATATATCGTTCATTTCAGAGACGCAATGGGTGTCGTTGAAATTAATAAATTCATTTTTGCCTTAGTTTTAAAAATGAAATGTTTTATTTTGTGAGTAAAATTTGGAAGAGAATTCGACAAGATAGTAAAAATGTTTTCAAAATTGTTTTATTGCCAGATAAATCTATGTAATAAAGCTGGATAACACATGTAATGTTGTAGTAACCACCAGTCTTGAGAGTGGTTTGGAAGTGCTTATTATTTGTATAAACCATTTAATGTCTCTCTCTAACGAATGAGGGCTTCACTTTGTGCTTAATTCATTTCAGATGACGAATATTATGATCAGTGATATTTGTAAAAATGAGAGCTACTGCCCCGTAACAACTATGCATACCAAGAACAGCGATATATAAACAGGTAATCTAGCTTCGATGAGTTCATTTTCCTGTGTTGAATACCGCATGGTTATGGGGGAAGAAGAAATATTTGAACGTGTTTGAGAAAAACAAATAATTATGGTAGGTTACAATATTTTTGAAGAGGCGCGTCTCGTCAGCTGTTCACGTTGTGTTGAGTACTTATTAGAAGAGCCCGAGAAGAGAAAAATTCACTACCACCGACAAGGCTATTGCTTATTGATGCTAGAATTGGGCGAACGATATCCTGCTAAGTACAACTCTGACAGAAATTGCACAAGAATAGAATGCGTCACAAAAAAAACAACAACAACAAAAAAAACAACAACAACAAAAAAAAAAACAGTACATCGATCTTTCAATGTTGAACCAGTAAGTTCCATTTACAGGATCTCCCCAAGTAATATGCAGCTGTTAGTCTATTGCTAGCATCATGGCACAAAATTCCAAAGGAAACTTTTAGAAGTCTTGTAGAGTTCACGTGTAAGGTCGTAGGTGTTTTTGTTGTCGCTTGTTCTCGTTGAATGGGGATGCATCTCTTGTTCACTTGATCGTCTGAGTACATAATGATTGCCGAAGGAACGCTGCTGTTCGAAAAGAATCACATTCAGCCGTAATAACTACAGAACCAACTCTATCGCTCAATTCAATGCTTGCCTTACTAACAGAAATTTGACAGCTAATCTGAGTATTTCCGGAAGCTTGGTTGATATTCTCTCTCCCTCTCTCTTTCTATCTATCTATCTACATCCGATTTGTCTACGCCACGATTTTTCGAACCGTATTCTTATTCCTTTTTACGAATAGTGGAATTAATTTTTCTGTAATTAAAATTTCTTCAAGTTTGTCAATTTATAGTTACATTTCTACCTGTCAAACCATGACATCATCATATTTTCTTTATTTCATTTATTTTTTCTTCTATATTATTCTTTAATCTTCGTTGCGCAATAGGAAAATATTACTTTTTCATGTTCTTTCTCTTACGCAGAGCAAAAGAATTATTTCACGTTTTCTTCTTTCTCATACGCAAAACAAACGAATTATTATACTTTCTTTTTCTTTTCTTCTTTCTTTTAATCAAAGCAAACGAATAATTTTGTTTTTTTTTACTCTACCGCTGAAAAGGGCTGTGAGACGAAATATCTACTCTCGAAGATGCGGCCAAAATGGATGAACTGACATGACGTAAAAAGACTGAATTCTCCAACTCTCTAATCAACAAACGACTATGCACTTTGCTATTTATTGAGAATACAAAGAATTTGGATATATTTTGCAACTATTTCGATCTTCCATCACTGAACTTAATCCGATGATGTGACCAACTCTTATATTGTTTTGTTCTTAATAACACCAACAACTACTTTTCCAAAATGCTAACTTTACAATTATTTTCAAAATCTCACGTTCATGTTCGCTGTCTTCTGACTCAAAGCTAAGAGCTATAATTTCTTTCCCGCATCTAATAATTGGTATATGGGAATAGCATTATTTTATTTTTTTTCTCTAATTGTTGTAACCAGCCTAACCTAAATGTCGGGTTACAATCATCTATTTGTAAAATCTATCACTGGCTTTTTACGTCTATACGTAATATATGATCGAGTAAGGCTTGAGACGATTACGGTTCACAAAATTACTATGAAAATCTAAATCATATATATATATATATATGGGGGGGAGGCGCGTGTATATATGTGTGCTTGTCTATATGAATGAATCAACAATAATATAAATGTTTGTATTTGTACAGAAATTAAGACATTAATTTTAAATCATATCAATTTCTTTGAACAAATTAATTGCGTGGCTATTCAAACTGCAAGCATTCATTTTGCTGTTATTTTTATCAACATCTAAATATGACTTCATCGACGAGACATTGCCAAGAATTATCTTTTATTTTATCTTTACAATAATATTTTTCAGTTATTCTTTCTGGCGTTCTTGTTCTTAATAAACGTGAAGGACTCAAAATTTGCATATAACACTTTTTATTCAACCAAACATCTTCATTTTATATAATTTTGACATTTTGGTCAAACTGTTTCTCGACCATTCCGAGGTTTGCGATTGGTTTTCTGTAAATATGCCTGAGGCATTTCTCAGTTTTCGCTCAATATTTCATTTCACTAATTGGATTTGTTATCAGGAAAACTATATATCAGTTAAATATATTGTGTGATACTTAAGGTTCACCAGATGCAAGATATACCTAAAAATAGCTGAAGCATGTAACAACCATGACATTGGAATAAAAACAAGAAAAATGATAATGTTAATCCAAAATAATTACAGATAAAGAGTCAACATTCAAAAAGAAATTTATATTTCTTGGATTACAATACTAAATGAGGAAGAGCCGAATTAAACAGTTGAGAAAGTGCAATAGAATCATTTATTTTCTCCTTTTATAGATTATAGTGAATACGGTAAAATTGGCTTAGAAAGGGAATTGAGTGAGTGACGACGATGATAAACTGCAAATGTCTCGGATTTTACTATAGAAAACAATGGAATATGTGCATAGCAGAACCCGAGAAAGCAAAAAATATAAAATGCATTTGGACTTAGAGAGTTTGAGACGAAATTGTTTTAATCTAGACGAAATTAGCAATCGAATTAACGTAAACAAAGGGAGGAGAAAATTTATCAAATATTATTGTTGCAATAGAACATCGAAGAAATTTGTCAGAAAGCAAAAAACTGCAGAAATATCTCGACCTTCGCAAGAGAAGAGAAAACATTGTGGAATATGAAGGTGAAAGTTATGCCTATTATTATTGAATCCTTTGGGACATGCCAAAAAGACGGATGAACTTAACATCGGAGAAATAAGAGAGTCTATTCAAACGACTGTAAGGGCAATAATGAGGTATTGAGGAGATTGTTGTAATTCGATTAGTGTTTAAATAGTGGAAAACCGAGAAAGAATCGAAACCACCCAGTGGACAGCATTAATAAAAATCTGCAAGACTGCTGAGAAAGGTGCTAGTAAATTGAGTGTTTTCACTTTATTTTTATGTAAAATCCACAAGATACAACTAGTGTGATTACTCGAGTACATTTATTTCCCAAAATACCTAATATGATGTAAGAACCAGCAACAAATATTTTGATCTTGATTGCTTATGAAATTATGAGTTTTTTTTGCTTCTTCTCACATTGATAAATCCTGGTAAGTGAAGAAATATTGAATTACCAACTGAGTAATTTTCCACCCTGCAAACTACAGAGTATGAAATAGGATGACTGCATTATTGCTCTGTGAAACGATGTGAAGTTGAGTTCAAAATAAAATTTTACAAGAAGGAAAAAATTAATTTCCGGTTAACTTTTGTGATATCCTGTTCAACACCAACTACAAATCGATCGATTTTTCCCAAGCTTTAGTTGTCTAACTTGAAGTTACACAATCAATATTGTTAGTATTCAAGGTAGGTTCGGCAGATTTTACAAGTACATTGAAATCTAACCAGCAATATAAAAAAGAAAAAATGACAAATCTCTAACGTTGAAAATGTTTGTTTAAAATTAGTTACATATCCGACCCTTTGAACTATGAATTAGCCACAGATTACGAAATCAGCTAATCTCGTTCCCCATCCACCCCACCAAAAATACGGATAAAGGAAGTTACAAAGGTGCAAGTAGAAAAAAATGTATTGGATTTTAGCCAAGATGACGCTACCTTATTTGCTCTGTGGCGCATCTTTTTTCAGTAAAAATACGTTGTTTTGAAAATCCTTGCAAAAATCAAATAATTTTTGAATTTCAATGAAGTTTCAGAAATTATTCGCAAATGAATGCAATTATTTTTTTTTAGATATTTTTTTACAAATCTTTTTTACAAATTATCCCCACTTACTTTGTTTTAAGAAATTCAGAGAAATGAAATTACCAGCATCTTTGGAGAATTTAAGTCATCAATTTGTTTTTATCAAGCAGAAACACCATTTACCGAAAATTGTCTCTGACTCGTAAAATAAAAAATGCAGTGACATTATTTAATTAGAGAATCTTTTAATTGCTTTATAAAAAAGGTATATATATATATATCTTAATGAATTTTTACAAGAATTGTTTTCATTTTTTGAAATTTTAATTAAAAAATTATGTTTTAAATCTTTTAAAATTCTGTAATAATTTCAGCTGTTTTGATTATATTTTTATTAAGTGAAAACTATATCTACTAATCATAAATGGAAAATTTTAATATAAATCATCAAACATCAATATTTTTAAAATAATTTTTTTTTTTTTTTTATTAGTGCTGTTTTTTGTAAGTACGGGCAACCATACACAATATTATCAGAAAATAAGAGCGATCACTATAGTAAATTTAAAGTCAAAATTTCTAAAATTCAATGAAACATTAGATTACGGAGAATATTTTCATAAATTTTTAAAATTACTGAGTACTTAAAAATTATATAAAATGGCGCTCACGTTATTTTCTTAAATTATGTTTTACTGATAAAGTCTCCGTAGATTGTTATCTCGTTGACAAACATGTCAACATAGCTACTGTTGGTTAAAAACACAGCTACTGTCTTATTAAAAATGCATTTCTGCAATATTTTAAACATAAAGTAAATAATATTTGTTTCAAATTAGATTAATTATGCTACAAATAAGTATCAGAAAAGTATATTTTATTTTTGGAAGATTTTTTAATAAAAAGAATTACATTCCAACGAAAGACGACTAAAAAATTTCAGCTATTTAGCAACAAAACAAAAGAAATTATTACGATTCAATTTAAATTACTTTTTGAAATGCAGTAAAGGACAATAACCGCCTTAAAATACAAACAAAACTAAAATTCTCAGTAATTAAACTCAGATATTTCGCATATTTATTCGAGTATATAATATTATAAAATACTTAGCGATATTGACACATACATAACATGCAGTCTAAGTTTATTTACGATCGTCAACAGTAGCAAGCGAGCTTCCCGACAACTACAATTTATACGAATAGATAAAAAAACGTACATCCGTGTCACCTACAATTCATTCGTTTGTAATATAAGAAAAGAATACACAAAATATTTTGTGTGAAGTTGTCCACAAAGAATCTTTATAATTCATTTCTTTCAATTTGGAAGAAAAATAATACTCAAATAATAACAAATTATATAAATTTGTAGAGTTGTGCTGGAGATACGCTTATTTCTTCGTTTTATACACGCATAATCCACTATACGAGGGAGTCAGTATGTGTGTGTGTATGTGTTTATTTTTTGTGTGTGTAAGAGAGAGAGAGAGTGTCTGTGTGTGTGTGTGTGTGAGAGAGAGAGAGAGAGAGATCTGGTAAACAATTCAGTCGATTGCCTTAGTAAATAATTTAGACACAGATACAAAACACAAGATCAAAATTTTAACCACTCAACAACACAAATCCATCATCTTTTGTACCCTCACTAAACTGCACATACTCGCTACATTAATAAAGTCCAAAATCTTGTAATCTTGAATCCTGAAAAAAAATCTTGTTATCTTGACGCTTGTAAACACGAATGACAGCATTGTTTCACTCAGCAAACCCTCTAATATCTACCATTGGGCCTAACTCATCAAAATGGTACCACCGGGACTAGTCATTGTTTATATATATATATATATATATATATATATATATATATATATATATCTTTCTGTTTTACTCTATATGTCCCTCTCTCTTTCTGTTTCTCTCTCGGATGCTCAATATAGTCTGAGTTTAATAGGATTTTTATGAGAAGAACAGCATTTCTTTTTATTATATTACAAAATGATTATAAATATGAAGGAAAATTTTTAATTTTAAAATTTCACTTACCATTAAGATGAGAATTTGTTCTCAACAGATCGTTAGGTCATGAAATATGATTTAACCACTCACTACAAAAAATGCCTTTATCTAAGATGACCACACAATCCCTCTTTGTGTCACACTCTCTGTTGTCTACGTCCCGCTCCCTTTCTGTTTAAGTTTCTCTCTTAATATATGATACCAAACGTGACATACATCATACATAGGTAATTACAAGCATATTAATATACAGAGCATTTAAATATTTTTCTTATTCATATAAATACTGACGGATAAAAATTCTAAGTTCTCTTATATAAAAACCGATATTTATTCTGGGTTGTATTTTTTGTTATGGCGTGTATAGAAGTCTGATATAATTTTTATTGGTAGAGTTTCAATAGACTCATAATTTTAGATCATTATAAATAAGGTTTAACATGGTGTCAAAGAAAGATAATGTATTGCTTTGTTTCATAATTAAATTCGATTGTATGCATGATGTTGTTTAGTTTTTTGTTACAAAATCAGATAATACTGCTGTTCAGATAAATATTAATAGAGTATCGTCAATATATCAGTATTATATATTTTTGAAGAGACTAGCTTCTAGAATTTCTAAGAGGAGACAAAATGAAACACCACTAAGAGGCGACCCCATCGGTAATCCGAATTTTTGTCTGTATTTTGATAATTTTTATCTATCGGTAAGGAAAGATTACTATTGTACTAGATGTTTTTAAGCAATTTAAGCATTTGTCAACACGTACGTTAGTGTATAGGGATGTAAAATCTAAGCTGGTCATCTATCATATTTAGGTTTTTTTTTTTATTTTTCGACATGCTCGCTGGGATTTTTAATACATGACTTGTTTGAAGTAGTAGTATAAAGATTTTTGTTATGGCTTTCACTGGTATATGGGAAGCACTTTTAGTTCCAGATACCCGTATTGTATTGTTATGCAGGAGCTTAAAAAGCCAATACATCGAGCACCAAAAATTTGAAATTTAAAATTAAAGTGCCGCGCACACACACACACACACACACGCACACACACACACACATATATTTGTAGAAACCCAGAAGATTGCCCATTAGAAAATAAATGCTGCATCAAATCTGTGGTATACCAATGTACTATCTCATCCACTGAGAGTCCTAATACTAATATGATATACATTGGGTCCACAAAGAATGATTTTAAAGCTAGATGGAGGCAATATTAATAAAAGAAATCAGACTTCTCTATCTAAATATTTTTGGCATCTGAAGGAAATAAATAGGACACCTAAGGTAAAATGGAAAATTATAAACAGGACTAGAACTTGCAAAACTTGGGATGACCCATGCCTTTTGTGCCTCCATGAGAAACTGCACATTATCAAGTTTCTAAACAATAAAAATCTATTAAACAATAGACAAGAGTTAACGGTTTTTTGCCGACATCATCAAATTCACACATTGAACAATTTAGCTTAAAAACTAACATACAATAAATTAACTTTTATGATCCATGGCCCCAATAAAAAATTTTAACACCCTATAAAAAATGATAGCCCTTTATGAAGTCGTCAAATAACAAATGTTGCGAATGTTTTTATATACACAAAACCCTTTCATAAAGAAATAAAACAAAAAAATAAATTAATCTTCATAGACAAGTTAACCTGACTGATTGAAAACATCTTCCGTTTTAAATTTAGACACCCCCACCTTACCCTGACTTGACATCTATGAAAGTAACTCTATGTTGATACATATCATTAGCAGACAACACCCCTACCTATTTCAAATATCCACGATGGCTGTCACCATGGGAATTTTTGATTCCTATATAAAACACGTAAATTTCAGAAATAAGTTATTCCCA
Source organism: Acanthosepion lycidas (assembly GCA_963932145.1). Taxonomy (NCBI): domain Eukaryota; kingdom Metazoa; phylum Mollusca; class Cephalopoda; order Sepiida; family Sepiidae; genus Acanthosepion; species Acanthosepion lycidas. The sequence continues at coordinate 32,215,106 of OZ010594.1, read as the reverse complement.
AAAAATTTCGCTTGAAGATGAAACAGAGCTCACTTTAACTCAATTTAATTCTAATAATTATATTGAAGCTTTCGGCTCTTGTTTTTGAAACATGAGACTTCTTATGTAGCGTGTTTGAATCATATTTTTAAATATATAATTATATACATATATATATATATATATATATATATATATATATATATATATATACGTGTGTGCAATGGATAAACTATCATTTAAATTACGCAAAATTTAAAATAACAGTGAGATCTGATTATAACAGATGTATTTGCCAAAATTACACAAAAATATTTTGAAATACTAATGAGTACATTTATTCAATAAAATCGCCTTTGGCTTCAAACACGGCCTCCAAACGACTTCGGAATCTCCTGAAACTTTTCTGGGCGGCCTCCTTGTTTAAGTTGGTGAATGTTGCCATAACCCTTGCCTTTAGTTCATGGTCTTACGAGGGGTTTTGTTGATCTCTTGTTCAACAGCCGTCCACACACAATAATCAAGGGGTTTGCAGTCTAAGGAGTTAGGTGACCAGATGTAAGAAATTGTCTGACAGCCATAAATGTTTTCACCTAATTGTGTGCCATGGTACAGAGTCCTGTTGCCAGATATAGGGTTTTCCAGCAGCAATCCTAATGACCCAGAGCATAATCATCAAAGTGATTTTTTTCGAGATGACGTACGTTCGTAATCACCATTAGATTCATACAACTCTTTCCGAATCCTCTGCACTGTACTCAAATTGTCACCTAAGCACTCTGAAATGTTCGTAATAGGGCTTCCGAATAACTAAGGGGTACAGAATGCCGTTTCCAAGTTTATGGCGGAATGAATTGCGTCATGGTGCTCTTTTTCTGACAGATTGTACACAATTGATTCTACTATACTGTGCTGTTGGCAAAATAAAAAACAAACAATGTACATGCGCGAAATTAAAGATATTAAATGGTGACAATTTACACATTTCACCTGTATGTATGGATGTATAACCACAATATAATACTATCATATAAAGGCATCTGAATGTGTGTTATTTATTACTATACGATTATTTATCTGGTTAATTTATTGCCCACCAGTCGTTTTTAGCAATATTCGTATTTTGTTGCAGACTTCTCGTTTATTAAATTTTTGGTACTTGGCACAGGCTTTACCTGAGGCTGTATTCTTGTTAGATTGGATTCTAAACAAACCAAAGCTGTCATTTCTGCTGAGAAGCAAAGTACAAAAACTATTCAGACAATTGTTTAAACGGGAATCAGAATATTTTTAGGGTACAGAATGAATATCTCTGTTTGAGTTTCACGATAACCAAGATTATCCATAACACTTAAACTAAATTGATTTCTGACCTGTTTCTTATTTCTATTATTTTATCTCGATGGGTAGAACTGATAGACCAAAGCGATTGATAATATCTTCATCGGCTTCTATTGGCTTCCAAAATAAAGCGTGGTATAAATATATATATATATATATATTTTTTTTTTTTTTGAGTGAGAAAAAATGTTCTTGGGGTTTTCTCGGAGTGGAATTTTTTACAGTGTAACACGGATATAAGAGAGTTGTCGGGACCGGAGAAGAAGTCTCTTATATCCGGGTTTCTCTTATATCCGGGTTTGGTCTAATTTATATACATTAACACAGGCTCTAATTTGGGACCAGAGACAACCTCTCTTATATCCGGGTTTCACTTATAACCGGGTCTCTTATATCCGGGTTACACTGTATGACATTGAAGAAAAGTTTTAATTTATTGTTCAAATATCAGAAGTAGAAATTAAATATCAATTTATTTTTCTCCACAATTCCATATTTCAAATCATTTTATCTAATTTTATGTATTTTTTTTTTTTTTTTTACATGCAAAGGAATTTTTTGCGAAAGAGAATATGTTTTTGCAGACCCTCCCCGAAAATACGGTTCTGAACAAAACAGAAGCGAAATAAAATGGAAAAAATGATACAAATGACTTTTTGGAAGACAAAATTCACATGTTGGTTTTCTCTTGTTTCAGTATCCTATTTGCTGATATAGTTGGATTTACAGCACTTGCATCACAATGCACTGCTCAAGAATTGGTGAGAATTTTGAATGAATTGTTCGGTAGATTTGATCAACTGGCTAAGGTGAGTAATCGAATCGTAAATCAGATAAATCTCTATCGGTCACTAAAAAAGAAAGGTTAAACCTTAAAAAAGAAAGGTTAAACCTTAAAAAAGAATGTTTAGACACTTATGCGTTGATCGGTCAGACAAGAAAACATGTGTTTTTCATCCATAAAAAGAAATAATGTGTTTATATATTAATCAGTCATTTCCTTTTAGAAAACAATGCCCGTTCTGAAATGGAAAACTTTGTCAGTTTGAAATAGCCTGTTGCCTGAAGAAGAAGACCATAGGAAGGGTTAAATTTAATCTAAAGTATAGTTTATAAGGCAGAAAGAAAGTATCTACATTATTAGGACTGTTATCCTCATCTTTATTGCTATATTCACAACGTTTCGGTAATTGTACGCTCCAGCCTTCTTCAGGTGATTGGAATTTCGAATCAGGAGAGATTGTTCTAGTTCCACACGACATACCTCTTCCAGGTCTCTCGGTTATTTCCCTTTAACTCAACTCTCCAAGTTATTTTTGGTTCACCACTGCTATAGCCTGGTATTGAACTCACAACTCTTTGGGTCTAGTCACTGGATCATACCAACGCCTTTATCCACTGGGCCATGTGTGAAGGACGGAGTGTACAACGGCCGAAATTTTGTGAATATGGCAATGAAGATGAGGATAACAGTTCGAATAATGTAAATAATGTAAATAATCATAATACCTCATCTCAGAGATATAGACAGAGAAAGAAAGCAGTAAAAGAATTTAAGACAGACACAATAAAGGAGCAAATTATTTCCAAAAGAAATTCCCTTGCAAAAAAAATCAAATGATAGCCACTTTTACTTGTTAAAAATGCATGACATCAAACATTTTCTAATTATTTCGGTTCATAGATGAGATAGTTACCTATTTAACAACGAGGAACGTGGCTCAAAACCAGAAATCAGCCAGAGATTCAAATAGTTATTTTCAATGCAAGCAGCTGTCTCTTGGACAATTGGCGTAACATAATCTTCTCACCCCATTTTCCCAAATTTGGTCTTGTGTTGGAACAAGTAAAGATTAATAGATATAAATAATCTTCCGTTTTTCATTGTTTTCATGAGAACTCTGAACCTTTTCTTTTAATTATTATTTGCTTTCAGTTGAAGTATTTGTTCTTTCTTTTCAGAATCTTATTCCATTGATGTCTTCTTTTTCAGAACAACAACTGCCTACGCATTAAAATCCTCGGTGATTGCTATTACTGTGTGAGTGGACTGCCCGAGGCCAGACCAGACCACGCGAAATGCTGCGTGGAGATGGGCCTGGACATGATTGATGCCATTTGGTAAGTAGAGTCTTGAAAAATGGCCAATTTTTTTTTTTATTTTGTTTTATATTTGTTTGTCTTTACTGCTTTTTTTTTTATTTCTCATTCCTACTCTTGATGTTCAGTAGCTGAGGAATCAGAAGTATTAACTAATAAAAGGTGCATGCACTCATCTAATGAGCTGAATCTATTGAATAATGAAGAAAATGAGAAGCTGTAATTCGGAAAATTTTAGTATAAGTATCTCCCGCCTTCATCGCACAGACGAAAAAGCGAATAATGATTTTCAGATACAAAACCTACCAATTAATTCATTGCCATTCCCAACATCGTCAATCACCATCTTCTTTCTTCTTGAATCCACTTCATCTTTAAACTTTTTCTCAATTCAGTTTACCTTATTCTCAGTCTTTTCTTTCACTTTCACTCCCTGTACTCGTGGCATTCCCACCTTACTTGGGATGAAATGATTAAAAGAATAAATAAATATATATTATGAAATGGACAAAGTCCAACAATTATTTTAAGACGTTTTTGTTTATACATTCTTTTTATAGATACAAATATTTAAGTAAATGCTCTGTTTATAATAAAACAACATTTACCGGCCTGAATGTCCAAGAAATTTTCACAGAAAATATTCGTCCTCCGACAGGATTCGAACCTGTATCCTATACGGATTCATTTAGCTTGACGTGCCTTTACCGATTTGGCCACGAAGGAGCGCTCGGTTAGTAAGGTCGAATTTACTGTATTTAAACTTCAATCTTACATGAATTGCTCACGTACATTCACGCTATGAGCAGATATGAATGTATGTGAGAGATTCATGGAAGATTGAAGTTTAAATACACTAAATTCGACCCTGCTAACCGAACGCTTCTTGGTGGCCAAATCGGTAAAGGCACGTTAAACTGACATTTCCGAATAGGATACAGGTTCGAATCCTGTCGGAAAATTTCTGTGAAAATTTCTCGAACATTCAGGCCGGTAAATGTTGTTTAATACTGTTTATTATAAACAGAGCGCTTACTTAAATATTTGTATCTATAAAAAGACATAAAAATGTCTTAATATATATTTAATAGGTTGGTGCAAAAATAATGTCGGTTTTTGACGTCAAAAACTGACATTATTTTTGCACCAACCTAATATATATATATATACAGTGGGGGAAATAAATATTCGTACACATGAAAAATTGTATTTTTATAAATGTAAAAGCCTTAACTAAAACAAAGTTTGATACATTTTATGTGTAAAGATACATTTTATTAAAAAATAGTAATAAACTTAATTAATTATAACAGAAATTAATGCATTTTCTTTCATTTTAACTGATGAAAAAAGTATTCGTACAAAACAAAAAAAGCATATTAACTTAATTTAATACTTTGTGGAATATCCTTTATTGAGTTCAACAGCTACCAGTCTATTCCTGTACGTCTCAACTAATGATTTGCACACATTGAGTGGTATTTTGTGCCATTCTTCTTGGCATATTGTCTTCACATTCCTGATATTTGTTGGTGCTCTTTTCCCAATTTGAATTTTCAAATATCGGCATAAATTCTCGATTGGGTTCAAGTCTGGAGACTGACTTGTCCATTGCAAAACATCAACGTTACTTTCAGCTAACCATTTCCTTGTAGATCTAGCGGTATGCTTAGGATCATTATCCAGTTGGAAAACCCAATCAGGAGGTAGCCGAAGTCTCTCAACATAACGCATTAAATTGTCTTGCAGGATTTTCTGGTAGCTTTCGGCATTCATCTTGCCATCTATTATTGATATTCTGCCAACACTTTTTGCAGAAAAACAGCCCCAGATCATGATACTGCCACCACCAAACTTTACAGTTGGCAACGTGTTCTTTGGTAAGTAGGCTTCAATGTCCCTCCTCTACACATGATTTCGATAATTATGACCAAACATCTCTATTTTAGTTTCATCTGTCCTTAGTAATTTTTCCCAAAACTAATATTCTTTATCATTATGCTCTCTAACGAATTTTAGCCTAGGATCTCTGCGTCGTTTCAAGAGGAGTGGAGTCTTCCTTGGGATGCGTGATTCCAGACTGTTTTTGTGTAGTTCATTACTTATTGTACGCTTGGTTACTTTAATCCCTAATGCACGCAGATGTTCCTGCAGCTCTTCTCGGGTAACCTGTGGATTTTGTTGGATCTGGCTTCCTAATATCCTTGCTGATCTTAGAGAAATCTTCCTCGGAGCACCTGTTCGTTTTTTGGTTTTCGACTCTGTTACGACTTTTAAACCTTGCAATGAACAAAGCATTTGTAGTAAAAGGAATATTCAGGTTGTTAGAAATCGTTCTGTAACTGTTCCCATCGTTCCAAAGTGACAAAATGTGTTGTTTTTGTGAAATAGTCAATTCTTTACATTTAGGCATTATTAGAACCTAGTTCCATTTCATCCTCAAGCGAAAAAATTCGCTTGAGGATGAAATGTAACTAATGTCTTTAATTTAATTACAAAATTAAATTCGTAGCTTTTAGCTACCATTTTTGAAACATGGTTAGAACTGTGTAGCGAACAAACATATTTTAAATAAATCAATTTATAATATTAATTCTCTGTAAATTTACATTGAGCACTATTTTGTAAAAATAAAAATATCTATAAGAACACCGGATGATATATCTTACTGTTCTTTCTTTTTATTTATATATACATACATACATACATACATATATATATATATATATATATATATATATATATATATATATATAGATAGATAGATAGATAGATAGATAGATACATACATACATACATACATACATGCATACATACATACATATGGGTATGGTAAAAAAATATGCATGAAACACCGAGTCGTACTATCGACGATGGATAAGTATTTTCACTAACATATATTGCTATAGGCAAAATATTAGTATAGGAAATTTTAGCGTCTTTTAAAATTAAAATTTCACACCTTTGTAGAATGTAAATCCTAATTTTTTTTTTTTTTTTTTTTTTTTTTGTCAAACAGAAGCATCATTTACCGAAAATCTGTTCTGAATTGTAAAATAAAAAAATGAAATACAACTAAGACATTATTCATTTAGTAAAGCTTTTAATTATTTTATAAATAAAATATATTAAGAACACTATATTTTTCGATGAATAATGATTTTTAAAAGAATTATTTTCATTTTTTAAAATTTTAATTGGAATAATTTATAAAATTTAAAAATATTTTAAAATCCTGTATTAATTTAACCCATTTAAATAGTATTAGATAAAATAAAAAAATATATATTATATATCCACTAAATAATAACATCCACTAAATCAATTCCTTTTTCTTGTATCTGTATTGCATAGTGTCTCAATTCTTTATACAAGGAAACGAGCATGAATCATAAAATAGACAAATATCGTTCCTTTAACATTTTTGAATTGATCCATCTCATATCTGCTCACCTCAAATATCAATGATAATTGAAACTTATACCATATTTATGTTAAATATTAATTTCTGTATAATAATTTGATCTGTTTGGAGCGACATAATTACTCCTCTTACCACTTTCTTCTTGGCCTCAGATTCATATACGCGTGGCAGATGTACATCAATGAGTGACTCCCGTTTTCATCGTGAACATATTTGCAACATTAAAAGTTTGTCTCAGGATATATGATCTTGAACATAAAGATCGTGACGCATTTCTTACTAGAACCAGCTGATCTTTTCTCAGACAAAAGACGTGTACTTCAGTGCTGACTTACTATGCCTGTAGATCTTTAATACATATTCTGAAAATGTGGTGCAGTAAAATCCTCCGAGCCCCCTTAACTGGATATTTTGTCCTTGTTTCATACTAAACAAAGCTATGTAAATATCAACTAGTAATAAAGTCTAAAAAATGATGAAAAACTTGATTCTGAAATTATTCAGTTACCAATTCGAGTAATGAATGTTTATAGCTTTGGACTGACGGTTCATGTGACCTATTTCCTTAACAAATAATTGATAATAAATGAAAACAGCATCTCCTACGTTGCTTCAAACTGATATTTTCGTTGCTTCAAATATTTTCGGTCATAAATCTCCAGACTAGGTCCAAATTTTGCACATCTGGATTAAGATTAACTTTTCTGAAAGCCATAAATTGGATCCCATCAAACCCATAATGATCAAATGATCTCTTCCTATTCTGCTAAGTTTAAACCCCTAAAATATTGCCTTTCGAATTTTCTTTCTTAAAGTTTAAGCAACTTGATAATAACATGATTTGTATATCATGAGCTAAAAATATGTCTCCAACCTGATTTCGATTACTTATCCCCAGTACATCTCTACGGTGTATTTATGCTTACTTTTAAATTTTATGTTCATTCGTAGCAATTTATAGTAGCATTGACCTAGTCTAAGTGGAAGGAAACTGAAGATAAGAAGATTGTGTTTCGCGAAACTTCCTCTTGGGAAGGATGTTCTGTTTTATATAGAAACGTTCAAAATACTGTCTTATGTCAAATCAGACCTCAGGCACCGGGGAGAAATAATCCTTCCTTGTTACACAGCAAAATTATAATTCAAATTTACAAAATGCATGCCAATTCGAACTATGAAAAATGAGAAAATATGAACAGATTAATAGAAAAAAAAACAAGATATTCGATTTGAAAACACTTTTTTCATTTTTGTACATTCTATGATTCAGTTTGTCATGGGGCAGACGACAAATTCAATGTCTGCATATTCAATATCACTCCAGTTTGTTTTACTTCGGTCTATAATGACCCCCTAATAAAAATCGAACTCTTTACAATAGCAGTAATCTGAAAGACTGTATTTATAACCATTTCTCTAAGAATTAAAAGTAGGGGTAGAACAAAAGAAATATTTGTCTTTATTCACTTTAGAAAATAACCCAAACAACTGTCTATCGCCAACAAAAAATCATTTGGGATTCTTATTTATTCTTATTAATGGAACAAACTGAAATATAATAAAAAAATAACAAAACGTTTGCTTGACAAATGAAAACTTATTTTTTAACTTTTTTTATCCTAATCTTATTCTTCTTTATTGTGTAAAATTGATTTTACATAAAAGCGCATTATTTTACACACACCATTTCCCCACAATGCACTGAACAGCTTCGGTATAAACATAAAAACTAAATGTCATCCTTCTGGGGATTCCACATAGAAAATGAACTCTTCGAATATTTATTCATATTTCTATTTAAAACACTCGTAGTTATCTGTTATCTTGATGGGAAGGGAAAGACTTATCACACTCTAAGTAATGAGATCTGAAATACAAAAAGGAATACAATATACAATAAAGGAAGATTTGGAAATTCTTTGATTTTGATATGGAACTCTGTATTTAAGTTAAACCACATGAACACATACCATTCTTTTCTCTCTCTCTCTTTCTCTCTCTCTCTCTCTATCTTTCTATCTGTCTACCTCTGTGCGTGTGTATGTCTCTCTCCCTTTCTCTCTCTGATTATGAATCCTTTTTCACTCTTCTTTCCTCTCTCTTTCGCTATCTATCTATCTATCTATCTATCTATCACTTGTACATCTCATTTAGAATATACTTACTGGACATCTCTCTCGTAATTATGTGTGCATATCTATTTTTCTTCAGTTGCTTTGGACCATGGGTTTCACAAAAAAACTACCAGAAAGTGGCACTGTCAATTTGGACTTGCAGATTTCTGTTTCGAACAAGCTTCTAAAGTAAATAGTCACTCTAAATAATATTTTTAGCCTTAATTCTCCCAGAAAAACGAACCATATGCTGAAAGATCGGTGCCAAATATTGTTTTCAAATCATCGTGGTTTTTACAAAATTCACTCATTCACAAGATCATTTTTTGGTCAGCTTTTATCTTTTCTTGATAGCAAAAATCAAGGAAATGCAAGTTTAGGTTCTATCGAATCTCATCGCTTATAATGTTACGAGAATAAAATTCATTTTTGGCTTCCATTCTTTTTGTATAGAACTCACTTTTTATGCTCGTGTTATGTACGGGACAATTATCCTGAATAATAAATATGACAGGAAATTGTATCAGTGACTTTTCGACCATTCTTTTATAGAGCAGTAATTAGATATGAATATTGATCCATAAATCGATATCTTGTAGATGTAGGTTTGCTCTTCCTGTTAGATTCCATAACACTGTGCAGCAAAAGTTGGAATGACCCCAGTACATTATAGTTATTAGATATGAAAATATCAAGATAACAGAAATGTCTGAGATAATTCCTCTTGCTCCTTTATACTGGGCTGGTCTCGCGTTGTAGTAATCGCCGATTTTAGTAGTTTAAGTTAAACCAGCCCTGATACTTCAATGTCCTGTTGAAAGCTCTTGATACATTCATCGCTTACGGCATTCATATGACGTCTCAATCCCGTCCTCAGATACCGGGCAAGTCCGTGGTCGATCCTTACGGCCAGCCTTTGAGTTGCCCATGTTATGTTTGTTTTAAATCCCAGGGCGGGCGATGATCCGGTAGCTTTGGCGAGATGACGTCACAAGGAACAGTAAGAGGCAGCTCTGTAACACAGCAACTTTATATCAAAGGTTCATACAGTAAACGTTCTATTCACTAGATTAACAGCATGCAGATTTTCTGCACCGTTATCTGTTCGTTCTCCGCTCCAGCAAGTGACCAAAAATAGACAATTCTTCTTAATAAATTTTGTCATGTCTTAGGCAGACGAAGGAAAAATATAACTACAATGCCATTCCTGTTTTTCCAAGTCCTATCAACTGACCGAACTTTTGCTAGAGACTTGCTGTTAGCCTCCGTTTATCGCACCGGCACTTAACTCGCCGGTCATTAAAATATAATCTATTCATTCGCACGGGGTTGATTGGACACAATAAAATACCATCACTTAACATCAACTCAACCAAAAACAGATGTTTCTTATGCGATCCGTCACGGCATCTCAAGAAAGAAAAGAAACTAATACCCTCGCACTCCATTCTCCTTGTCTTTCTTATCAGTATACTTTCAGTTTATCGAAAAACAGAGTTTCTCTTGTTTTCCAGTTTATTTTTTTTTTTAATCCTTTTTTTTTTTTTTTCAATTTACTTGCGCCTTCTTAATCCAGATCCTTCGGAGAAAAATTGTGATGGGAATGCAAGATGTGCACGTTAAGAGGCTTCCGGTATCTAATTGTTTAATCCACTCTTTATTAAACCAGGCATAATTTTCACATGTACGAAAATATCGAATGAATCACAAACTGCCAGCGCAAGTGAATATTGAAAACTATTAAAATGATATTACGATTACATTATTGATGAATCTAATAGTTAGCATGAAAATAAATATGCTCTGAACCTATTTCTAAAAAGGTCAGCATATTAGGACAGCTTAGAAGAGGAGATCGGGATCGGGAGATTTTGTCTAAAATACACGATTTTCTTGTCATTGTCATAAATCAATTACTTCATTTTTATATGATCCTAAGGAAAATATCTGTAGAATACAATATAAAATGGGAGAATCAATAAATATGAGTTTTAACCTAAAAATTTTATTGTAGAAATGTGATTAATATTCAACACTGAGTTAAATGCATGACAAGAAAACAGATGAAGATGAAAATAAATGTTTTGCAAAATAAATGCTTTTCCATCATTAGACTAAAGACTTATTGATATTGATGTATCTACGTCTGTGCGTGGGTGTGTGTTACGTTCATACAAACGTTCTTAACACCATTTATATTTAGAGTTAACTCTTTATTACTCGTGCAATTAGCCATGTCGTTTGCAAGCCATTTAAAGGTAATTTAAAAATGCAAAACAGAACTTTCGGAAGTGAGTATTAAAACATTCTTTTCTTGATGGTGATTATGAATATATTTATTGCACAGATCCGAACATTGAAACTGAAACACTGACAATTTGGTAAAATCTAGAATCTCAACTTAAGAGAAGCTATAAAAAGAAAACCTCTGAACGTTTTATGGGATTCAAGTTACATTTTATTACAAGTTGCTTGTATATGGACAAACAATGAATCGTTTGAATGACGTATTGCAATAGAAAAGTAATTTCCTCCGACCACTGATTCTGTTACAGAATTTACAGCGTCCTGGGTATGACGATAAACTGCATCCGCGTCCTGGGTAAGACGATAAACTACATCCAGCAGCAAGGCCTCTGATCAGGTGGTTTTGGGGAGCGTGGAACCACCTCTTAATTGCTGGTGTTCCCAGGTTCACTGTTAGGGTTCCAGCTATGGGCAAATAGTTGACCCCACAACCTGACTCAAACACTATGAAAGTGTAAAAATAGATTTTAATACCAGAAATGCTTTTAAAAAATTAGTATCAGCAATAAATATTTGAAAAAAGAAAATATTACCAGAAATAAAAATCTTGTCAGCATTAAATAACCCATTTAGGTTAATATGCCACAAAACAAAACAAACCAAACTATACATTTAAAAAAAATATTACCAGCTATATATTTTTAAAAAGGAAATTTTTTCGGCATTAAATAACCTATTCTGGTTGATATGCCGTAAAACAAATCCAAACAGAACTTACAGGACAATGTTCATCCTCAAGTAGTAAATACAACACTGTAAATTATCATGCTGCAGAGATTTAGCATTTTAGTCGTGGTTGTTGTTGGATGTCTTCAAATGATGTGGTTTCTGTTTTTGTTTGTTTTTTATTATGTAGCGCCCGTTAATGGGCTCTCATAATGGACATAAAGGATTCATTCGCTTAAAGTCATTTTTAGTCATTGATCTGAGAAAACTATTGAATATTTCTGAACCGGTTGGACGCCATCATTGACATCCATATGAAAGGCTAGATATGACGCGGTTATTTTAGAACATGGCTCGATTTCTTAGAGTAATATTTTAATTTTTATAGCAGCTTACGTCGTTGGACGAAAGTTGACTTAATGCAACTTATCCTGTGTTCAGTTTTCTTATTTCTTATACTAAAATTGTTATAAATGAAATTCTTATTTGAAATGCCTAAATTATTAATTCCACATTCTGAATTTTTATGACGTATTCAGGTTAAGCGCTATGACTACCCATATTCCAATTCTAAATCCAAGCCATAGGTTCTGTTTTGGAAATTTTTAAGTCCTACTTCTTTGAGTACAATGGAGAATAGCGATTTTTTTCTCTTCAAGATTATTCTTCCACCAACTATGGAAGCCTATGTCATCATCGGTACACTGGACTCTAGAGGAAAAACAAGAGCAACACTTTCTGTTAGTAGATTTACTTGAGAAGTCATACAGGTTATTTAAATGTTACAGCTCTATTTCTTCAGGTCTGTGCTTGCACTTGCGCAAAACATAGCCGAAGAGACTAATTAAAAAAAAAGTAAATCAGTCAGTTATGTGCCATGCATGCTTAGGCGATCATGTATCTTTCGATACACAACTGACGAGGCAGTAGGTTGCTATTTCTTTCTGTGGTAGACCAGTTACCATCCAAGGCTCTAGAACCCGGTCTGTTCTGCCATTTAACCATAGCTTGGAGAGAAGACTTTCTGTGGTAGACCAGTTACCATCCAAGGCTCTAGAACCCGGTCTGTTCTGCCATTTAACCATAGCTTGGAGAGAAGAAAAGGTGGGGATTCATACCTTTCCCAAGTAAGTGAATGTAACGGATTCGACTGAAATCCGAACTCGGCTCTCCGATACTGCAACCCGAGACGCTGTCCATCACGCCACCGTGCCACCCCGGTAAATAAGTAAATAGCTCAACTTTTGAGCATCTACCATAAAACGATAATTAATAATCAAATCACGAAGACTATTTTAAGTGTATTGAGTTCGATCCCAACTAGATCTTCATTGTCTCAACCCTGTATCAAAGTAATTTTGTTGAAAATCGTAGGTAGGTATCAAAAAGAAAGAACCACCTCATTGATACACCGTGTGAACAATGTTGGCAGGAGGAATACTTTTTATAATGATCTAAGAAGTAGGAAAAAGATAAAGGAAAACAAAGAAAAGAAGAGCAAAAAAAAAAAAGAAACGAAAGATTTTCTAAAAATAGTCACTCTCTTGGAATGCCTCCCGGAAAAGCACGGCTGAACAGATAAACGTATAGGGTAAAAATGTTCTCGCTGCTAAAAAATAAAAAATAAAAATACTACAGACGTTCACATCATATTTAATCAAGAAGTAAAGGGGGGGTCTTTAGCGGGGGAAAGGGGGGGGTCTGAAAAGAAACAAGTTAACTTTCGCTTTGCTTTTGATTTTGTTGTTTTTGCATTTTTAAAAAATGTCGTTATCTACTTCTGTCAAAACACGGAAACTTTTTAAACAATTTCTTTTTATTCTTGTTTTCTCTCAGTTAAAATGCTTCAGCAAACATACAATTAGATATTGATTTTACACTCAGTACATTAATCTCCTATGTCTTATCATTGTGTAAGTAGATGTAAACACACATATATAAACAAGTATGCATATATATATATATATATATATATATATATATATATATATATATATATATATATAGCTCTTAAATCATTTCTTTTGTTGATATTCGCCACCATTCAAACAATTTTTATTGAAATGTTGCACAAATCTTTCACACTCAGATCTCTAAATCATTCTGATTGGCTACAGAAAAGAAATTTAAATATAGTTACTACTATTATAACAACGATATTTCAACTCTGATAATCAGACGCCTGACGGGTCGAATTAGCACAATAAAATAATGCCAATACATCAGCTTAGAGATTTCGACAACATTAGGACATTAGGGCAATGAATTTGATATAGATATTAATATCAGTAATTATTAATTTAATGAAATTTTATAATAATTATTAATAAATTAATTAAAATTAATTAAATTATTAATTAAAACAAAAAGAGGAAACGCACATCATTGGGCAAGTATATACAAAATAAATTGCACAAAATGCCCATGATATATTTCACCAAGGGATCTCTAAAAATGCTATATGAGCCTTGAAGTGATTTGCTCTGTAACAACACTTTAAATAAACTGGTAGTTCACCTTAACACATTGTCCTAAATTTCAACCTAATACCAGTCTGATTAGAAGAGAAGGAAATTCACTAAGAAAAACGTTTTGAAAGTGCACTGATCTCACGGGCCTCTACCGTCAACCTCAAACTAAGCTCATATACACTATCACCCATCATCTCAAAAGCACAATGCATTATATGAACTATTAGCGAAGAAAAAAAAGCGATATGCTTGGTGTTGACTAATTTCAAATAGAGCAGACGTTAACGACTTTAATGCGAAAAGATACTTTTCTGGATGTAGTTTCTTCCTCAAAAATTCCAGCACACTTTCCTTACACACAGGGTTTGTCTTTCATTCTGATCTGAAGACGCTTACCACACGGAGGCGAAACGCATTGTCTCTAAATGCTTTTCCATTCTATCTCATTATATATATATATATATATATATATATATATATATATATATATATATATATATATATATCGAGAAAGAGAGAGAGAGAGAGGGAGAGAGAGAGAGTTAAACGCGCCTACAACAGAGAGACCCCCCCAACAAAATCTTCATGCTCTGATAGTTTGTCAGGTGAAATGATATCGTGTAGCATAAATTATGATCTCGTCACAATCTAGTAAGTGCCGATTTTACTTTTGCTTCACAATGCATTTCTTATTGTCTTATTGTCTTCGCGTACGCGCACGCACACTCACACACACATGTATATAGATATATACAGGGTGATTGAAAAGTAACTCCCATTTAAAAACTTATAATTTTCTTATTAACTATAATTTGTACAAGAAATAAATATGAGAGGAAAGCATGAAGTTTTGGCATGAAGTCTTATCTAAAATTCGATATGGACACTAGATTCCACTGCCAGCTTCTGGAGCCGCTCAGGAATCGCATGGAAAACATAACTTCTTGTATTAGGCCTTCAAGTTCTTCTAAAGTCTTGGTTTGGTATAGTAGACTTGCTCCTTTAACCAACGCTATAGGAAAAAGTCACGGGGCACTGGCTGGCCACTCATGAATAAAATAAGTAGTTACTTTTCAATTACCCTTTTCCTATCATTAAGAGAAAGGAGAAAGATCTGTCCTTTGCTTTTTATTAAAATTATTTTCAATAGTTTCTGTCAAGCAGAAAAAATAATTCTAATTTCAATTAATTGCCAACTTGATGTTTTATTTTTATTTTATTTATTTATGCTTCCGTTAATACAGACTGATTAACGTTTTCGCTCTATCAGATTTCCACCATTAATTTTTTCATGGACTTTACAAATAAAAGTGTCTGTTATCTTTTACTGGCGTCCTATTCTCTTTGGCATGGATCCATTTTTCTTTTATTCAGTTAACAAGTTTATTTCTTATTATTTCACATTCATTCGCGTGCACGTTCCGTTCTGATGTCGTGACCAAGAATTTCATCTCACTTGTTGATGCTTGCAGGAAACACGCAGTAAACGCCATTAAGAAAAAATGAAAATAAAGAAACAAATTTGTTTAGAAAAAAATAAGCCATGCTTATTTTTCTGAATAATAAAGAAGAGAAAGAAAATAAATTTCAATAAAAAAGAAGCTAACTCTTATGCTTCATCTTTCGTAATGCACGTTGACAAGAATATTTTGATACGGCATAGAAACTTGTTTTATGGTGCCAAACTTCCCAAAAGAATAAAATTTACTTTAAGAGTAGATAAATTGAATAACAAATATTTCAGATTTCAAATATTGTGATTTCAGGTTAGTAATATTAAAGATGTTTTTTTGTTCAGTTTAATTGTAACATTCAGTCACAATATTTTTATTATTACCGTTAAAATGAGATTTCAGCTCCTCTCCTTTATTTCTCTAAGTTGTTGACTTTGTATTTTAATTCTTTTTATTTCTGTAAAATTTTCTGATTTTTTATGAGAGGTTGTTCAAGATTTATTCTCACGAGTATCTTTCTCTTTATTATTTTAATCACTACTTATGTCTTCTGCGACTTTCCACAGTTGGACATTACATTAGGTTTTCCAAAGAGTGTAATCAAGCACTTCCGACACGCTGAGTAAAAAACAACACATTGTACCTATCCGAGTATATACACAAAATCTCGTACAAGACTAAAAATAAATGAATATAAACAGGTAATTTTGGATGCAAGATCAAATATGATGTTACCGTTTAGAATTCGGAACATACTGGCGGCACTCACAGCTTATGAAATAAACTTAAGTTTTGAAGAACATATTGATTCTAATATTGTAATAACAAAGAGAAAAATGAGAAAACTGGCTCAAATAATTTTGTAGAATTTACTAAAACTCGTAAAAATTTCACAAGTGCTGTTTTTCTATAATGTTTTTCCCATTTTATAATAAATTCGCTGATATTTTTCAACTGTCCTTTCAATTGAGTTTATCTTCTAAGCTTCACATATTTTGATTTATTCCACTTTGCAGGATTTATATCGTATTTTTCTTGTGCACGTTTTATCAAATGGTAATGCCTCTTCTTCTTTAATGACAACGGATTTAATTGCAGAAGTACAAAAATATAATAAAATGAACACAAATCCTCAGGATTACAAATCTAGTCCTCAATATAGTCTCTATCTGTTTGAATCGTGACATTTCACCTTTAAATGAAGACATGAATATTCACATCTTAAAGAATTCTTGCTTACTTTCTTCGCCATATACGAGTTGCTCCTTTCGCATCATTAACAATGAGGAACTGCTGTCTTCTCATTGCCTCCTTCACGGGCCCAACAGGTGAATGCCTGAAGGAGTCAGCTTACTATCCTAGGGTGAATTAGGGAAGACTGTCTGGCTATGACTTGTGATTGCTTATCTAGTCTTTAAGATGTGGTGAAGACTTACATTGTAGTGTTGTGAAGTGCATCAATCATTTAAAACTTGTGGCCTAGCTCGAAGAAGTCATTCTGTGAGTTTTGACAATGTGCTCATGTAAAAGTCATTGTGTTGAACCCAGGTTTCATCTGAGACTACTCTGCTTATGACGGTACTCTCCATGTTGGGTATACCCAGGAGCTCTAGGACAGCAACCGCCCTCTGCTTCTTCATGGAGTTCTTCAAAATTCTAGGGAACCAATTTACACAAACCTTTGACAAGAGACTGCACTAAAGCGTAGGCACTACTCTGGATCATTCTTACCGTGTTTACATAAAGTACAACCTATCCATAGATATTTACCAACCTCCTGTGAATAATTGCAACATTTCTTCTTTCCAGAAGCAGAATTCTCATACTTTTCAAATGAAACTAGAACAGGCATTATTATTTGACTGCTCTTCGTGTCATTGCATGCGAATACAATTTGCATTGGCTTTTCTTGTTCTTTCTTTACAATCCACAAAGCTGATGACGATCTGGTTGTAAACAGGCGACATATTGACAGCGAGACTGGAACCAATGTTGAATGAATTGTCGTTATTAACAGATTATCAAAAAGGTCCCTGAATTCAGAAAAGGACCGTCTGTTATTAACGTCATTCCTTTTAACAATCTTTTCGACAACTCACCCGTTTTCCCGCCAAGGAAAGGACATCATAAAAGCAAAATCTTCTTCCTTCATGGTTTTCTGTATTTGTTATTACATGATTCACTTTTTTCTTCCAGCGATAATTTTCATGTACACGGGTCTATTTTGCCCTTTAATCTGGCTCCACTGTTTCAATTTTTCCGTATACTTTTGTTTAGCAACATAAAATTAAATGGTTATTTGCCATGTATGATCACATTCAGAATTGATTTCTACTTCAAAATTCAGGCTGTATTAATGTAACACGAAGAAGAAAGTAATTTAATAATTCACCAATGCCTTGAACTACGTTTGAAGTATAAAATTCAAAAGGTTCTGAAATTATATTTACTGGTCCATTATAAATATTATTATTACTGTCACTATTAAATAAATATTATTATTACTGTTACCACTATTATCATTATTATTATTATTATATCAAATATTTCTGATAGGAAAGTTCATCAAATATATCAAGTATTCTATTCAGCATTCTTGCCAACTTCAACTGTGTGAATCATCTCAACACTTTTTTCCCAATTCCATTTCCGCCAATCTTTGAATTGGAAAAACTTTAATTGATCCAATGATTATCGTTGTTATTTATGTTTTATGTGTAGGGCTTGTATATTCGTAACACATGTCCGGAGATTATAGGTTGATATTAAGTGACAGCAAGTCCCCTCAACTCGCCAGCACTTTTCCACTATCATTTTCGAACCCAGCAACGTCATTCTGAACAGTTTCAGCACTTCATCAAATTTGTACTTCATCTAATCTCATTTCTATTATCGGCACAAACCTAACCTTCGTGTTTCATTTTTTTCTCTGATCACTAGCAAGGTTCTGCTATTTAATCACTTTTTTGCTTTCTTTTGTCTCAACATGCGATTCGCTGGCACAGCCAATTCAACGATCTGTGACGATTCTTTCATTCAAATCCGATTATCTCGTTTGGACGAGATGTTGATCTGAATGACAAAGTTCCAGACCATTCTTGAACAATTTTATTAAAATATTTGCATCAACAAAGATTGTTACTTGTGGAAAATCAATGATAAGTCGTCGTTATATCAACATCATTACTGTTTACCTATTTAACCTATGGAGATATTTTCCATCAAGTGGCTTCATTTTCCATCCAGTTTTGATTTTTTCCAGGCTTGTTATTTTTGCTTTTGATTTCAAAATTTCATTTGTTTTTGTCTCGCCTCTGAGCTGTCCATTTATATTTTGGACATGAATGTCACTTAAATCCATTTCGAATACTTATTTTGCGTCTTCCTTGATTTGGTCATTTTGATTTTGAGTACCAGTTTTAACATCTCGTCAATGGTGTATTGGAAGTATTTATAATTTCCAATAGTCGCCAGCTTCAAGGGCATTTCTAATTTTCATAGTCCTCTGTTACGGTGTTTTTTTTAGGTTTCTCCCTTCGGATAATGAGGGGGTTAATCGTCAATATTTTTCGTATTTTTATATCTATTTATCGAATCTCATTTATTGTGCAATTTATGATGTTAAAGCCGTACATCACCACAGGTAATGCTCATGTATTAATTGCTTCTATTCTATTCCATGCATTTAATCCACTTTTCAAGATAAGCCTTATTCTTCTGTAACATCCTTTTCTGATTTTTTTCGCATTAGCGAATGTTTCATCCCATCTCCTTCATATATTCTAAAATACTTGGAGGTTTCTTTAGGTTGAAGCTTTTTGATTAACGTGTCGTTGTCAAGTGGGATATTTTTGCCGCATAAAAATTTCCCCACCTAAATATTTTGTTAACAGTTAATCGACCCCAAATCTATTTTTATTTCATCCTCAAAATTTTTACCGTTGTGAATAGGCCCTCATCTTTGGCAAACCGATGCAAATCATCAATATAATAACTGATTGATAGTCCTATCGTTAATCGTGTAGCCATACTGTGA
The DNA here is from genome assembly GCA_963932145.1 of Acanthosepion lycidas. Taxonomy (NCBI): domain Eukaryota; kingdom Metazoa; phylum Mollusca; class Cephalopoda; order Sepiida; family Sepiidae; genus Acanthosepion; species Acanthosepion lycidas. The sequence continues at coordinate 32,195,214 of OZ010594.1, read as the reverse complement.
TTTGTTGAGAGTTTTTAATTAAAGAAGATAATGCTATTGAGTAAAGGATAGGGGAAAGCGAATCTCCTTGTAATATTCCACAATTTATACGAACCTCTCCTACTTCAATGATGCAATTTTCGGCGTTTAGACATAGGCTACTTTCCCATAGGCTCATCCTCTAAGAAATAAATTGCATGGCCGGTGATATTTTGTGCATTTCGAAGCACTTTTGTATCTATGAATGTGGAAGACTGCCAAATATTCTTTTTAGTCAATCCATGACACTGAGAGAATTGATGGTGTTTTGGGAAACCTAAAATCATTTTGTTTATCAACACTTAGTCTTTTTATCCATGTGTTACGTTTAAACTCTTTCTGTTCATCAGAAAAAATAGTTTTCATAAAAAATTGCGAGTATTTCCGTTTAGTTATAGAATTTTATATATGGCATTCAAGTTATTAGCCGACAGTTTTTTTGTTTTTTGTTTTTGGGTTTGTTTTTTTTTGCATTCAGTGTTTCATCATTTTTCGGTATTAAAATTTTATTCCATTAACCAACCAAAGGAGCATATTATCGAGATATTTCATAACAAAGTTATGCAAAGTTATTTTTCATGGGATTTAACTAATAATTTGGCACTATATTTGATCCTGATAATTCCCATTGAAAGTTATTTTTTAGTTGTTCTCCTGCTAGATTTCATTCCTGCATTATTTCATTTATGCAAGAGGCTTCGTGATTGTACTCCTTGTTATCAGATCAGATTGTTGACCAATATATTTGGATTTTTTCAACTGTAGACTGAGTTAAGAGAATATATTTTTATGAATGAAACTTCTCCGAGCGCTGGGTTATTTAGATCAAGGATTTCAAAAAACTCTTTAATGTGGTCGTATATCATTACAAAGTGAAGATCTTCATCTGGGTATTTGTAATCGTTGGTTGGCGCCAAAATTAAGCGAGGTGGCTGGCAAAGTCAGTTGTTGTACACTGGTTCAGGGCAGTCCGTATACTATCATTCACTGACCTGACATGTAAACTATATAACAAAACTGATTAACTCCTGACTGAAGTTATTTTGAAGTATTTCTAACTTCTTGCCAATAAAGCTTTTTAGCCACTGACCATAATCACTAAAATTATAATAAAACATTTTTTTGTTTACTACAAAACTTAGTTGGTCGTCTGTCCTTCCCTTTACTTCTCTTTATTCTACTTCTTTTAGTCACACACGGGACACAATGAGGACTCGTTCGGAAAGTGTTTTAACAATTCCTCGTCCCATTTGCACTGTCTAATTGTTTTCGATAAGTAAAATAACTTAATCAAATTTTATATTTCTCTATTTTAAAAACTTGCTATTGTGACCTTTGATGTCATTTCTATTGGAGTTTTCTTTTCTTTAAACAAACCTGGACGAAGCATTTGAATATTTAAAAAATGAATTAGCACAACTTGCTACACATTTTAATTTATATTCAAATACTGATATATAAAAGTGGAAATAAAAAAATAATTCTAGCTGATAAATTAGTTGAAGAAGAAATTTTACTTTCTTATAACTTCAAAGAATTTCCTCAAAATAATTTACATTTACAATTAGAATTTTAAAAATAGTGTTATGTAGTGGTTTCACAGTGGCGGCTTGTATTTGTACTAAGTCGGTCCTAAAATAGGTTCGACGTACGAAACGTTAGGAACTTGATATAATAGGTAATGACGCAGTAATCTAGTTGTGATCACTGATACTTTAATATGCGACTAACGGTCGTCCGACATCGACAGACTGACCCACTCCCTGAGCGACTGCTACTAATACTCCTACTTATTATAGGTGGGAGAGTCTATTAACTATAGAATAGGTGTGTTCCACTATAATATCCCCCTAAAACTTTACTCCGTAGGAGTAAACTGTTTTCTTTATTTATTTTTCATTTTTTACAGAAAATATTAAGAAAAAATAACAATTTTTTTTTTTTTTTTAGCAACATCGTAGCGTATTTCCTATGTTTTTTTTTTATCCACTTTTTTAAATGATCAGTTGCCTTTATTTTTTTTTATTTTTTATCCTGGATCGGCGTACCTCAGGTAAAATTGTTGCAGGCGTTGTTAGATCAAACGTATTGAAAATCACCTTCATCGGCGTTTCTTCCGCGGGACCGTTGTCACCCACATCTGAAAAACTTCGTCTGATCCGGTTACTGCACGTGAATTTTTCGCCTTTCACCAAGTACATCATATAGCCAATCCGCTTTTCTATTTTTTTTTTATATACCTCCATAGTGTTACCAGAAACAACCTTCCGCTTTGAGCTTCTTAAGGATGGAGTCACAGTTTCTGTAGGTTTTTCTTGTGGTTCTATTTTTTCAGCCTCTAGCTTCCCTTTTGTTGATCTTGTGCTTCTTAACGTTTTCTGTGGTGACTTCAGTTGACTTAAATCATTTAATAATACTGCATGTCCTTGGCTGCGGGTAACTCGGTCTCCAGTTTTTCTCGGTGTCGGCTTCATTTTTACTTTCTGGAGCTTGTTTTTCACATATATCGTCGGTGTTACCCATTCAACATTTTTAAATACACCGGTTTTCTCTAATATGTCCAAATTTTTATCTATCTGTTTGAAGCAAACAGCACATTCCTTTTCTTTTTGAATACCGCCTGCGCGTTTTCTTTTGGCTGGAATTTTGCCTCCATCTTGGTACACGTTCCCAAACCTGGAGAAAAAAATCGTAGAAAGTTTCTTTACTAATTTTGGGGTTTCCTAGTTTATAAAATCTACCTTGTAACAGAAAGAATTTATCGGTAGATCCCAAAATTGGAATTCTGTTATCCAATCCGTATCAAGTAAGTTCGTGGTATTTTTTATGACAAATAGTTTAGCTTTTCGCGTTTTTTTATTTAACGTGACGTTTGTAACAAATTCTTCAATAAATTGTATTTTTTCTCCCGTCACTGACCTCGCGATTTTATTTGTTTTCATTAAAGTTGGTTTCCCCAACTTCTTCCACGTATGTAAATTTATGATAGATAGGTCGGAACCAGTGTCGAGTTGCATTTTTATTTTTTTTATTACTTATTTCGACGGTAACAAATTTTCTGGTTATTCCATCGTTCACCTCGTTGGACTTTAATTTTCTTATTTTATTGTCTTTATTTTTTATTTTTTTTTTTTTTTTATTTTTTGACCTGCAGTGCGACCCACTCTTATACAGTTGAAACATTTTTATTCCTAAAATTGCAATATCTGTACCAGTGAAGTCCACCGCAAGCAAAACATGGTTTCGGGAGTTTTTGTTTATTTTTTCCTGGTATTTCACTTTTTGTTTGATAATACGCAATTTTAGAATTCTTTTTGGTAGACTTTCTTTTTTATAGCGTATTTTCCTTACATACGAAACGCCAGACTGTTCTATTTTTTCGAATCTTTCTTTACGCTAACGTATCTTGTGCAGTCTTCTGCCAAACTCTGTATCGTAATCCTTGGTTGTTTTTCCAATTTTGTCAGTACTAATTTTCTCAACTCTGCGTCTCTTTCAGATACCAGCCCTTGGACAAACATTAAGCACTTAAAATTGTCAGCGCTTAACTCTGCTAGCTTGAATTCTTCACAATGATTATTCACATTGGCTGCGTACGTTATATAGTCTTGTTCGTCATCTTTTATCAGATTCAAACATTTCCACCTCTTGTGAAACAAAGATGTCTTTTTACTAAATAATTCACTTAATATATTTACCGCCTCGGTAAATGTCAACTCGCCAGTTTTTTTCGGTAAAATGTAGGTTACCAATTTGTAATGCTTAAAAGAAGTCTAATCTTCTTTCCTTCAGACCACGAATGTCAGTCCTCGTTATACACGTCCGTATATTCTTTATAATACTCTTCAAAAGTTATCTCTTCATCTGGACTGTATGTGAATATTTCAATTGAATTATTTTGTAGATTTTTCTCTTTCCTCTTCTCAGTTATTTTCAGAATTTTGTTTTGAAACTCCTTATGTACCTGTTCCATTTCTCGTTAAAACTGCATCTGTCTATTAAAAGTTTCCTCCTGTAGTTGCATCTGGAATGTTTTCTGTTGCGCTAATATTGTCATCTGTTGTTCCGTCTGGAACTTTAAAAAATCCTGGAATGTATTTTTGCATTCCTCCATCTTCGCAAAAAGTTTACACAATGCTTAAATATTGTAGAGGTTGGTCCTAGGAATTTGCAATTCGTGACCTATTTGAGAAAAACAAAATTTTCTCAATTGAGAATACGACTGATTTTTCTCGTCACTAAGTTGACGACTTTGTCTTTCGAAAAACTTTGCTAATTTTTTTTTCTCTTGTCCTTCGAAAAACTTTGCCAAGTTTTTTTTCCGTATGAGTACGAATTTCGTCACCAAATACTGTGGCGAACGCAATTTTTTTCCCGTATGAGTTTGAATACTCGTACTTTCTTTTTTTGTTATGGCGGGTGAATTTACAGACTGATCAACTCTCTGAGCGACTGCTACTACTACTCCTACTTATTATAGGTGGGAGAGTCTATTAACTATAGAATAGGTGTGTTCCACTATAACAAATAGAAATACAAGAAAGACTAGAATTAGAAAAATTAACAATTTAACAAGAAAAATTGGAATTAGAAATATTAAAAATTGATAATGAAAATAGATTAATACAAAATTCTCGAAATCCCAATTCCCCCTTTTCTGATTTTGAAGCCACAGAAAATATTAGACTGGTTCCTAAATGTTCATTAAATCAGTAGATAAATATTTTCACAATTTGAAAAGGTAGCAGAAAATTTAAAATATCCACACCAAGTTTGACCTACCTTACTACAAATAACAGCTAAAGTATCTTCAGCTATTGAAGATGCATCAAATTATGATACTTTTAAACCAACGTTTTTAAACGCTTATGAACTGGTGCCAGAGGCAGAATAAATAAAATACAGAAATTTAGAAAATATAAAAAATTGATCATCAAACAATTGTGGAAATTGCAAGAAACAAAGTTTTTTTGTTTTTTTTATCAATGGTTAAAGACTAAGAAATTTGACGGTGACTCTAAACAATTGCGCCAATTAATTCTAATAGGGGATTTTAAACAATGCATGACCTATGGTGATAAAAAGATATTAAAAATATAAATGAGGCAGCAGTCCTCTCTGACTCTTGTGCTCTAACACATTTTGATGTAATAGATCAAATTAAAACTATAACAATAAACCACTAGATCAGTCAGTGTTTCAGCGATTCACTCTGCCACATTTTAAACCCCGTACGGGTGTTAGGGTTAGTCCAAAAATAATCGTTTTAATAATTCTGTTGAAGTAGAATAAAAAATTTTATGTGCTTATTGTAAGAAAAAAATAACATTATTTTTTATTGCTTGTTGCTGAAAAAGAAACATGAAGCTGAATCTCAACGCTTTTGCTAGTAAACAAACTAATAAAAAACCTTTTTCCATTTTACAATTTCCTGATAATCAGGATCATAAATCCAGTTCCTTTCCCATGGTGAATTATAAGCTCTGTTTGTCACAGGAATTTATCTATTGATACTCTCTTTTTCTGTGCCATGTCCGTCGCCCCGAGTCTCTTCTTCATCTTTGAGGAAATCGTCCAACATTCGCTGCCGTAAAGGACAGATGTCACGTAACAGTTCAGTATTCTTTTCTTTGTTACCAAAGAAATCCTCCTGTCTTGCAGTACTCTGCCCAGCTTTTGGAATGCGTCCTTGGCCATCCCAATATTTCTACGGATTTCAGTGTCGCACTTACTGACCTCTGTCAAAACGCTTCCCAGATATTTAAACTTCCGCGTCTGCTTGATTCTACCTGCAAATCGCATTTCGGGCTCATCCTTTTTTGCTAACTGTTTTAAACCCATTATTTTTTTTTTCGTTTCAGACCTTCTTGTTAGAAGGTGTGCTACCATAATCGGACAAAACTTTCACTGTCTTACCGACAAGAAGGGAAAACACCTACACATCAAAAAATTCTTCCCTCGTAAAAAAGAAAGCTTAATATCAGCATTGAAAACTTTTCAAAATAATTTCACAGAATAAAATATGACATTTTGAACAATTACAAAGAATAAAATGTTGAACAATGTTAAATAATAAAAGTCATAATTGAAATTTTCCTGATATTGAAATTTATCAGAATGAAGAAGATATAAAGAATTTTAAATTCTAGAAAGTGCACCAACTACAACATTGTCTTTTCCTTTAATGTAATTAATAAGGAAATTGTATTTTTGAAGAAGAAGAATCCATCTTGCAAGTTTTTGATTTTTTGTTCGCCATCTTTTGATGGTTAAGTCAGAGGGTTGTGATTAGTGTATACAAGAATTGGATGAAAATTAACACTGAGATAAACTTGAAAATGTTTGAAGGGTAGACAATAATGCTAAACATTCCTTTTCAATAGTGGAATACTTTTTCTGATGTTTATTTCATTTTTTAAAAATAACACAGTATTTTGACAATTGATAATCATAGTTGACAACACCAATGGAATTTCCACAAATACAGTTAATTATTATTATTATTATTATTATTATTATTATTATTATATAGCAATTATTCCATAGCAATACTGGAAAATTTAAAATCCCGTTAGCGGAAATCGTCATATTTAGAGCAAATGTCAGGAGCCGGTTCTATGTTTACGAAAATAAATTCTTGAATTAAAGTACTCCAAAACTCAGAATTTGGGTGCAGTTCTCAACAAATAAGATTTGTATGCAGCATTCCACACAAAAAAATAATTTCTTCATCATCCCAAGACATACGGTATGGTGGGAGGACAACAGGAAACACTTCAGATAGGAACTCAGCATACGAATATCTTATTACTGCTCAGTAACTGAAATAGCCACTTCAGAGAAATTATTGATTTTTAACTAATTATCTTCAATGGCCAACAATGTGATGGGGACTAAATTTACCAAAGCGAAAATATTTACCATTTTGGTTAGAAGGATAGATCATCAGACTAGAGGCCGTCAGGTTTGATTTTCCATTTCGTATTTAGGAAGGAGACGCTCGTGAGTTGAAACCTAACTAAAATTACATTAATACTGTCTTCAGTTTCGTCCTACATCCTAATAAGTTTGACTTTAATTTTGACTGAAAAAAGCAGTTTTAATTAAAATAAAAAGGTGTTTATAAAGTTGCATGTCATAAAAGTGCATTAATCTTCTACAATAAATGTACGTCCAGAATCATACAATATATCTCCTTTATGAACAAAATTGAGAATGATGCAATGTATGATAAGTAGAATAATAACAAATTAACAAATATAGCAATAAGAGAATTCTTATTACTACATTACTTTTATTACTGAGAAGTAAAAACAAGAACACAATCTACTTCCATACCTGATGATGTCTGTAGGAACAGACGAAAGCTTGTAAAATTAAAAAGACCTTATGCAACTGGAATTTATAAACGGGGATCATATCATTCATATAGAGGTTCGGGGTTGATGTATCTTATTTAGATTGTTTGCGACGAAGTATTCTCGCCATTTAAATCATTAACCTCTATATTTGTTTTTTGTATGAATGATTCATGAATATATATATATATATATATATATATATATATATATATATATATATATATATATATGCAAGGGATACAACTAGAATATTTATTTAGAGTAACTTTATTGGTTTCGCAGTTCTACGGTTTTCAAAAGTTAAATTGAAATGGAGAGACGTGTATCTGTGTCATGATCAGTTCCGCGTAATTTTATATATATATATATATATATATATATATATATATAGAGAGAGAGAGAGAGAGAGAGAGAGAAACAGACAGAGAGAGAGGGGGAGAGAGAGTTATAATTTTATTGTAAGTGTAATAGAAACAGATATAATTAATTAAAATCTCCAACAAAGTTTCTACTGAAAAGACCTACTAACAAAAGATGACACTCATAATTGGAGAAATAAATATAAACGAATTGTCGAAAGGTACATATTGTTCTCAGTGCATGCTTTACAAAACAAATGGAAACGTAGTGCATTTTCAAATCATTTGGAAACCCACGATGAAATATTAAATATTTTCCCGAAAAATCAGGATTTATTATTGTTATATAAACATATCTTCTTAAAATAATTTAATCTTTTTGTCTGTGATCGACCAAAATTTCTCCTTGTAAACAACTTTTTCCGCTGGACTAAAACGATTTGTGTCTGAATTAGAGAATTTCAAAAACTTTTCCATCGATTTGATTGATTTGATTTATTGGTGTGTATTAAATATATTTGAGTTCTGCTGGTCGAGTTCTCCTCGTGCATTGCATTGTGAAACATCAGCATCAACAACTGATAGTCATTCACTTCAAAGGACATGTCGCCACTCTTAAAACGATGAAAACAGTTTTGACGGGTATAGTTTTCCTTTCCCTTTCCGAATTAGCTAGCTTCGTCGGATCTGAATCATAGCTGAAAAATTATCGGGTGTCAAATGTTATGTGATAATATTTGAAACCAGATATATATTTAGTGTTTGTCATAAATAACTCTCTACGACTTCGTCATTTGAGAAGTTAACAGGATTTAATACTTTCTAGGGGAAAGCTTTGTAAACGTGACTGCTATTTTAAGAGATATTAATTAACAACGGGGATTAATATTTTTCAACACATTTGCTTGAGATAATGTTAATTTAGCTCCAGGCATGAACTTTAAAATCTCAAAATTTGGTTTAATCTTATTGCCCTTTCTTTCAACTCTAAAACAGAAATAAAAATGATTTTGACATAATTACATACAATATATTCTAAAGGGTGTTCCAAAATTATATTCAAACTGCATTTCTTAAATTATCCTCTAGTTGACTGCATGTACTGTCCCAAATTTTAATAACGCAACTGTATTCAACGTTAAGTAGTTCCTCATTGCAATAAACGACTGGCAGCTATTTTGATGGTAATGCGTCTTTTCTACTGTTCCAAACTATATGTAACATGAGCTGTAAACTATTTTTGGCAATGAGGAGAAGGCGTAAATTGTTTAAATGCTTTATGAGGAAAAAGCTGCAGCTAAAATTGTTAAAACTCATGCAAGAGACGATCAAGAAATTCGTCTCGAACCCAGCTGCATGCAGTGCAATGACGGCAAAGCGAAGAAGCGTGACTGTTTGTCATTTACTTGATGAATGAAAACCCGTTTGAAGGTAGAGCTGCTTAACCACCCACTTAAGAGTAGTAAAGAGTTATTTTCTGTCATTGTGGCTCCAAATGTACCTAAAACACTTATGAACTTGCACCAAAGCCTCGTAAGTCGAATCACCCCACTAAACCTATTTCCTGTGACAAAATGTATTTAAAATTAGATTTTTATTGTGTTATTTACCGACGAATGTCTGGTGATGCTAAGAGGATGGCACCGGAAAAACGACTATAAGCCTCTTCGACTGAGGCGTCAACAAGTAGGCAAAATTTGTGCTTTTGACAGGGATTACTGTCAATCTAATTGTTTGCTCCTGGGCACTTGCTGATAGTGTCAAAAGGAACTCACCTGTCAACTTTGAGTTCCTCAGTATCGACATTCAACCATGGCTAAAAATCACACTGGCATTCAAATGGAAAATGGTATTTATGCAACTTAGTTACAGTATGCTTTAAAAAATTACCGACTTATGGTTTGACCAGTCTGTTTACTGGATCATGGTCAAAAAACATCTCTATGAGAGCGGCAAATAATTTTCATCCAAAGATTAACTTTGCGAAACAATATCAACTGTTTGAGAAGCCGTCAATCCTGAAGACATTTTCAATTTGACGTTTTCTGGGGACACTAGGCTGCTTGAAGACATCAGAAAACTAGAAATTATATCAGCAAATAATATTGATTTTATACCGTTGACCAAACTTGAAATATTTTTTTTGTTTCGTCATTCATTTGAATAAATCATTGTTGCGTTTGATCATTTTCTTTTATCGCTTCAAAGTGATTCGTTATTTGAAATAACATATAAATATAAATTGAAACATTTTAAATATTATTTTGTATATTTCAGCATAAATGAAATCATAGATTTTGTGATACTCCACATAAACGTACGTCCCATATTTAACCGAAATTTGAAATTAGTTTCATAATTATTATCATTTTACTGATTTACATGTAATGGTGAAATGCAGTGTATAACACTACTATTTGGTACGTAGGCTGTGGACCACACATTGACCACGAAGCAATTTCGTGCAGCTCGAGATCAAGAAATGATATCCTTGATTAAAATAATATGCACTGATTAAAAATAATTATTCTGTGTAACTAGTTTTCTTTTAGCGATGGCTGCACTGAACCATCGATAACTAGCAGGACGAATCTGAAATTTTATTTTTATTTTATAAGATATTTTTTCATTATCCTTTTTGTGGAGTTCTAATCTTTTACGTGCAGTTTTCTAATCTACTTTAATAGAATATTTCAGAAATGTGCAGCTTTAATTGTCTACTGTTCTCTTGTAATTCATCTAAAGAAAATAAAGTCACTTCTTTGATTCCGAATAAAGATGCGCATTTTAAAATTATAAAATATTTTTAAAATGTATTTAATTAAGTAGTTTTTTATTAAGCTATTTTATAAATAAATTCTTAAAATTATACATTTTAGTTGAAATTCTTCTAAATTACGTTATTTATCTTACCTGTTTTATTTTTCATGCTGTTCTAACTTTCGATAAGTTATTATAGTTTCCTAAATCAACTTTTTTCAGTTATTTACATCTTTTTCAAATAATTATTTGTTTTTGATTTCCCTATTTTTTATTTAAAACAATATTGCAAATTTTTATAGATTACATTTTTCTTTACTGATTTGCAAACTATATATATTTATTCTCGCAAGCTCTCAAAAGATACGACTATCTTTGTGTGTGTTTGTGTGTGTGTGTTTGTGTGTGCACGCGTGTGTGAATGTATGAGGTTTCTCTATGAGAGCTACTGGAACGATGTAACACAGTAGTAATTGTCACATGGTCGCATCATCAACGACTAAACCGCTTCCGCAAACAGGTACTCAGCAGTGTTAATTACAAGACCTGTCGAAGAGAGAACTAACCTTTACACGCTCCATAGCTATACATCTAGTGTGATGATGACGAGGCATCACTGGATGGAGGGCTTCATAGAATCCTATGCCACGTGTCTGTGACCAAGCCGAACCTTCAAGTTTGATGATATGACATTTACCAGTTCCGAATCATCTCTCAAGTTTTCCCTTTTTTATTTTTTTATTTTTTCTACCTTTTCTTTCTTTTTCTTTTCCTCTATTTTCTTTGTTAATTTCCTCTGTTCCTCTTTGAAGATACTACTTCACTTCCCACATCCGCTGGAAAAAGGTCAACTGGTCTAATCTCAACCACCACTGTTTCATCTTCTATGTTACCCACTCACCTATATCTCATTAGATAGACATATCTCCTTTTCTCTTTATTTTCTTTTCCCTTCTCCCGTTTTGAATATACATTTTAAAGCATAATTTATGTTTAAATA
>OZ010594.1:32083716-32178716 GCA_963932145.1 Acanthosepion lycidas | reverse complement strand
GTTCAGTATGTCTCTTCCATTGGATGAATAGGGAGCCCGTTCGTCAGGAGGAAACCTACCTGGGGTCGAAAATCTGCCATGTGAACAAACTCCTACACAAATATTGAACCTTCAGGTCCTCACAATCGGGATAATGCCAACTATGATCCTGCAAATTCTCCAACTAGACCCACAACCATTCATTTAAAGGAAGAAAGGGTAAAATGATCTCGTGAGGACTACAAAATAATTATAACTGCATTCTATGAAGCGTTGCACAAACCTCAGATAAACATCAGTTGCCAAACATATGACATTTGTCGAGAAAAGATTGGACAAGCAATTGTACATTGACGAAAATAAATTAGCCAGTGTAAGAATATACAAAATAAGAGAACTTCAAGCAGAATAGGTGAATCAACAGAAGATGAAAGGAACCAGAAATGGACATAAAAAATACTAACATCAGACAAAGCACAGATCATAATGAAGAAACTTAGATACACACCAATCATTATGAAGATCATGCTTAATGTTTAGAAAACTTGGAAGGGCGTGATCTTAGTCACCCACAAGTAATAAAATGAATCCAAAACACATTGACCGAATTATTTTGCGGAAAACAAGAATAGTATACAAGAAGTCGAGGAAGAAATTGAGGCATATAATTCAGACAAAAAAAAACATTAAAACCAACAAAGCAGAACTCCCAAATGATTAAACTCTACATTTCAGCACTCAAATTAATTCTTGAAGTAAACAAACATATAAGTCTCAGCGTAGCAATTTATGCATTAGCAATAGCAGCAACTAAAAAATTAAAGATCAACGTAAAAAAGGTAATCTTACAAATATGAAGATTCCCCTTGGAAAAAAAAAATAGAGAAAGAAATTGAACTTAGAAGTGAATTATCAGTACTCGATGAACTGACAAGAGGAAACAAAAGGACTAGAAAAGGCAGAAGAGTCAAACGAAAATACAAAATCAGGAATGAAAAGTCCTATGAGCTAAAAGAAAATAAAGTAAACAATACAACTGAATACTCAAAGTATCAGACGCTATGAAAAAGATTAAGATCTTTCAAACCGATGAGAAGAAAGAGAAACAGGCAAACAAAATTTGAAGTGAAAAAAAACAACAATGGAAGAGGTAATACAGTTCTGGGAAAAATATGAACTTGCCCTAAAGAACATAACAAAGAAGCAGCTTGGATTATGCAAAGGGTAAAATGGATGAAAAATAAACCGGAACAAACATCAATGAAGAGAATATTGAATGTGTACTGAAAAAGCACACAACTAGAAATTTCCAGGAATAGATAAAATTCCTAACTTTTGGCTCTATTATCAGAATACAGCAGACAAAAAATTAGCCAAAGAAATTCAAGAAATGGCCAATGATTCTACTAAAACCCCGGCATGGGAAACCAAAGGAATTACTTTCCTTCTACCTAAGAATGGTGACACAAATGTCCAAAAAAAAAAAAAAAAAAAAAGAATACAGTCCAATTACATTCCATCCCACTACTTACAAAATGCTGACATATCTTCTGACAAAACAGATATATTCCTTCTTAGAAAAAATGGCATACTACCTCTTCAACAAAAAGGATGCAAACATGGTTCTTTCGGATATAGTGACCAATTATTAATATGATGATCTTGGAAAACTTCTTCAATACAAAGAAAAATTTCAGTACTCCCTGGATAGATTAAGTCATTCGATAGTGTACCCCATTCCTGGATCTTAGAGTTTTTAAATATATACAAGCATAAGGTTCTAAGAAGGTTCTAAGCATAACATGCACCATCCAAATGCTGATGCAGACCCTCTATACAAACCCCGTAAAGAAGGTGAAAGAGGTCTTATTCAGCTAGAATTGTCATACAAGACAACAACAATTGGCTTACTTAGGGAAAGTAACAATGAACTGGATGATGCAATTAATCAAACAACACGAAAATAGAAAGAAAAAAGGTTGTAAATACAAACGAGATTTACTTTTAGTAGATTCTGTATAACAGAAAAAAAGAAACTAATAACTAACTGTTACAGCAAAATATATGAAAAAGTAAGCCAAGAATAAAACTCTTGAACAAATGAAACACCGCTGACAAGACAAACCTCTGCGTGGCCAATATCCATAACGTGCTATTAAAGCCGATGTTGATAAAGTTAACACTCATCGATGGTTACGAATATCTGGATTAAATGCTGAAACGGAAGGCAGCGCAAGACCAAAGTCTTTTTCACTTGGAACTTTCATACAAATATCATACATAATAGTGTAAATCCAAAATGCATGTTCTGTGACAAATATCAGAAAACCATAGACCATCTAATCTCAGGATGTTCTGTACTTAAGCTAAATGAATATAATTATCGCCATGATAGTGTGGGGCAATATTTACACTGGACAATGTGCAGACATTTTGGAAAAGATGTTAATAAACACTGGTATGAACATCATCTAGCACCGGTTACAGAAATAGAAGATATCACAATTCTATGGGATTACACCATCTTTACAGAAAGGAAGATTGAAACAAATAGGCCGAAAAAGAAAACACTTACCTACTAATTGATATGGCTTACCCAGCGGACTCTAACATAGCAACTAAGGAATTCGAAAAACTATCAAATTGAGAATAAGAATAGTACCAGTCATATGATACAGATAGTACCTCTTCGTGGATAACTTAATGAACAAACTCATCATGCCCACGCTCACAATAAATAAAATCACATATTTCTATCATAGAAAGGCCAAGACCGACTTTGCATTTCCCAACTCCCATCGATAGTGGAAATAATCGATTTTTTCATCCCTCTACAGCAGTTTTCATGTAGTTTGCGGCCATTTTCTACTGGCCAGAGTGAGAGCCTATAGCTGGCTGCCACGAATAGGCAGGAAGATTCTATTGGCCAGCGTGAGAGGCAACAGCTGACTGACACGAATGTTAACTAGCATACTAGCATGCAAAAAGAATGGATAGCTGCATTCGTCACAAGTGGGAAAAATTTAAATCTGCATGGTAGTTTACTCCAATTGGCTCATTCGCTTGCTTAAACTCAACGTTGATTCTCATTCCACAGAACTGGGTTGGATGTGAAAAAGTATTTGATGTTAACATTCTTTTTTCATTCGGTTTTTCCAGTTACGAGTCCTTTTTTTTAAAGCTGATCGTTTTGTGCTCATTTTGTTTAGTTATTTTTTCGTAACAGATTTAATTTTTAGTATAGAGCTTAGAAAAAATTCGCAGTGAGAGAATGGCAAGAAGTAAGGCATGTAGCAACATCAGCACGGCAAAGGACACTCCTTTAAAGGCAAAAATATTTTAAGTCAAGTGATAGCGATTGCTGTATGAGTGGTACAATTTTTGAATCAAGCACGGGCAACGCCGGGTCATGCTACTAGTATATATATATATATATATATATATATATATATATGACAATAGGAAAACTGTAATAGTTGCCGACGCGTTTCGTCCAATGTGTCGGCAACTATTACAGTTTTCCTATTGTTATTTATATTTATAAATATTGTCTTTTCTACAAGTTAACTCTGGGAAATTTTCAAACACACACACACACATATATATATATATTACGTAAAGCCTATGTTTTCACAGTAAAACTGCTATTAACATTTTCTGTATATAGTTACTTGACAAATATATCGTATCAGTTTCACTTTATATTTACCGCTATCAAAATATTGATAATGGTAACTTTTTTCATGGTATCAGGATGTATTATACCAATAAATTCATTGCAGCATAATTTTTTTTATTTATCAATACATCCAAAATAGATCGCCCACAATATCCCATATATCTGAATAAATCATTTTATTTTACATATTAGTTTTGCTTGTTGATATTCTATAAACCACATTAGTCTCTGAACTATTCATTTTTCTAACTTTCTACTATTTCCAGTTTAACATTACTTCTGGTGGTTTTTATAACTTTCCAGAAAATTTCTTTGTTTGAATATAATTGTCCATTGCCAGATACATCCTTTTAATGCTGGTTCAAATTTTCTTTATTGGATTAATATCTCGGGAAGATGGGAAGAGAGCATTCGCAAAATAGTCATATTGAAAAATATGAAGAATACGAGATGTATAAATATATTCTTTAGCATCTAACTTCTTGTTGGCAACCTATATCACTCTAAGACTATACTGTCCAAGTAATAATCTCTTTTTATTGGCACTATCATCATCTGCAAAAGGATCCTTTATTTTAACTGCTTACATTTACTCTCAAACCTTAACTTTACTTCCTCCTGCTGTCTTCTAATTCGTGTTGTTTGACTATTCCATGAAGGACACATCTTATAACTCAGCCATGACATCTATTCAATGTTACCCTATATGTATCACTAAAAATACTGCTAAGAAATCAATATTCATGTAGTTCTTTGCCCAAGTTTACACGTTTCTCTTCGCGGTGTCTGCTTAACGGTGGTAACTTTGCTGCTTCCATGTCTTTAGCCAATGTTCGTAATATTCTGGATAATTTTTCTCAAGTTACATTTGCAACACCAGCTTCTTGAACTATTTTCTTGTTAGTCAATACACTCTTCTTTCTGATTATAATTTAACAAATCTCAAAGCACTTAATTCAAAGTAAATTCTTCTAGCCAGCGTTTTTCTTGTTCTAATTTGGCCAAAATTTTCAATTTCTTTTTTAGGTGTTCTTTAATTTCTTTTCAACTTTTTCAAAATTTCCAAAGTCGTGTTTCTATCACTAAATAACTTTACAATATATTGGTTCTTTTTAAAATTATATCTTTCATGTGCTCAATGGAATATATCTTAAAAGACAAAATATATCTTGAAATGACAAATATCAAATAACCATTCTATTATATATGAACTTACAATATGAATACGCCACTTAGAGTTTCTGTAGATACGTATAATAAAAATAAACATTATAAACTAAAATTCACATGGTATTATTTATCATATAAATATAATTTGAAAAATTTACCAATATCGATTATTTAATGACAATTTTATTATAAAATCACTGACATGAATAATAAAACCTAATACACGCACACATAGACATTACGAAAAACGTGCTTAGTAATGAAAGAGACAAATATTTTCACTCTCGATGAATTACAACATCACAACAATCACGAACATCTGACTAGAAAATTTCATATCACAACAAAATCAAAGTCCTTTTAATCCGATGCGGCAAAAGAGCCAACCATATTTCTTAATCCATATTTTTAAAAAAACACATAACTTTATAAAAATTCAAAAACAACAACAACGATAATAATAATAATAATAATAATAATAATAATAATAATAATAATCAATAAAAACAAATAAATCATCAAATAGTAAAATGAGAGGTAAATGTAAGTGATTGCCGCGAACTGATGGAAAAGGATTACAAAAATACAGGTGGCTGGACGGGGATTGAGATTACCTGGTAAATGCTCAAATGACCTGGGATCAATTACGCAAAAACTGTCCTTGAGAATGAGGAAAATTAAAAAAATTTGAGTTTTAGATGGACTACCCTGACCTGTCCAGGAGAGCAGAATTAAAACAAAGAAACTATTCCAAAAAATAGATATTTGTTATCAGTAAACACAAGAGAGTGACAGTGACAGTGACAGGGAAATGAGCTATTTCCCCAAAACAACAATTAAATATCATCCAATTGACAGACGGGTAATGTTCTCATTGGCACAAAGATTATAAGATTTAGAAAACCTAGAAAAGATTAAAAAAACTTAAGTCAGTACACTGTTAAAAGAATGAAAATTAGAAAAATAACAGGCTCAAAGGAAATTGTAGAAGATGAGCTTGAAATTTGTATATTCCTTGACATACTGGTAAATGTTATTAAATGACTGGGAGTACGATGAAACTGTAGCGAAAGAAAAAGCATACAATGCACACAATAGTAAACGCTGGAGAAATCTGTTATCACTTTTGCAAGAATCTTTTTCTGATATTGATGAAAACATAAAACAACAACGGATAATAAAGGAAAGATAAGCAAAAGTTTTGTCCATTTAACCTTGTCACCTGAAAAATAATCAACTTTGAGCGTTTCTTTCACAGAGTTCGCTGGGTAGAAAGGATAATATAAATCCGGGCACTGTAATTAGATAAAGGAAAAATGATAATGAAAAAATAAGTGACTGAAATATTTTGTTCGTTTTCATCTACATGTCTATCGCATTTGCTTAAATCAATGTAATGATGATTTGATGTATTTTTGTAAGAAGCAGGTTTCCCAAACTGAACTATTTAGCGTTAATATTTTTTTCAAATGTCGCTACTTATTACTTATTTGGGAGTTGCCTTTAAAATAAGATCTGTGCTTCTGTATGTGACCCAGTTTACTGCTTGTAGCCCAGTCTGTTTATCCTGCTGAGAAGGTATAGGTGATTCTGTC
Source organism: Acanthosepion lycidas (assembly GCA_963932145.1). Lineage (NCBI taxonomy): Eukaryota > Metazoa > Mollusca > Cephalopoda > Sepiida > Sepiidae > Acanthosepion > Acanthosepion lycidas. The sequence continues at coordinate 32,172,293 of OZ010594.1, read as the reverse complement.
ATGAGACATGTCTATTTATAAATAAATGGCCATCGATATATTGAGATCATAGCTTATGATGACGTAAAAATGTGTCTAACTAGAATTTATACTGGAAATGGCTTGCTTATATTCAGTCTTCTTCAAAATCATACTTCAACTATTCTTTTTCATTATTGTTCGCTATATCATATCTACATAGGATACTATTTTGTAAGCAGCTACATAGGCTGACATCATTTCATCAATTCACTTGCAGCTGGCTATGCAGTTAACTATCGTCATTATACACATAAACTACACATACACGTTCTCTCTCCCCTTCACGCTCTCTCTCTCTCTCTCTCTCTCTCTCATTCTCGTGCAGGCAGACAGGTCACGCAGTCCATACCAAGCTAATAAGTAAATAACCTGAAAAATATTTGCACAACATCTTTTTACGAAATAAACTTCATCAATTATTTAATAAATGCTGAAAATCTAATTGAAATCGTATAAGTATCTGATTTTTTGAAGATGTTTTCCAAATCTGGGTGTCGCTTTAAATATTTTAAAAGTGAGAACTCGATTGTGAAGAGATTGTACCTGACGCGAAGGTATATATTGTAAAATATGCAACCTCTACATTTCTTTACTTACGGTTAATAGATGCAATTATAATTATTATCTTACTATTTTAGTTCCTTCCTTCTCTGTTGATCCTGTCTGAAAGTGCTAGGGCACTGTAATTAGATAAAGGAAATACCAGTTAATTGGGCCCCGTGTAAAACAGTATTTACAGAGATTAACATCTCAAATAGATTAAAATGTTCATTTTTTCCGATTAAATTTATTTTATTTATTTTCCGTCTGGTCTCCTCCCAATTTTCCATTTAGTTACAAATTCAAAGAAATGTACAGATATTATTAAATAGCATCATATTATATTATTCTGGTACTGATATAATGTTGCTTCTTGCATTGGTCAATACAAGAATTTGCTTATGCGCGATGTTACCGATTGGTATTACGCGTAAAATGTTAAGCGCAATTTATAAATTAGTGTTATCAGTATTTAAAATTTTATTTGCATTTTGAAAACTCAGTATCGTAAGATTAATATATGAATAGTGACATTGATTATATATACTTCAGGAAGTTGCAGATTAAATAAATTTTCAATCGTATTTTTCAAATTTCTATAATAAGAATTTTACTATGTTATTTATGATATATATATATATATATATATATATATATATATATATATATATATATATATAATTTTTTTTTTTTTTTTGTAGCAAAGTGTGTGAAGCTACCGAAGTCCGTCTGAATATGAGGGTAGGACTTCACACAGGACGCGTGTTGTGTGGAGTTCTTGGAATGAAAAAATGGCAGTATGACGTCTGGAGCAATGACGTCACTTTGGCTAATCAGATGGAGGCTGGTGGTCTTCCTGGGTAAGTAAAAATCGAACTACCTACCAAACTCTGTATTTATCAATGAACGCATTTTATATTTATTTTATATGTATAAGTTATTTATGACATTTTCATTCTATCTTAAGAAAATGTATTTAATCTGTATTTTTTATTTGGACAAAACATTAACAGAACAATTCGTGTAAATAGTCAGGATTTTGTCTCGCTATCAGAGAGAGAGAGAGATGAGGGAGATGAACAAAAGAAAAAGAGAGACAAATAGATATGAGTAAGATAAAAAAAATAAGTATACGCACATATATTTGCACGTACATATATATATATATATATATATATATATATATATATATATATATATATATATATATATTTCTCGGTGCTCAATGTTATATAACAGAGCTATTAAGTATATATTAGTGAATATACACAATATCCGAAAACACAATCTTTAGGTGCAAAATACGCACTGAACGTTAAGCGTGATGAAATTCGCGTTCTTGTGGTGTTGATTTAAAATTGTGTGTTCATTTTATTATTGTTGCCTATAATATTTAAATTAATTATGTATAATTTATATCGTTCAAATTCTTAAGTTCAAAAGCCAAAAAACTAATATATATATATAACACCCCTATACATCAACGTCCACTCTAACCACCCTAAACCGGTGATAGATCACATTCCCAAAACTGTGAATACGAGAATAAATAGGCTATCTACTAGCCAAAAAATCTTTAACGATAATAAATTTATATACAATCAGGCCCTCAAAAATAGTGGTTTTGGACAAGAATTAAACTTTAACAGAGAATTTGTAAATCAGAATAATAAAAGAACTAAAAACAGAAAGAGGAAGTTAATATGGTTTAATCCACCATAATGCAGGCTCTCTAACATTGATATAGGAAGTTTCTTTCTATAATTAATTGATAAACACTTTCATAGTAAACATCCACTACGTAAAATTTTCAATAGGAAGACACTGAAAATTAGTTACTCATGCGTTAGAAATATGGAGAAAATCATATTTTCCCATAATTGTAGAATACTTAGAAACTACCATAGTAATGAAACTCAATCTAGTAACCCTACCTGCAACTGTAGGAATAAAGATCATTGTCCAATCGGAGATAAATGTAAGTATGAAAATGTAGCATACGAGGCAACAATCTTCCCCGAGGAAAATATAAACTAGAAAAAAAGATATTTAGGTATATCCGCCGGTGATTGGAAGCAGCGTCTATACAACCATAAACGCTCTTTTAGATATAGATACCTCAGAAATCAAACTTCCTTATCCAAACACTACTGGGATTTTAAAATGGAGATACTTATCAAGAGCTAGAACCCCTACTAACTTCCGCGATCGGTGTGATCTGTGCATGGCGGAAAAACATTTTATTATTAAAGATAAGAATCAAGATGAGTTGCTAAATCTTCGTAATGAGATATTTTCTAAATGTAGACATAAGAAACGATTCTAAACATAAACACCGTTTTATAACATGTTGTCACTTATGTCAGTTCCATCTTGGTTCAATAACATCGGGCATGACATTTTAATGGAATGACTATTATGTTTATCCATTATGTTTATCTATATATATCATTGTGTATGTTTATGTGATGCGCTATAAATTTAAATTTTTTTTGAGACAAAATGTTTTAAATTTTACTTTTTTAAATTTTACATTTTGATTTATATGTATATGTATATGTGCGTACTTGTGTGTGTGTATGTGTATATTTGTATATATGTAGAAGTGTATATATGTATATGTATGTGTATGTATGTATATATATATGTATATGTATGCTATATATGTATATATATGTATGCGTATATGGATGTATATATATGTAGGTAGATGTGTTTATATGTGTGTGTGTATGTTTTGCTATGTATGTGTTCATATATATCTGTATATGAGTGTATACGTATGTATGTATGTATAGTTAACGGATAGATATAGGGATACATTGTTTATTTGTTTAGATGGGTGTATGTAATTGTATGGCGATGTAAGGTATTATGTATACATGTTTATGTGCACGTATGTGTATGTCCGTATGTATATATGTGTGTAAATGTATATATATGTAGGAGTGGATGTGTATGGATGTATCTGTATATGTATGTATGTGTGTGTATTTATGTATATATATGTATACATATATGTATGTGTATGTATGTGTATATATATATATATGTATATGTATATGAATATATATATATGTATATGTGTACGTGTGTATATGTGTGTATGTGTGTACACGCCTATATGTATGTACGTGTATATGTTATTGTGTATGTGTGTATACGCATGTGTTTTTGAACACAGAATTATAGGTCGTTGCTAGATTAGATAATCGTTATATTTATTTTTTATATGTTTATATTTGATTTGTAACCTGTAGTCGATATTAATTTTGTCAAAGTTTCTTAAATTACACAGCGGCCCTTTTAGTAAATGATCTTCAGTTTTAGTTCCCAATCACCCCTTTTTCTTTTCTTTTCTTTTTTTTCTCCCTCTTCTTCTGATTTTTAAGATTAGATCGTCTATTGTGTGTGTATGTCACCACAAAATGTATACTTTCCAGTTACAACTTTAATGTATTAGACATCCGAAAGCATTCATATTTCTCTCACTTAAACCGTCTTTGACTCCCCTCTCTAAAACTTCTCTCTGTTAAATTTTAATCCTCCACCTTCTCTCATCTGTTACCCTCTCTATCGCTCTAACATTCGTCCCACACTCTCATACTTACACTCCCTCTAAATTTTATTTTTATTTCCTGGGTTGTTTTTTTCTTTTTGAATTTGTAAGACTGATGAATTAGGCTGTATTTACGATTCCAATGGAATAAATTATGACCATGGAATATTAGTGTTTAAGCCTTTTTATTATATCCTTAATCTGTCCTGGACATTGAGTTCTACCTGGATTCTATCCTCTGGGAATTTTTTTATACAAAATATATATGTATGTGTATGTATGCATGCATATATTTATATATTTTGCATATATATGTGTATATTTACCACTAATATTCTTACATATATATATATATATATATATATATATATATATATATATATATATATATATATATATATTAAATAATTTTTTAAATAGATTTTACTGAAAATGTATCAAGGGGATAACTCCCTTTTTGCATAAAAAACGTCAGTTATAATAGAAATATTTAAATATTTGGTGCTTATTATTAAAGGAATGTCTTATAGAATAAACATATCTCTCACGATGTTAACACAATTATAAATCAACACTATATATCTAATGCATTTTGGACCTACCCTAATACTTAGGTAGAATTACATATAGTCACGTCATGAATTAATCGAGTACGATCTACAATAAGGAATTATATATGTGCATAGATATATAAAATGATATTAATGATGGGTTATTATATTAATATTCGTAACTTCTATTTAATAACTATATATATATATATATATATATATATATATATATATATATATATATATATATATATATATATAGTTTTCTCTATAAACATATTTAATGTGTTTCCTTTCGTTTTTATCAGCATGACATGGGTGCGTGACTTCCAGGGAATGATTTCTTACACCGTTCACGAATATTATTCAGTTCAATAGAAAAAAAATAATCTTTGATGTCTCTAGAAAAGTCTACGTATCAATTATCTGTATAAACCTTTCTGTAGTTTATTTTGATTTATTTGTCTTTTGTCATTTTTCATTCATAGCTACGCATAAATACTTTAATTTTTTAAGTGCTTTTATATAACCTGATTCTTCAAGCATTTTGTAAACTCTTCCTTCTTTATCGATTGTTCGTTCATTTATTTCTGTTTTTGAATGTTCATTGTTGCAGTTATTCATTATTTTGTTCAATTCAAATAAAATTAGCCTACTTATGAATTATTTGAAACTGTTTCTTTTTAATAAATAATTCCAATCTAAAATGCTAATATCTTTACTAAGCCTATGTGAAGCCCATTTGAAAGCAAACATTAGTTTTTCAAGTAAACACCGAGAACGTGATGCTGTTGCATTGCTATTTAAATTTGATTTTTATTAAGGTCTGGAAGCTATCATGAAATCGATCTTTTCAGCTTTTGATATATTTCAGAATGTTAATTCAAAAGAAAGACAAAATCTCCTTATCAGCAAGTTCATTTTTCATTACAAGAGCGTAACCAGTCTGACCTTTCTTGAGTGTTTTTGATATTCATCTTCTACGGCACATTCAGTTAAATATGTGTAAATGCTTTTAGCAATGTAAAATGAATTTATATAGACAATCTTTTCTACAAAATAGAAACGTTAGTAAATCGAAAAAAACTAGAAAAAATGTAAAGCTGTTTTATTGTTTTTAGTTTCTCGTTCTGGTCTATGTTTGAAAGTGATTTTTCATGGTTACTTTTTTTTACCGGGATATTCTGAAGAAAACTAAAGAACAAAAAGAATCTGGAATCAGGATTTTCTTAAATGGCGATCTCCGAGATTAATTTTGTGTCAGAAAGTGTGAATGAGCGAAATTGTCGAAAACATTTTCTGGAAATTCATTTACTGATCATAGAGTAAAGTAACAAGCATGGCATGAAAATCGCGGCAATAAATAAAAAAAATAGCCACATTTTAAAAATTTAAATGGAAGTAGTGAAGGTTTCTTTTTGTTAATTTGCCATTTCTTCCAGAAATGCTATTCCAAGATTCTAACCAGTCACAGAATACAGAGAGAAATCTAAAATTTTCTTCATTCATTCTAAGTGGATTGCAGTATTTATTTCTAAGCCGACAACCTTTATATGGCGTTTTAACATTCATTATTGTCCACCAAATATAAAATATGTTTATATATTCAGCCACTTCTGCAAAATTAGGCAAATATTTCTGTTTTCCTAAGGTCAATAATCCTTCAATAGTGTATTCATTAAAAATTTGCAGAACTAAATTAGCATTTTGCCTTTCAATATTAGTAGAAGAAAGTGCCTTTGAGGTTAATTTATCACAATATTTCAAAACTTGACTGAGATTCTAAGGTATGAAGTTTCTGTAAGGTAGAAAATGGGACACTTTGGATACTATCTAATTAATGATTTCCATTATGACAAAATTTGGGGAACAGCATGCATTTATTTGCATCTTTTTGACCAAGCCAATTGTTTCTAATGCATTTTAATATATGGACTGAGTCGAAGAGGACGGAAAGGGGTTGAGACTTTATAAATGGGTGTGGATATACAATGGAAAACTTTGGAGGACTGCAAAAGAAAGATATAGCTTTTTTGTTTATAGAATTATTATCTGTTATGATTGATAATACTTGAAAGCCTATCTCCTCTAAACCAATTATTATACGTTTAACTATGTCAAATAACTTCTGAGCTTTAAGACATAATATGCACAACATCTTTATATTGTGAGAATACACTGCTAATCATGAAAGCAAAAGCACTTGTTGCAGCTTCACTGCTGTTGTCAGATAAGCCCAAAATATTATTACCCTTATAATCTAAATAAGGTTTTAGATGAATTTCATCAACAAGTAAAGATACTCTGATGTCCTTCTGCACTAGTAGCTTAAATTAAGAAAATTGTTATCATGTTTCTCAATCAAAGGATTTATATATATTGATAACGTTAGTCTTTTAATGGTTGAATAGCTAGGTAAAATTATATTTTTGCTGTCTCTTAACATTCTGTACCCTTTAGGGGAGCAGTTATATAACAATGAAGAAAATATCATCATTTCTATTGAATAATCAAGCTTATTTTGTGTCATTAAATTTAGCTGCTCATATATAAATTTGATTGCATTAAAATGTTTGATTCTTCTTGCACCAATAGTAGAAATAACATTACCAATTTAAATATAAAAATTATATTTTGAGGTTCAGTTTGCTGTTATTCTGTGTCCATTTTCTTCATGTTTTCTATCAGAATTTCAAGAGTATTTTGATCAGTTACATGTTTAGGAATGTTATAGTCCCCCATTGAATGCATTTCCACATCTCTACAAAACACATGTACTGCAAAATCAGATTCAATTACAAGAGACAGATTGATTTTTGGACATGGGGATTTGATGATGCTAAATATAATAAGTGTCTTTTGCTGCCTAACAAAACTCCAGTAATTTCTATCAAATTTAATTTCCCTTCTAGATCATTAATATTATGGAATTTCTTCTACGTTTTATATGCTATGTCATCATTAATACTTTGATTTAAAGCACATTTAAGAGTAGAATTCTCTAGTCGGATTCTCCTGGAATCTGGTGATTCTCTAGAAGTATTCAATGAAGATAAATATGAGGGACAGTTTGGGAAAATTCTAGGAATAGCACCATCACGAAGATATATTTTTTTAGTTTAACTGCAATTGTGACACCTGTTTTTTCGTCAAAAGCTGATGATTCTCTCCTTATGTCCTCCGGTCGAAAACATTGTTCACATACCTAAAAAGATTTTAAAAAACCAAACCTATTTTTAATTCTTGTGAAAATTAAGAAAATCATTCAGCAAAAATCTACAATAATATGAAGCATTAACAATTTTAGGAAAAGTGGAGAGAATTGAACAAAAGATTAGTGACGAAGCTATGTACAAACAAGAGAATTTTTAATGTTTATTCATTTTTTTAATTTAAAATGATGAATAAAACAATTCTAAAAAGTTGTTAAATTTTTAGAATTATTTTTTATGTCTATAAAAATATTCCTTTATGAATTTATATCGAAAATTTCTTTAAAGTTTATTTTTATAAAAATTAGATTTCAGCTTTTAAAAACTTTCGCAACTTTCTTTTTATTGTTTTGTGAATTATAAAGATATGAAATTATTTTAATCCTCAAAGTTTCAATTGAGTTTAATAAATTTTTAAAACAAAACTTTGTTTTAAAATGTGTTGTGAATTACAGACATGAGATTAATTTAATTAAAGTTTTATTTAGTCACGAATAAAACAATTCTAAAAAATCGTTAAAATCATTAGAATTATTTTTTATGTATATAAAATATTCCTTTAGGAATTCATGAATGAATTTATGTCGAAAATTTCTTTAAAGTTTTTTTTTTTTTAAATGAGGTTCTAGCTTTTAAAAACAACACGTACGAAAATGAATGTCTAAAAATTTTCTCGCTAGATTTATGTTTTAATTTTATGATATGAATTACAAAAACATGGTATTAATTTTATCATTAAAGTTTCAATAAAATTTGCTTATTTTCTAATACAAAAAATACTCACTCTGCTGAATTTAGTAGGTGAAAAATGATCTCTTCTGGTTGTACGAATCCAAACATCAGATAATTCTTTATCTTTAGGGAATGAAAATACATGTACTTTAGGGCCGTTTTTATAATTCCCTTTGCAATTTGGTACAACGCATCTATAAGATAAGTTTTTGTTTTAAATTAATTCAATATTTAGAAGAAAGTATTAATAAACAATTTAAAAATGCCGCCGTAAAAATCTGATACGCAAAACAAACGACACGCTTCTTGAAAGTTGGACTCAATATGATGACGTCACATTTTTCTCTACTCCAATGAAGCAGGCCTTCTCTATCGGTGGCCGCGCCTTAGGTCATGAAAGCAAATGAATATTTGAAAATTGTGTGGCGTATTAAGTGTCTTCTTATCTCGAACGTATCTCGAACGTCTCTCGAAGGAGAAATATATTAACACAAATTCACATTTTTGCTGACCAGCTGTGCTTATCCGAAGCATTTTGTCCTGATAAAACCCTTTGTAGAGAATTTACTCGAAGAAGTTCTAATTGAGGTAAGAATGAAGAAGAAAAGCAAACAACATATAAAAACAATCTATTGAAAAAAAATATTCTACAAAAATGGTTGAAAAACCAGCTTTGTAATGAAATTAAAATATAGAGAAATTTTTGTTTATTATGTTATGTGGCAATCAAGATAAAATTATTGGTGATTGGGGTTTTATCCAAAATTCATATCTTGTTCTTCGTGAAGCTGAAACAAAAGCTGGAAGTCTGTTCTCACTACATACACATACGCACACGCTCACACATGCTTATATATATATATATATATATATATATATATATATATATATATATATATATATATATATATATATATATATATATATGAGTGGGTTAGTATATGCACAAGATCGCTAAACTTCTTTGATAAGGGAATACACAGCAGTAAACTGTGTTTGCTTTTTTTAATTAGAGAAAATGTAGGAAAGTTCACACAGCTAATATGGCTGGTCATTGAAGTTTTTGGTTAAATCAAAATGTAAAGTTGCTTCTCGAAGAAAGAAAAAATACATTAATTTTTTTATTTTCTAAAGGAGTGTTATCAACTGGCTGGAAAAACATACATACATACATACATACATACATACATACATACATTATCTATATGTCATTTATTAAGTATCTACACTTATTGAATAAATCGTTTGTTGAGGAAGTTTTGTAACATACAGCTTTCGCTTTTTTTTCTTTTCTTTTTTTTTTGCCGGGATAGTGGCAGTAAATCCTCGAAAAATATTCTTTCATTCAATATTGAACGTTGAAACCTTATTTCCAGCAAATATATTTTCTAAAAACCTCATTTTGGATCTGGTTCTTATTTATATTCTTTCGGTTTCATTTTTATGCGTTGCTTGATCTCGTAACGAATGAATACCTTTTCAATTTTACATTCAGTAATGACACATGCTATACTGTCTTTTTCTCTTTCTCATAACACACCCGGAATTGTCTATATGCTTTGTCAGACACACGTATGTTTTTTTTTTCAAATATAAAAGCAACCTATCAGCTATCATGACTAACCTTTAAGAAATTCCTACAGAGAATTACATTAATTTACATCAGATTAAGACATAAAATTAAATGTCGTGGGGCCGATCAGATATTCTATACTGTTTACTATAACCACCTCTGATTGATGTGAACAAAAGAGGTGAGGAAATCTTGGAAAATGTTCAGTAATGAACGACAAACTTATGAGTTCAATATAAGTTAAACGTTTTTCACTGTATACATCAAATAGTCGATAAATTCAAGAACCGAAGTTTTTAAACTTACTACTTTCAAGTATTCTTAAATGTTTTCAAAAAGGCAAGAATATTCAGATGTACAAATACACATATGTATGCGAATAAATATCAAATCTCGGTTTATCTATATCCAGAAGCGTTCTGGCTTTGTGAGTTCACCTTGTTGACATTCAAGCTCAAATCAAGCATATGATGGTCCAGAAAAAATTCTAGCTGATAAGACCATATAGTGGGATTTTGTTCTTCATTCTCTTTAGGTTCAGTAATGCTCTTTCTTATGCTCTCTCTCACTTTTTCTTATACTTATTCAGTATACTCTCTCTCACTCTCCCTCCCTCTGCTTCACCAAATTTGCTCTCTCTCCCTCTCAGTTTCTCTCTCACTCTTTCTTACTCCTTTTCTCTTTCCCCACGATATTTTCCTTTCTCTAGTTTCTTTATAAGTAAATATACTCTTTCCATTCTTTCACTGAAAACCTTTTCTTCCATTTATTGTTTGCTCTTTTCTTTCTCTCAAATTTTCCGCTTTTGCCTTTTCCTATAAATTAATATCTTGGCATCTCTTACCTTCTTTGTTAAGTGTAAGTTTCTTATATCTTCACTCACTTGAGACAAGTGAAGAAGATATAACTGAGAAACGTACACTTCCACTCTTCCCAACTGATAATTCCTTCTCTCTCCCCCCTCTCTCTTTTGACTACTATTTTCCTTCTCTCGCATTTACAAGCACTTTGCTATTCCGTTCTCCAACACACACGCGCTCGCACACACATACACGTACACATACACGCGCATATATCTCTCTCACATATCTATCTTTCTTTCGCTCTTTCTTTCTCTCTCTCTCTCTCTCACTATATATATATATATATATATATATATATATATATATATATATATATTCACACACTCTCACTATATTTCTTACACAAATATGTTTTCAAATTTACAAGATATTTCTTTTCATTTTTTTACGTAATTTCACTCCAAGCAAGGTAATAAAGCCCCTAATACCTAAGAGGTTACTAAGTGTGAACGAATATGATAAAAAGAAACACATTATTAAGGAGAAAGAACAATAAAAGAATAGGAATTAAAAAGACAAAAATAATGATTGATATTGCATTTGAATTTTTGATGATCAAAAAAAACTTGACTGAAAAACAAGAAGCTGGAAGAAAGGTTCCAACTGTGAAGTGCGAGAGAAGAAGCTATTAGCATAAAACGACTACATCAAGATATTTCAACTGTAAAATGATGATACCTTACCGCCAATCTAGTATTGCGCTTAAATTCGTAAAGTTGAGATACCAAAGAAAATCCTCAAAAAAATATTATTTCTAGAAAAGACACAGGCTACATGGTGGGAGGGTAACTGAAACCGAGATACCAAGTCAGAACCAATGACAGTGCATATTTTTCTTTGAATTTTATCAAGAATCTCGAAATACTTAGCAGAAGAACCAAACTAGATCTGAGAGCAATATCCAACAAGCAGAAAAGCAAAAAGAGCAAGGCATTTATTGTAGAGTTTAGAGAGAACAGGAACCAGTTCAGAAGTACATTTCTTAAGGATTATTATAGGGACAGCATCAAATTCATATGCATTGTGATAATCCAGTTTAAAGATGATAGGAGAAACCATGGACAGGGTTATATTCATATTAGATAATAGAGACTCAATTCTAAGTCGAAGATACTCCACAGTTGAATTGAAAGATAATTTACAAGGAAAACATTCTGCTTCAACAGAAGAAAATGATAACACCTCAAATTGAAAGGAGGAATAGAAGAATTACTCCTACACTATTACAGAGCCGCCATTAGTCACGAAAACTAACTTTTAGAGGCTATACGATGTCTTATTATGTCAGCGAATATAGCCTCTTTGAGGACACGGTTACAATTATTACGAACATACCCAAAGATTTGTTTGTTATGATCGGAACTGTTACAGCCAGAAAAAAGATATTCTTGTGTGATATAGTGGCTGAACAAGCATGTATGAACCAAAGAGAAGATTGTGGTTTCACCTGATATTTACGTGAAGGCACAACAGCATCGATGTCGGGTTTTACTCAAGAAGAAACCTCAGTGGCACAATACTTGGAAGGTTATAAATTCAAACCACAAGAAGAAGAAAATCACGAAATGATTCCACATCACTACAGAAAGAAGTGATATGAATAGGAGGTTCATGTCTAATAGACTCAAAAGAAATATCAGCAAATACTATAGCTTGATCCAAATTTTCAGGAGGACAGAGTTGCAATGGTCAACGATAAAGAGTAAGAAACAAATCAAGCAAATAAGCCTTATTAGGGAAACAAGTAGGGAAATCCATTATTTGACTGAGAGACTAAGCAATGTCACTGTCAAAGTTTGAATATTGGCAACATTAGTAGGCAATTAGAATGATTATTCTGCTTGAGATGATGAGCATTAAAATTACCTAACACAAATGTTATCAGATAAATGTAAAGAGCGAGAGAGCCATTTCTATACTGTCAGATATTTTGTCTAATATGATACAGTTCTGAGAAGGGGAACAAGAGATAGCTAATTGAGTGGAACAACAAAAGTCGAAAGCGCATGAAGGAATCATCCGGGAGCTCAAGAGATGATTCCCGCGCCATTTGAAGATTTTAGCCTGGAACGGAAAAATAGGAGGCTGAGGGCTTTTATCAAGGCGTCATATCTAGAAAAGTTGCCGAACAACGCTTCCAGGACAAAGAGGAATTACTAAATTCTTAAAATCTCTTTGAAGATTAGCCCAAGAGTTGAAATCTATGGAATATTAGTATAAAAGATGATCACTTAAATTTCAAGTACAAGATTCAAATTCATACCTTTTTCTAATCTTCTATGGCAACCCAAGTACATGTTGTTTTTTTTGTTTTTTGTTTTTTTATACGTCTAAATGCGTTTTGATTACAACAACTAAATAATACATCTAATGTTTCGGAGAGAGATTGTTTTTCATTAACTTTACTTGTTTTATTCTAAACAGATTTATTGAAAAGATCTGGTTGATAGATACGGCAAAGGAAAATGTAGAACAGAGGTATATTATAGAGCTGAATGTTAACGTCATCGATAAAGTTGCGTAGTAGACAGCACACCATTCTCATAACCATGGATAGGGATTAACTCTACCGTTTCTCTGTCGCTTAAGAATGCTGGCTTAATTCTCCAAACTCTATTCAGTCGCTCTCGTTATCCACTAACCTCTCTCGTCTGATCCTGCTTTAATGTAAAAGTACATCACATAATATATTTGTGGTGGACGAAATGTATATAATTTACATCACATAATCTCTGGCATCAATCCGCATTATAGTAATTGACTTTAATTTCTCAACCCAAAATAATTTTTCAATAAATTGGTTTTGCTTTTTTACAGCAACTGCACTTAAATTCATAACTAACAATTTAGTTTGCATTCCTATGTGACACATTGATAGGCTAAGAATTCATGCCTGCCCAAAATGCAGTTACTAGACCACCCATCGAGAACATTACACTAGAGTAGCTTGGTAATCCCTGCGGTACATCAAGGTACCCTAAAGTCCATTATATGGATGGATCTTTAACATAAAATGTCTCTGGCTACTTTCCTGATATTTATCAAAGAGATATATTAAGAGATAGAAGTTTTGGCTTATAATTTTGCATTTTGTCTGTTAAAGCCGAAAAACGATTTCGGTGATAAGTTGAAATCTATGCTAACAACCAGCCTTAACTTAAATTGCATAATTGAAATTTGCGTTTGTACTTGTTTGACCTCACAGGTATTCTCGTAAGCTGTGATGTTAAACGCTACTGGAGATAGAAACGCCTAAATATTGGATCTAACTCAAATTTTGGAAAATAAGAAAAATCTTTTTGGGTAAGAAATGGTTAGTTAAGCCATCAGATCGATTTATGAGATTTTCTTTTGCAAAAGTATTTTATTTGCTTTGACATTGACCGATTTCTGACGATCGGCCTCGAAAGACAAACAAATATTGGCACAAAGATGGCAACCAGAAATATCATTTCTCAGTGCGTTTTATTTTTTCTATTGTTATTCAAGAGGTTTACTTGTTAAAATATTGTTTCACTGTGACAAAAGAAAAATATTTTTCGCTATTTTTATCTCATGTTCAAAAAAGATAATATGACGCAAAAAGACAATCTTTATAAAATGCGGTGGTATGTTCATACCCTAATGTGATTTTTCTACATTGACTTGTGACATTGAAAAATCAGTTTTGAAAAAGACACAAGTAATCAGTGTTCGAACCCCGGTAAAATCAAAATCTTTTAGTTGCATACTACAATACCTTCGCTCATTTCACTATATAATGTGTGATTGCATCAAAGTTGTTATATTATTCTTTCTCAAATTTGTTAGCAAGTGGAAGAGTAAAGGCAACTTATTCAGGTGGCAATTTTTATGCTTTCTTGGTAGAAGAATTCATTTATATCCCTACATGATAACCATGAATCTATTTTGTTTTGTGTTTTCAAACAGAGAACAAAGTAAAAGAAAATGTTTTATGATCTGATAAATTTGTAGCTTACTTTTGATAACGAACATTCTTTTCTGAGGTCGTCATGATAAGGTAAAGGTGAAGTGTTTCATGAATTCCTATGTGGTCGCTCGTTTGACCTTCTTGAGAGACTTCTTAGCGTTTGTGGCCAAAACACCATAAATTTACATTAGCCGATTAAAGAAACATTCTGATTAACCACTGCTCGAGAGTGGCGTTTCGATTGCTGAGAAGATTACAAATCAATTAGTAATAAACCGACTTAAGATTCATAGTATACTTTTATGTTCTAAACTTTCACTGAATTCTTTGACTTCATCTGAGAATGCATCAAGTGGATAAAGATAAAGCATCTTTGGTGGCTGATCTGATTTCTGTTTCCAATTACGACGAGAAGCCACTCCAAGGAGGTTTTTGTTAGTCGGTTGACTCAGTGTTTCAGAGCAAGGCTGACTCGTTGTCATCCTAAACGTCCGTGTATTTAAGGTTGAAAGTATCAGGTTGTAAGGAAAGATACACATTTGTCAGTGATTTTATTGCTTAGTTATTAGGTTGGTGCAAAAATAATGACATAATAATGTCGTTTTTTGACGTATTTTTAACGTCAAAAAACGACATTATTACGTCATTATTTTTGCACCAACCTAATATTTGGGTTTCATGAACAAATTAGGAAAATAAAAATAATCTATGTTCGAGACCGAGTAAAACCAGATCTTTGAATTCTGATTGTAAAGTCAACCAAATCTACGACTCTTGAGACGAACATAAATACTTCAGTCAATAATTTTCACTTTTAAAATAGTCATTCCATGTCTGTATGATGAAATAATACATATGAGATAAAATAGTGTTTTCATATTAAAAGTAAAGAAAACGTCTTCAATTATGGAAGATTATATATAATGTAATGACTGGCTGCTATTCCCCAGTTTTCAAAGGTAGCTAATTAATATATCTTGCTAGTGATGGTGTTGTAGATTCCGTGAATGGAATCCTGCACAAATAAATAAACAACGCCAGTAATTGAGATAGAAAAATAAGTGTATTAAACGTAAGAATACAGACTTGAAGTGAAGATTAGTAGTCCAGGAATGCAGGTTAGTAGAAAGTATATGTACAAGTCTCTGTGAGTAAAGCCGTAATCATTTCTCTCTCTCTCTCTCTCTCTCTCTCTCTCTCTGGACTCTTGTATAACTCTCTGAGAACACGCTGTGTCTGTCTCCGTATCTCTCAATCTGTCTCAACATATCTTAACGTATCTCCACTTATCTCAACGTATTTCAACAATACTGTCAGTATAAGTATACTTTAGACGAGTCCATCTTATGTAAAAAGGGGAGAGCCCAACAACACCCCTTCCTTAGCTTCTTTTTGGTGGGGAGTTAATATTTTTTCTATTATTAGTGGTTCCGTGAATTTTCTTTTTCGGCTTGTTCTTCTGATCTCCGTGGCTACTTTGGTTTTTGAATTTCGAAGGCTTCGGAAATCGCCTCTATGGCGTCTTCATTTTCGGAAGGTGAAGAGTTTGGTTCCTCGTCTTTTCTGTATCTGATTTAAGTGTCTCCTGTGAGTCAATTTTTCACCTTGGATCGGGTATAAAACATTCCCCAGTCTATTTATCGTACCTGGTTCCCAGTATGCCATATTATTCTTGAACATTCGCCTGGTTTGAAGGATCTTTTAGACATTATCGGTGTATGCCGGTTTTTATTTTTGCTGGGTAATAGTTTATCAAAAACAGACCGTATTTTGCGGGCAAACATCACTTCAGCTGGCGAAAGGCCAGATGGTGTATTTCCGTTCGGAGTGATTCTGTAGACTTGTAGGAACTGTTGTATGGCTCTTTCTGTTGATACGTCTGCTTTTATCAAGTCTCTGTTCACAAATCTTTCGGCTTGCCCGTTAGATCGTAGATGGTATGGTGCTATTTTAATATGTTTGACTTGATAAGTCGCACAGAATTCTTGAAAGTTGCTCGAGGTGAATTAGGTACCATTATCCGTTACAAAGCAATCTACGACGCGAATCTTGCGAATAACTCGTGTAGACAATTAATAGTGTTTTCCGTCGTAGGGTTTTTGTATCTGAAAACTTCTGGCCACTTGCTAAAGCTATCTATCATTATAAAGTAGTAATATCCATCAATGGGTCCCGCATAGTCCGCATGTATTCTAGACCAAGGTCTGTTCACCTTAGGCCATAGTTTTTTGTATAATATGTGGCCGCAACACAGTCTCTACATTTTTCTACCATTTGAGTAATGTCGTTATCCATATTAGGTCAATACACGAAACTTCTCATTAACGCTTTCATATGATTTTTCCCTGGGTGTCCTAGATGAAAGTCCTTCAGAATTCGTCTTTGTAAAGATTTGGGTATGACCACTCTTTGATTATAAAGTAATACGTGATTACAAATTGAAAAACACTCCGCTAGATTTCTTTCTTTTTCTTCTATTTTTCACTTTGTACTTTGTATGAATTCATCCATTTCAGCTTCTCTTCTGATTTCTAACAAGGTCACTGGTAATTCCCTTAATGTATTGTTTAGAACTTTACTAATTTCGTCTTCGGCTCGCAAAGCCGCTATTACCGAGTGTTCCAGAGGTTCGCATTTCGCAGGTAGCAATCTAGATAATCCATCCGCATGACCAATTTTCTTCGACGGTAGGAACTCTAGTTTGAAATTATAATTCAATAATATAGTTCCCCATCTCAGAAGTCTGTTGGCTGTGTAAATTGGTAGTCCTTTTTTCGATCCGAATATAGTGAGAAGAGGTTTATGGTCAGTTTGAAGAGTAAACTCTCTACCATATATGTATCTGTGGAAGCGAGTTATGGCGAATATTATGTCTAACGCTTCTTTCTCAATTTTCGAATAATTCCTCTCTGCTGGTAACCACGATCTAGATGATGCATGAGCTATAGGTTTCCTTGTACCATCCTGCATCTTGTATAATATACAAGCTTCCACTCCGTGTGAGCTTGCGTCACTAGCAATGATAATTTCCAGTTTGGGATCAAAATGCGTCAGTGCTAGATCAGACGTTAATTTCTTTATGATCTCCTTAAAAGCTTTCTGACAATCTTCCGTCCAGTTCCATTTGTTATCTTTTGTCAATAATTCATTGAGGGGAGCGCTCAATTTAAGCATGTTTTCAATGAATTCACTGTAATAATTCGCTAGACCAAGAAAGCTTTGCAACTCTGCGACATTTTTCGGCCCAGGCATATTTTTTTATTGCAGATGCCCTATCTGGATCTGGTTTTCTGCCACTTTCATTGATTATATGGCCTAGATACTTGATTTCTTTTAGAAAAAAATCGCATTTTTTCTCCTTCAGTTTAAAACCAAAATCCTGAATTCTTTTAAAGACTTCTTTAATATGCGCTACGTGTTCTTCTACATTATCGCTTTTGATTAAAATGTCGTCAGCAAGAGCAAAGTTCTGTCCCATGAGCATGGTTGACGGTGCTACTTTTATCCCAAATGGCAATCTGTTAAATTTGTAAAGTCCTTTGTGAGTATTGATACATACAATTTTTGTACTTTCGTCTTCTACTGGAATCTGAAGATAAGCTTCGCTTAAATCAATCTTAGAAAATACCTTACCATCGTTAAGCTTGGTAAATATTTCCTCCGGCCTTTGCAATGGATAGTGATAATCCTTGATAGCTTTATTTAACCCAGTGGAGAAATTTGCGCAAACACGGTTTACTCCGGATATTTTCTTTACGTAGACCACTGGTGCCGCCCATTCACTGAATTCGATTTTTGAAAGGATTCCAGTTTGTACCACTCTATCTAACTCCTTGTCAATTTTTTCTATGGTTGCGAAAGGCACGTTTCACTTTTTCTTGAATACTGGCTGAACATTTTCCTTTAGTTCAATTTTAGCTGCAAACTTATTACATCGTCACAAACCGCTCGAGAATACTTCAGGAAATTACCTGTGTAGTTCTTTTAATTTTGTAGTTTCTGACGGTTCGCACTCTATTTTCTTACAAAATGAGCTCATGGGTAAATCCCATACGTCAAATTTTTGCATCCAATCTGTGCCCACCAAATTTTCTGTTATTCATTAAAAATATCTTCAATCTGTAACAGACTTGGCGATTTTCTGTGTATGCATCATGGTCGGTCTATTTAGCTTCCTCCATGTCTGTAAATTAATTATAGTTAGATCCGATCCTGAGCCTAACTGTAATTTTACCTTCTTATTTAACATCTCGAGTTCCACGTATTTTCTTGTGTTTGGTCTGTCATCGTAGTCCATTCTAGTAGTTCTTTCCCTACTAGTGTGTTTTTTGTTTCTGCATTGAGATGCCTTATGTACCATTTTTCCACAAGCTAAACAGTTCTTGTATTTAAATCGATAGTCTTTATTCCAGTGAAATTCACCACATCTGTAACATGCAGATGTTGGGTGGGGGCTTATATTTGCTTTGATCTCTGTCATTAATCGCCTTATACCAATACTTAATTTTTTTCTTTATCATAAAATTTTTGTTTTTCTTTCGGGTAAAAAACTTTTTGTTTAACTTACGTATGTGTGCTACTCCCGATTCTTCGATATCCTTAGAGTCTTTTTTTATACTCAAGCATTTTTGGCAGTCTTCTGACAAGTTTTGTAGCGTTAATCCAGGCTCGTTTTGTAGCTTCGTAAGCATTCTTTTTCGCATTTCACTGTTCTTGGCTGAGACTAAAACCTGTACGAAAATAAGACACTTAAAATTGTCCGGAGTCAATTCTGCCAATTTAAAGTCATCGCAATGTTTGTTCACAATTGCGGCGAACGTGGAGTAGTCCTCATTTTCGCTTTTTACGAGGTTGAGACATTTCCACCTTTCGTGAAAAAGTGGACTGAAGAGCTCCGTAAGGCATGTAACAGCCTCGTCAAACATCAAATCGTTTGTCTTTTTCGGTAGAATATAGTCCACAAATTTTGTGTACTCCTCTGTTCCCAATTTCCTGAGTAATAAACGTAGCTTCTTAGCTTCTGTCAAAGTCGCCTCTTTTTCGATATTCTTCTGTTGTTCGTTAACCATTACTTTTAATATTAATTCCTGGAGTTGCATTTGTCTTTCTTCATTTATTAGCTGTCTTTCCTCACTTCTTCTTATAAACTCAAGCATTGCTTTTTGAAAATCTTCCATTTTTTAGTTAGTGACGAAATTTTTCTTCTATCTCTTGTGTACGTTCTTTTATGTTCGTCGTTAATTTGTTGTTCTCTGTGTGAGTTCCTTCGAGTCTTGTCGCCAACTCGACGTAACTCTCGAATTTCCGTCGACAAGTTATTGTGTTGGCGAGCGAAAATAATTTTTTTTCCGTACGTGTCCGTACTCTTCATCGTCAAGTTGTTGTGTTGGCGAGAGAGAATTTTTTTTTCGTCTGGGTCCGAAGTCTTCATCGCCAAGTTGACGCTGGCAACGGCATTTTTTTTTAAGTCCCCGTGAAGTGCGAAATACTCGTCGCCAAGTTGTTGCGGATTCTGTGAATGGAATTCTGCACAAATAAATAAACAACGCCAGTAATTGAGATAGAAAAATAAGTGTATTAAACGTAAGAATACAGACTTGAAGTGAGGATTAGTAGTCTAGGAATGCGGGTTAGTAGAAAGTATATGTACAAGTCTCTGTAAGTAAGCCGTAATCATTCTCTCTCTCTCTCTCTCTCTCTCTCTCTCTCTCTCTCTGGACTCTTGTATAACTCTCTGAGAACACCCTGTGTCTGTCTCCGTATCTCTCAATCTCTTAATTTATTTTTTGTGCTTTTTTCATACCAATTTTAGTTGATTTAAATCGCACTTCGCCAGACCATCATTCTACGGCCATCAACAAGCATCACAAAACAAACAAATATTAATGACCGTAGACTGACAGCGTTAGAATTTCTTACGTAAGGCAACCATGATTGATGTGAGGGAAATACTTAATACTCCATGTTTATCTTTTTTAAGTTTCAAAGAAACGTTTCCCTTCATACTTATGTAAATAAAACTTACCATCTTCAGTGAATCAGCATTTACAATGAAAACTCATATTCTTCATATGCTGTTTCCTATTCTCTGTAACTGATTTTTTCTACAAAATATAATTCTTTGATCAATTGATGTCACACGTTGATCTCGGCTATCTTGACTGACTTTATTGTTCCTTTTTTTCACAGATTTGCATTCAAAATGTATGATCAGTCTTGTTGGCTGCTCTTAAATATACTTTGTTATCATAGGAAGCGTGTAAATACCATAAATTAATTATTAATTTTTCCATCCATTTTTTCCTACGATACTTGTGAATGATCGATGATCGTTCAAGGGAGACATTTTAGATTTTGTGATCATCTTTTCTTTTTTTGTCCCGTTATATTTCCCATCACAAATAAATATGATCACTTTAATAGATTAAACTAAAAATAGTTCAACGTTACTTTGTTTTTACTGATTGCTTAATCCGGACATTGCTACACCGATCCATTTTTATTATTAGCTGAATTTTGATTGGATATTTTCACTATTTTATTATGCATTTCAATTGTTTTACAATAAAAATTGGTAATAACCAACCAATGTTGGTAATTTATCAAGACCACCTTATCAAAAAAATGCTTGAATGATATTTGATTGAGGAAGTATTATGTTCAATAATCCTAAGAACTGTGATAGCGATTGCATCATTCATGGAATTTAGCAACCAACACAACTTAAAATATAGCAATGGGAAGATGGAGTCATTTTGAGAGCTAGTATTGTAGGGAGTATAATTATATGTTTCTTCAAAGAGGATAATGGTAACAAAATAAATGTGAAAAGATTTTTGATTGGTTCAGGTCACGAAAAGCTTTAATCTAAAGAATATATCACTAACGAATGACATAAAAAGGGGATGGTGGTTGACTATTCTCAGACAGTTAACAGATTCACTATGTTGAATACTTACCTTTTACCCAAGATCGAGGAATTGGTAAACAAGGTAGCACAATACAAAATCTATAGCACTATAGATTTGAAATCCGCTTAACACCAGGTCCCAATATCTAATAAAGACAAAATTTATACCGCCTTGAAACAGATGGAAAGTTATATCAATTTTGCAGGATAACGTTTGAAGTAACCAACGGAGTAGCTTCTTTCAAAGAATAATTGATAAGTTTATAGCTGACAATTCATTCTCCCACACATTTGCCTACTCAGATGATATAATTATCTGTGGTAAGAGCCGGAAGACCACGATAAATTTACGGAAGCGGCCAAGAAATACAATTTAATTTACAATCATGATAAATACTCTTTCTCCGACTCTATAGTGAACCTAGTAGGCTACAAAATATCGGAGGGTACGATTAAACTAGATCCCGAGGGACTTCGGCCGCTTAAAGAACTTCGCCTTCCTCGGGATATTCATTCTCTTCGTCGTGCACTCTTATTATTCCCAATGAATTAGTAAGTATTCTGAAACAGTTGCCTCCCCCCTCATACAAGCTAATCGTTTTCCACTGCCCAAGACTGCTGAAAAACGCTTCGAATTTTCACTATCCTCGCCGAACCTCCAGTGGCTATTCTGTTCCAACACGGCTAGCAACACCAGAAAAGGTTCTTTTATGACGACATGTCAGACTATCGAAGTACGACCTATTGTGGAGTAGGCGGAAATTATAGAAGCCAATCCACGCTATGCGTACATTCGTCTTCAAAACGGCAAAGAATCCATAGTATCACTACGAGATTTCGCCCCCGCTTGTTTCGTTCAGAACTGTTCTCCTGAAATACAAGACTGATTTACTCACTCAAAACTTTAACACCTTAGATCCCGACAAGACTGAATCTAGTACAGATACACCAGAAAAATCTAGTACAGATACACCAGAAAATGAAATCGAAATTCCTTTACGTCGATCAGAGCGACCGCTTAACTTATGAGTAATCTTTTACTGATTTCCTTAAATCGAATAAGGTTATAAAGGGGATACTTAAAAATTGAAATAAATCCTTCTAGGATATAATCATTCCTTTTAATATTGATTGACTAACTGCCACTAATTAATTTTAGAAGCATGTTCACCACAATCACCCCGATTGTGGTGAACATTTCTTCTCTCCCACCCTGCCTATCGTCAAAATGGACTGTGACTTCATATAAATAGTTTTGTTTGTACTAACTGTTCTCTAGTGCGGAATATAGCCTAATTTAGGGTTACACTGTTCCGTGTCTTTTATTACAATATTCATATAAGAAATGCCCCCTTTAACATTCTGAAAACTGACTATTGCCCATCTAGCCACAAAAGGTTTGAAAGTCACCAAATTAATGGAATGGGCCGTCAACCACATTATATATTAATCCAATTGAAATTTTCATCCATTATTAAGAGATGCATGTGAAAATGGAAAACAATATTCAAGCAAAGATCTCTGTCTGTTCCACAAACTAGCAGGAAGAATGTGTCCCAAGGGAACTTACTTCTTACGAAAGGAAAGGAAATGATTGATCCATGTGTCCGTGGTGTGGCTGGTTCCAGCTAAAAAGCTGAGGACTGGTGGAAGTAAGGAATGTAGCTCGTCAGAATATTTGCCATGAAAGTAGCGATAAAGTAGCAGGAGGCTAGCAACGTTTCCTCTGTGGGGAAGGGGTTGTGGAGTGCAAAATAATTAATAACCCACAAATTCCCGTAGACGCTTTTGAACTATATCAAAACAGGCAGAGTGAGAAGTAAGAAGCTCCAACCCAGATATGGCAGTAATACCCCATTTTTGGTCTGTTCTGATATAGAGTATATCAGGCGGGAATAGTCAGATACTTACTAGAGCGGTACAATGGACCAATGATTTTCCAGCATCTTTAGCTTGTAATATATGAGTTCTACTTGAGTTCTGGGGTGAACTTGAATTCCAATAGATATTCCAGGAAAGGAGACTCATTGAGAGAACACTTTATCCATCATAATAGGTGAAAATTTCGAGTCGGTTCTATGATGGTGTAATGTTACTAGTTTGGTTTTGGCCATATTGAATTTTACAAGCCAATTCTTTTCCCATTGAGCCACCAGGGCTAGGTCAAAGGAGAGATCAGCCGCCAGGTTCTATCCATATTTATGAAGCTGCACCTGCAAAACTGTTATATCATCCGCATATATATTCAATAAAGATCGGAGTATGTTCTCATGTATATAGAGCAGAAAGAGAATAATCTCGACAAGAGAACCCTAGGACCTTATGGAACGCTGACATGAATCTCATGGGCTTCCGATGACTATTAACAACAAATCTTCATGAATTACCTTTTAGGAAGGGTTTGATAATTGAAAATTCCCTTCCAGAGATTCCAAAGCAGGAGAGTTTATGAAGCAACACACCTTATCAAAGGTCTTTGATATATCACTTCGTACTTTCGGACTAACTTTTTCTGTTGCGATGAAGTGGAAAAATTATAGTAAACAGATTGGAAAGTTATTTCCTTGTGCTGTGCTAGACAATTTTTCTCGCCGCTCGAATCTATCGTATATACCTCTAAGTCTACCATTCGCCCATGTCTTGAATATTACTTACACATATAGTCTAGTACTGTTGCTATATATTTAGAGATCCTTAATAAAATCCAAAGAAGACTCTGCAATGTTTCTGATCCTGAACTGGCATCTTGGTTTCCCATCACCGTAATGTAACTTCTCTGTACATTTTCCATAAATACTTTCATGGTAATTGTTCTAATGAACTTTCCCCATAGTACCTAGACGTTATGAATTTAAGCGCTGTACTAGACTGTTGGTAAGGTCTTATCGTTTTACAGTAAAAACAGCTAGATGCAACTATAAGTTATATTCTAATGATGTCTTATCTCGCACTTCTCACTCGTGGAACTTGCTTTTCTGTGAGTAATGATAATTAAGACATCAGCTGTGAATCTAGCAGAATTAAACCCATACTGGTTAGCGATTAGGTATTTTCTTTGTGTATTCAATTCAAACCTGACAGACTAGTAATAGACTAATGAGAGTTTTCCGGCGTTAACTTGTAACAAAACCAATTTCCTTTTTGTTTTCATTTTCTCTAAAACTTCCTTGTTGCTCACATGTTCGGTCCATGGTATTCTCAGCATCCTTCTGCAAAACCACATTTTTGCTGCCCAAAAGTCTCCTCTTCATCTGTGAGGAGAATGCCCAGCATTCACTGCCATATAGGAGGACTCATATTAAGTAACACTTCAATAAGGTCTCATAACAGTTCAGTAAGTAACACTTTTCTTGTTTGTAACGAAATTTTTGCTGTTTCTTAATACTCTGTTTTTCTTTTGGAATGAATATTTGCCTTCCGAATGAGCCTTCGGATCTCAGCGTCGCACTTCCTATCCTCTTTTAAAATTCTGTATTTATTTGATTTTTGTATTTCCAATTTGTAATTTGCATGTTGGGCTAACAACCATGCATTCAGTCTTCTTACAGTTGATGTTTTGTCTTTTCTTCTCGCTTTCTTTCACTACCTCCTGTAGTTTCTTTCTATATATGTTATCAACAAGATTGTGGCCGACGTTTCTGTCAATGGGAGCCATTTTTAGACTTCATGAAATAGGAACTATTTTTGGATTTCACTTCCTCCATGAAAAGGGCTATTTTTGTCCAAAGAGAACTGAAAAAATCCTTTATGCTGAACCCTTCTGGATTGATATTCCCTTTGCACTACAGAAGCAAAAGGTGCTCTGATTTGCTTTTTACACCATCATCAAACGATTTGTTATTTTTAATAGTGGGCTGAAGCAGTTCAAAAACTTTTTCTTATTAAATAATTTGAACTATCAAATTTTGCAGTGTTAAGAATTTGAACTCTTCCCACATTGTGCACAAAACACGCTTTAACATGAAAATGTATTTCTAAGTTCAATTAAATTTTAGAATGATTTACTGTAATTTACAAATGCACACAATTATGTCCTTTTGATCTTAGTTGTTGGATTATTTGAAACATCAATCGCATATAAGTACTGTGTATGTGTGTGCGTGCGTGTGTGTGTCTCTGTGTGTAACAGACTAAAAAATGTCTTTGCTAGAAGAGCTATGGCATCCGATACAAAACTTTATCAAAGTAAATCTACAATGTCAAACATTTCTTTCTTTTTATAGACGTGTTCATCTAACAAAAGCAACACTTGACCATCTTCACGGAGAATACGAAACGGAACCAGGACATGGAAGTGAACGAAATTCGTACCTAAAACATCACAATATCGAAACATTTTTCATCAAATCAAAACACCCGAGAAAGGTTAGTTGAAAAACAAATTTCTTTCATTGATCTTGATCATCTTATACGGTCACCATTTTGAAGCTACGAATAATCAATCATAACTACCTTAAAATGACTTTATATCACAATAATAATATTTACTTCAAATCGTTTAGTTATTAAATTCAAATCGTTTAGTTATTAAATTCAACTTATTATGGGTATAAAAAGTAGGAAATGTTCCAATATTAATAGTTTTGCTTTTGTGATAAATCAGGTCTAGCCAACCTATTTGGCTATTTTAGATTTCCTTTATGTGCTAAAGGCCAAAAGAAAAAAAATTAACCCAAAAAGTGATGCACTCACTTGAATGAGAACAGGTAGAGAGTCCTAAGTTACATTACATAGCCAAGTTAAAAGACAAATATTTAGCAAACATCATTGCATTGTAGTATTTCTATATTCTCTGTCCAATCTTATTCGGAATATCGCTGAAAAAAGTGAATAATCGACAAAATTGCAGTCATTTTTAATAACGCATTTATTCGAGAAATAATTGTAATAATTTCATTTACGAAGTTTTAAGCTTTAATGTAATTTTGCTTAATAATTTCGTTAAACGAAATTACTTTAAAGCTTTCTGTTATGGGACCTACCTTGATGGGACTAAATGGACTCGTCCTATTACTATATTATGCCTCTCAAGAGAGCTGTCTAGAGGTTGACGAGTTGACTACGGTTGACTACGGTTGACTACGGTTGACTTCTGCCGAACTCTCTGCTTTGGCAGAGAGGAACTCGGACGAAGCTTTGCCGAAGGGCAAAGTTACGTCCGGGGAGGTAGACAGGCCCTGAGCCCGTCTAGGCGGGTTCAAAGGTTATATTTTTTGGCCGAGCCTACGGGCTCGGAGAAACCCACATTAAACTCGGCCTTGTGCCACATTCAATCCTCGTGGGGGTGATCGTTAAATATTGTTGACGAGTTGACTACTGTACTTTGCTGTCAGTCAGATGTGCAACACTTTTGTATTCGTCCTTTTTGTTAATAATACGTTTTCATTAAATTGCTGAGTTCGAGTTTTCTTTCGGACCTATTCTGGGTCCACAACACTTTCGAAACTTCGTGGAACACTCCCTGTTGTCTGTTGATTTTATCTACGTTTTATTTTATCACTTTTTTCTTAATGATTTCCTTATTTAACTAAAACATTTGCAACATAAGGCACCACCCAGGATAATCAGTTGTTAGCAAAGTCGTCTTAAAAACGTCTTGGTGAGTTCGATATTCACGATATGAACCATACTTAACGACTTTTTTAACGAAATAACTTTATCTACTCTACGGTAATTTACTGTTAAAATTAAGAATAATTATTACTCTAATAATAATTAACAGTTTTGAATTAATTCTGTGCATTTATTATCACTGAACTTTGTCTTTGAGTATGCTTTCGTTTCAATCAACAATCATTTTTATTCTTGCTTAGAAGAAAGTGCTTAACACTTTCTCTGACTGATATGCATTTTTACCTCAAATTATATGATTTATTTCGTTCCAGGAACACCCCACCAAACAGCTTAACCAACAAAATAAGCCAAACATTTACAAAAGGAACCGAGTTTAAAAAACAACTGAAATTAATAAGAAATAAATAATCATTCGAAATGCGCAACAGATCCATGGGTACCAAGGCTACTACCCACTGCACATAAAGTTCAGATCTTTTCCTTATATTTTATGACAGTCTGATACTTACCACGAAAGAAGTTCATAAAAACTCTGAATTACGTGCAGAAATTAAATCACAGTTAAATTGAAAATAGGCTCGATCTCCTCTACTGGTTCAATACTCCTTTGGGGATTTCTCGTTTGAGGTCATTGACAAGGAATATTCTTCAGTAGGGGAAGGGGCAAATTGAAAAGCTCTGTAATATCTATTTGCAGGACATTGATTTTTAAGTAATTTAGGGGTTTCATGAGTGGTACTTTAGAATCATGTGGGGTTGGCGACATGTTTTTTTCGTTGTCTTATTTTCTATTTTCTTGAGTGTTATATAGGAATAAAGTGTCGCTGCCGACACTGGAGTTTGAACGCAGGTCACCAGAGAGCAAACACAGGCGATCCCATTTTAAATAAGTAGATCACATGATGGTAAAGGAAATGTATATATGGGAATTAGCGTGGCGTCTAAGTGATCACTATACAGATTATTATTGTTCCGCATTCATCCCATTGACTGACTGATTGCTGTTGATGATTTTTAACCATATTTAAGTATGATATATTTCTTGTCTGGGTTTAGAGTTTTCTGTGTATTTCACCTCGTCCATGATTTCCTGTGTATGTCGAGTGATCTCCATCAATATGATCTGGGTATTTCTGTCCGCATTCCTTACATGTTGTCTGTCCTATGTATTTTCTTACTTTATATATATTTGATGTATTTCTTTTATATAGTTTTGGTATTTTAACGTCGTAGGGGAGATCTATATTGGTCCACTTTCTCCACGGTATTTTGATTTCGTTTGGTATTTGTTAGGACTGTTGAAATTATCTATATACACGGTTTTTTATTAATTAGTTTGTTTCCCAGTTTTGTGCTTATTCTCCTATTGTTATTATTTACATTCTGACTAAGGCCCTTGTCATTTTTCAGCCGTTGTGCTCTTTGGCCATCCTCAGATATCTGTCTCTCCGAATAACTTTCGAACTGAACACTTTATTTAATCTACGAAGTATATTGCTCTCATTTCACTATCCATGCCTAAGGATATCTAGTTTAGTTATTATTTAATATTACTCCATTTTTGCTCACCCTTTTCACTCAGTCTGTACTACGTGATCTAGGGATGGAACTCACAATTACTGTTGCACCAGAGGTCGGAACGTTGTGAATAAAGACAATAACGTTAGTCCGAATGTAAATAATGATATCTCTCCTCGTCTAAGAAATTCAAACAGAAACCTTGTAAGGTCTATAAATCTTCAAGCCCGTCTCGTCCAGTATGCAATGGGATAGTTCGAGGTTTCTCATTTTGTTTGTGTTTAATGTTTGATGGGGCTATTTTCATTGTCCTTTTTGGGTTCAATCTGGACGATATAATTCTATTCATAAGAAGACAGGGGATTGTTCCCCATTGATTCTATCACCAAAGATTTGCGGTATTCAGGCTGTCCACAGAATTAACTTAATTATTGTCAGAATGTAGTCCCTTGATTGCTTTATTATATGCCATATTTTTCTTCAATCAATTTCATTGTCCATGATCCCCAACCTCTACAGAGACGAACATTAGGAAATGACAAAGAGAAAATCTATTTAATTTCATAGAAAGGGACACACTGACAATATATTTATGCTTGTACCTGCGAACTGTTACCCACTCTAGTATAACTTCAAATATGGAAATAGGTTTGGTGTTGATCTCAATGGTATTTGAATTGTGAGCGACCGAGTACATTAAAATATGTATCTACATGTATGTTCATAGGGCTTGGCGTGACTAGCTGGTTGATTAAATCAGGCCTCTCTGACCACCCAACTAGTACAAGTAAGAGCTAAAGTGGTTTGATGGACTTCATATGTTCACTCAATCTCACGAACCATTCAGCTACCAAGATCTCGTCTTCAGGCGTCACAAGTCCTACATACGACAGTGCGGTTTACTCTTTTCTTTTCTACTACAAGACTGCTGTCACCATCCAGTAGAGATAAAATTACATTGGAAAGAAATAATTTTAAGCTTATGAACGTATATCTTATTAATTATATTTTATGCCCAGGATTTTCTGCTGATTTTTTCTATTTAAATTAAGTAAAAATATTAATATTAACATTCTTTTTTATCGTTGTAGTCATCTTTCTATCCAACCTAAAGGAAAATTTCTAAAATTAGTAAATAAAATACAATTAGTTTTTGCTGTCTTTGCCATTGTAATGTAAAGTATTTGAATAGATAATAGCAATTGTTTTAAATCAACACTGTTTTCTAAAAGTGCCCTGAAATACAAGGATATTTTTATAGATGTAACATTTTCATGGAAAGCTTTTTTTACTTGGATGTAAATATGGTAAATCAGGGCTTGCCCCTTGTTATGGTCCAGGTTAGGAGCAAGGAACAACACGAACACAAGAGCAGAAATAACGAAGGTATATTACACGAAATAATAATACAAGATGTGGAAGGTGTTAGTATGACTCTCAGTCTGGTTTGGAGTGAACTACTATCGGCTCGACTCGATTCAACCCTCTTTCTTGAGAGGCGTAGTATACATAGTGTTAGGAAGAGTTCATTCTGTAGTTATAGGTAAGGACCCATGACACCCACCCTCCCAAGTTTTTACCTCGCAGGGTTCTTTAATATTTTTTTCTCTTCGGATTAATCATCAAAGGCTCTGTATATTTTCTTTTTCTGGTTGATTTCTGCGGTTCTGAAATTGCTTGAGGCCTTTTCATATTGAATGTGTCAAATATTGTGTACATTACTTCCTCCTCTTCCTGAGGTAGACCGTTAGAATCCTCTAATAGCCTCTTTCTGATCTGATTTAAGTGCTTTTATGCGAGAATTTCAGACCCTGAATTATGTAAATCACGTTCCCGATTTGTTTCTCTATTGTACCTGGCTTCCAATAGGATGTGTTGCTTTTGAACAGTTTAAAAAACTTTCTCCCCTGGGCTAAATTTTCTTTTTGGTACAAACGACGTTGGTGATTGCTTTGTCTGTTTTAGCAGTAATTTGTCGAATACCGATCTAATTTTCCGGGCGAACATTACTTCCGCCGGCGATAATGCTGATGCCGTAGTAATGTTCATTGTAATTCTATACACTTGCAAGAAGGTTGTAAAGCCTTTTCTGTTGGTACGTCATAAGCTTTCCTTAGTGCTCTTTTTAATGTATCTACAAACCTCTCCGCTTGTCCGTTTGACCTTTGGTGATATGGTGGAGATTTGATGTTTCACCTGAAAAGTTTCACAAAATTCATGAAAACCCGCAGATGTAAATTGTGTCCCATTATCGGTGACTAAACAATGAACCACTACGAAACGAACAAACAGCTCGTGCAGGCAATTTATTGTCGTCTCAGAAGTAAGTTTTCTACAACGAAATACTTCTGGCCATTTGCTGTAACTGTCTACTACAATCAAGTAGTAGAAATCCTCTAATGAACCTGCGAAATCTACATGGATTCTTGACCACGGTCGATCTGTCTTAGGCTATGGCTTATGAGGGATCGGAGATGCCTTGGCTGCAAAGGAACAGCCCTTGAATTTGTCTACCATATGTATAATATCTTGATGCATGTTTGGCCAGTACACGTAACTTCGCATTAAGAATTTCACCCTGTTCTTTCCTGGGTGGCCCATGTGAAAATCCTTGAGGATTCGCCTTTGTAGCGTTTTCGGGGTTACTACTCTTTCATTATATAGCAGAACATTATCACATAACGAAAAACTGTCTGATATATGCTTATCTTTTCCTACAATTTTTGTTTTCGTTTCCTTTATAAATTCGTCATTCACTGCTTCGTTTCTTATTTCCTGTAATGTGACGGGGAGGTTTCGAATTGTACTACATAATAATGTTCTAATATCTTCTTCATATCATAGAGCTGCAATTACGGAATCTTCTAATGGCTCCGTTTTCTTTGGTATTAGTCTCGAAAAACCGTCTGCATGCCCAATTTTGTTTGATGGAAGATACTCCAATTTGAAATTATAATTTAATAAAATCGTCCCCCATCTAAGTAATCTATTAGCAGTGTAGACCTTTCTTTCATCAAAATATTGTTAGTAACGGCTTGTGGCCCGTCTGCAAGGTGACAAATCTGCAAGGTGAAAAATCTACCATAAATATATCTGTGGAATCTTGTAATCGCAAAAATAATCCCCAGCGCTTCTTTTTCGATTTGCGAGTAATTTTGTTCGGCTGGTAGTAACGTTCTTGACGCATGCGCGAAGGGTTTTAGTGTCCCATCCGGCATTTTATGAAGTACACATGCCCCAATACCATAGGCACTCGCGTCACTCGCGACTATTATTTCCAAATTTGGATCATAATGCGCTAAAAATAAATCTACTGTTAGAGTCTTAATGATTTTCTTGAAAGTTTTCTAACATTCATATGGCCATTCCCAAACTTTCTCCTTCTTCAACAGTTCTTTTAGGAGTGCGCGTAATTTGTGCATGTTAGGAATAAATTTTTGATAATAATTTACTAAGCCCAAGAAGCTTTGTAACTCGGCTAAATTTTTTGGAGCCGGCATTTTTTTTTTTTTATTGCCGTGGCTCTTCTTCCTTCTTCGTTAATAATATGGCCCAGATATTTTATCCCCTTCATAAAGAAGTCACATTTATTTTCCTTTACCTTAAAACCGTAATTTTGTATCTGTCTGAAAACCTCTTGAACGTGTTGCCAATATTGTTCAATATTTTTGCTATTTATCAGGATGTCATCAAGGTATGCGATCGTGACATCCAGTCCACCTAGCATAATGTCGATTATTTGCTGAAATATCGCCGGCGCGAACTTGATCCCGAATGGTAATCTCTGGAACTTGTATAATTCTTTATGTGTGTTTATGCACAACAACCTCGAACGTTCCTCATCTACTGGTACTTGTAGGTATGATTCGCTCAAGTCTATTTTTGAGAAAAAATTTCCTCCGTTCAATTTTGTGAAAACTTCCTCTGTACTAGGAAGAGGATAGAGATAATCCTTAATTGCTGCATTCAATCCCGTCGAGAAATCAGCGCATACTCGTATCTCACCCGATTTCTTTTTCACGTTAACTGTAGGTGCGGCCCATTGACTATATTCCACCTTTGTCAATATACCGGTTTTCACGAGTCTATCCAACTCTTCGTCTATCTTTTCTACTGATGCGAAAGGTACATTTCTTTTCTTCTTGAAAATGGGTTGTACATTTTCTTTTAGTACACCCCCCGAGTCGGCTGAAAATATGTCGGGGAAAATCTCCTTTAATTTCTCCTTCAATTTCTCTGTCTCGGTCGATAACCTTTCCACTTTTTGACAGAACGTATTTATCGGCAAATCCCAGGGGTCAAATTTCTGCATCCAGTCAGTTCCAAATAAATTTTCCGTATTTTTTACAACATACATCTTTACTTTCTTGGTCATCCCGTTGAACGTCAGATTTGTGATAATCTCCCTGTTAAATTTGATTTTTCTTTCCTGGCTATTTTATCTGTTCTCAACATGGTCGGTTTGTTTAATTTCTTCCACGTCTGTAAGTTAATAATGGTTAATCTGACCCGGAATCTAATTGTAATCTGATTTTTTTGTTTAACATTTTTACTTGTACGTATTTTCGTATATTTATCCCGTCCGCTTGGTCAGTTCTAGTGACTCTTACTCGGCTTTTGTTTTCTTTCCTGGTTCTACAGTGCGAACCTTTATGTCCCACTTTATTGCACAACAGACAAGTCTTATAGCGGTATGGACAATATTTGTACCAATTGTCCCACAGCGATAGCATGGACTGGGTGGTGGTTTCTTCTGAGGTTTCATTTGACTTTTTGTAGTAAAATAATTGGTTTGGTTTGTTTTTGAGGAAGGAAAAAACGTGTTTGTCGTTGTACTTTTCGTATATGAGCGATGTCAGTCTCTTCGATATCTTTCGAGTCCTTTTTTACGCTTATACATCTCTGACAGTCCTCAGCCAATTTTTGTAGCCTCAGTTTTGGTTCACTCTCCAGTTTTGTTAGAATTCTCCGTCTGATCTCCGCATCTTTAGTCGAAACCAGGCCTTGGACGAATATCAAACTTTTAAAATTGTCAGGGCTGAGTTCAGATAACTTAAAGTCATCGCAGTGTTTGTTTACTACGGAAGCGAATGTTATATAGTCTTCGCTATCCTTTTTTGTTAAATTAAACATTTCCACCTTTTGTGGAATAGTGAAGTGTTCGAACTAAATAATTCCGTTAAAAGTTTCACGGCTTCCCTGAAAGTCAACTCATTCGTTTTCCTACGAAGTTAGTGTGTTCGCTTCACCCTAGTTGCCTCAGTAGTAGACGTACTTTTTTCGCGTCTGACCAATTCCCGCAATCAAATTCATATGAATCTTCATATCTTCTGAAGTAAGCCGTGAAAGTTTTGTCTTCGTCCGGTGCATAAGTGAAGTCTTTGATTGAGCTCCATATAGCATTTTGCGAGAATGCCGCTTCATTTTCAGAATTTTATCCTCTATTTCTTACTGCCCGTAGTAGTAATTCATGAAGTTCGAGTTGCTTTTCTTTGTTTTTCTGTTGAATTTCTAATTGTTTTTCTTCGAGCCTAGTCTGTCTTTTCTCATTTTTTTTACTGCACGAATTGCATTTTCATTAGTTCCAATATGGTTGCCTTAAAGTCTTCCATGTTTACGCCGTAATTTAATAATAACACAGGCTATCTGTTGTCACGAGATGAGAAAAAAAACAACATTTTTTCCACTTACTTTTCCTTTTTGCAATATGTACTTTGTAGCTAGAGTTGTGTACTTGTGTAACGATTTTCCTTTTTTTTCTCAGTGTAGACTTCAGGTCTTTGTCGTCTGTTGTTCTGGAACCTTGGTACGAAAAAATTTTCCTGCGTAGAATTCTATTAAATTCTGGCTGACAGGTAAAATTCGTGTCTTTGTTACCACTGTTACGGTTGGTGTCCAAAAAGTTTTTTTATCTTTTATCTGCACGTAGAACTTGCGTTTTTTTTTGGGGGGGGGTCTTTTTTTTTTCTTTTTCTTTTTTTTTTCTCAATATTTCCGTCGCCTCTGTTAAGGACGACCGATAGCAAAAAATTTTTTATTTTTTATCCTCCGCGTAGAATTCGTTTCTTCAATATCCTCGTTGCCACTGTTATGGTTCAGGTTAGGACCTAGGGAGGACCACACGGACACAAGAGTAGAAATAACGAAGGTATATTACACGAAATAATAATACAAGATGTGGAAGGTGTTAGTGTGACTGTCAGTCTGGTTTGGAGTGAACTACTATCGGCTTGACTTGATTCGACCTTCTCTCTTGAGAGGCGTTGTTTACATAGTGTTAGGAAGAGTTCATTCTGTAGTTATAGGTAAGGACCCATGACACCCCTGAATCCCGGAAGATATAAACGAACACGTATTTAAAATATTTTAAATCTTCTTTAATTTGTTCAATCCATACATCCTTCTAGGTATTTCATTGTATTTATGTTTGTAAATATGATATCAGTGCATTTATTTATATATATATATATATATATATATATATATATATATATATATATATATATATATTAGAGACTTTTATTGGGTCGCTTCCTTTATAAGAGCAACAGTCGATAAAATGTCAATTAGACCTTACCAACTTGAAACCTTTCAAACCACTGACCAATTAGCCAGAAAGCTAGATTAAAGTTTTTACTTGACATTTGTTTCGTTTTTTCTTTCTGTTTTATGCTACATGTATCAAGACATGTTTTCTTATATTTCTTTGTCTTTTGCTGATCCCAAAATACTCAAAATTTCAAAGAGGACAATTTTAGCCATCTAAATAATAATGAGAAGAAGAACTATAAAAATTAATAAAGAAACTTAGGTTCGTAAATTAAATCAAATATATAAACAAATATCCAAACGAAAAGGAAGGAATCTCACAAAAATGAGAAAAATACATGAGCATTTTTTAGGCGAGTAAGGGCAATAAATAAAACTAAATTAAATACAAAAAATACATTTGTAGCTACTGACAAATTACTTGCTGTTACATAGCCTTTCAAATTGATCAATTGGGTCTAAGGGAGGTACGAAGAATGGATAGAAATATTACCATGTATAATATGCATCACCCAAAGAAAATGAAGATCGATTGTACATGCTTAGGAAAGATAACGAAAAGGATTGATCAACTAGAATGATATTTTGATTTGGCGAATTATTAGATGCTAAAACTTGTTTACCACCAGTAATTCAACAAAAAGGTATGTTCAGTTATCAAGAAAGTCAAAGATTCAATATATATATATATATATATATAGATAGATAGATAGATAGATAGATAGATAGATAGATATAGATATAGATATAGATATAAAATATATGTATATATAGAATAGAATATATAGAAACATGATGAACTGCCAAATGTACGGGCCAAAAACATCGAAGAAATGCAAAAAATAAGGACCTAACCAAGTAAGAGGAAAATTCTTATACTATCAACACTCATTCTCAACACAAGGCACTGATGTTGAAAAATAATTTAATCCATCAGTGGCTCTGTAACTCTGGATTGAAGCCAGAAACAGGGGAATTCATGGTAGCCATCAAAGCCTGTCAACAAGATACTACCATATTTAAAGGAAACTTTTGTACAACACTGAAGAAACCAGCTTAGATCTTTGACCATCTTATATCTGAGTGTTCTACTTTAACCTCAAACGAATTTAAATATAGACAAGAAACCAGATTTAATAAGAAAATACTTCAAAAGCATACGTTTTAACTCATAGACATAGCCACCCTGTTTGATACAAACATCTCAGCAAAGCAATTTAACAAACTTTCAAAATATAAAAACCTGGAAATAGAAATTACATGAATGTGGCATTTAAATACAACCACTGATCCAATAATAATAAGAGCTCTAGAAAGTAAACTAATGAACACATAAAGAAAGTTCCAGGAATATGCTCACTATACAAAAGGTTACGCTCATGAGCACCACTCGTATACTCAGAAAAACTCTCACAGACTAATATTATCAATAACTTTCTCTTTCACTTTCCATTTATAGAGGCTCTAAGTCAAAAAGACTTGGTAAAGAAATCTATCAAACAGCAAATCAGGAAAAACGAATAATAATAATAATAATAACAAACACAGGCAAAACACTTAAAGCTAATCGCTCAGGCATCGTGATCAAAGACCACAAGAACAGAATATGCTTTCTTACTGACATGGTAGTCCCTGCAGATTATAATGTATCTTTGAGGATTTTCAAAATACAAATATCTTGAAGTAGAAATCTCATAAATGTGGCACACGAGGACATCAATAATTCCACTTGTAGTTGGAGTCCTCAGATTGATTGGAAAAAGTTTTGATATACTAATTGAAGAGATTTCTGGTAGCCCATGCCTTAAAGAAATACAAACAATTGTACTCACAAGTACAACTCACACATTACGAAGACTGTTCTCTATGGAAATGAGTATACAAGGAAATAATAATAATAATAATAATAATAGTAATAATAATAATAATAATAATAATAATAATAATAATAATAATAATAATAAGAAGAAGAAGAAGAAGAATACTCAACATCGTTCAGTGGCACCGGTGCACAACTAATTCAACCAATAAGCAAACTCAAAGTTATAAATAAGGTCTATATCGAGCCATCCTGCTCGATATAGACTCATTTATCTAACAGGTTTTGTATATACTTCAAATTATAAATATGGGAGTATATAATTATATATAAGACCCAATGAAAATATTTGCTCTATATAGATTTAGAGAGATTAGACAAAAACAATTTCGGTCGTTTTCTGATAGTTAATTGACAGGCCACGACGCAAAAACGAATTTCTAAATTATCCTCTCGAAGAGAGTCTTCGATTTCTTTGGTATTCAGATGCCTTGATCGATTTCATTTTATAGATTATTCATCATCATTGTCTTCCAAAATACTTAATTGTCAAGCCATGAATATTCTGAATAAATAATGTTTTCCCAGTTTAATGCAACGACACGTGACTTGGAACTACTCTGCTTTTCATATTGTTACAACAAAATTCAAATTATTAGGTTGGTGCAAAAAGAATATCGTTTTTTGACGTTAAAAAATACGTCAAAAAACGATATTATTTTTGCACCAACCTAATATATCGTCAAATGTTAATGTGGCTATAGGTTTGCCTGCAGCCAAAATTGTGTATTTCCAACTGACGTTTGATACCCTATAAAAGTCATCATTTCGTTTATCAATTTTCAAAGACAATTTTCACGACAATTTACTTATCCCTGTACCCTTAAATTGAGATTAATCAATTAATTAATATGGACATATTAGTGTAGATTGAGACGAACAGATGAGACGAGAAAATGAATTTCTGTAATTAAGTCACAATATGTGCGCATTTCTGTTTATAGAGATGAAAGTATTTTTTGGTAATTTGGGCATTTTGCTGTTAAAAATTTGCCAATCAGATTTTGTTACTTTTTATCCCCCAAATCTGGGTCGATTAGCCCTTCGACAGCTCGTGCCAACTTCCTACATTTTCTTCTTGTACATTTTTAGCACAGACTAAAGAAAACAATAATCTTGTCTCCGAACGTGAAATTCGAATGTAAGTCAAGTGTGACGATGAAAAAAATTAAATTGGTAGGGAGCGGAATTTTCAACTTTAAAAAATTTTAATTCAAATGTTTAACGTTATTTTTCGAGGGCCAATTCATTTACATGTGATCAGGATGTGCAAGGACAGTAGATAATATCTAGTAGACTAATGCTTCACTAAATCATAAATAAATTGATCTAACCCTTACTTAAAAACCGCATATAAAGGGAGATATAATCAGTTTTATTTGAAATTGCTTGGGCTGAAATGAATGATCTTTTATCTTTTAGTTCCTTTTCTATCATGGAACTAAGTGGCAGTGTACAATACTCAATGAAGATCTAACTCACTTCAGTAATAATAGTTTTTCTCATCAGTAAGGCGTAACTTAGTTTGACGCAAGACCACAAGTGTAAGACAGCGATAAACTTATCATAATAACAGTGGTTACTAAGCTATTCTCTACGAGGCCATTGCTTTACATAGTAAATTTATTCATTACAATATACATAAATATATCAACTTATCTATTCGCCTATCCACTTATATACAGAAATGGTTATGTCCATCTCAAGAAGGCATCGATTTTTAACATCGACCCATTGAGCTTCCTTTTGCAACCGTCTAAGTTGTGTCACTCTGCCCCAACGGAGATTTAAAAAATCAATAATTCATGAATTTCTTTTCTCTTCAAAACAACAATTTCCTAGAAATCGTTGTTACAATCAGGTTTAATCGGTTGACATTTCAAACTTTCTAATATTAAATGCTTACTATAATACATTAAGAACTTCACTGGGCGCCTTGCCAGATAACATTCTTGACTACTGTAGTCAATTTAATTCTGAGTCGGTTCCCGACACTTGGTAAACATCTCTACTAATATCGTCAATCGTCATTAGCATAAACGCTAAATCTGCTGTAAGGGCTTTGTCTTCTTTTGTTCATTTCTATTGCATATGACGC
Source organism: Acanthosepion lycidas (assembly GCA_963932145.1). Lineage (NCBI taxonomy): Eukaryota > Metazoa > Mollusca > Cephalopoda > Sepiida > Sepiidae > Acanthosepion > Acanthosepion lycidas. The sequence goes on along the minus strand of OZ010594.1, from coordinate 32,132,783 downwards.
AATTATATATATATATATATATATATATATATATATATATGAAAATTGATTTTCTTAAAAATAATTTTGCAAGCCACTTTCTTGCGACAAGCGAAAATTCTGTAGAATTATGGCAGCATCGTTCTGTGTTCTCGCTCTATCTTTGCTTCGTGTGTGAGAATGTAAAGAAGATTGTAGAAAGCCGAAAGGGACAACTTTTAACTTTTAAATGTAACGAAGAGAAAAAGAATATTGCTAAATGAAGTGAATACATAGTCAGACAAAGAAATTCGTTTAATGAAGAAAGGAAAAATATATTGAACAGGGTTAGTGAAAATATGTTAATTGTTTTGATGACAATAATAAAACAAAGATTGAATAATAAATAAAGTGAATTTAATCCATAGATTTATAGAAATTAGGCCTCCACGCGGAATGTAATAATAAAAATTTAAATATGAATAATTTAGAATTGATGAAAGTTACTTACGTCATAAAACATACAAAATGATATCTAATCGTTCGGATAGAAAAGTTTGAAAGTTATTTATCGAATTCAGCATTGAAAGAATTGGTTTGATAACGTAGGTGATATAAATGAAGAGACAAAAGGGCCAAAAATTAATTAATTGGGAAATTGTTATTTTACTTAGCTTAAAAATAATTGGGTTAATGAGAGAATATTAATGAACCTCAGAAACTGATCGACGAAGACATCAAAGATACGCGACGAGGTCTTCAAAACCATGAAAACCCTACTACAAAGTGTGTGGGGGCATCGATCACCGAAATTTTATGAAATAGATGAATTACTGTGTTTATATTTCTATTAGATTTTAGGCGAATATAAATCTAGAACTCGGATAATTGAAGGACACATTGTGATAAAAATACAGATCAAATATGGCTCGGAATCCGACAAATTAATAAGATAAACATATAGGAATTTAACATGTTTCACTTTTATTAAAGTTTCATCAGAGAATGAGATATGGAGAAAAAGAATAAATTCTGATGCTTTTAATTTAGTATTGTTTGATTTTCATTGGTTAAACATGTTTCACGTGCATTCGACTTTTTAAATCAACATAATAATTTGTAGCGTTCCGACATCAAAAGTTTAAAAATTTTAGCGGATTCCAGTCATACTTGAAGCTGTAAATATTGCTTTATATATGTAAGTGTATAACAATACTGTTTTGTCTATGTGGGATTCAAATGATAATGTATATTCATAAGTATGCGCGTTTGTGCATGTAGTAGACATTATGTTGGCAAAAATTCCTTATGGTTCTACTCGCCCCACATGAGCCTGTCATCACCCACTTCGTCACACCTCCTGTTGCATTATCTTCTCTCTAAAGAAAGCTAACCTGTATTGCATTTATTTTTATTTTGTATTTTCATATGTAATTACGGAGTGGTATGTACTAAAAATGTTTAGGATATAATTCTTTCTTGTGGACTTTGGTGTCAAATGACTAGCCTCAGGCACTGATGCCTTGCTACTACACTGATAAATCTTTATCATTACTTCAAATCAATATGCTCCTTGTATTGTGCCTTATCAAGGTAATAATATAGTATTTTCGGCCAATTAGATGTTACTGTTAATGTTTATTGATCTTCAAGATGAAGCGAAAAAATCTTAGGAAATATAAATGAAAGTAAATTTCGTCTGCGAAAACTTTTCAGTTATCATTTTTCTTACTAGCCATGTTTATGTTTATGTTTTTCTATTTGCAGCAACCAAATACCTTGCTCGATAGAGGTTTCGGTGGACTACGTCCCAAAAAGTTGTCCTTCCGAAATGTCTCCAATTGTGTGATGCGATTAATGCAATCTGTGAAATTCAATGCTGAAATTCCTTTCTCTAACGTTCTTTTGTCGCCCGTCGATGAAAAATCTACGTCAAAACTGGTAAGATTTTGGATTACTTTTTATTTTCATTTTAAAAATATCACAAACTTAGTAACCACTAAGGTCAAACCGCTAATATTTTTGGAAAAAAATGTTTCTTTCTCGAAATTAAATTCAGTATAATTAGAACAAAAACCTATTTTTAATTATAAGCGATGCATGAGGAAAACTTGAATTGAGTAGATTTCAAATCAGACTTTATGTTTGAATCTTTTGAATATAATTATGTAAAGATCTTCCTTGCTTTTCAAAAGTACCTTTTACACTTATTTGATTTTTAATTAGTGCAGATTTTCCGCATATGGCATCACGCGAAGAAAAATATACTATTAATTTATACAAGAAAAAATACCTTTGAGCGTCCCAATAAGCTTAAATTAACCTTCTATGTCAGTCTGCCTTGATGTTGAAATTCGGAATTTTTCCTCTGTTGTTATTGATGCGGAAGGTTTAAAATACTACAATGAGCTTGAGTGATTATACTTACGTACTTTTCTATTATACAATTCATTGTAGGCTCTCAATATCTCCTGCTACAAACACGTGTCTTTTCAAAATTAAAGTAATACATTTCGGTAGAGAGTCTTAGTATTTTAGGCTCTTGTAATGTTCAAAAACTTTACCCATATAAAATTAATGGCAATGAATTTCCGTTCTTTGTCATTTCGAGTTACAAAAGGTTTCATCAGCATACTTGATGTGGGTGCCAAAGTTGTAAAAGAAGTAAAAGAAGTAAAACACGGAACACGGATTAGAAGTAAGAAAGATATATTAACAACAGGTTACAGAGATAGTGTAAGCAGAGCTTACTATAAGTTAGTGTCCAACACTGGTAGTCGTACGAGACTCTCACTGTCACTCTCTGTAGAGTGCTATGTATCCTACTTAATATAGGCCTGGAAGAGTCTCTTGTGTAGGTAGTTTCCGGTCTCACAATAATACTCTACTTAGACAGATCGTAGACAACCTGTAATTATTTCTGTAATAATCGAACTTCTTAGTGATCGAACTGAATATCTGAATGTTCACCTATTCAGTAATTAACATAGTTTAATCTTGGCTGCCTTGATGTTATCGCCAGTAAATTTTTGTTTGTCATTCAATGGGAATAATATTTTGCCGACTTGTCATCGATAGCACCCATGGTGGGGTGTGTACAAAGTGTTTTGATAACTGGAAATTAACACAATGTAAAGAAAAATTATTTTTCGGTCAGTCTGGATATTTGCTGAATTCTTCACTTTTTTTTTTTTTACTTTTTTTTTAAGCATTTCACCCCAAGCAAGGCGGGAAGACACTAGGACGCAATGGGTTACAGAAAATTTACAGCAAGATCAGATAGGAGTGATAGAAGAAAGGATGAGGGTAGTGGATAGATCAAGGCAACTGGAGATGTCGATTGACATTACACTTGAATAGCTGGAGATTATAGCTCACAGGGAAACAGGAATAGGGAAGGGAGTTCCACAGGTGAGAGGTGCGAGACATGAAGGTATTAGAGTAGAAGAGACGGCTACATTTAGGAGTTTCGACAGTGAAGGGGTGAGAGCGGGATGCCAGCCTCGTAAGGCGCTGGAACTCATGACGTCTGGGAACCAGCGAATGCAGCTCCTCGGAGCAATTTCCATGAAAGTATTTGTAGAACAGACAGAGGGAGGCGACGGTGCGTCTGTGAGAAAGTGACTGTAGACGAGACGCCAGGGCAGGGCCAACTACATTGCATATCCGCCTCTGGAGCCTATCAAGAACCCCGAGGCAAACAGAAGGGGCACCAGACCATATATGGCAGCAATACTCCATGCAAGGGCGAATTGTTGATTTGTAGATCTGGAGGATCGACTCCGGGGAGAAAAACTTCCTGGCGCGGCTCAGGGAGCCAACTTTCCTTGCAGTGGGTGAGGCAATTGACTCAATGTATTTATTCCATCTCAGGTCAGCAGTCAACGTGAGACCGAGAAGCCGCAGAGAGTTGCTCTCGAGAAGTTGAGCGTCAGACATTCTAATGGAGGGAAGGGAAGGATCTCTGTGGTGATTAATAGAGAGCAGTTTTGTCTTAGAAGCGTTGAAGTTGACCAGGCAATTCGTGCCCCAGTTCACAATCGATTGGAGGTCCTTTTCGAGACGCACGGCCAGGCGAGTTTTGTCAGCGAGACTAGATTTGTTTTTGAGGCAGGAATAAATTGTGGTGTCATCCGCGTATATGCCAACTTGGGAAGTTATTGCGTCAGGGGGGTCATTTATGTAGATAAGGAATAGAGTGGGGCCTAGGATGGAGCCTTGAGGAACACCTGCGTTCGTGGGATAGGAACTGGAGGAGAATCCATTGAGAACGACCTTCAATTTACGGTTGCAGTTTTTACTCTTTTCCTCAGGTTTTTGAAGATAATGAGAAAGAATTCAATTTTTATCACAAAAGTTAATGCCATCGTGTTGTGATTTTAATATTAAACGATTTTGTTCTTTGTTTTTGTGAAATTACATTAGAGGAAAGAATTCTAAGTTAAATCCCATTTTACAAAAATTATTTTAAGGATTTCATCACTTCAAGAAATCAGCGTTAATCTAAAATATTAATGTCCAACAAACAGGCGCTAAAAATAAAAGATGAGATTAGTCCCATGTTTACCAACATTCTTGAAACAAATAAATAACAAATATGAATGTATGATTTTTTTTTCTTTCAGAGCAAATTAGTATCTGACATGAGGAAGCCATTTCAAGGACGGTCAGTGCGATATGTATTTATTTGGTCTTTGTGTTTGTATTTTGTCTGGGAAAGAATGCGCGCGTACGAAACCATTTTTGATGTTATTTTCTCTTGTCATGAATTCGCTCAAAAATCTGTCATTTCTAAATTTTCAGTCTAAATAGATCCAAGCACCAATTAAGAAGTGTCATCTTGAACCAACTTAGAAGTCAGCTCAACAAAGCAGAGATCATTCTACTAACTCTGCCAAAAGTATCGCTCATTCATGAATGTTCTTTTCGGCCACAAAAAATGGAATTGCTGATATTTTCGAAAATAATTTATTTCTACTTTTATTGTTATCGGGTTTTTACAGAATATTCAAAATCTAACTTGTTCTAATGCGAAATTCTAACAGATTTGTCTTGACAAAGTTGATCTTTATATTGCACTTAACTATAGTCATAACTTAACCACAGTCATAAATGGTAAAGATTAAAATTGACAATGACTTAAAGCACTAACCGTCTACATATGGGGGATGCTTTAGATATGTTTTAACCAATCCAATATAAGTTAGATTTATGAGGCAGCGAATGAAGATCAAAATCATTTAGATGTTAATCATAGCTATTGGGTATGTGTTCTGACAAGAAGATGTCTGTGAAATGCCAATTACTTGGTGCCTGAAGTAGTTTCGAATATCTTACTGAGTCCAGAAAAAATCCAACTATTCTGATGTAACATTATCTACAAATCACACTTTTGACTCTATGCTGTGTAAATGTCTTGTACATTTACGACGTGAGATTCATTTTATAAATGAAAGTTTTGTGTTTTACGTAACAATAGCAAACAACAACAAGGCCTGTTAAATGGATAAGACAGTTATGTATTTTCCATCAATGTCAACGGTCAAGATAAAAGCCAGGATTTTGAAGGCAGTCCGTCAGGTGCTTCTGATTTGAGTAGCGTGATTATCCGATGCCCATTTGGTGCGGTGTTGTATCACATTGAATTTTAGAAACATCTATAGCAAGAGGTGATGAACAGAGGATAACGAATTAGGGTAAATGATGGGCATTACTTGATTTGATAAAAGTTAATTCTGATAGTAAAACTTACATATCTGTAAATTGCAGCTTTCTGAATTGTAAAAAATATTTTTATAAAAATATTTTATCTATTTCGCAATGTGTTTTATTTTTCCTCTATCTTCTTCAAAATAATTTGTAACGATAAAAAATAAGCTAAACAATTCTTTTCTGAGATGTTTACATCTCAAATGACAGCAAACAAAATGTCATTATTACTGATGTTTGCGAAGACATATGATCAAAATGATGTCCTCAAATGACGAAATAATCAAAGGATTAGTAATAGAGAACCATCGAAAATAATAAATACTTCATAACAAAGAAATTAATGTAAAATTCTAATCTTTAAAATTCTTTTGTGGGCTCCAGCTGTAAGATAAACTTAGTTTAGATTGAATTTATCAGAATGGTGTTCTTTTTTATTCTCAAGAACTGATGTCTGTTTTGCATATCAGTGGTTGCGAAATGCCACACAAGGACTATCTGACAAGCGTTTCAGTAAAAATAAATATTGGATATCTCGATTTTGTTGCCGATACCAGAACATACATCTCACCCCCTACCTCTCTTAATATAATGGGTAGCTGATATCTGGATCTCCAGTCAAAAGACTAAAATTTTTTTTGGGGGGAGGGGGGACTTCCTCTGTACTCAAAAGCCCGAACGATTCCACTTTTAGCTGATATAAAGACATTATCAGCACAGGAAGCAGTTGAGCCAATTTCCCCTGTTCTGATACTTTTGTTATACGCTGTTTCATCGTTACATGACCTTGTTACTGTCGTCACATAAAATGAATAAAAGCAAATTACCACTTTAACTTTTAGACAGTGAAAATAAAACGCTGCTATTTCCATTTTTAACCTTTACAGAGCCTACTACAGTACAGTATTACGTGGCCTTCACCGCAATATTATGCTGAAAACCCATGTCATCTAATATTGTCATGGAAATAACAAAAACCCTTAAAAACAAAACACAAAATTGTCTGAAATCTCAACCATTTGACTTAAAGTCACAGAAAAAAGGGAATTAAACGCCAAACGACTATTATTTTAAAATAGTTTAAATTTTATCTTATTTTTACTAAAATTATCGACTAAAATGTTGCTATTTTGAAACAAAAAATAACTATATCAACTTCACTGCGCATGTGCGTTGTCTTAAGAATTGTCAATAAATATGAGAGAATGTCAAGTTGCAACGTTTGTAATTATCTAAAGTGAAATCAACCAGTCACTTAAATAGACTAATTGGAATGTTGCAAATAATCATACTTTATCAAATGTTTATTTTTGTTGGCAATTACTGTAATGTGTTTCGATCAATAGATTTTAAAACTATGATAAAATTTTAAAAAGGCAATTACATGGCCAAGCCAATATCCACATTTTTCATTTAGTTTTGTTTTCCTTTTGTATATTATAATGTTTTCTGTTGTTGTTGTTGTTGTTGTAGTAGTAGTAGTAGTAGTAGTAGTAGTAGTAATAATAATAATAATAATAAAAAATGACAAGTTGTTCATTCTAAAAAAAAACTATTTAAGTTATTCCTCTTCTGGGCAATTTGTATTTTCACTCCTGTTTTTATTTAAATAAAGTAAAACCAGAAACAATATTTGCGTGTAAATTTTGCAAATCTAACAATCCCATGTAAATAATTTAAATTTATTTTGTAATTAAATCATTTTCCCAAGGCAATAGTACAATTCTCTTGAACATCGTTGTTAAATTTAAACAATATCAAACAAAAGTGACTAGCCAACTTCTGTAGGTACGATAAACTTTCAGGTGAACGGTTCTTCATTTAGTCTTTTCTTCAATTACAACCTCTTGGAATTCCGAATTCTGAAGATTGAGTATTAATATCTGCACTGGTGATCTACTTATTCTGAGACAGTTCTGTTTCATTCTCACCCTGTTTTTTTCTGTGCGTGTAGATTGTGAGGTGTTTTAGGAATTTTCTGTGATTTAGGTATTTTTTCTGGTGTAAGGACTATTCTTAGCTGAATGAAAAAGTCCTTCATACAGGAGTAATATGTTCAGCTGGTTTTTGTCGGTAACTTTTTTTTTTAACAGAGTAGGTAATGTAGGGTTGATGTAGAAGAAATCCTGACTTGATATTATTTGAGTGTTGTTAAAATAATTACCCCGTTGCTATGTGTATATATAGTGTAGGCGGGATCCTTTACTCTTTTTTATATTGAAAACGAAATTAAATTAAACGCACAACAATAATATAAACAATTCAGACACGTGTTGACATAAATAAAAAGAAATTGCATTTTTTGTAATATGAATTACAGAATACTCGTATGGAGCGTGTAAAAATGTTCTCAGTATGTCTTTTGTTTAAAAATCAGTGCTTACTTGGTTTGGTTCTTAAAATTTCGTTTCTGAGGATGGCGTTAGATATAGTTTAGTTCCGAGAAATTCATTTGTGAGGATGGCAAAGACGTGAGTGTCTATATTACTACTACTACTACTACTACTACTACTACTACTTATCTACTATGTTTACCCTAGTCTATACTACACTAATCTACTCTACGGACTCTCTTGTGGTGGAAATGTAATGATAAGGGCAGCATGATATTCTTCGTTTCTATCATCACTGATGAAAAGGTTATTTTTAAAAATCATGAAATATCCTTATTCAGTTATCATCACTGAGGGCAACGTTCTTTTTAGAATAAGGAAATATAATTATTCTTAAATATGGCACAATCGAAGGGTAACATAAATCAAAATATCATTCGAAGCCTAACAAATCATAAATCTATTTTAGTTGTATAACGTCTTTCCTTGTTATTTTTCGACATTATTCATGCTTTTTAGTTCATGGAAATATTTCAACGCAGCATGATCTATGAATAAAAAATTAAAATGAAGGATATTCATATTCATATACACATTTCATAAACTTGCTTTTTAAAATTTTGATACAGAAAAAAATTATTTTAACTCTCAATAAATAATTCCTTCATCCAAATAAATTGTCATACACGCTCCTCAGATATCTTTAACCCATCCCGTCTATTCAAGACTAGAGATTTTGAAATGTATCTATCTATTTTATACTATCGAAAAACATCTTCCTTGATTAAATGGCACCTTATTTCGCTTCAAGGTATTCTTGGAAACACAGCGTCACTTCTACTTCTCAAAATAATTCTCTCAAAATATACATTCGGGATGGCTATCAACTGCTTCGTCACGTTCTCTTTAATCGAATCCACGGCATTTTCGGTTTTGCAAAAAGCCATAATGAAGCCAAATTGCACTTTAGTGTAACTGACATACGTAAACGGTGTGATGTTTTGAAAAAACAGACATACTGCATGAACGTAAGTCATTGTGAAAACAATCCGCACAGATCAGTGATATCACCACCACCATCTCCGTAACCCCAAGGACAAATGTCTTTTCAAGTATTGGTTCTGGTAAATTAGTAAATTACATTTCGGTCAAACAATATACCTCTTACATTACTATTCAAGATACAAAAGGCCAGCTGCAATAGATAGATTCCATCAGAAATATCTCAGAATTCTAGAGTTATTTAAAGCCATTTTTATATTAAGTCACGTCGAATTCTGTTGTTATTTGAATACTCTCAAGAAATTCTCGCCTGTCACGCAACTAGAGATTGAATGTTTGCTAATTGCAATTGGAAATAAACGTGCATTACCAGTAAATCAAAATGGCCGATAATTAACCAATAATAATCAGCAGCAAACAAACAAGTCATCCATTTTTACATGTTTTTTTTCATTAATTTCTGCAAGTTTTACATTCTTTTTAAAAGGAAGTGTCATTAATTGCTTCTTAGCAACTGTTCCTTCTTCATTTCTATTTTACTGCTCACAATCAATACAAGATTAAAATGACTTGAGCGTTTATGGGAGAAATAAAAAGGTGATTCATGAATGACAAATCAGAAAAAAGTGTGGGATCTTCTAATACTATAATCTGGAAATCCGCATTGTTTAGATGACAAATTAGCAATTAATTACATATCTTCTATTTCTTGGGGAAATTAATGAACTCATGACCTTGTGTCAGACTAAGCTAACTTTAAGAAATATCTTAAGAACAACATCAAAAACCACCAGCAGTTTAGACAGTTGCTCATTTTTCAGTGCCATCAATGATCAGAGTTCACGCTAAAATAAAAACCAATATTTTTCGGGTAGATTCTTTTCAGAATATTGACGCAACACAATCTTCATGTTTTATTTATCTTTTGCCGAATTAAACCTTATTAAAAATAAATAAAGATTTTTAATGAAACCTCGATTAACCTTTGAGGGTTTTTTTGTGATATCTACATGGCTATTGCTGATTAATGGTACAAGTTAAAATACAGGAACAAATTGTGCTGCATAATTCTTCCAAGTAGAAAAAGCTTTTCTGTTTTAAAACTCATCATTTATATTTTGCTCTTTTATTTGAACTCCAGCATATACATTTGGTGCTGACAGAAAGAAACCTATTCTGGTTTTCTCAAGATTTTAAATTTTATAAGAAACAACAGTTTAGACAAAAAAGTGTGTGAAAATGAATTTTAGATCGGTCAACTGGTCATTAGGAAAACGTAATACCTTCACTTAAATCAAACATGTAACACATTTTATACGAACAAACATCAGTTTCAGCTTGAAACTTTCCTTAAAATAAAAGAAGAATTTGACAAATGTTAAAAAATCCTACTGAAATCAGCTTGAAATGGTCGGCAGACTGCAAGCTGTAGATTTATGATAAAGTTTTGAAATAATATCGAACCTCTCTGATCAATCAACAAATACATTATTATTATCCATTGCTTATTTCAGACCCAATGGTCATCTAGCAGTCAAACTGGCTTGATTACCAATGCTCTACAACATGCGCCTAAACACAGAATAGTGCAATTAGGCATACTTGTATGTATGAGCATATGTATGCGATCCCCTACACCCATGTGTATGTATACAAAACATTGTACAAGATAATTTCATTTTAAAATAACAATTGATGTCAATGTCATTGTTTTTTGCTTCTTTTTTTTTCTTCTTTTTTTTTTCAGCTTGTCAACCGTTCCACCACCGGAGCCACTTGATAGAGTCAACAAATATTTGGCTCAAGCAATCACAGCAAGAAGTATCGAACAAGAGACGGCCAATCACGTCAATTTCATTACCCTCAGATTCAAGAATTCGATCAAAGAGAAAAAGGTAAGAACTGTTTTCACATGTTTTAATTGACAGGTTTTGTCATTATTGATTCATTCTACATGTTCTTCTTTTCTTCTTTGCTGTTTTCTTTTCACTTTTCACTAACGAAAAATATATTTGACTACTTGTGTTTATCACTGTAGCACAGTAAAAACAGCAAATTGTAGCGAGATTTTGGTTCAGGGAAAAGAGAGAATAAAAGCAAATTAGAGTTCGATTTACAGTTGTTTCACTCGCACTTTGGTTAACTAAGGAGTCGCCTTTATTTATTTACAAATAATTCTAACAAATTATGATATAAAAAGGTATTTGTGTTCACCCCATAACAAATTTTTGGTATATACAAAATAAAAGGTAATCAGTCATTCTCAATTTTGGAAATTCCTACCTACCTCATATGTCTCATTAAATTATGTTTGTTAAATATAAATTATCGAGATATCAAAAACGGTAACTGATTCCACCGATTTTATTTGCTTTACTTAGCGTGGACAACTTCATTTCGGTTTTATGTAATTAAATCGGTTTTTAAATAAATATTGCACAACTTTATCCCCTACTTTCAAAAGTATTGTTAAAAAGACTTATCGATAAAGACTGAATCTTAGACCTTAATATCTATAGTTCTAAGCATCAACGTAATTTTTCAGCCTTAACAATAACGGTTTGATAAAAAAAAAAAACAAAAAAAAAAACAGATCGCGTGTTTATATCGCTAGAACTTGGGATTTGTGCATGAACATTTATTCTGTTATAACAAACGAAAGAAAAGAGCAACTGAAGCGATAAAAGAAAAACTGGTTTACCTTTCCTGAGATATTTTTCATATTTTATTGAACACGAAAACAGTATCAATTCTTATCACAAATAATAATTCTTATTCTTATTCTTATTACAAATAATAAACAATTGACCGGTTTGGTGAATGATAGAGTTGCAATTTTCGCATCACTGTCTACGGTTGGTTTTTGTCTTCAAGATAAGTAACTTTCCTCTAGTATATTTGAATGCAATCATAATCCTTTAACAGGCTCAGCACCAAATTACATTAAGTTTAGTAGGAAATCTTTCAAAATAAGAAACAAATTATTTGATAAACTATTTCTCAACATGATTCACGATAATAACAGAACGATTCATAATCGTACTTCAGAAACAAATACATGAAATAAACGAATTATTTTTCAGGAAATGTCTAAATCTCCAATATATTTTTCAATCTTAAGTAATTTGGAGCAGTTTTAGAGTGTTTTTTTTTTTTTAGGTTTTGAAATAATTTGTAATCTCAGACTTGAATCGATTCGGCAACATTTATGACAGAACACCTGAAATAGAAGCATCAAATCAATTGCATGCATTAAAATGATTTCCCATTTTGACTATTGATCGTTTTTTGTTTTTTTGTTCATGTCGGACCCTTTCCTTTGGAACTACAATTTCCTATCATCAAACATTTTAGATTTATTTTCTCATAGATAAAAAGACGCATAAGAAGCCGCTCTGCACAAAGGACTTTTACCAAAATCCTCCTTACATTTAATTATTCTTTGTCAAAGATTGTTAATGTCCCTCTCAGAAATCAATGGCCTTATACCAAACAGTCGTACTTTTATTTGTGTAGAGAACACAAAATGGTTTATAAATTCCAATTTCCATCTCATTTTTTTCCTAATCGGTTTCAGAGACGTGTAGGTGTGTGTGTGCGTGTGTGCGTACGTGCGTGTGTACGCGTGTATGCATGTGCGTGTGTACGGAAGTGTGTGTGTGTGTGTGAATTCTTATCTTTTTTTTTATTCTGTTTTTTTCAGTATCAAGGAGTCGACGATATTGCCTTTGGAAGCAGTATGATTTGTTCAATGGTCATGCTAATTTGTACAGCAGGAGTACAAGTCGTTGTCTTACCACGGTAAGTTACAGTAAACATTACTTTTCGCAAACAAAACAGAAAAACAAAAATCTCAACTACAATTTTGAAAATCATTAGTATATTTTTAATGACGATTTGTTTTTGCAAGAGAAATATGTAAACACTTTATCGATATTCAAATATTTGAAGCTCATCTGAGCAAAAGATTAGACCCCTCTCCAAAAGAATACTATTTCAATATTTTATGTATTAACACAAGGAACCTGAAATGAAGTTAACTACAATGAAATCTAATTTGTACACATTTGAATGTAGTTGTCTGCCGTTTTGCAACAGTTTACAAGTTTCACTCAGGGATAAATTCATTGATGACTTCAATTCCCTATTGAATGCTCTTAGTGCGAGACCAAGTTAAATTTAGTAAATAACGATATATATATATATATAATACATGCATATATGCATGTATATATATATATATATATATATATATATATATATATATATATATATATAGACAACACAAGTTCCCATATAGTATTGTGTGCATTGCTAACGACTAAGGGAGAGTTTCTAATTAAATGAAACAAAGAATGATAGAAAGTGGAATGATTTACAAAACTGCTTCTAAAAACTCCGCAGGAAGGATTTCGTAAAAATAAAATAAGCTTTGTTAAAGAATATATTTACTAACCTAGTATCAATCTAGATCAAATTAATAAATTAGTTTGCATTAAAATAACTATGATCTCTTCAGTCATTTTCGATTGAACGTATTCTTAAAAAGAATTACCAATTAAGATCTTAGATCTTAATGTGTACAGTTCCATATACTGTCCCTTGAGATCTCATTCGACATAATTTCCTTGTCATAAAATAAGCTTTGTTAAAGAATATATTTACTAACCTAGTATCAAGCTAGATCAAATTAATAAATTAGTTTGCATTAAAATAACTATGATCTCTTCAGTCATTTTCGATTGAAAGTATTCTTAAAAAGAATTACCAATTAAGATCTTAGATCTTAATGTGTACAATTCCATATACTGTCCCTTGAGATCTCATTCGACATAATTTCCTTGTCAAAAGCAGTTTAATTAGTTTAACATTTATATGAATAAAACTGGTCTGAATACAAAAAAAATTTGCTTGATTATATCTTTGATTACATGTTTTGTGTTCCTTGCAAATTAAAAGCCATAATATTTTGAAATGTTAAAATGGAAATAAATGAAATACAAAATGCAAGATTTCGTTTAAAAGTAATTGCCGTCGTTTTTGATGATATTTCTAGAAAACATAAACTCATTAAACTGTTTTTCTATTGACACCCATTTATAGAAGCAAAAAAAAATGATTTTTCTGTTTTCAGATAAGTGCTTAGTCATTAGCTGATGATTAGCAGATAACAAGATATTCAGATGTGGAGAAACATAGAAATTGTAATTCTACAACGAAAGGAATTTTATTCCCGTCAGCTAGAACAAATTCACTTGAAGATGATGCTGCATCAGAATATTTGCGTAGAGGGCCGTGCTATCCATAAAGCCTAGCAACTGACATTTAGTCCTTAACTGATTTTGAAATTAACTGTTGGTGCTAACAGGAAAGTGGCTATATGTAATGTGTTTGCTGTAGTGTGATAGTTAACAAGCTAGTTTAGCAGAGCGTTGGCAATGATTTCGATCGCAACGGAGTATTCCCAATATTGTACCCCCTTGCTAAAACTTTCAACTGACGTCAGTAACTATTTACAAAGATACGAATGTCTGTGCAACTGATTGAAAATGTAAGTTGTATATTATTCTTGCTGTAGAGAGAAGAGATGAGGATGAAGACGAGAAATAAAGCTAACTCTATCTTCCGTTCATATTATAATTATACATCAGATAAAAAATCTGTTTGTTCCTACAGAAACTGGACTGTTTAGTTTACTCACACGAAAAAGAGGTAGAGAATTGAAACAATATACATTAAAATTTTCCTCTGATTATAATGACTTCACTAGTAGTAGTAAAGCATATAATTGAATTTATTTATTGGCTGTGCAACTAATAAAGCCTCCATCATATGATGGCATTGATATGGGGACACAAAATATCATAAACAATCCTTGTGTGAACCGGTAATACCTTACTAGTTGGTTCTGTATCACAATATAAGATTAGATCCATACAGATGCCACATTAATCTGATGTTGAGGTCACTTAATATATTTCTTTCATTCTTATATAAATATTTGTATCATTTAATCCCAGTTTAATCGAAAATGCTACCAAACAGCCATTTTTATTTCAAAAGAAATTCAATTTTAGATATATTATATTTTCCATGAAATAACGCACACACATACTTGCACGCACGCGTAGATATTTTTTAATCTTGGTTAAAGTTGGCCATATAAACGCTAAAACGCTACGAAACTTGTAGTCTTCAAGTGGGTTGTGTACTCAAGCCAAGTGGTTTTCATAATCCCTATTTCTCGATTCATACTGTTACCATCGTTATTATGCTGTATGATTATCTTTCGGAAATAAGTTGTCATCAGACCTCTAACATGGTAGAAGCTATAAGGATTGTCGAAAGAGCAAGTGAGTTACATGCAGGGTGTGCGAAGTTAATAGCAATTGCAATTAAATTAACTACTATCCTTAAACTATTCTGTCGGGATATTCTTTCGGTGTGATAGCAGACACTACAGCCTTGTAGAGAAAAACTTCAACAGAAATCTATAATGTAGGGAGCTTACTGTCAAAATCCCATAGAAGGACAACAGCACTTAAATACCAGGTGAAAGTTTGAAGTCCATAAAACATCTCAAGTGCAGGCTTTTCCACATGTCTCCTGTTGTGGAATGTAAGAGTCATTGAAATTCTGGCTAAATCTTCGTCCACGAAGTCGAGTTATGATTATAACAATATATTAACAAAAGTTACAATCTTATGAACAAAATGATTGTTAGGTTTAATTTATAGTTTTTCTTTTTCTCTTTTCTTCCAGGACATTTTTACTGCTGTTATTGTTCCTGGCAGCTTTCTCTTGGATTGCTATAATTTTGATAATGATTCTAAGCGTCAAATTAAAGGTAAGATCATCTCAAGGATTGAACTCCCAAAGAATTAGCATCTGTATCTACTTGTCTTGTTGCAACCATAATCGTCATATGCCCTTTTCCAAGTCAAGATTCTTTGGACGTCAGTTTATAAACACAAATTTTACCTTATTTAAATATTTTAAATCAAAATAATGTTTGCTTTTGATGAGATAGTTGCATTTTAACTTCTGATGTTAATGATATTGAATGCTGATTTTCAAAGCAGAAATCAACCCTTGCCTACTTGCGCCTATAATCAAAGAAAATCTAGTAAAATATAAAACGTTGGAACTGCCATTTCTTACCTGTGTAGCTCAAATATTTCCAGATTAAATACTATCTTCTCGTTGTGGCATCAGACCATGCTGAGTATAATCAGCCTTAATGTTAAGGCAAATAACATATATATATATATATATATATATGCACATTTATATATATATATGCATATTTATATATATGTGTGTGTATGTGTGTGTATGTGTGTGTGTGTGTATGTATGTATATCATTTAGACGTATTATGTTATTCTTTTTTAATATGCTAATTGATCGAGAATAATTGTTTTGGACGACTAGGTTGGTTGTGTTAAATTTAGTATAGCATTTAATTAATTTTATTGTTTTACTTGGATCAGTAGGTGATATATTAGTGTTTATGAGACTTTTTTAGAATTTTTCCTCTTGCTTATAGTTAGAATGCATTTAATTACGGTATAGATATGCTTAGTGTTATTTGATGATGTATTATGCTTTTTATTTATGTTTATATTTTCACTAGCTCGTATAATTTGTCCATCAACGATGTAATTATGAAAGTCATTGTTAATGACGTTTTGTATAATATATTTTTTAATTTAGTATAGAAATTTTTCTTGTTAAAGAATTTGGTTTTGCACGTTTTATTAAGTTTTGTATAATAGCTATTTTGTAATAGAATATTCACTTTTATAGTTGAGAGTGCACGTGTTTATGCTAGTTGTTTTTTTTTTATATGGGTAGGTAGTAAATGTATTGTCATTAGTGTTTGTCAGTACATCAAGAAACGGGATTTTATTGTCACTATGTTAAGTTCGCATCTGAACTTAAGTACGGAGTTTTTAGTGTTTTTTTTTTACAATTCATGTATTTCGCCTATGTGTTTGACTAATATCAGAATGTCATCTATATATCTTAGGTAAATGGAGGTTTTTTATGATATTATAAACATCTATATATATCTTAATCCTCAGAAGATGGTCTCAGATGAGATTGAAAGTACTTGGGAAAATAAAATTATTTGAAAGACAATTTAGGATTTTCTCTTAATCAATTTTCTACAGCTACCAAGAAATTAATTCGTGGACTTGACAGGATGAAAACTAAAATAGACATAATACGTCTAAATTATTTAACAAAGCCTGCTTGAATGAAAATAATATACTGCTTAAATATGTGTGTGTGTGCGCGCGCGCGCGTGTGTGTGTGGCATTGGCGGACCAGCCTAAAGAGCACGATGAATTCCCATGTACAGGTATATTAGAAGGAATTTATGCATCTGGAAAGCGCATTGTCAGCTATACAAACAACCCCACATACTAAATAAATGACTATTTTACTTTCTCCATACACGAAGCTTTTCGACGAAATATTCTTTCTTGTTTTTCGGTTGGCACAGAAAATAAACGGGAGTTCATTTTTCCCTACGTTGTGTTGCAATTATTATTCCAGTCGGGCTGTGGAAAAAAAAAGAGTTACGGCTACGGTTCACAATGTATGCTTACCATTGGAAGAATTTCCAGTGGGAGGGGGCGCTTCCCTCACAGAAAATACATAACTCAGCGAGACTGCAACCAGAAAGATTCCATAAATAATTTTAGACTTTCGGCGTACAACAACAAATTGTCTACGCAAACAAGAAGTGCCACTACAGCGTCTAATCGTGGTGCAGTGATCCGCAGTTTGAACTTGTAAATTACGACTTGTGAATTTACTCCACATTCTCTCTCCTTGTGCCAAAACGAAGCTATGCTTAACAAACAGAGATCAAATATACCATTACACAGTGCTATACACATTTCCATACAATTGAAAGTGACAAGAAATTTCGATGTAACAATCATAAGGTACAACAAATCTTCACATCATTGTGCCAAACTAATCTTATTTTTGTAAATATCTGAGAACCTATGCACACTTTATATATGTATATACATGCATTCACACACACACACATATATATATGTGTGTGTGTGTGTGTGTGTGTGTATGTGTACGTATCGATATGTAGGTTTTCTTAAAATGTTATATATCCAGTAATGCGCTCGAAATATCGATCTGTTCCATATCGTAAGTTACTGACCACTAATTTTGTCTTTCTTCATCTCCTTAAGAAATAGTCAAATATTTCTTACGGTCGATTACTAATAGCAAAATAAAATTTTGTTAAATTTAAATTACTACCGAGAGAAACAACTTATTTCAAAGTATTTCTTCAGCAATCATTCGCGGCATCACACTTGCCATTATACCTAATTATTATGCGGGGGATTATGACAAAATTACATTTTTTAAATATTCATACATTAGAGCAATTATCATATTCAAGACACGTACATTAGTGCCAATGATTTCTTTTTAAATGTTGATGTTCTTATTCATTTATTCTTGGACATCGTATCTAGTGAGATGTAATCCAAGTAAATGAAAAACACTTTTTTACGTCAGTACATGACGTATCTAGACGTCACGCGTTGCCTCGTTTTTCGGAAACATGACGTAAGTATAAGTTATTGTACTTAGGCAACTCACTGTTGAACTCGCTATCTCGCCTAGCAGACTCTTGCTACAGTGGTGTGTTCACTTCTAACTGGATGCTCAACACATGTAGCCTTGTGCTAAACTAGATTAAGTAAATATCAAACGTTCCAACTCGTTCTATTGTTAGCTAGGAGAGTGTTGTGAAAAAAGCAATAATAAGATTGATTAAAATAATAGCATTAATTAATAGTATATTGAGTCAGAATTGTGTGATAGAAAGTAACAATACGATGGAATCAATATAAAAGCAAATGTTCCATCTAATAATTTCAAAATATTTCACGTGTTTAGGATTTTTTTTTTGTTTTTTTTTTTACTTTGTGACGCTGGGCGGTTAAATAAAATTTAATACTTTTAGTGAAGATATCAGTTTTAACAAAATAATTTATTTCTGACCAAGTTTATATTTCCGCTGCGTACGATTACCGTTTTACTATTTTTTTTCTTAGATTATGGATTCTTTAGCCTAATACGGTTTTCCATTTTCCAAGTCTCTATTAGTCGTCACAAAAGTGCAATTCAATTATTCCATTGAGTATAGCCCAGTCCGCTATTTTAAATGTTGAAACATCAATCACTGAAGTGACTCCAGCAATAAAGCGAAAGGAATGAGTGTCAGGAGCTTTTCCTGCTATGGATCGTCAAATACAAATGTTGTCTCTTATATATATACATATATATATATATATATATATATATATATATATATATATATATATATATATATATATATATATATATATATATATATATACTGTAAGCAAAAAATATATATATATACTGTAAGCAAAATTGGAGCCACGCTGCATTTTTAAACACCTTAAAATTAAATATTTTTGTATATTTTTAAAGTAAAAGATACAAGCTCAATAACTAAATTGTATTTCCTTTTATTTTAACAAAAATAAAAACTTAACAATAAAAAAAATCATACAATACCATAATATTTTTGTTTTTGTCAATAAAATCACCATCTGCCTTAATTACTGCGTTACAAATTCTTGGTGTCCTTTCCAACATATTCTAAAAAAAAAAGTAGTTGGCAGACCTTCGCAAGCATTCTTCAAGCACTGAAAAATTTACTCTCACTCTTAGAACTCTTCTATCCAATTCATCCTCTACTAATTCAACGGGAGTGAAGTCAGGAAATTGACGCGGCCTAAATCATAATTTTTAATTTTTTTTTTTCTGACTCGAGGTAATTTTGGCATAATTTAGAAGAGTGTGTTGCATCATTAATTTTTTGAAAAGGAGTTTTTTTTTTCAATAATGCGTAAACCAGATGGTATAGCATGTCTTTGCAAAATCGAATGATATTGTTCAATTTTCATAATCCCCTTGGCCTGAATAAAATCCACAGCCTTTTTGGTAATCACAAAAGGTCGACAAAAAATGTTTTATGGTGAAAACAAAATATAATGTTTTTCATGCAAAATATTCATAATTTAACAAAATGTATTGTGGACTGACGAATCCAAATTTCAAGTCTTTGACAGTAAGAGGAGACTGAAAAAAGACAGAAAAAATAAAAGCAAAATAAAAACTGTGGATACTGAAATTTTATCTTTCACTATAAAAAATACGAAAATATATTTTTAAGATGTTTTTTAACGAAATGCTATTTTGCCTGTAGTGTATATAGTGTATATATGAGACGATAAAGATAGAGAGAGGAAGAGAGTACGAGGGAAACATGTGAGAGTTTTATTATTATTATTATTATTATTATTAAACATATTCAGATGTTTTGGTGATAGTCATCAAAAGTTCCAAGACTCAAATCTCCGACACCCTCCTCGGCTTTGTCACCCAACTCAACAGTGCTGTGCTCTAAATTGTTTCTTCAATTTTTCTTCGATTGATTCTTTCAAAACATTTTTCACAGATCTTCAAGATTGATCAAGTGTGGCTACAACTGCCACTTCACTTCTTCTAGTCCGCATCAAAAGATCCTGCTGGGACAGCGACATCCACTATTTGATAGATTCTTTTGTTTCGTGCTTTTGTTTAAATAATAACTATAAAAGAACAAATGTATGTTTCATTGTTATTAGCTTCTAGCATAATTCTACAATTTCCGAAAATATAAAAGCATTAGCTATAAAAAAAATGTCCTTATTTTATGTACATAATCTAATTATGTTAAAACTGCTATACCAATATGATGGTGTGGTCATCAGTTAAAATAGTTTGTTCTCTGAAATTAAGACGTTAATTTATAAGTCTTTCGAGAAGAACATGTTTCACCTTTGATTTTTAATGTTTAAACATTATCATATTAATAGTTGGCGGTACTAAATTTTATTACAGAATGACTTTTCCAAGTGACTTTTAGAAAATTAAAATGTCTTGTTGACTATGCAACATGGCAATGGTGATTCTGAACAATGAACAGATTTTTTAAAAGAAGGCATTTATTGAGAAAAAAGAATTGGCAGTACAAAATAAATTATAAGTGATGCTTCATGTTTATTCTCTATATAATTTATACTTCTTTTAACTCTTTTAGGTCTTTATAAATTTTCTTGGGAAGAACTTCAATGCTTAGTAAGTTGGGGAATTACACAATTCAGATTACATCTTAATTGTCGCCATAAATATTGATTATCTCTCTCATAAAGTTTTCATCTTATGGTAAACATCCTTAAACATGTGGCTGTGTTTAGTAAATTAATTAATTTATCATTTAAATTTAATCTAATTTAAATTTTATTTAAACGAAAACTGTAATTTTCAGATTTAATTTAAATTAAAAATATATAAAACTTTTTCATTTTAGATATTCACAAATAATGATCAGTGATTATGGGAAGAATTCTAGAATTTATGACCAACTTACAAATTTTGTATTTCTTGTAATTCGATAGACTAAACTTAATATTTACTTGTATCCAAATGATAATGCTAATGCCAGTATGATCAGCTATGAATTGTTCTTATGACACCCTAGCACAAATAAGTGTATTTTTCAAAGGTAAATATTTTGTTATTTGATAACTCCGAAAAATATTTTTTTGTTATATTCAGCAAAAAAGTATTGTATTTTATAAGTATTGACAGCAAACCGTGCCTTTACAAGATCTTTTAACACCTGCAATAAAAAGGAACATAAATTTATTCTAGCATCGTACGATAAAAGATAATATATTTTAACAATAATTGTTCACGTAAAATGGATTTGATTTTTAATGAAAAGCAATTATAGAAAATCAAACATATTTTATTATTTCCTTTGGTCGCCAGCAAATTCAAGGAACTTTATCAAAAATCCAGAAGGCAAAATTTTCAATGAAACGCATATTATTATTCAAAAAAGTATCATACTAAATATCATGTTATAATTCAGTCTGTATATTGAACGGAATATTTCTTTACGCACAAGAAAATATCATTTATGTCGGCGACTATTGTGCTTCTATCACGTTCCAATTTTCAAATGTAGTGAGTTCGATCCTCAGTCGCACTGCAACTGTTCCTGTCTTGATGACAGTATAAACTAAGTAAATAGCAACAAATAAAAAATTTTAACAAATCTAATTTCCAAAAGATGTAAATTTTTTATTTTTATATATATATATATATATATATATATATATATATATATATATATATATATATATATATATATATATATATATATATATATATATATATATATATGTTATATAAATTGATTTATAAATAAATATTGATTTATAAATAAAAAGAAACAACAGTAAGATATATAATCTGGTGTTGTTATAGATATTTTTATTTTTACAAAATTTCTACCAAAACGTAACTAATAACTGATAAATGAAAATACAGCGATAATGAACACGCAAACACCACTTTTCTGAATGAATGGATTTCTCTGTATCCTTGGAAACGTGAATTATAATTTTTTGCTGTGCCTTTAAAACCCAGTAATTTTAAAAGTTACTCCAAAATTCGCTTGAGGATGAAATGGAACTAATGTCTTTAATTTAATTACAAAATTAAATTCGAAGCTTTTAGCTTCCATTTTTGAAACATGGTTAGAACTGTGTAGCGGAAAAACCATATTTTAAATCAATTAATTTATAATATAATGATTTATATATATATATATATATATATATATATATATATATATAATTATCATGGATATTGTTTTGTTTTCTTATACTATTTTCTTATAAATACTCATCAAATAAATCTTGATGTTTAGTTACCCTTACCCAATTTCTAGCATTTTGTATGACGATTTTTCATGCAACTTCTTCATTACTGTTTCTATACGTGCTTCGACTCAAGTGGAGCTCTCTCTGAGAATTTAACTCATTTGTAGTTGCTTGTAAAATAGCCATTACTCTACAACAGACAACACTAAAATATATCTTTTGTGAATATGCATCGTAATATTTCAAAAGTATCTATCTGATTTTTCTCTATTTTTCAGTGTACACCTTTTGACATCCGAAAGTCATCAACTCTTCGAATGTTTATTATTATAACGACTGTGGTGTTGATATATGCATCGGCACAAGTCAATGTAGTAAGGATTTCTTCTTCCTATTTTAGAAATGTTTTATTCGTGCGGTTAAAATATATCTCAACATACTACGAAGCCAAAATTCCGAAAGCACCTTTACTAAAAATAGTTTTCGATAAAATTTCTTTTTCACATAAAATCCGAGTCAAGTTAATAAAACTAAAATCAAGCATAAATCCACCGTCCAACTGAACTGAGTGCTAAGAGAATAGAAAGATGCTTCATATCACATTAACTGCATTAAATCATCCACGGAACCATCTGCTTTACATGAATTTCTTTATCAAGTGAAATTATATATTTAGCTCCTGTGTGTGCGCATATATATATATATATATATATATATATATATATATGCAAACAAATTTTTATTAAATTCAACCGAAAATGTTTGTCTGCTTAACTTTTTATTATAGCTTTCCAATTTCAGAATGATGTATTTTACATCGGGATTTAAAGTGTTAATAAATTGTACAAAGAACTTTGATCAATTGAAAATGATGAAACGCTGTGATAATGATTTACGAAAGCCGAAAATACTCAATAACCAAACATATATATGTGTGTGTGTGTGTGTGTGTGTGTGTGTGTGTGTGTGTGTGTTTGTGTTCCGTTTGTGTTTATCTAAATTTAAAATCTTAAATAAAGACAAGAATACTTTGCTAAATTTGCATTTTCATTCTTTCTGTTTTCATTCTTTCAGTTTTGCTGCACTCCTGGTTTGATCTTAAACTACACATTATCAAAACTATCAAGTTTCCATCTCAGCGGGCTTGAAGACAGCCCAACATTCGGTAAACACCTGCGATGCGAATTGCCGCAATACATTTACTTCAGTTGCATCATGAGTTTTATTTGTGTCTCCACTTTCCTCAGGCTATCGGCCGTTTTCAAGTTAGCCATCATGTTTGGTATGGCCGCTGTCTGTATTGTGCTGATGGAGTACACACATCGACCACTTTTTGTGCAATTTGACTACCTTCATCAGTAAGTCAATTTTCTCAAATAATAGCGTAGTTTCTGTATCATAACAATCTTCATTGCTCTTGGCATCGTTCACAATAAAGAAAAGCAAAAAATATGATTAACTTTACTTTACAATTTCGCATAATGAAATGACTACTATTAATAAAAAAAAAGTATATTTAACGATACTGTTCATAGATAATTGAATTAAAAGATAAAAAAAAACACTATTCATTGTAGTCGGCGATTTTGATTTGAGATTTCGACTTAATTTTACATTTATTTCTTTATTCATCAAATGCGATGAGATATTCATCATTTTTGTTTTGTTTTTTGTTAGACTTTTTAATCTATGGGCGGTAATAAAGAAAATATATACAGATATATTTTCATTATTCTTTATTATAAAGAATAATGAAAATATATCTGTGTATATTTTCTTTATAACCCCTGAATTGCTAAGTTGGGTGGTTTCCCCGCTGCATTATAAACAATAAAAAAAAAAAAAAAAAAAAAGCCACCACTCAATAATATCAACTATGAAAACGGCCACAATGTTCTGACAATGTTTGGAAAATAAAACATTCATCTACATTCAAATACATACATAAAAAAATCCATACGTTCAGTGAAAATTGAAAATAAAATCTATCATTGATAATGGCTAAATTTATAGCCGAATGCGCTCGGATATACAAAACATTTGCACAATTTCTATATAATTTACGTCCAGAAAAGAAAATTATAAGAACACATGAAAAATTAAATAAAAAAACTTAACCTCAGTACCTTGTCAGTCGTTTTTAATGAAACTTATATAAAGAAGGGATTGCTGCCGAAATACACAATTATATATATGTCATCATTACTAACAAATGGAAAATATTTTTCCGCTTGAGAATACTCATAGACAGAAACTCTACATTTCGATTACAAACAGCTAAAATTGTAACTCTGGTCGTTGGCAGTAAGTTAACGAAATTAATGCTTCCTGGTGTAAGAAGTTCTGAATGACCAAAAATGTGCCAGAATTCTCATATATGTTTGGATCAATCTAAAATCAATAGCTATTTTATTAACTAGTTTCTTTAATAGGAACACACTTAGAATAAACCATTAAGATTAGTTTGATCGAATGTATCACAAAGACATCAATGTTCACCGAGAAAATAGTCTGATCGAATAAGTCACGAAGACATCAATGTTCACCGGAAAAATGTTACTGATGTTGGCCCAAAGTCGGGACCACGGAAGGAAAACACGGAACACGGATTAGAGGTAAGAAAGATATATTAAACAACAGGTTACAAAGATAGTGTAAGTGTAAGCGGAGCTTACTATGTGCTAGTGTCCAATATTGGTAGTCGTACGCGGCTGATACTACTCTCTCTCTCTCCTCCTCTTCTTCTTCTCTTCTAGAGTGTTATGTCGCATACTTTATATAGTTCTGGAAGAGTCCATGTTGCAGGTATGCTACGGTCTCACAATACCCCCCTTCCAAGAGTTTTCTTTTTTTTTTCTTTTTTGAAATGGAGAAAAAAAACATAAAATTGTTAATACTTTTTCTCTTGGGATTTACGTCGAGCGGTTGAGTAAATTTCCTTTTCCTTCCTAAGCGTAGCACTTCAGGAGAGACTTGGGGCGTGTCGAGATCGAAGTGATCGAAAATTACATCGATCGGCTCTTCATAGCTATTTTGTAGTGATTCATCCGATTCCTTCAAACGGCATTTTCAGAGCTGGTTCCAATGGCGTTTGTGAGTGTTTTTCGGTCCTTGGTCAATATAGACCAGTTCGCCAATTCTTTGTTTTATGGTGCCTACTTCCCAGAATGTTATGTTGTTTTTGTAAGCCTTGAAAAAGACTTTATCGCCAGGATTGAAATATTTCTTATGAGGCGATACGGTTTTTTTTAACTTTGCTTGCCGTGGAATAAGTTTGTCGAAGACAGACTTGATTTTCCTTGCAAACATTGTTTCTGCAGGCGAGCTTCCCATAGGCGTGTTCGGATTAGGGGTTATCCGATACACCTGCAGGAACTGTTGCAATGCTCTATCTGTCGGTGTGCCTAGTGCCTTTTTTAAAGCCCTTTTTAGAGTGTTCACGAACCTTTCGGCCTGGCCATTCGACCTAGGGTGGTACTGAGGCGTTGTAATGTGGTCCACCTGATATGACTTGCAGAAGTCTTTAAATTCACTTGATGTGAATTGAGTGCCATTATCTGTAACTACACAATCTACCACGCCAAAACGCGCGAATAGCTCGTGTAGAAATCCGAAATCAGTTTGTGGTTGGACTTTTGCATTGTAGGACCTCAGACCATTTTGAGTGGCTATCCACAACAATGAGGTAGTACATGTTGTCTATAGGCCCTGCAAAATCGACATGAATTCTTTGCCATGGATGGTCTGTGTTTGGCCATGGCTTGCACATTTTGGTTGGAGCTTTTGCTGCAAGCGCGCATCCTTTGCATGATTCTATCATGTCTGCTATGTCCTTGTACATGTTTGGCCAATAAATATAGCAGTGCATGAGGCTTTTCGCACAGTTCTTCCTCGGATGTCCCATGTGAAAATCCCTGAGGATTTTTCTTTGTAGGCTGTTTGGAATCACTACGCGGTCATTGTATAGTAGGACATCATCGCAGAGGGAGAAAACTTCAGGCACCGTCTGTTGTATTTGTACAACCCTCTATGGGTGTTTATGCAGAGCAATTTGGAACTTTCTTCCTCCACCTCTATCTGAAGGTATGCATCCGAGAGGTCGATATTAGAAAAAATGTTTCCACCATTGAGTTTATTGAAAATTTCTTAAGGGCTTGGGAGAGGATAGTGGTGATCTTGCAAGGCATCGTTTAACCCTGTGGAAAAATCTGCGTATATTCGTATTTGATTGGACTCCTTTTTACGCAGATCGTAGGTGCTGCCAACTCGCTGAAATCTGTTTTTGACAGAATACCTGCTTGTTCGAGTCTATCTAACTCTTTGTTGATTTACTCTAGAGCAGCGAAAGAGACATTCCGTTTCTTTTTGAATACCGCTTGTGCACCGTTGAACTTAGCTTTCATTTTAGTACATTTTCCAAGGCCGCCAGAAAAAACCTGGGGAAATTGTTGTTTGAGTTCCTTTTTTAGATTTACCAAATTGGACGTTGTACTTTGTATCTTGCGACAAAATGTACTCATTGGGCAATCCCAAAGATTGAATTTTTCTATCCAATCTGTTCCAAATAAGTTAACTGAAATTTTCAATACGTAGGCTTTGAGCTTTTTGGTAACTCTATTTAGTGTTACTGTAAGTATTACCTCGCCTAAAATGTTAATCTTTTCGCCAGTTACGGATTTTGCTGTTTTATCCGTTTTTAATAAGGTCGGCTTGTTTAATTTTCGCCAATTACGCCAGTTAATGGTTGAAAGATCGAAACCCGAGTCAAGCTGGAATTTAATGGAATTATTGAAAATATCCACTGTTACATATTTCCTTAAATTCCTATCGACAATATTGTCACATTGAGCTTGCCTAATTTTATTTTTGGGTTTTCTCGTTCTGTTAGCGTACCAGCACGAAGTTAAAATATGCCCACTTTTATTGCAATTTTTGCAATATTTTTTTTTCTTAACTGGACAGAACTTCACCCAATGCCATTTATCACAATGGTAACATGGTCCGGGCGGTTTCTTTAACCTATTTGGGTTTTGGTTAAGGCGGAATTTAGGACATGAGATTTGCCTTTTGTCTTTTTGAGGGGAATAGGAGGTAGACTTGCTTCTAATTTTATTAATCTGAGCGACACCTGATTCCTCGATAGTGTTTGAGTCACACTTTACAGATACTCTTTGACAGTCCTCTGTCAGTTTTTGGAGAGTCAATCCTTGTTCGTTCTCAAGCTTGGTCAGTACCCGTCGTATGACTTCTTCTGATACTAGACCTTGTGCGAAAATTAAGCACTTGAAATCATCGGCTAGTTTAAAATCATTACATAGCTTGTTTACCGATGCTGCAAACGTTAGAAAATCTTGCTGGTTATCTTTGACTGTGTTCAGGCATTTCCAACGTTTGTGTTAGGCCCGAATAGTTCCGAAAGGAACTTTATAGTCTCTGAAAAATCCAAGTCAGTGGTTTTCTTGGGTAGTATGAAGTCTACGAACCTACTATGTTCGGTAGTTCCCAGTTTTCTCAATAGTAGACGTACCTTTTTTTTACTGGGCCATTGTTCACAGTCTACGTTGAAAATATCTTCGTAGCCCCTGTAAAAAGCATCGAACATTTTGTCGTTCTCTGGTACGTATTCAAAGGTTTCCATTGAATTGTAGATTGTACTCTGGGCGAATATTGTATCTTTTTCGGAGTTTGAACCTTTTAATGCATTTACGAGTAATTCTTTAAGTTGTTTCTGTTGTAGTTCAGCATTCTGAAGCGTAATTTGTTGGAATTCCATTTGTTGTTTATGTAATTCCAAAAATAGCCTTTCTTCTGATTTTTGTTGCTGATCCAAATTTACTTTTAGCATTTGGACAATTACTTTTTGAAAATCTTCCATATTTAGACAAACAAAAATGACAGCGATTTTTTGTTGCTTTGAAACCCCGTGTACCAAGGGGAGGTACACAAAGAAATCTTGATAGGTTTTTTTTTCTTTTTTTTCTTTTACAAAAAAAAAAAAATATAGACAGACAATTAGTTAAACTAAATTAATTATGTGTTTAGCTTTTTTGCAATTCCGTGGTTCCGTTAATTTTAACGTAATTGTATCAATTTTCACCACACTTATTATGTATTTTTTTTTATAGAGGTACAAAAAAGAGAAAACTCGCCTCAGTGAATTTGAGGGGAGAATAATTTTATGCACGAGTTCAACTCAGTTACATAAAAAAAATTTTAGATAGTTTTTAGAAAACTTGAATCGTAAATAGTACTTCGCCTCTTGTGTTGTCAGTTTGTTTTATGAACAAACTGTTTTGTGTGTGTGTGTGTGTGTGTGTGTGTGTGTGTGTGTGTGTGTGTGTGTAAGAAATCGTTCTCGTAATGTTATTTGGACAGACTTATTCCGTAGATGTCGAAGCGCTAATTCGTCACTGCTGTTTGGTATCGGAATATATTTTTATATATATATGTAGACGCTGGGTGTTGCGTTTAAATGTAGTAATACCAGTTTAATTTCTCGTTCAACACTGCTGTGGGAACGTGTGGAGTTTCTGTGTATTTTTCGAGTACTCTGTCACTATTGATACGGTGAGAACGAAATTCTCGAATCTTTCTGTCGCCACTGATGTGGGACTGGTAAGGTATTGCGGTTTTCGACGTGAATGCGTTTCTCGAATTCCACTGATGTGGGCCCAAAGTCGGGACCACGGAAGGAAAACACGGAACACGGATTAGAGGTAAACAACATTAAACAACAGGTTACAAAGATAGTGTAAGTGTAAGCGGAGCTTACTATGTGCTCGTGTCCAATATTGATAGTTGTACGCGGCTGATATTACGGTATTAGAATACTCTCTCTCTCTCCTCCTCCTCTTCTTCTTCTCTCTTGAGTGTTATGTCGCATACTTTATATAGTCCTGGAAGAGTCCATGTTGTAGGTATGTTACGGTCTCACAATAGTTACCAAGCTAAAGAAGGTATTTTTAGAAAGGTTATGGTCTCCTCTTTTGAAATCCTCATTTGGACCACTTGGGGAAATTTAGTTACAAGGAATAATTTGCAAACCAGATCTGAAATAATGAACCTCAAGTAAAACGTATCCGTATTTCACAATTAGCTGGCATATATCAGTAGTCAGTGAAACAGTGGATGGCAAAAAACTAACACGTAACAAAGGACTACCATCTCTATATGCCTTTTAGTGAATTAAATACTGACCAAACACCCACAACTTACAGACCAATAACAATTTTTGATATCTGCCAAAAAAATGTGATCCTTGGTACAAAAAACAGAAAAATATAGAATTTGAAATCTTTAATTCAAACACTATCGCAAAAATAGGCCCAGAAAATAGCACTCCATCAAAAAAGGTTTGTGACACTGAGTCAACGTGGTCAACTCCCAGTTGGGGCGTGAAACTGTGCTATTTATCCTGCCGGCGTCTTGGGGTTGACTCTTAGTCGCTGCCACCACCTTGTGTCCCGGTCGCTCGGTGGTCGTCGCTACCCGGCGAAATCCTTTGGTCTGGGTACCAAGTGGGATGGTCGATCGATGCTAACGGCTTCACACCAGCTGCAACCGGTTTGACACAAGCTCCGTCGTTACCAGCTCACTTCCAGTGTCTGGTTACCGAAGTAAGTGCTTCGATCTCAAGTCTAACCTACCCACGTTGTGATTTTGATCTTAGGTTACGAGATCAATCAGACATCGGGCCGTAGTGTAAGATGAGTCTAAACTGGGGGTGATATCGCACAAGCGTAAAGAAAAGAAGCAAATAAAACCCCAAGAGGTTCAAGTATATTGAAAGTAACAGATTAATTTTTATCCGTCTGTCAAACCAGTGCGGTGTTAGACGCAGCCTGGGGTTTTCGGTAAATCCCGATTTCTGGCAAAACTCCCTCCTCCTCACATTGATACCTCATACCAAATCCTTTCAGTGGGCGTTAATAATTTCCCCACCTTTCTCATCAAATTACCTCCGCCTATCACCATTGCTACCACTCGACCAATGGCGTCCCGATCGTGCGGGCTTGGCTAAGCTGACTTCATTAAAATTATAACCTAGAATTTTTTTTGTTTACAAAATTCTCGTTACCACCGGCCAAAATTCCCCCGAATAACACACGGCCACTTAAAATCTCTGAGATCTTCGATGCTTTTGGTCAATTTGCGTCTTCTTAAGCAGTACTTTTACAAACATCAATCAATTGTCAAAGTCTGCTATCTGGTCCCTTCATAAAGTTAGTGTCTACGGCTTCTTGAGTAAGAAAAATAAATTGATAATAAATTTCTTTATCTTCAAATCAGCAATTCTTCCGAGATATTTTCTCATGCACAAGTTCTATAATCACATAGCACTTAACTTGCCGGTACTCGTTTTAAATGATATCTCGGAAAAATAAATAATGGTAATTCTCTTTATCCCGTTTCGGTAAAAAATTTCGGAATATTTTCTCAGGCCAAAATTTTTATAATTAACTGTCGCCTGATATCTTAAACGCTTTTTTTTTTATTCTCGTGTTTTCTCAGCATCATTAATCAATTGTCAAAATCTCGCATATGGCCTTTTTGTGTGTCCACTGTTTACGCCAATTCTCGGGTTTTTGAGAAAAGTAACTCGATCTTATTTTTAACATAAAAAAAAATCTTCCTTTCCGTTCTCAGTATTTTCTTGTTTAATTTTTTATGTTTATTTAATTAATTACCATAGATAAATAGTGTCACAGTTATAAGATGTCACAAACGAGTATTGAAATGTTCCCAACTCCAACATCAAAAATAGAAAACGGAACAGCGTAAATGGCCATATATAACTCAAATGCTCAAATAAAGTAGCATTGTCTTCCCAATCGTCCTCTTCCTGTAGAGCCAAACTAATTTTGTTGCAAACGCTGCCCTTGCAATAACTGCATGCTGTTGAGCACGTGAGACTATGTTTCCAGCAAGAGCAGATGTTTGTGCTGCAAGGACTCTTCGACAAAATCTTGCAGTTACAAAGCACAAACTTCAGTAGTTCCTCGGAAACAGGATCTAGATCAGTAAGAACTGTGGCTAAATTACCGTTTCTTATTTCCTGCAAGGATCAAATTGTCAGTGACCTAAAATCTTCCAGCACAAAAATATGTGCCCCTGCAGATGAAATTTGAGCAGGAGAAGCAGTAGTAAAAAATAACAACCTTAAGTGTTTATCCACACAAAAGTATCCATTTGTCGATGATGATAATGGATATAACAGCACCTGAAAATTGATTTGGCGAACCAAATTCGAATTCAAGTCAATATAGTTTATACCACTTTTATATGATGCCTATGAGAAAAGCATGAATCTATTTCTCCCTTCGCTCTTTCTCTCTCTATCTCTCTCTCCTCTCTCTCTCTCTCTCTCTCTCTCTCTCTATCTATCTATCTATCTATCTATCTCATTGTTAACCATATTATTCATGGCATGCTATAGTGACAGACAGGTCAGTACAGTCAGTTATAAGAAAGACTTCACCGTTTTTCTTCCTTAATTCACTGAAATGTCATTAAGGGCAAAATGCAAAACCTTGATAATTCATCCCAGAACACCGATACCATCCTTTGAAACCAACCAGTTTGTAAATTATAGGTATTCCCCTTATTAGTAATCTTTTTTGTAGACCAAAAATTATTTTCTCTTTCGTTAAAAAAACAATTTCTGAGTTCATAAATTTGAGGGAATTTTGTGTCAGAATACGAAAACTCACCAAAAATCGTTATTTCGGTATAGGATGAAAGGCAATGTCAATGAATTATTCTACACGCGTATCCTGATGATGGAAAAAACATTCTTCATTATAATTCACTTCACAAATGCACTTAATTTAGTCGTGAACATTATACAGTGAAAATTTCAGATAAAAATTCAGGTGATACTGACTTCTTTGGCTACAGACTTATGGTGTATTCGCGTGTTGATAGATAGATAGATAGATAGATAGATAGATAGATAGATAGATAGATACCTCGTTGCGGAGCAACGGTTTTCAAATTTATTAAGAAGCCTGTTGCTAATGGGATCCTCACTATTGTTACCTTGCACCAGACAAACGTAAGCTTCGTCAATAACTTAATGTAGTTTGATGTTATGAAATATATTAACTAGTGAATTACAGAAGGCGCACATAAACCTGATTTCCTTTTTTATCATGCAGTTCTATTATTCCGTCGGATGTGATTGGAATTGTCGCCCTTATTATTTTTATCCTCACATTCTATGTGCATGCTCGAAAGCAAGAATGGACATACAGATTAGATTTTCTATGGAAATCACAGGTGAGTTGTCACCCTTTCTATTCTGTCCAGTTTTAAATTTTTTACTTAAAAAAAAAAAATATTATCTTCCTTTTTTAATTTATTCTAAAGCTAAAATCACTGACATTTTTTTATTTCGTTGTTTTTTTTTAAATTCAAATTAGAATATAAGAATATCAGGAAACCCCTTTTGACAAAATCTGAAACCTCAATGTTTTACAGGCGAAGAAAAAGTCTAATATTATGAAAAAGTACTGACATTTCAGAAAGTTATTTTTACCTCACACCTAGCCTTTAAATGAAAAAGGGAATTGCAGCTAAAAGTAAATAATTTTGTCTCTTTTTTTTCAACATTGATAGTCATCTTTTCCGATCAATGAAAAAGATAATTTTGCATTTGATTTTCATTCACCAATAACATAATGATCAACAAAGAAAACAAATTAACATTGAAGGTTATTCATTGGTACAAATTTCAGATAAGAAATAGTTTTAACGGATTTAACGATGATGGCGTTTTCTTATACTTTTTAAAACCCACAAGTTTAAATATTCTATTCTAACAAGGGATAATAACCAAGTACAACACTATGAATTAAGGTTACATGAATAAATAAGAAAACTTGAGAATTTAGCTTAGGCATTTATTTTTATTTTGCAAGCAATTAACAGTTTGTTCCTAATACCAAAATGACTCGCTATTTCGAAATTATTTCCTCTATTTTATAGGCAACTGAAGAAAAAGCCGAGATGAGTGAACTTCAAATGAACAATCGTCAAATTCTGTGTAATCTGCTTCCCGCCCATGTTGCAGTACACTTCATTGACCATCAGAACAATACACACATGGTACGCCGATTTTATAACTTACATTAGAGACAACGAAAGCCTGTAAAACTAAAAAAATCTTACAACAACAAATTATTTATGTGATTTTTTTAAAATGAAATATTCTTATTATACATACAATATTTTTGAAGTTGCATCCCAATTTTTGTTGTTTATATTTAGTTTTCATCGCTATTATTGCGAGTGACAAAAATAATGAATATAAAAAATCAATGCATGTATTAACAAAACTGTATTAACTACAGGTATAGACAATTGTAACGAAAGGAAAAACATTAAAACAAGTTATAATAAGTGTGTGTGCGTGTGTGTGTGTGTGTGACAAGCATGTGTGAGAGATTTCAAAGTCAAAAAGTCAAAGGAAGAGCAAAGAAGCGAATGCAACTTGTTGGCAGCGTTTCGATCTATGTGTGACTACATCTGAAGCCTGACCTAAAAAAAGATAAAAAATAGTGAATGAAAATATTATTGTCTATTTATCGGCTATTGTCTATTTAAGAGAGCCGCCTTAGCGAGCGTTTTTGGCAGAACCAAGTAGAGGGTACCCCACGTCATAATTATTATTGTCTACTATTTCTAAATCGATTAATTAAAATATGACTTCAAGATTGTACAAATACTGCTTCACGTTGGTCTAAGAAAAGAAACTGAATATTATTTTACAACGTATTACAAACAAGCTTTCGTTACTTTGCATGAATAATTAAAAACATCTGTTTGTTAAATTGTTTCTTCGTTCGTGCTTTTTTGCTGTGTAAAGAAGCGGAAGAATTTTCATAAAAAAAAAGAAATCAAGGAAATTAGACGACAATAAAAGAAAATAAATAATTATATATATATATATATATATATATATATATATATATATATATATATATATATATATATATAATCTGTTTCTTAAGCAAACCTCCATATTTTGCGAAGATGAATAGAGTACGAAAAACACGTGACGAAGACCTATTGATCCGTGACGAAGACCTATTGATCCAAAAATATCTGAAGGTATTTCCCTTCTTGTGGCTATTTTTCATTTTGGTTTTTGTCTATCTGCGTTGTCTTCCATTCGTTTTCTGTCTTTTAGTGACAAAAACAATTTTATTCTTGTTGCTTCCTAGGAGCTGTACAGTCAACAGTACAACAAAGTCGGTGTATTCTTTGCATCTGTACCCAACTTTTCGGAATTCTACATGGAACTCGATGCTAACAACCAAGGAATGGAATGCTTGAGAGTTTTGAACGAAATTATCTTCGATTTTGACGAAGTGCGTCTCTTTTGTTTCCTGTTTTTCTTTCGTTTTTTTTTTTTGCTTTTTTTTTACCTAATATTTAAAGTTAGTTTTCATTCATTAATATCATGGCATTTTAATTGGCTGAACATTTTTCCTTCTGTTCTCTTTCGTTCATCCACTTTTTTCTCGTGTTTAACGACAAAGATTATATGTCTATATAAAAATATCTTTCTATTTTATATTCATGACCTCTCCCTCCCTCTCTCTCTCTCTCTCTCTCTCTTTCTCCCTGTCCCTCTCTGTGTGCGTGCGTGTGTCTGTGTAAAGGCAGGTGCGGAGGTAAATTTGCGTGCCTCCGTCTGTGTGAGAGTTTGTGTACGACAGTGCGCACACGTATATAAGATCACTTATGAGTAATGTATGCGTGGGGAGACGTTTGTGCACTTGTGCAATAGTGAACTTATGGGTGAATGTGTGTTTTACGCATGTGAGTATGAGCGTGAAATTGTATGCTTATACGCGCTAGTGTAAGTGTGCATGCGTGTGAGGGTGAAAGACAGATAGAGAAGTTAAATTTCTCTCGTTTTAGAAAAATTCAATTCAAATCTTTATTTTTACCAAATACCATCACTCCCAGTTGTAACAGATGAAAAGAAATGATCATAACGAATTACATTAACGTGGAATTTTGTGAGGGTATTTGATACATGCTTGTTTAACTTTGATATATCTAAAATTTAAATAATGAGAATTATTACCATTTTTAATTCATTTGTTAACATTAGACTTTTCGTCACCATTGAAATGGGACAAACATGCTGTAACTATATATAGAGAGACAGAGGGACAAGAGTGATACGGAGGGAGAAAGTTGCATTAAAATTTTTATACGAATAAATATTGAAATCAATGTAAAAATCACCCAAGATTCGTGCTTAATAATCGAATACAAATACGTTTTCTTGAATTCCTTTTATCTCTACCAAAATGATTTTCTTGATCTTTGGTCATTTGGCAGGATGAGGCTCTTTATAAAAAAAAATGATCCAACAAAAGTAACGAATTTATTTGATGTGACGTGACCTTAAGCGAACTTTGCAAATTGTAAAACGAAAACTGCCAATTTAATCAGTTATAAAATATGTAAATAAATTATTAAAAAAAAAAACATATATATAAATTATATATGTAAAAAGTGTATATATATATATATATATATATATATATATATATATATATATATGAGAAAATAAAGAACAGTAAGATATATAATCCGGTGTTCTTGTTATTTTTTATTTTTACAAAACAGTGCTCAATGTAAATTTACAGAGCATAAATATTATAAATTAACTGATTTTTCTTCGCTACACAGTAATAACCATGTTTTAAAAATGGAAGCTAAAAACTTTAATTTTTTTTTTATATAATTAAATTAAAAGCATTAGTTCCATTTCATCTTCAAGCAAATATATATATGTGTATGTGTGTGTTTGTGTGTGTTATTTGCAGGCAGTACTGTTTCGCCGAATGCCTCAAGCCGAGATTGAAACCCATCCGATTTGGAGTCAGTCACAGTCTCTACCACTCAACGGAATGAGTCAGCCAGCGTATTGTTTTTACAAATGTAAACAAACGCCAAACAACCGAAGTGCTCCATTTATTTACCTGAAGAGCTTCGCATTTACGCAAGTGGCTGTTGTTTTTAGAATTAGCTTGTCATTCAACAGTGCTCAATTGAAAATGTATTTTCAAGATATATATATATATATATATATATATATATATATATATATATATATATATATATATATATATATATAATTATAAATCAAGGCATTGTGGAGAAATGGATAGCGGCTCGGTTTGTGGAATTCCAGTCGAATCCATTACATTCACTTACGAAATGTATGAATCCTCTTCCACATATGGGTAGTAGGACAGACCGGATTCTATAGCTTTGGATGGCAGCTGTTCTACTGCAGAAAGAAATGACAACCTACTGCGGGAAAAAATCTACCTCGTCAGTTAGGTATCGAAAGATACGTGATCGCCTAAGCGTGTACCACGCAAGGCACATAACTGACTGACTGAATGAAAGCATAATAAATAATGAGAACATAATAAAAAATAAAGGAAAAGCCTTACATATAATTTGGAGATACTATTTTAGCCCACAATATTTAAATAGATCGATTTCATCTATGTCCCAAAGGGAAATGGTACCATGTAGATGCTGTGTGGGGATGAGGACAGATTTAGCTTCAAGCCTTTGATCCGGGCTAAAAGAAAACACCTTTACCGTTTGGTTGCTGTTCACAAACTGAAAAAATGACTGCCGCTTTGGTCACTGTATGTAGTAATGTTATGAAGACTTATTTCCACTAATGAAAGATAAGTGCCTTCTGTATCCATACACATATGTAAAAACCAACTACCGCAAACTATCATTGGTTCTTTAATGGATTCACATTTGATGCCGTATTGTCAACTAATATCTTGAAAAATAATGAAGTTTGGTATACTTTTGTCGTTAATCTCTTCATTGCTAAAGTTTAAGCGACAACGTTAAATTGTTTGTTAGGTTCCTTTAAAAAATATAGCCTAGCTGATACGGCATCTGACAAAATAAATTAATATAAAACAATATTTTTCAATATAGATTATTTATTGAATGATGTATTATTTGTATTTTTCATTTGTCATTTGCAGCTTCTTACAGAGCCTCGTTTCCGAGCGATCGACAAAATAAAAACCATTGGAAGTATCTACATGGGAGCAGTTGGATTAACGCCATCTCTCATGATTGAGGTACGTAATGCCAGACTTAATGAGGATGGTGGTTTCAAAAGTGTAACGATTACTCTGACGAAAAGTAAGTTCGAATTTAGTAACTTGTGAAAGTATATATATTGACAAAAGGTCACTTTACTAGCAAATCACTACTGTAAACAGAGAACAGGATGGATAAATGAACACTTGAACAAGCTCTTCTCACATAACTATGTTACATGCCAAAGTAAAAGCAACAAAAACTGTCACTCGTAACTATTTGTCTGTACAAAGGTGGATTAAAATGAAGACATTTACTGCCCTATTCTTTTTTTAGTTTGAAAACAAAAGTTACTTTTATTATGTCATTAATAGTTGAAAGTTTATTTTTAAATAAGTTGAGAAATAAAGAACAACTGATAATGGGAGGTAACCCCATTATTTAATTCAAGGGACATAAATCAAGTTTAGTGTTTGTTTTATTTACTTATTATTTATTTATTTATTTATAAATCATATTGCTCAGTGGCAGGACAAAAACTGACAAGTGGCGGCTCGTAATTAAAATTAGTGGGAGTGCTGCTTCAGAAGATTTTTAACCGTTGTTTTAATATTGTGTAAAACTTGTTTTACAGAAAAAAGAGATTTTATATTCTATAGAACTTGATAAAAAAATCCTAAACGAAAAAAATATTTTCTACTTACTTATATATTGTTACAGCTTGATCCATTCATTTAAAAATGAAATCCATTCTTCAAA
Organism: Acanthosepion lycidas; assembly: GCA_963932145.1. NCBI lineage: Eukaryota > Metazoa > Mollusca > Cephalopoda > Sepiida > Sepiidae > Acanthosepion > Acanthosepion lycidas. The sequence goes on along the minus strand of OZ010594.1, from coordinate 32,094,119 downwards.
AAACATTTAGTCTTTCGGAATTCATCGTGCTCCTTAGAAATTGTTTTATTCTTTTCAATGTTGAAAAGCAGCGTTTTGGCTCTGATGTAGTTATAAGAATTATCAAAGGGATTTTTATTAGTTTTACTTTTGCAATTTCACTATGAACATCATCTAGATTATTTTCCAAGATAATTTTAGTCGTTTCTTAGACTAATCGAAAATTAAAAGAATGGAAAAAATTCTGATATTATTTTTTAAAATATTATTTTTTAATTTTTTGTAGAATTATAACGAATTTCTTTAATATGTCATGTAGGAGCAATACTTAGAATCTGTAAAAAGGAATAGTGAGAGTGTCCAAAATTGTTGACGCATGTTGAAATAGGATTTCTGAAATGTTATCAGATGAAATATTGCCGAATGTATCGACGAAATGTGCCCGTGAATTGTTGTCAGCCGACGTTGTGTTGAAATGCTAGCTTTATTAAATAGCCAAAGTTCCGCGTAGTTCAGTGAGTCTGTCGGATTAGCTCCCCCTCAGCTCCTTAACCCATCACCAGGGGCCTCTCTCCCCTGGCTATAAATACTGGCTGACCCTTCGCCTCGATCTCTTTTTTCTCAGGCCTTGGGCCTTATACCACCTCGAAGATGTGAGCTCTCACAGATACTGCGTTTCCCAAATTCTGGGAACACGCTAAGAACAATACACGTACGCACGAAGACTCACCACAACACACACACACATAATATTCACCACACGCACTCAATGTAACTGTCCATGTGCTTGTAACTTGTACTTGTTGTTAATACATATATTTGTTTGTATATAATTATCGGTCTTTTTTTTGGGACTTAATTAAAGTTCAACTTTCTCATGTAGTTGTACCGGCTAGCAGGAAATTCTACCGCCGTGTGTTCTTCTAAAATACATCACATCTTCACCCTACGGTCCGCTACAAGTCGAATTCATGCGGATGATTCATGTTGGAGTTGTAACATTGTGACGAAGTTGAAAAATTTGCTTATTAATGATAACCAAGTATTATTTAGTAAATCGTCAGCAATTTTTTATATGAAAGTTGCGTCGTAGAATATTTTTCGAGACAGTGGCTCGCCCGAAGATTGCGTCGCGCAGAATGTATTCAAAGACAGTGGGTCGCCCTAAAAGATTGTGTTGCGCCAAATGTATTCAAAGACAGTGGGTCGTCCAAAGATTGTGTCACACTTAATCTCTCGGTGTAGAAAACTTCTGTGCATTAAGAAGCATGGTAAGCAATGTATCAAGCAGCGGTGAAATGTCGCCACGTTGAGTTTTAGGATTGAACAGAATGTGATTGCTAAACGTAACGACGGGTAGCGTCTGTATGTGGCGAGAGAATGCTGAATTTGCAGTATTGATGGCAAACGAATAACGTGCGTTCAAATTACCCAAGTGATGTCGCATAGTGATGTTAGCAGAAGAAAATATCACGTCGGGATGTCACCATTATATAGAGGGTTAATGGGGATGAAGATGTAAAGAAAACACGTGCGTTTATATTTCCTGCTAGAAGTTTCGGCTACAATAGAATGTTGGACTTGGATTAAGTCCAACTGAAGATAAGGAAGACAAACAAACAAGACCGATATATATACAAATATATGTATTAAACAAAACATTTACAAAGCACATAGACAGTTAACATTGTGTGTGTGTGTATGAACGTTCGTATTTGTTCTTTGGTGAATGTTCCTAGTGAATGTTTGTACGTACGTGTATATTGGCAATGTTCTTTAACGTCTGACCGCAAGGTCAATACGATAATTCTCTGGGACTACATGTTGCAGCAAGAATTGATAAGAAAGAGAGAGAGACAAACTCGTGTTTGTTATTTATAGGTGATCATTGGATCAGGAGTGATGCGCGGGAAAAATCATTCTCCGCAAGCAGAGAATCTGATTGGTCGATACTGACATGAGTTTTGGGGAGACGTCTGGGAGCCGATTCTCCCAAAAGTGCACAAAATCTACTATATGAAAATATAGCGATTTCAAAATTGTCGCATAAGATAGCAGCGTTGTTATTGAAATTTGAATTTGTGTAGGTATGTATGTATGTATGTGTGTGATGATGATGATCATCACAAGTTTGCTTCCTAAATTTTTCAGTGAAACTTTTATTTCTTGCAATATCATATAAAACTTTTTCCTCAAAATATTTTTTATTTGAGATCAAAAAATAATAAATGTATTAGGGTTTTTCTTACATTCCTCGTAAACAATATTCCATTTGAAAGAATGCGTTCCAGAATTAACTTTTGTAAATGTAATGATTGTTCTGTTTAAAACAATCTTGATCAACAAAATATCATATAGTTTTAAAAAATAAAATATTGGATATTAACTGAAACCCTTAAGTCTAAGCTTGATATGTATTAATGTTCCGATTATTTTTATTTTAAATAGATTTCCATTTCTATTTGTTACTTTATAAGTTTCCAAATTAAACGCATTCTCGACTGCTACCAAAGCCCGACTTGTAAACTATCAACTACTGAGTCGAACGGATTTTCGCCAACCGGAATTATAAAGGACTCGATCCAATCGAAATTAAATAGATAAACATATATTTGTTTATACATTTGATTCTGTTCGTTTATTTCCGAAGTTTCCTATAAATATTCCTAAGTACATCTGTTACTTCTCGACATTTTAATGTTTCCAAAGTATTCGATGCGCTTTTTAACTCGCATTTTGTCTTTGTTCAGCCTTACTACCGTCTGCTTTATTCGCTCGAAAACTTTCGTCATTTTCCGACTTTGTTTTTCCATAGATTATGATGTCGTCTATAATGTTTTCCACTCCTTCCAAACCATCTATCAGCTCCGACAATATGGTGGTGATTTCAGGCGTGGATGATATTCCAAAAGGAATTGTTTGAAATAATGTTGCTCAAAACGTGTAATAAATGTTGTTAGATAACTTTCTTTCTCCAAATGGATTTGGCAAAAACTTGTAGCATCTAGTTTAGAAAAGACGGCCACTCTGCTCAATTTTGATGCTATATCGTTTAGGATGGGTAATATGTAGTGTTTCCGTTTGAGCACGAGATTGAGTGTCTTCAAGACGACGCAGGTGGCCATTGTTTTATTTTTTTTATTTTTTTTACTTTTTTTTTTTTTTGCTTACTGAGACTATTAGCGCACACTAGTGTGTAGGTTGGGTGACTTTTCTATTATACCGTTTGACTTCTCACCGTTTAAGTTCAGACCTTACCTTGAATAAAATTTGTAATGCTATTCGTCTAGCTTTAGTAACATCAGCAATCGCGATCATCACAAAGAAAAATAGAAAAAAAAGAATGGTTGATACATGAAAGCTTCAACATGATGAAAAAGAGGCAAAAACAATGCCTAGATACGGCACAGAATATTAAACTCTTCACAAAGAAATTAGAAACAAATGCAGGCAAACTAAAAAGGAAAAACTCAACGAAAAATATGGAGAAATAGAAAGAATGCGTATCACAGATGATGCAGATATATATAAAAATAAGAGAACAGGACAAAATCATGCTCTTCAACAGGATGCATAAAATCCAAGGACATAACGTTGATATAAGAGAAAGAAAAATAAGTCAAACATGGAATGAATGCTTCGAAGTACTTTTCAACGATGAAAGAGAACATCCAGCAATATACAGAAACATCGAAAAACCGGAAATATTAAAATCTGAAGTGGAATTTGCACTGGCCAAATTGAACAGAAACAAAGCAGTAGGACCAAACGGAATTGTAATAGAGATGACTTCGGCATAGACAAGATTACAGACATAATAAATGAAATCTACAACATCGGTGATATACCGGAAGATCTAAGTGGATATATTTTATAGCACTGCCTAAGATGCCAGGTACAGATTAATGTGAACTTCATCGCACAATCAGCCTAATGAGCCATATAACGAAGCTTATAATACGAATTCTGATGCAGCAGAATCAAGCCGGAAATAGGACAAGAACAGTGCAGGTTCGTTGAAGACCCTGGAAGAAGAAACGCGATATTTATGGTTAGAATGATAACAGAAAGAGCAAAACAAATGCAGAAGGATGTGTATCGGTATTTTATAGATTATGCAAAAGCGTCACAAAGAACTACTTGGTAACCATAACATATTTGGGAAGGATATTAGAATAATCCAGATTCTATACTGGCAGTAAACCGCCTGCATATTGGATAGAAAATGAATTCTTAAATAGAAAGAGGTGGAAGATAAGTATGTGTCTTCTCACAGGACTTATTCAGCCTATACGGTGAGGCGATTCTGAGAGAATTAGAAATCCTACCAGGATTCATTATTGGTGGCTACAATCTTAACAACACAAGATATGCTTATGACACTGTGTTGATAGCAGATACAGAAAGAAAACTACAATAACTCCTACAGAAGGTAGTGAAGGAAAACGAGAAAAAAGGACTAAACATCAACTACTAGAAGACAGAACGCATGGCCGTTAGCTAAAGGAACAGCCTAACATGCAAATTACAAATTGGAAATACCAAAATCAAAGAAGTACAACAATTTATATACGTGACAAGTATTTTAACAGAGGACGGAAAGTGTGATACTGAAATCAGAAGTCTCATTGTCCCAAGGATGCATTCAAAAATCTAATCAAAGTATTAAGAAACAGAAATATTTCGTTAGAAACAAAGTTAAGCTACTAGACTGTTACATAATATCAGCCCTCCTGTATGGAAGTAGATGCTGGACAATCTCCTCACAAATGAAGAAGAGAATTAATGCAGCAAAAATGTGGTTCTACAGGAGGAAGATGAGAATTCCATGGATCGAACATGTGAGCATAGACGAAGTTTTAGAGAAAATGGAAACAAAAATGAAACTTATACTTACCATCAGGAAGAGACAGTTGAAATTTCTAGGGCACATAATGAGGAAGAAGGACTTGGAAAATCTGATACACACAACGCAGATTGAAAGGATGAGAGACAATAAAACAACACATAACCGTGGGCTTGAAGTTTTAAAAAAGATTTTAAAAAAAAGACAAAACTTATTAAGAGCTGCAAATGACAGGAAATTTTGGAGAGCCATGATTGCTTATGTCCTGAAGGCACGCAGAAGATTCGTCTTGCTGCTGAACGCAGTACGTATTGACATCGTCTTTCAAATCAATTTTACTGGGTTTTCCTTCATGCAGCCTCTTTGGTTGAATATGTTCTGGACTTCTTCGAACTTTATTACCATTCCCATTTGATGGGTAATGTCTCTCGATATAGGTTTTCCATATAATGACCGTTAATCACGCATGCATCGAATGAATAGGAATTTCCTTTGTGTCTTGTAGAAATCTTAAATTTTCCTTCACATAATAAATATGCCATCTGGGTTGCTAAAAGTACCTTCTGCTGGTCTTAGAGGTGGTCTATGGATTATAACAGTAATTCTCGTTCCAGTATCTATTTTAAAATTTTAAATTTCACGAGGATGCCGCAAATTTCTAGCTTTGCAAACCATGAGGGGTGATCTGAGAAAATATTCCTCCACCTTGTCACATTTTATTGCGTGAATGGTGTTTATCAACCAATGTTCAGTGAAGTGATTTTTTTGGTTCAATTTTCTGCAGGTTTTCTCTTCCCCTGTCATGTTGTTGGCCACACCTATCGCACTATTTCAACCCTACGGAACATACAGCCGTATGTTCCGTCTGATTTTGGTTTTCGAACTTTACGCGATTCGTTCGTATTTCGTCCACAATCTTTATTTGCCTTTCCTCAAATTGTGCCCTGACTTGTTCGCAACTTCACGCCGTTTTTCGAGCTTTGTCAAGTCTCAAGTCTGGAATGAGCTACAGACCATCCGCTAGTTCTTTTTTTTGGTTAAAAAAAAATGTCGGCGAAATCACCGCATTCAGTAAGTTTGTATAATGCTCTTATAAATCCTGTTATTGATTCTCCGGGGTGTTGTTTTCTTGCACGGAACATAGCCTTTTCGTGGGTAACATTCTTCTTCAAATTTCGCTAATATCGTGTCGTAGTCATTCTCATCGTCTTTCTTTTAAAATGTAATTGTTTTATATACATTTTTGCTTCTCTACCTACAGTAGATTAGGGCGTTGATTTGAACTGGTCCAGTCTCCTAGTTGCAACTTGGATGCGAGTCGAGATCTCTCGAACCGATGGTGCCATACTGACCATTCTGACAAAGTCAGAATGTCGAGAGACCCAGTCAGTTGTATTTTTAATTTTTTCTTCTTTTTTTCTTTTTTTGAACTGGAAAAAATCTTTTTCCTGTTTCCGATAACACGTTTTATAATAATTCATGTGGGTTCATAACGGCTTCGTTGGGGAAAATTCAGTGGTTCCATTTAACTATTTATTAACGACTGTCTAATAGAGAATATATAAAACAACAAACAAAAAGAGGCACAAATCCGTGATACCCGAATGTGTCCAATATCAATAATTCTAAATATATTAGTTTATAATATATATGCTGCATGTTTAAACGTTACTACAAAAGATATATATCAAGGAATAAACATTTTTGCTCATATATTTCTAACATGAGGTATTGTAATTATTTACATTGTTCGGACTGTTGTCCTCATCTTTGTTGCCATATTCAAGACGTTTCGGTAGTTGTACACTCCGGCCTTCGTCAGGTAATTGGAATTTCGAACTGAACTCTTTATTTCGTCTTCAATACACATGTCCCAGTGAATTTGGTTAATCCAGTGACTTGATCCAAAGAGTTGTGAGTTTACTACCTGGCTACTGCAGTGGTTAACAAGAATTTTAACCTGAGACATCCGGAAGAGGCATAGCACGTGGGACTAGAACAATATACCCAGGGGAATGAAATAAAGGTTTCAGTTCGAAATTCCAATCACCTGAAGAAGAAGGCCGAAGCGTACAACGGGCGAAATGTAGTGAATATGGCAACAAAGATGAGGACAACAGTCCGAACAATGTAAATAGTGTAAATATTTTTCTCCTATTAGATACATTGATAAAAATTGATTCATATTTCACATTTTATCAACAAGATTACATTTCATCCTCTGTATGTATGAAGTTGAAGTTATTCCTTACGACAATAATGCCTTTAGTGCAAAAAAATATATCTGTTTTCTCGAATATTGTCTGCTGAAATGTAGTAGCATCTTTAATGCGTCATACAAGACATGGAATACGACAATTAAACATAGTTTTGGTAGTTCTAACTTGAAAATATTCTCAATTAGCTGCATGGTAATTAATAGTATTGATCAACTTGTAATATTTTTCAGGATACAGATGCTTCCGTTACACTCTACTTGACTATTTTGATAGAATTTGTCATGGGAATGAAAGAAAAGCTCAAAAATATCAATGAAAATTCTTATAATAACTTTATGCTGAAAATAGGTAAGTATTCTAAGTGTTATTTACGTATACATACTTATATGCTTATTGATAAAATCCGAGCTATGAGTAGCAGATTTGTAATGTTTTCTTTTCGTATCTTGAAATATTTAATGTAGCTCGACAGGCAACGGCATACACTCCGGCGTTGTTTACGTCAAAGTTCAAATATTTCTGAAATTTTTTAGCGTCTTACAAAATCACAAAACTTTTAATTGGTACATGTAACAAGTACATTAATCACGGGGAATTTTAGCTGGAACCAGTCTTCTTTGGTTTTGGGCGAGACATAGCAGTAGTGGGCCTGGTCTCTAAAGATTACAACTCCGTGGTAGTACCTCCCTAACGCTGTATTAACTCCTTCCCCACACTTGGACGAGATGTGACACAAGGTCATTTTTAGGTGGGGACCCGAGCGCATACGCTCGGGACAAGGTCAAAAATTGTCCTCAGCCCCCGCAACCGTTGGCTGCACTGGCCTCAGTGCGAGCACCGATCCCTCCCTCTGGTGCAATGGGAGGGCGCGGCCTCGGGCAGCTGTTCCCCAGGGCTGGGCACCTCTTCAGAATAATTTTCTCAGTTGCCCCTCTGTCCTTTGATAGGGAAGCCCCTGAGTGCACTCTGCCCAAAGACAGAGATGTAACTGAGAGATGTTAAGCCTGCGTTGAAAATCCCTCCAAAGAAGAAATTGTACGCAGTATTAACTCCATCTCCCCACATGGACGAGATGTGACACAAGGTTTTTTTAGCTGGGGACCCAGGCGCGTACGCCTGGGACAAGCACAAAAATTGCCCTCAGCCCCCACAACCGTTGGTTGCACTAGCCACAGTGCGGGCACCGATCCCTCTCTCTGGTGCAATGGGAGGGCGCGGCCTCGGGCAGCTGTTCCCAAGGGATGGGCACCTCTCAGTATAATTTTCTCAGTTGCCCCTCTGTCCTCCCTATCGCCTTAAAAGGGACGGCCATGAGTAGTAAATGAGGCCTTTGCAACATAGGCTGCTGAAGCTGGACAGTTTTTGACTTTGCTCACCCTTACGCTATATTTGTTCTCTTTGGGAAGCAAATAAATATCATGTTTTAATTTAATTCACATAGAATCTAGTTTTGTACTGTTACACATGAAAATGAGATAGATAGATAGATAGATAGATAGATAGATAGATAGATAGATAGACAGACAGACAGACAGACAGATAGATGTAACCTTTTAATACATGACTAATATTTTCCAGGCGTTAACGTGGGTCCCGTTGTTGCTGGAGTGATTGGAGCAAGGAAACCCCAGTATGACATTTGGGGAAATACAGTAAATGTTGCAAGTCGAATGGAGAGCACGGGCCGCCCTGACCATATACAGGTGAGAAAGAAGAACAGGCAGGTCTTTTATAATATCAGATTGTGGGGTGAGGCAAAATTCAGTATTCTAACATGCAAAAATAAATTCACTTTGAGTTTGCCTTTTATACTTTTATTACTGAATCTTTACAAAGACAAATTACATAAACTGTTTACATTGACATTTGTAAACATCTTTCAATGTATCAAATACAGTGTAATGATCTTAAGTTATTCGAAACTCTTAGGTGAAATATTATCATTATTAATTTTCATTTATTTACCTTTCATTTTATTTCTGTTATTTATTTCTCGTAATAGTAAAAGGTCTTATGCTGTCCTTATTTCTTAGAAACGATACCATTTATTAAACTTTGGTTAGTATTTTTATTTTCGTTGCGTTTTATTGCAACACTCATGTTGTTATATATTCTACGATCATTAAATAAACAGAACTGAAAATAAAGAATTATCTTCCGACTAAATTTGATTTTCCAAGGATGAGAGATACTAGTTCAAATCTCACTGAAAGCACATACTTTATTTCTGATTTCTGTTGCTTACTAGCTGCAGGAAGAATCGAATAAACAAAGGAAATAATCAAAAATTAATAAATTTACATTTAATTTTATCTGTTTGATAAGATTTCTCTTAAAAATATAATAATTATAAGATGCAGTTCAGTAGTTTGTTTTAATTTTTCATTTAACTTACGTGTTTTTAGAGAAGTAATAGCTAGTGTTTGACTGCAATCTTGTAAACATTGAATTTCCGGATAAGAATGCTACTTCATTCTAAATGATTGGCATTATGCAGTCTTTCGGAAAACAAACTATGCACTCATACATCCCGAGGAGGAATTTCCAATGTTTGAAATTCTTCGGTGACGAGAAATATTGTCGTTCTTCTATAAATTATTCAGACTAATATCCTCAACGTTGTTGTTTCTAGGACAAGTTTATCGACTGATAAGATCTCCGATCTTCCTCGATTCACAGATCTGTACATAATACAGAATACAAAGAATTCAGGCATATGAAGTGGGTATCAAGATTTTTAAACATGGACAAAAATCATTTCTAATCACACTTGACAAAGACCACATCATCCAAAATAAAACAACAAAGATGGTATTACTAGGCCGAACAGTTCAAAGAAGAATGGGAAATGCCTTAAACCGATATGAAAAAAATATTTTGGGCGTATATTAATCGACTAAAATAGATTGTTTAGATTTCAAATAGTACCCGTTTTATTAGTTGTCAGCCATTTTTATTAATTTTTGATTTAGGCGCAACTGTCGAAAGATAATTCTTCAATTTCGATCCGTGTAGTTTACTATAGAGTGAAAATCTGACTTGTTATGTAAAGTAGTTCAATTAAGATGTTAAAATAGGAATAATAAAATTATTATTTTCACTATTTCATTAAGTAATTCAAATAATTATGAGACAGCACATATCAATGTGCAAATTTAAAATATTCGACTAAAACTTTAACTCACGTTCTATTGACGTGGCCATATTCAATGTCATTCTTGAAGTTTTCAGTTGTCATTTGAATACTGCAAATATCAAATATTCAGAATTATGTTCATGTCAAAAACAGACAATTTAATTATTAATTATTGTACCATCTGATCTAATTAAAAAGATTTTCCCAGATTTCCATGTAATTA